>CM073482.1:54210714-54872857 GCA_037074505.1 Albizia julibrissin
GGATCTCTATAATAGTATTTTATTTATTAAACACTATCCTAGATTAAATAAACTATGTCTTGAAAATTAATAAACTAAGGTGAAGCTTTTTTTTTTTTTTACCTTGAGATATTAGATGTCTTTTTTTATTGCCTCTTTTTTTCTTAATTTGAGAATTTCTTCTCACTACTTATTAATTAGGTAGTATATTAAATTGAAGATGTCTTCAAGCACAAAGGAAAATATTGGAAAAAAAAGTTGTTGCTGCAAGAAAAAACTATCCGGGTAATAGATCTGATATAGGATGGAAACATGGGATGGATGTTGATGGGAATGGTAAAAAGGTGAAGTGTAATTATTGTGGAAAAGTTGTTAATGGGGGTATTTATAGATTCAAAAATCATATAGCATGCACTAAAATAGATGTTGAAGCTTGTGGCAATGTTCCTGAAGAAGTAAAGACCACAATACTACATCTTGTTTATAATGCAAAATGTGCTTCATCTAAAAGGAAAAAACAATGGGTTGATATTGGTGATGAAGATGATCAAGGTGCACAAACACATATTGAGTCTCAAAATTCAGAGAAAGGGCTGATGAATTTCTTGAGAAATACAAAAAATACTAGCAAAGGTGTAGGCAACACACAATCAACCATTAATCATATGTTTAAGAGAGACTTGAGGGAAGAGGCTTGTCAACAAGTAGCTCGATTTTTTTATACAAGTGCTATACCTTTTAATTGTATAAAAAATCCTGAATTTACAAAGATGTGTGAAGTTATAGGAAGATTTGGTCAAGGATTTAAGCCTCCTTCTTATCATGAGATTAGAGAAAAATATTTAAACTTGGAACTAAAAAACACACAAGCCTTGCTTGAGAACTTTAAGAGTGAATGGACAACAACAGGTTGTTACATAATGTCTGATGGGTGGACTGATAGAAAAAGACGTTCAATTTGTAATTTTCTAGTAAACAGTCCTAAAGGGACAATATTTTTATATTCATTAGATACTTCTGAAATTTCTAAGAAGGCTGATAAAGTATTTGAGATGCTTGATGAAGTTGTGGAAAAAGTGGGTGAAAAAATGTGGTGCAAATAGTAACTGACAATGCTGTAAATTATAAAGCAGCTGGTCAAAAATTAATGGAGAAAAGAAAACATTTGTATTGGACTCCATGTGCAGCCCATTGTATTGACTTAATGTTGGAGGACTTTGAAAAAAAAAATTGCATAAAGAAACTATTAGCAAGGGTAGAAAAATCACAACATATATTTATACAAGATCAATGCTCATTAACCTTTTGAGAAAATACACGAATGGAAAAGATTTAATCAAGCCTGCTGCAACTCGATTTGCCACTGCATATCTGACTTTGTCATGTCTTAATGAGCATAGAGTACCACTGATAAATTTATTTAATTCTCAAGATTGGAATGATAGCAAATTTTCATCTACCAAAGATGGAAAAGAAGTAGCAAAAAGTGCTATGGACAATAATTTGTGGAAGAATATTGTGACATGCCTTAAAGCTGTTGCTCCTCTTGTTAAAGTTCTTCGCTTAGTGGATTCATAATAGAAGCCAGCTATGGGATTCATATATGAAGCCATCGAAAGTGCGAAGGAAAAGATTAAACAAAATTTTAATAGTGTTAAAAAAAGGCAAGTGTTAAATTAAATATTTGTATTTGATTTTATTATCCAAGTTTTATATTTTTTATAATTTGATTTTTTTCAGTGGAATGACTGTTTTTTTGCTGTGATTTGTGATAGTTATGAGCTTATATGGAATATAATTGATGAGAGGTGAGAAGCTCAACTACATAAGCCTTTACATGCAGCAACATACTACCTAAATCCTCATTTCCATTATGACACCAATTTTAAGCCTCATTATATGATTAAACAAGGGTTATATGATTGTTTGTCAATGATGGTTGGGGATCAAGATGAGCTTAACAAAATTGAGTTTCAATTGATTGACTTTCATAATGCAAGAGATATGTTTGGACGTGAAACTGCACAAGCTTTAAGAAAAAAACTGCCTCCAGCAGAATGGTAGGATTCTTATGGAGATGGATGTCCAGAACTTAAAAGAATTGCAATTCGTATTCTTAGCTTATGTTGTAGCTCTTCTGGTTGTGAACGTAATTGGAGTGCTTTTGAGATGGTAAGATTTTTAATTTTTTTTTTAAAATTTTCAACATTACTTTGCTTGCATGTTAGAATAATAATGATTTTTTTCCTTCAATTTTTTTAGATTCATACAAAAAAAAGAAACCGTTTGCATCAAAAGAAGATGAATGAAGATGAATGATTTGGCATTTGTCATGTGCAATTTGAAACTCACAAGGAAGCAAAAGAGTAGAGCTTTCAATTATGATTTTGATTATACCTATTCTGATGATGAGTGGATTACTGATGGAAGGATAGATGCAAATAATGTGGAAGAAGAGGATGATGCGGTTCTTCAACCTCATGAAATTAATGAGAATATGGCTAATCATTACTTGATGTTGACCTAAATGTTGATTTTAACATTGATGATGTTAGGGCAAATTATAACGATAATGATGATGTGGGTGATGCAAATGAAGATTATAATAGTGAAGGCGGAGAATTTGAAGACGACGGAGATAATAATAACCTTACATTTGATGATCTTTGTTGAATTTATCATTATTTTTATTTAATTATGTGTAGTGACTTTATATTAGTACATAAATTTCTTATAAATTTTTAAGTTAAGTATGATACATTATGAATGTTAATTTAATTTCAGTTATTTAGATTTAAAATATATTTAAATCAAATTATTTTCATTTTTAGTATTTTAATTATTTGATTCCATAATTTTAATTGTTATTTATTAATAGACGTAAACTCTTACGAGTTTACGATATGAGTTTACGTTTCCGAGTTTACGTCCCTCTCACGAGTTTGATAACATTGCTTACAACCCAATTTTCTCTACAACTATTATCCTCAATTATTCTAATTTCTTTAAAAATCCTTAATCATAGATCATTCCTCATAAACCCAAAGCACTCATTAAAATCCTTAAATAACCTTTAACATACCTATAATTACAAAATCCTCAATATCAACTTTTTAAATAATTAAATCTCTTTTTCATAATTTATATGGGTATAATCCAATTATTAAACAACTCCTCAAATCATATCAAATTCTAATTTACATATTAAATCCTAACTCATATTTTCCATAGAGCTCAGATCTAACAAAAATAAATCGATTAAAATCTCAATAATACCTCGAATAATCCAAATAAATTATTTAAACAAATTTTGATCGGTAAAAACGCCATATGGAAATTAAGTTATATCCTATTTATAAAATAAATTAATTATAAAATTACATAACAACCAAATAATAAATCTAAACCAGTTAAAATTAACTATTAATTATTTTCTACATTTCTACAGTCTTATATTGACAAAACTCAAAACTTGCCTAAAATCATATCCCCAAAATATTCTCTAACTAGCATAAAATCACTATCATAGGAAAGATAAAATTATTTAGAATATATTTCATAAAATAAAATTTGTGATTAGAAGAGAGTTTAAGTACCTTAATGATCCCCAAAAAATCAAAAATACTCATAACAGAACCTCACTTTCCTTCGTATTGCCTTAACACTTCACGCCGGAAGTGTTAAGGGGGAGGGGGTATTATAAATACCCCCTCCTCAATCAATTGGCGCCTAATGGCGCCAATTTTAATTAATTAATTATTTTATTAATATATATATAGATAAGGGGACAACCCCTTATCTACTTGTTGGTAGGTGCCGCTTTAGTTTATATATATATATATATATATAATTTTATTATAATATAATAATATTATATTATTATTATATATATATAATACTTAACTTTCCTTCTTCTTCTTTTAGGATGTCACAGTGTGTATATTTAGCTGATAATATATTAGTTTATAAGTTAGACAAAATAATTTAAAGAGAAATAATAAATATAAATACTTTAAAGTAATTTATTTATTATTTTTAATATTTAAAAAAAATCAACTAAATATTATATTTAAAATTAGATGCACTAATAAATTTTTAATAGAAGGTCAGCAAGAATTTTTAAACTCATCCATTAATAAAGCTAAGTGAGGATCTCTTGAAACTAGAGAAATATCCCTCTAATATTTTTTATATGTTCCACATTGTTTTTAGGGAAAATTTCATATAAAGTTGCTTGAAATAGAAAAATTATAAATCAGGTTGTTAAATTCAACAAATCCTTAATTATGTCAGTGACCTAATTTAGAATTTTAAAATATGAATAAAATGACTTTATTGCATTCTCCTTTTATCTATCATTTTTTTCTCTCTTAAAAAAGTTTTTGACTATAACTTAGTTTTTAAATAAATGCATGATTATACATATTAACATTAATATATAATAAAATAAAATATGATTTGTCTAAATCAAAGGAATTTTTTAAAAGAATCATCACAGATAATTCAAGCCAAAGAATAAAAAGGAAAACATAACCCCAATATCAATTAAATGATTTTTACTTAAATATTATCAATAAAAAAATTATTTTTGGGTGAACTACAGTTAAATTTTTTTTGTAAATAAAAATAAAACCAAACTTCATTAACCATAGAATTCTGACATATGTGATATTTAGTTTGGTTTTTTACTTTAATAAAACTTTTTTTAAAATTTCCTTAATGAAAATATTTGATATATAATATCACACAAGTAATATTTTCTTATTAATTTTATTCTTATGCAAAAAAATTCAAGTCAAAAATAAAATTTTCTATTCTAAATATTTAGCTAAAAATCATTTAATTATTTTTGGGTAATGCTTTTCTTTCTTTTGGCTTGAATTATTCTTAATGATCTTTCCAAACTACCAAAAAAAAATTCTTTCTTTTGGCTTGAATTATATTTTGTTTTGTTATATATTAATGTTTTTATATATATACACTTACTAAAAAATAAATTAGAAAGCACTAAAATCCTTTTAAGATGATAGAAGAAACAAAGAGAAAGTAATAAAGTTATTTAACCCATATTTTAAAATCTTAAATTAGATCGATAACTTAATTAGTAATTTATTGAATTTACCAACCTAATTTAGAATTTCGCCATTTCAAAAAACTTTACATGAGATTTTCCCTTGCTTTTACTTGTAATGAAACTCAATATTTAATAATTATTTATAGATAAAGAGATAACAATGACTCCTTGAAAATATACTCCTAAAATTATCCCATTAACCCACTACTACACGTAGATAATGGAGTAACTACTTAAATAAATAAATAAAAATAGTAAGACTAAAGCATACATTTAGTTCTTTATGTTTAATTTAAAGATTAATTTAGTCCTTTAAATTTATAAAGTGTAATTTTGCTCCCTCAACCCTAATACTATTATAGCCCGTTTGGTTTGATTACATAAGAGAAGATTACATGTGATCCTGATGTAATAGAGTGATTATAGCGTTTGGCTAGACTTATGTAATATAAAGAGGATTATCATTTGATGTAATCAGGATTACACCACTAAGACTAATGAATGAGGATGCAGACATCATATAATCCAATGAAAATGACACTATTGCCATTATAATTTTTTAAATTGACCAAAGTGCTCACCTATAAATACGGTTAAATATTAAACAATTGTAATTACCACACTTAAATATTAAAAAATAATTAATAATATAGAAATTTAAGAAATATTCCCCCAATCAAAAATTTAAAAAATTATATTCTACCATTAAAAATTTATTAAAACATCTCGTTAAATAATATTCTCATCATTAAATATTAAAAAATAAACATGAATCCAATCTATACACTGTATAATATTTTCACCATTAAATATTAAAAAATTACTATAAAACCAGCGTGTACACTGCACGGAATGAAAAAATTATCATGAACTCAATGCATGCATTATTATATATGTAAAAAGGGGTAATTTTGTCACTTGCTATATTATTCACATATATTCTTATGTTCGATATAATTCAACCAAACGTTTTTATGTATATACATCATTTTTCCCTAATAATGAACCAAACAAATTATGTAATCATCATTACATTACATTACGTTACATTACATTTCATTACATTACTTCCAATTCCGTGAACCAAATAGGCACTTAGTTTAATCTAATGGAATGCTGACTACTCAATTAAATAAATATGTTTAAATTTAAAAATATAAAAAAATTTATTGTATGTTCTAACTTACCCATTAAAAAAATACTAATAATTTAATACCGGGTACAATCACCTCATCTTCTTCTCACCAATATACACTTCTCCCTCTCATCAATTAATGACTTCTCCACTTCAATGTTCCTTCCATTTTCTTCCTCTTCTCCTTGCAGTCACCACTAGGGGTGTGCAATGTGACATTTAAAAAAAAAAGTAAAAAGTAAAAAATAAATTAAATATTATAATATATAATATAATAATATATATATATAATATATATATAGTTGGTAAGCGCCATACGGCGCCTACCAACAAATAGATAAGGGGTTGATCCCCTTATCTATAATTAATTGGCGCCATTAGGCGCCAATTGATTAAGGTGGGGGTATATTATAAATACCCCCTCCCCCTTAACACTTCCGGCGTGAAGTGTTAAGGAAAAACGAAAGAGAGTGAGGTTCTGATTGGTGTATTTTCGGTTCTTCGGAGATTAATAAGGTATACAAACTCTCTTCTAATCATAAAGTTTCTTTTATGAAAAATGTTCTAAATAATTTTCTCTTTTATATGATAGTAATTTTATGCTAGTTAGAGAATATTTTGGGGATATGATTTTAGGCAAGTTTTGAGTTTTATCAATATAAGACTGTAGAAATGTAGAGAATAATTAATAGTTTATTTTAATCGGTTTAGATTTATTATTTAGTGGTCATGTGATTTTATAATTAATTTCTTTTATAAATAGGGTTTAAATTAATCCCTATAGGGTGTTTTTACCGATAAAAATTAGTTTACTTATTTTATTTGGATTATTGGAGGTATTATTGAGGTTTTAATCGGTTTATTTTTGTTGGATCTGAGTTATGTGAAAAATATAAATTAGGACTTAATATTTGAATTATAATTTGATATGATTTTAATTATGTGGATATTTGAGGAATTGTTTAATAATTATATTATATCCATATAAATTATGAAAAAGAGATTTAATTATTTAGGAAGTTGGTATTAGAGATTTTGTAATTATTGGTATATTAAAGGTTATTTAAGGATTTTTTTTAAGGAAATTGGAATAAATGAGGATAATAGTTGTAGAGAAAATTGGGTTGTAGGAGTAAAATTATGTAAATTAATTATTTTATTTTTATTTTTTGGTTAATTGGTATCTACATTAATAATGTAGATTTTTCTTGTGATCGGTGATTGCACGGGTTTTACTATCCAAATTAAGATTAAGCTTGGAATCGAGGTAACTGGGGTTAATTTATTTTATATGCTTGTTTTGGACTGTAAGGTATTTTATAAACCTTACTTTTATCTATATTACTTGTATGTGCTTTGCAAGATTATATTTATGTTTGAATATTAATTTATTTCAGTGAAGCAGTGTATTTTCTAATTTACATATATAAGTGGAAATTATTATTAAATTGTTACTGTTATGGTGGATATGTTGTTTGAGATGAAATGTTGTATAAGAATTTAGAATTCTCGTAATTGTTTTCGAAAGCTGTATTAATTTATTATTTTTATATTACGGGATATGTTGGGTTGTGTGGAAGAGATATGGTGAATTGTGTGCCCATCGGCTCTCTCAATCCTGGCCCGGATTTTGGAGCTGAGTGTTTGGGCGGACACCTCCCTGTTACGGTATATTGGTGGTGGCATGGGAGGGGGCAATATTCTTGATGTGACTAGCTAACCTTTGGCCGGGTATACTAGCACTGATAGGCTGTACCAGTCCAGAGGAGATAAGGAGGAGCAGGATGGATGAGTTGGGATGGTTTTATTGATTATATCATGTTAAATGTTAAATTATGAGAATATTATTATTATTATTATTATGTCAGTTAAACCTGTTTCTCTGACTTACAATCTTTTCCTGCATATTTTATAAATTTATTTTGGTTACTGAGACTTTATGTTTCACCCCGTCATTATAAATAATTTTTCATGCGATACCTCTAATCTGGATAGAGGCCAAGGGAAGCAACCAGAGGCATAGACTTTGAGAATCTTGTAGGCCTCTTTTGGTATTGGTGTTGTATTAATTTCTATATTGCCATTATAGGGCCCACATGTTTTTAAAATGCCATATTTACTGTTTGGATATCTATGTTGGAAATCATTTTGTGACACATGGGTTAATTGTGATGTGATATCAGAATAATAAATTTATCTGCAGTGAGTTTGTGGGCGAGTTTGTGTCCTAAACTCCGATATGTTGTGGAAGAGTTTGTGGGCGAGTTTGTGTCCTGAATCTGATATGTATTGGATTGAACTATGATATGTAAAAAAAAATTATCACTGATTTTGTATAAATGTGGATAATTGTTGTTTGTGAGAAAGGGTCGTTACATGCAACATTTTCCCGTCCTGATCCTGAGCAAATCTAGACGGGAATTTCTCGTCCTGAAATTTTCGGGACGGGAAAAATTCGAGATCGGGAATGGGACTTCCTGATCTCGAAAATATATATTTTTTTAAAAAATATTTAAGAAGGCAAAACCAAATGTAAAGAGAATGTGAAAATCTCTAACACCCTCAAGGTAATATTTATTCTTTTAGTTTATTTAGTTAATTTTATTTATTATTTATTAAATAATTCTAATTTTTGATTCTTATTATTATGCTTTTTGTAGTTAAATCGACAATTTTAAGCATATTTTAGACTAATTATATATTTGTATTAGATTAATTTGATACAATATGATATTAGACAAATTATATATTTTTGCTAGGCTAAAGAAAATACAACAAAAAATTCAATATATGAAATTTTTTTTAAAAAAGAATTGGGATCGGGAAATTCCTAATCCTGATCTCAAAAATTTCTCGAACCCTTCTCGGGAAATTTTCGGGATCGGAATCGGGAATGAAAATCATTTCCGAACCCTTCTCAAGATCGGGATCGGGAATGGGATTTCCCGATCTCATCCCGTTCCGAGAATACCCCTAGTTGCCAATCATTCCTCCTCTAAAATGGGAGAAGCAGGTGAAGATGGTTAAAATTTGATCAGAATAGTTCACAATTATATATTATGAATAACCATGAAATGAGAAAAGAGAAGATTCCAGGATTCGTGAAATTTCAAGAATCAAGGAAAAGGGTGATTTGGAAATGCAAAATTTTTGGGAAATAGAAGAGGAGCATCGGGTTAGAGAGGAGCCAATTTCTATGGTCTAGTGAGTAGTGACTGGAGCTGTAACGAATTTATTAGAATTCAAGTCATTGATACTCCTTCCATTACAGTTCACCGAATCACAATGGTTGAAAAAGGTTGGTTATAGTCCATAAAAAGGTTTTAAAAAATAAATTTTTTTTATAAAAAGTGCCCTTATTTAAATGGAAATGCAGGAATTTTTCTAAACATAAGTGTTGGATTTGTGATTTGGAGAGCTAAAACGAATAGTGACTTGAAAAGTAAGCCGCTGGCCTTTTTAATCTTATGAATACATATCAATGTAATGAAAATACAAATGCAATTTGCTTATGATTCAACTTGGAAAACAATGAATTGGTCAAGGTATACACTGATTTAGGCCCCAACAATGCTTCGAACATATGATCTGCATGGACGAGTTGAAGCTCTTCTTTGTTTGTCCAGTTTAATAATGTTGCATGTAACTTTCAACCATCCTTCTTAATGAAACTTGAAAAATACAAACATGCGAACACTCTAATACATTGGCTGCTTATCCATTAGACAACTCTTGCCGCACAAAACAAGTTACTTCTTTTTCTTTTTTCCTCTTTAGTGATGGATTTGAGCTTTCTATATATATTGGACACGCTTCTCAAAAGGAAAAAAGTTATCTCATCCTATATCTGCTGCAAGCATATGCCATAGTTTTCACCTTCATGTAAGCAAATTTTGGTCTCATAGATATACCATCATCAGCTGGGATAAATCATCTAATCATGTATGTTCACAAGAAACAGGAAATTAGTGTCACTGGGAGTATAATATATAGAGGGCTTGAACAAAGGCAAGGCAAGCTTACATCAAACTCCATGTACACACAAAAACCTACACCTAGTTTTGTTAGATAACAAAAGGTACAAGTTGAGAGAGCTCTGCTGGTTTTCCTACAAAAATTTGGCGGCTCCTTGCTGAACCAATCATTCTTGAGGAGTTGAATAACTTCTTTTTTTTACCACATTAATAGTACAACCAAAGATGATGGCTCCTTCATCAGGTGTTTTTTGTTTTCCTCTATTATAGTTGAGATGCTGCACTCTAGTACTTGCTACACTAGAACCTGTTCAAGACTCACAAAACTGTGCATCAGTCATGGGATATAAAATTAATGTTAAAAATTAATAATGACCAAGTATAGCAGTCAGTCTACATTGAAGTCCTGTTTCATGAGTTTGTGGCTTACTATAGCTACCGTATTCCGCGTCATTAGCAAATCATTCTGCCAATTTGGCTGCCAAAGCTTTGTGACGAGCTATAAGTATTTCATTCATTTGCACAATCCGCTCCAAGAGTTGAGCAATTCTCTGGAAATATCAAAATTTGAGGTTAATGGGATAGCGAAGAAGGAAACCACTGAAAAGAATATATCCTTTTCGTCAATAAAACAACCGGCACTTCTATTAAGAGGGTGAGCTGTCTCACCATTAGATCTGCTTCAACATTTTGACTTCACCAATTTAAACGAATTAGATCAGGAATCTCACAAAAGTATCTAATATTTTAAAAAGTTTAGCCTTAGACAATGGTCTGAGTTTGCCACTAATTACCCAAATCAACACGCATTCATTTAGTTAAGCCAGTAAGCAAAAGCCTTATTTCTATCCAATTCATACGCTACACTGACCCAAGCAACTGATAAGAGCTAGAAATGAAATAGAGAAGGAAAAGAAGAAGGTTTATAGACAAACTCCATCTAGACTCAACAAGAAAAGGTATTCAGCAGATCGACACCGTATAATTCTCTTCCCATCTTGATAGGCACCCAAACACCTTGGAGAACCACTTCTCAAAAGCTAGCTATTGGGGTCGGAGAGCCAAGGCACTTAAGTACCCCATCAAGCAGCCCATACTACTCGATGTGGGACTTTGGCAGCCCATACTACCTTGGTCCCTATCACACCTGATCAAATTATGCCAGCCTACTGACTGCTTAACCACCTCATTAACTAGCTAATATATATTCAGGATCAATAACTGCCCTAAAAAAAGAATCTTGACCCCGAGGGTCAAAGTGAGAACAAAATTCTGATCTGATCTGAATCACCCAGCATCTACCAATAGATGGAACCAATTTTATGCAATCAAAGCACAATTTTGTTCATCATTGCCAATGGTTTTTGCAAGTCCAAATTCAAATCAACAAGTTTATATAATCCAATCTACTCCTGAACTCATTCTTTCCAATTTCTTTAGCGCTAAATTCTAAATAGTAAAAGGGAAACTTTAAAAGTGAATAGGAATATACACAAACACCAAAAGGTTGTGCCCAGCCTCACAATCTTTTAAAGCGAGGACCCAAAATTCAGTAGGAAAAAAAGGTGAGTCAACCAATTGGTCAGCACAGTTGAACAGAATGAAACCCTTCACCTAATCCACCATACAGTTAATGCCCAAAAAGTGAGAATTAGATCCTCATTTTCTAGCATTTTTATACAAAACACTATACATTTCTGGAGTAGCAGCAACTTGAGTCCCTCTTATGCTCTTGCCCACTGTATCATCATCTCCCTCAACATAGAGCTGCAAATATGGGGGCAAGTTTTTGAATCCAGGCTCCCACTTGTTTTAGGATCTCCAACACCCTTTCCATTGAGAAACTCCAAATTTTTACCTAGTAATTTGGCCAATTGTGAGGTATAAGGTTCAATAAATGTTCCCCAGCGGCAATCTCTTCCTTCAGTTCAGCCAAGTAACAGCCAAATTTTTGTTCAGTCAAACTTTATATTACTTTGCACTTCCCTTCTGCTTCAATTGCACCAACTCATCTAATTTAGTGACATTTGATGATTCTCATTACTTGGTAAAGTTATATTGTTTCTTGTTTCATATCCTTGGATTTGGATTGCCTTGATGGTTCAGTTCACTGTAGGAAAACCCTACAGAATTAGCTTTCCAAAACCAGCAACTTGTTCATTTGTAGACAATAAGACAAACAATTAATGATCCATTAGTTGATTGTAATCGAGTGGCTCCTGACATGGCCAAGGAAGGCCAGTTCTAATACCACTGATAAGAACTAGAAGAGGGGAAAATTTTTAGAGAACCTATTAAAACTAAAAACAAGGTACATGATGGATAATCACCATTTATAGCCCTTTTCCTACTTGATTCATTTATGCTAGCAGATGTTGAATATTCACTGTAACTTTTAGTGCATCCTCTCTTAGTTCTCTTACAATTGTGACATAATCATTGTACCCATCCTTCCCTCTATAACTTTTCCTTTTCAATTATTGTAAGTATTGTTTGTGAGAGGATGTAGAGTGTATGCACCGAAACTTAATACTAACAAAATGATATTTAGGATCATATCGGCGGAAAACAAGTTCTTTACATGCAAATTCCGCCATCAATACTACTACAACAACTGAAATTCAACATTTTGAGAAGAATTAGGAAGCCGACCTCACATAATTGTCGGGAATCAAAATTTCCACAAACATCCAAACTCAAAGTCACATGATGCAACTTGGGCATTGCAACAAACACTTGAAATGCAATAAAAAATTTATCAAAACTTGACAAACCTCGTCTTTCTCTTTAACGATGGTCATCAGGTGATTTTCACGCTGCCTGCGCCTCCTCCTCTCTTTCAGCCAACACCAAACCCGTATGCATATCCACCACGAAAATATCACGGTAGAAACCGCCGGCCCAATTGACCATATCGCACTTTTGTTGGAAGCATAATTTCGATACGAACTAACGATGGCGAAAAGCTTCCCGCGTAAGGTCTTTAGGCCTATTCTCATCCACCCAGTAAACCCATCAATTTTCTCTACAGGTGAATCAGATGGTGATGATGATGATATGCCCCACGTATAAGTATCAGAGGGTGAAAAGGAAGAGGAAGAAATCGAGGACGGCGGCGAAGGTGATGTCGAAATGTCATCACAATGATGTGACAATAAAGAAATGTGCAGGTTTTCATGATTAACTGGTGGGAAGACGGAGCAGTCACTGTGTTGCCGGATGTCTCTGATAACCACCATTGAACATTCTCGCGACTGAGTTTGCTGGAGTTTTGATGAGTGGAGGCAATGGGGATTTGAGGTTAATGCTTGCTCAGAATTCTCTGAACCATCCAATCGACGGTCATCCTCCATCATAACACCACCACCACCACCACTACCTGAGAGCTAATTCGCGTGTTTTTGAGCTTCGCCTCTATGGATTTCCCTTCCCCATGAAAATGTCGCTGACATCTTCACGCTTCTCCGAGTTCTCGTGCATATTTGTTCTTAGTCAATTGGGACAAAATTGTATATTTATGTGGGAGAATTTTAAAAAAATATCATTTAAATTTTAAAATTTTAAATAAGTGATTTAATAATAAAATAATTTATTAATTGCATTAGCATTCTTGTTAATCCCATTATCGAATTTGTTAACGGGATTTTGAAGTTTAAATGATATTTTTTTGGTATTCTCTCTATTTATTTTTATATAAAGGACAAAATGATAATTTAAATGAGTCAAAAAAAATAGGGAAATAAATGTTTTTTTTTACCTGGGAAATAAATGTATTCAAAACTGTCAATCATGCATTTATTTATTTTTTTTGTTACATCAGTTATGCATTTAATGTCATTATATGGTGGGTAGTTAGTCTTTGTAAACTAGGATTTTTTTCAATTTTTGCCATTTGCTAAAGCATGACCCAAATTGATCGAATTTAGGGCTAAACCTTGAAGTCTGAATAATTTTTTTAAAAAAATATAATTCTAATTATCATAATACTCCATTTGGTCCTATTTATAAACAATTTTCTCCTTAATTATGAAAAAGGTAGTTAAAAGCAATAAGTGTGTCAAAAATGCCATGTTTTTTTTTTCATATATGCCCTTATTTATGAAAATAGAGAGAGAATGTATAGAAAGTATGAGAGATAGTAAAATACATTTTCTCAATACTTTGTTGACTTTATTCACCTAGTGAGTTCTTTTTCTCTCTTTCTCTCTCCTAAATATAACTATTGATGTGTGTGATAATTAATTATAAATAATATGTATTTAATAAGGGTAAAATAGGAAAAAAAAAGAGCTTACATTTTCAGACACAAAGTGAAAGTTGCTTATAAAAGGGATCAGCCACATGAAAGAGAAAGTTGCTTATAAATAAGATCAGAAGGGGTAATTATTGAAACTCAAAAGGACAAGAAAACGTCTAGTGCCCATTTGGTTCATAGAATTGGAAGTAGTGTAAGGGAATGTAATACAATGTAATGGAATGTTGATTACATAATTTGTTTGGTTTGTCACTAGGGAAAAATGATGCATATACATAAAAACGTTTGATTGGATTACATCGAATATGAGAATATATGAGAATAATATAATAAGTAACAAAATTACCACTTTCTACACATATAGTAATGTACATGTTGAGTTCATGATAATTTTTTTCATTTCGTGCAGTATACACAGTGAGTTTATAGTAATTTTTTAATATTTAATATTAGAAATATTATGCAATGTATAAATTGGATTCACGTTAATTTTTTAATATTTAATTATGAGAATATTATTTAATGAGATATGTTAATATTTTTTTAACTATGGAATATAATTTTTTAAAATTTTTGAATGGAGGAATAGTTCTTAAATTTCTATATTATTAATTATTTTTTAATATTTAATGGTGGTAATTAAAATTATTTAATATTTAACAACATTTATGGGTGGGCACTTTGGTCAATTTCAAAAATTATAATGGTAATAGTGTCATTTTCACCGGATTATAAGATGTCTGCATCCTTATTCATCAGTCATAACAACGTAATCTAATGATGTAATTAGGATTACAAAATATAATCTTCTTTACATTACATAAGCATAATCAAACGTTGTAATCTCGTTATTACGTCAGGATTACATGTAATCATCTTTCATGTAATTGAACCAAACAGGCTGGTAATAGTGTCATTTTCACTTGATTATAAGATGTATGCATCCTTATTCATCAGTCATAACAACGTAATCTAATGATGTAATCAGGATTACAAATTATAATCTTCTTTACATTACATAAGCCTAATCAAACGTTGTAATCTCGTTATTACGTCAGGATTACATGTAATCATCTCTCATGTAATTGAACCAAACAGACTGATCAAATAAAAATATTTTAGGATATAAATTAGATAATAAAAATCCAAGTCTTAAAATATGATACAAGTCTAAGAGTTTAAATTAAATATAATAAATCCAATCGATGTCTCAATACTTATCTTCATCCTCCACAAATAGGCCCACTTATTGGAGGTGAAGGTGTTGTGTCAATACTATCATCAATCTTAAATCGGATAATAATATAAAAAAAATACCAGCAACTTTATATAGGGGTGTTTAAATCCGGGACCGGAACCCCCCAATCCCAGTCTCGGTTTTTAGCTGAGATGCACATATGCATCCTGGTACCGGTCCCGGGATTTTTGAGACCGGGACCGGGACGAAATCGGGAATTCTCGGTTTTTTTTTAAAAATAAATTTAAAATATATTATTATATTAGTTAAATTTTTCATAATTTAGTATTTAAAATAATCATTTAACGGCTAACAAGGCCATAATAATAACACAAATTGATTTAGAATTAAAGAATAATATTTTATTATTATTATTATTATCATCTTTGTTATTAACTTTATACATTATATAGTTAGAATTAATATTATGATATATACCGGTTTAACTCCAATTAAAAATGTAATACACATATTATCAAATGATAACTTAATTTATGGAGTAAAAAATACAAAAATAAAAAGATAACTTAATTTATAAAGGTAAAAAATAAAAAAAAACGAGAGCAGGGATAGGAAATTATCGGGATTAAAATCTCCAAGACCGGGCCGGGACAACCGGGACCGGGATACTTTGAACACCCTTAACTTTATGTTCTTCACATATAACAAATATTTACTAAATTGTATCATTTTCATTTATTATCCCAACAAAAAAGAATGTATAAATCAAATGACAAAATATAGGTGTATAATCACTTGAAACAAAAGCACACCATCAATTATGTGAGAAAAAATCATCCAATTATATAGCTCACACATGTTTAATTTGGTCATTCCCCTACTCCCAATTCCACGTTCCAAACATGCTTAACATGACCATGTAGATGTAGAGCTGGTAATATGGGCTCAACCGCGGGTCAAGGCAAGGTTCTCAACTCGTAAAAATGTAGGCAGTACAGGACCACACTGCATGGCCCGCAAAATTTGTTTTTGGCATATAATAATCTCACAAAACCTATAAAATTGTCCACTCTCGTCTTAGTACCTCTCAATCCAACTAGAAAAAATCTTAGCCTCTTCCCTTCTTCTTTAAACAAAATTATTATATCTTAGTTGTTTGAGGATAATTTCATGTTTTTTTGTTTATAAACTTTAACATAATTGATAACTTTATCTCTTGAATTGTAGATTATGTTTTTAAATTTTTATAAGAGGAATGATTGATGCTATGAAGGTAAATCTAATAACTAATATATATGTATTTCGTATTTTCGACAGTCTTAAAAAAATAAAAAAATATTTTTTAAAAGAAAAATGTGGGCATGCTTGCAACCCGCACACTGCAAGTTAGGATTGGCATTTTACCAGTCCACAAAAGTATGGCCACGTGGTGTGGGTTGGTGCTGGCCAGCCCGCAACCCGCAGGTTGGCTTGCATTCCCAGCTCTATGTAGATGTGAAGATTACCAACAAACACTTACTAATAAAGTACCTCAACCATTACACTCTGGCTTTTCTTTTCCCATAACTATGACTTTAATGAAGGACTTCCAAACATCTAATTCTAAGGACCGAATCATAGTAGTTGGAATTATTTTATGCGTGTGAAAAGGAACTCAAAAATAAGGTTTTAAAACCCAGACCAGCCACTGAATTGGTCGGAATACTGGGTTAAAGGTCAGTGGGTTAGATCAGAGTTAAATCGGGGCTAACCCAGGATTAGACGAGTGAGGAAGTGAAGATTTCATGGTTATTTATATAAAATTCTGAATAAAATATTAAAAAAAACTAGTGAAATCATACAAAAAACCGATCAAATCGTGTAAAAACCAGTCGAGCCGAGGTCACCTACTGGATTGAACTAGTTAGACCACCAGTTGGCCGGTTTTTGGCTCAAACCAACCGGTCCATTTTTTAAAACATAACTCAAAAGTTGTTTTAAATAAATTAAATGGTAGAATTATTACTTGTGGAAAATTGCAGGGGTTTTTCAAGTCAGTTCCATCAAAATCAATACTCAATCTAAATACGAGACACATAGTCACAAAGAAGAATGATCATATCATCCTAAACTTGAAGCTTGACTATCACCCCTAGTCCATAGAAATGAAGTGACTCTTTACATAAGAAGGCTTTCAACAACCAAATAGAAATCAAGCATCACATTTCTTTTTTCACTTTGCTTTCGCGGTCAAGGTATAAATTTGCCTTGAAAGTTTTTATTGAGGATTAATATTACCCTGAAAGTTGTTTTTAGGTTCAAAATTACCTCATAAGTGTTAAGATGGAGCAAAATTGTCCTTCTCCTTTAAAAAGGTAACGATCAACATCAATTTTTTAATAGTACAGGGCAACATTGTTACGTTTTAAAACTTCTAAAGTGACATTGCACTTGAAAAAACTTTCACAGCAACATTACTCTTCAACGAAAACTTCCAAAACAAATTTACACCTTAATCCGAATTTAAAAGCGGCAGTCCAATCAAATATGATCAAATCTTTGATAACTCTTACAAGTTACAAATCAATAACAAGTAGAATAATCTTTTGGGTTTTGGCAAAAGTAATGCCCAATACCATGGTGGTATTTCCTCATGTCTTTGATATAAAAGTTAAATAACGAATTTGAGGAAATTAAGAAAAATAAATAGGTTAATGAGTATGTGTTTGGATTAGCTTTTGATAATAACTTTTACGATTTACAAGATAAATATGTGAGAGGAGTTTTGTCTCAACTTATGGAAAAAGGGCTTATAAAACTGTGGTTTGGACGTTTGTCAATTATAGCGCATGTTATATGATTTATTTGAAATAATTATGTTTATAAGAAAGGCAAATCAATTTGGAGGAAAATGATAAATATAAGAGATCAAATGAAAAAATGTCTTATATTTAAGATAAATATTCATTTCTAAACTAACTCTTACATTAAGGACGGAGGTATTTTTCAGTTGTATCAAGCATCTTAATCTTATTTATGATGCATCCAACACCTTAATGTTATATTTTCAGTATTTTTAGTGCCTAATCTTATTTATAATGCATCCGGTGTCTTAAATCATAAATAAGATTAAGGTGTTAAATATAACTAAAATATAAAATTAGAGTATAAAGTGCATATATAAAATAACATCAATGTGTTAGATGTGGCGTAGATAAAATTATAGGGTTGAATACTAGTAGGATAGAACATCATAGTGCGAGATGATGGTTTACCTACCATTTTTGGATAAAATTAAGAGTCTCCAACCGCAGAACTTTTCCATATTCATCTATCTCATAATTATAAGTCATTTTTTTGCTTGTCTCGAATAATGCCCCCATAGGCGGTAGATTCTCTATTATTAACATATATATCAATATTCTATTAACAGATATATCGATATTCACTAAAGTTGAGAAAATTGGTTGAATCCGTCGAGCTGACTCATTTAAGTCTTAAATTTTTAAGGGTTAAGTCTAAAATTTTTGTCTAAAAAGTAAAAACGAGCATAAAAGGATTAGTCTTGTAGGGCCGATGGCTTAAAAGAGCCGACCTGTGGTCCTACAGGACCGGCCCTTTTAGGCACGTTTATATTTTTTATTTTTTAAAATTATTTATATGATAATAATGTTATTGATTTTTATATTTTGTTAATGATATTGCAAATATTTAATTGTTATTATCTTTTTTATAATTAAGTTTCATAAGAATATCTTATATTAAGAATCCTAAAAATAAAAAATTTATAAAAGATATTTCTTATTTTATAATTATTCTTACCAATTTTATATTTTTTGATTTATTTTCTGGTGATTGTTTTGTTTATATCTTGTTTTGTTTATTTTGTTAACTACTTACACTTTTCAAGACATATTTATAAGAAGTATTTTAAATTTTGTTAAGTCTTATCATTAATTATTTGTAATTGTAGTATGTGGACAATAATTTACATTTGATTATGACTTAATGACTGTGTTTGTTTGTTACATGATGCATACCATTTACACCATAACTTTGACAATATTTATGTGTTAAATTAAGACTTTTATTGTTGTAATTTAAAAAAAAAGTGAAAAAAATAAAAATTGTTAACATAGCTTCGACCCTAGCCCTTATGCTCACCGGTCGAGCCTAAAAAAATGACTTTCTTTCTCTAACCGAGCCTAAAAGGGCCGGCCCTTTTTATCAGCTCTACTTCTTATTCTTTTGTGTGATACTGTGAGTTATTTGTAGGCACTATTTTACATTTGATTATAAATTAGTAACTGTATTTATTTATTTCATGAGACGTGTAGTTAAATATTGTGAAAATGGCTTTCGACCTTGACATGTATGCTTTCAGACTGAGCTTTAAAAAATAACAATTTATTTTATCCCAAACCTAAAAGAATCGGCCCTATAAAACCGGACCAACCCTATTCCAAAAACTAACATTTAGTCTTACTCATCAATTTTAGATAAAATTCTCAAAGTCAACTAAAACTGACTTTCCTTAAAAGTATCAATAATACTCAAATAATTTGAGCCCAAAAGAATTTGATTGTCTCAGGTTGCTAAAATATCCTTTAGTAATTTTCACAGAAAGAAGTACTATCATATCGCGGGCAGAACACATTTCCAAATTATGAAACATCTTATAGCATGTTTGTTTGAGTTTATATTTATACATAAATCTGATTTATATAAGTTGAGATAAAGCTCTTCAACATATTTATTTTGTAAACTATAAAAATTACCTCGTAGACCGTAAAAATTACTTCGTATACTATAAATCACGATTGAAAGTTCCAATCGCTATTCCAAAACGGGTATAAAAATTTATAAATACTAAAACTTAAAAAAAATAGAAATAATTTGTTTTTAATTCTTCCTTTTTTTTTTCTAAGCATATATATACTTCTATTGAAATTAATTTTATTTGATGTAATATCAGACACTAAATATGAACATATTTCATAATGAGAATTCAAACATTGGTCTGCCATATTATAAGCAACTAACTCTTTTCATCAATTATTACCTCATTGCTTTTTTCTAAATTCTTTCATTCATATATAAAGAAGCAATGTTTGGTCAAGTTGACAAGAATTGAACTTAGTATAACTCAGGAGATCATGTGTTTAAATTTTGTTGTCAACATCAAGATTTTGTGCATGGACAATTTATTAACACACGTTTTCTTTTCATAATGAAGTGGGTAATCCACATTATTAAATCTAATCTAATCCACATTATTAAATCTGGATTAGATCTGGTGAATTTGGGAATTAGTCCACTAAGGGCATCAACTTAATCCACTTTTCTTAAAAATCCTAAAATTTTTAATTTTTCACCGATTTAGTTTTGGATTAACTCCTATCTAACTCCGATCTCACCATCAATAATTGACTCAGTATACTATTTTAATAAACTTGTGAGTAACAGGAATATAAATTTAAAAAGAAAATTTTGCTAAAAAGTCCCCCAATTTTCCCAAAAAATTGAAAAAGTGACTGTCGATTCTTTGGATCCATTTTCCGCATTTTGCCATTTTTACATTTTTGGCGGTGTAAACGCCTCGCGGCAAGAAGCAAGAGCTCGCACGTGCGAGTGAGCAGACGTAATCCAAATTTCTAACAAATAAAAGCCTTACACGTGTACACTTGACAGGAAATAAGTAATTCTTGTGGCTTATGTGTTCTGGCACACCATCTCACCATGGAACATTCAACCGTCAACAATTGCTCAAGCGAGTGAAAAGCTCGTTCATAAAATGCCAGTAAAATTTCGCTTTTTGGTTCCGTTTCGCGGGTCTCTTTTCTATCTGGTGCATTAAGTGAATCTGCTTTTGGGGTGTAGAAGATTGAGACATGAAGTTATCGCGATAGAGAGAGAGAGAGAGAGTGAGTGGGAAGACGTAGTGGAATTTGGTCCGTGTATGAAACGAAGGACACAGGGACGAACACCGATGCTTGCCTTTTCTTCTCCTCCTCATTCTCTTGCGGAAACCTTCAAATTTTTCATTCTCTCGGCTGTCTTCGCTAGTCTAGAATCTTCATCTACTGCAGAACTACTAAGTGTGTGCGCGCCTGTGCAACCTTTGATCTTCCTTGAATGGCGGAGGAGGAATCGGCTTCGTCTCCAACTGTGTTGAGCATGGAGGTTCTTGACGATGTGGAGGACTACGCTTTGGTCAGTTCTTCCCCCTTTTGAGAGGTGTTTGTTCGCTGATAAAATGTTGGAGAGAAATTGACGTAATTGAATTTTTATGTGCATTACACGAATGCTCTTTTGAAATGTTGTTTGGTTGTTGTGATTGAGATATAAAATGAACAATTGAAGGGTTTCTACTTTCCGGTATCCAAAGATCACGCATAATATTTGTTCTTGCCCTACAGCTTTGCCCGGATTTTTTCTTTATGTCAATGCCTTTTGGCTTTTAATATCTTCCGTTTTTTGGTCAGTTTACTGAGAAGAACGTACTAAAAGGCAAGCTCTCTTGTTACCGTTCTTTTTCCTTTTTTGTGCTATCTTTTTATTAATGGAACCACAATTTAGGTTTTCATATACGCTGCTTTAAGTTTGATACATTATAGTTTCTAGTTATAATGCTTTGTTTTGCTGATTGAAAAATACTGAATGCTTAGTGTCAGCTATTTTCAAACTTCCGTAAGAAACGGAGATGTTGGAAATATATCTGTTGGCCTCTCCACTTGGCATTGGCTAGATTCTTCTCTGTTTGGCGTAGGCTTAATATATTATTCAACTGTTCATATATTGAAAAGTTGTGTCTTCGGGGTTTTATTTTTCTTCTTACCCTGAATCTCAAGTTGATGGAGGTATTCAGAAAATAGAATCTAATCATTTGCCCGCTTGCATATCAATAACTCATGATTTTTTATTAATTTTATATTGACAAATCATATGCTCCAAAAGACTGAGCTTAAGTCAGATTCCAGGTCTATGAACCGGAGGATTTGACAAGGCAAACGTACCTTCATGTTTATGAACTTGTGCAGAATGGCAATGCGGCATTTCGGAATAACCATATGGAAGAGGTGATGCTTATACTTTTATCTTTGATGTTTGGACAACCCCACTTATTTCTACTTTTCAGCCAAATATAGTGTATTGATATATATTAATCACTTGTCTGTTGTATTTCTTAACTTTGTATTGAAGTTGAAATTGATATGTATGTGTCACCTGTTAAACTAAAACGGAAATTAAAGAGAAAAAAATTATAGTGAATTTCAATGATGGAAAAATTGAACTTGAAATATGTAATGGATTTTAGCCGTTTAAATGAGGCTTCTAATTCAATTTTTGTTGCTTTATGTGGAGAAATTTGGAAAGATTTAGATTGGCAGTTGACCATGGCCTTGTCATTTTTGTAAAGGTCTCATTTGCGTGAATTGTTGTTCTCCACCATGGAGTCACTATGTTTCTTCATGCTGCTACATAGATTGGAATCTTTTTGGTTTTCCCCTACCCTTCCGCACTCACATTATCTGTTTGTCTGTAGTTCACTAGTTAACACATTTCATTATATTGTTGTGGTTATATATCAGATACATGCTACTGTTAGGCTTTAGCTAAAATTTGAGAAAAATCTTTTACACAGTTCCAGGTATGTCTTTATTGCTTTATTTTTTGTTTGGTGAACATTAGAGTTTGATCCACGTATCCTTTTCTGGTCTGTTTTTTCAAAGACAAATTTTGGTGACAAGCCTTACAAAATATAAGTAGGGCATTACTTGACAAGTTATTGATTGGCGATTCACTGCATGGTTTGTGTGGGATGCTCAATGTGGTGTTAGTTTAAGCTATTCTCATGCTAAAGTTATGTCTTCTTTCTGAAGAAGTTTTAGTTGTCACATTGCGGAGAAAGGATGCATTTCTCATGCGTTTTTAAAGAGGATCACTTATGATATTGAAGTGATTCAATATCTATTAAAATATTTGTAATGCTACGTACAATGTCTTTCCTGTGCTGACTTCTGAGACTCTCTGTTCAGGCCATCAACCTTTACTCTAGAGCAAATAGCATCAGGACTGGTGATCCTGTTATACTTAGCAACCGAAGTGCTGCTTACATCAGGTTAAGCATAAATAGCTTTGTGCTTTTTAAATACTTCTTACAAACTTGTTTTTATCATGGAAAAATTTTGCTTGAATTTTGTTCACTCCAGTGATCTCATGTCAATAACAATTTTTGCCCTCTTGTTCAGGATTAGCCAATTCTTAAAACACAGGCCTCCATCAGCTTCAGAATATAGTCCGTTGAGTGGGCTGGATCCTACAACACATGCTGAAGTATACTACTTTGATGCACTGTCTTTATCATACTGAAAATCTTGTTATGTTTATGAATCAATTTTTATTTAGAAGCTAACAGTTGACAATCATTTCAGCTTGGTTTGAGGGATGCTGAGAAGCTTGTCAACATCCGAAGTGGTTCAGCAAAATCATACCTTTTAAAGGCCAATGCTCTTTTTCTGGTAAGGTGTCCTTTGTAGTTGATCTTCATTGTAGTTTATGGGAATTCCTGTCCTTTATTGTACTTTTCATGTTAATTTCAAGGCAATCATGTGGATGCATGCTTCTTTCTATCAGCTGGAAGTTACATGTTTTCCCATTTTATGATATTTGTTTCTTGTGACGGAATGGTTTCTTAATTGTGCATAGTTAGCTATATAAAAAGGTGCTACTGAATTTTGAATGAATTGAAAGTGTAGAATTGTTCAAGAGTGCTATTATAGTGATTCAAGATCAATTAGGTGACGACAATGGGAAATGTCATAGGCATTGCTTGTTTACTTGTTTTATTTGGGAGGCACCGGGAAACAAAATGGTTCTGTAGAGTGCTCTTAAATCTTCTATGAAAAATGTGGTCCCCTTTCTTGTATCGTAAATTATTGTTTGCGGACCTCCTATGGTTTCATTATGCAAAGCTCAGTACTTGACAAATTTAGCATTGCTGTAACGCCAGATGGTACCAAAGATATTTCTTATATAGCACTTGAAGTGATTTGCAAGAGACTGTTTCACCATGCTTCTTTGTCCATAGTCTTTGAATATATACTATGCCAATTATGTCACGTTGACGTTGTGCTGCCTTGAGTTGAAGTTGGAGAAATATGAGATGGCTCGTGATGTTATTCTTTCAGGTCTTCAGGTTGATCCATATAGGTAATACAGATTTGGGATCCATTTAATTTCTATTCTGCATTTTCCTTTTGAAAGTATAATGGAGATTTAGATAGGGCCTTTGCATCAGTCATCTACTGCACTATACATGTCTTCTATGTCTTGCATTTGATTCTTTTCCGGTGCAATGCAGTAATTCTCTCCGGGTGTCTCTTTCAAATCTGGAAAGAGCACTGGCTAGTTTGGCAAGGATGAGTACACATGGACAGCCAGAGCGCACTGATGATTTTGACTGCACTCTTTGCCTCAAGTTACTTTATGAACCTGTTACAACCCCCTGTGGACATTCTTTTTGCCGGTCTTGTCTATTTCAGTCAATGGACCGTGGTCGGTACTTCCTGATGTTGATTTATTTGAAGTGGGAGCCCATTTTATATATTAATTATTAATTAATTATATATTAAATCTGTTAATATTTGTCTTCATTTGTTAGGCAACAGGTGCCCATTGTGCAGGACAGTTCTGTTTATTGGTCCAAGAACATGTTCTATCAGGTGGGTCATCTATTAGAGATCGTGACTTAAAATGCTTATTCCAGTTTATCAAACCGGTTAAAGGCATTGGGTTCCCGTCTAATAGTGTAGGCATTCAATGATTCAAACTGCCATATGTTTTGGCCTGTATATCATATAAGTAATAAATTACTTTATTGATTGACACTTTTTCCTTGCTGGAAATTTTCTTGCAAAACTTCTCCACACTAATAATGTAGCTTTTTCATTAGACACAAAATGATGGAGGAAAACTACAGTGGATTTGATATAACATGCCTGGGACTGAATCTTTCTCCACTATTTTTGTTATTGCTGTGGACTTTTCCAGTGTGACATTGAAAAACATTATACAAAAGAACTTTCCGGAGGAATATGCTGAAAGGAAGGAAGAGAATGACAGTTTGACCAACTTGGGCTTAGATTTGATCCCTCTTTTTGTCATGGATGTTGTCATTCCATGTCAAAAGTTCCCACTCCATATATTTGAACCTCGTTATAGACTGATGGTGAGTTCGTCTATAGATGTTGATTGTTGTGGAGGTTTGAATTTTACATACATCTTGAATGTCAAGTAAGTGATTCATATTTCTGCGACTCATATCCTTGGGAAGGTATGGTGATGCCTGCTTGAGCAGGGGTAGGGACATAAATTATCATTCAGGAGGGAAAAATTGGAGAATTCATTTTTCTATTTTTAACCAAGAGGATGTGCTGCTAATTTTCAATTACTAGAATGCTGATGTTAATGCAACATATTCTTAATTCTCACAAAAATAGTTGTGCTATGTCTCTGATTTTCTAATTTGAACAGTAGCAGATCAGAAGACATATTTCTTGATAAATTACGAAGGTACTCTTTTTAAAAATTTAATTACCTTGTTGAATTCTAGACATCCTTTTTAGCAATGCTGATTAGCATAAAGATACAGAGCAGTGATCCACTGAACTTGAAAACTTACAATAGCAGAAAAGTAATAACAGATCGGAAGATACATTTCTTAATAAATTATGCATGTACTCTTGTTTTAAACTTGTTCAATTCTCGACATTCCTAGCAAGGCCAGTTAGTGTGATGATACAGAGCAGCGATCCTCTGAACTTGAAAGGTTACAGTAGCAGAAAAAAGTCTGTATAAATCTGGCGAGGCATTTTACAGGGTCATGGGGAATATTAATGGATGATATGGTGTGTGTAATTTTTGTAATTTCTCTTCAATTTCACATAAGAGCTGCTGGGAGAGAGAGTCATTTGAGAGTTACATGAATTGTGTTTTTTTTCAAAGTAATCCACTCTCAATGGTGTTGATAATTAAATTTTTTGAATTTGATTTTATATATGATTTCACCATTACTTATTCTGCATTTTGCTAAAACAGTTAAGAAGAATAATGGAAGGAAATCGTCGGATGGGAATGGTAGATCATCAATGGTCCTTTTTCCTGTTCATTTTCTTTATTTAGGCACAATGGACTGACCAAATTCCTTTTTTTACTGGGTGGGGTTTGTTCAATGACCATGTAGGTTATAATCGATTCTGTAACAGATTCCCTAGCTGAGTTTGCCTGTGAAGTGGAAATTACTGAGTAAGTGCTTGGTACATTGTTTCATCAGAAAAGTTTGTGATACATTACTCTGACAAAACTCATGTATGCCACTTGTTTAAAATGAATGATTTTTATGTTTGATTTTATAGGTGTGAACCACTTCCAGATGGACGTTTCTATATAGAGGTGCAAATATAATTGTGATTTCTCTTCTCTTGTTATGATGCTTTATGGCATATTGTGAAATGAAGTAAGGAAGTAAAATTTTTCTATCTTGATTTCTTCTTTTGAGAATGAGATACTTTTCTTTAGTCTTTTGTGAAAGAGAATCTTGCCGTATTTCCTTCTTTACTTTAGAGCATTTTTATACTGGTTGAGTTATGGCTGAGCTGGCATGAGGTTAATCACAGGTAATCACATTCAACAACAGTTTTGTGAAACCTAATACTACAGTCAGAATGTTTATACACACATTTTCATATGATGTAACAACATTAACCCTATATAACAATGTTTCACAAAATTAATTATAGATAAGGTTTGCCGTCATCATCATTGTTTCACAGAATTAATTAATCTATTAGGATTTTACAGCTTCAAGAAAGAATCAATCATATTAATATTTCACAGATCTGCAAAGAAACTCCTGAATGACTGACTCTTATGCTTGTTCTAATATTATGTTATGGTTTTTTGCGCAAGTTTAAGATAATTTATTGGAAAATTAGTGAGTTGAGAAACTTTAGTTTCAAGGTAGTGTCGCTTTGGTTTTTTAGTTCAAGGGCACTTCTGAGGCTTCTAATGTTAACCTTATTATTCTAACAAGTTTGACTTTCTCTATAGATGTTTATTCAAGTTGCACTAAACTATAAGTTGCCACTGCATGCAGATTGAAAGTCGTAGGAGATTTCGCACCATCCGATCATGGGACCAAGATGGGTAAGTTGTTATTAGGTCTTATCTTTAACAAATAATATTGCTGTTGATCTCTGGACTTACTGGAATATGTCCCTTATGCCTTTCTAATGTTTTTATTCAGGTATCGTGTTGCAGAGGTTGAATGGATTCAGGATATTATGCCATTGGAAGGTACACAAGAGAGAGAAGATGTAAGTTTACTGCAGTCTTGGCTCCATTTTGTCTTTAGGCTTTCTGAAATGTTGACGAACATTGTAATAGTCTTCTCAGGATATGTAGTATGAATCTTCAATTTTTTTTATAGGCTTCTTATGAGATAGGCGTGAGTTTAAGTAAATAACGCTGTCACATTACCTGGGCACTGGGATGGGGCAGGTAGCTTCTCTAACTAACATAAAACACGCAAGAACCTGATTTGTATATGTGATTTAAGTAGATAGCATTCTGAATATGTGATTTTTGGTCTTCGGGTTATCTTGATTCATCTTCATGTGTTTTATTTCCAAACTTGGTGTCTTGGTCTTGGATGGGCAGGTAGTTTCTCTGATTAACATAAACACGCAAGAAACTCATTTGTATTGTAATGGAATCTAGATGTAGTAGAAATTTGCTTAAAATTTTATATTCTCCAATGCTTATGGTGCCTGAACGCTATCCCAAACAGGCTTTTTTTAAAAAATTCATGGTGGCTTCTGGCTTTTTGAAAACTGGGGTGTTTGAGTTGGCGTTTTGACAATTAAGCTTTTTTTCCAAAAGCAGTTTTTGAAAAGAAGCTCATAAGTCTGGCTTTTCCAAAAAGCGCCACTTTTTCCACTGCCAATCTAAACACAAATCATATTTTAAATTAAAAAAAAAGTCACTTCTGCTATCACTAACCCAAACAAATCTAAATGGTCAAGCTCTAAGTTAAAGTCTGATGATGACCTGTAGAGGAGGATCCATCATTCTGATCAATCTCATCTTAACTTTATTTTTTTCCAGTTGCTGGAAATAACAAATAATGCAGCAGAAAGTGCTCGATCGTGGATCAGGAGGGCCAAAGAAGCAGCAGGACAAGGTAAAATTTTATTGTGATTTCCAAGGGATACCTTAAATTTAGTGTTGGTTGAAATTCTAAATATATTTAATGATCTCCTGCACTGTTCCTTTGTTAGTCCTTACAATGGAATGCGTCAGTATTTAACTACAGAATTCCTCACAGATCAAAGAAGACTCGAGAGACTGTTGAATGTTGAAGTGATGATGCCCCCGCTACAAGACCCTGAGCGCTTTAGTTTCTGGGTGCTTTTCTCCTTCTCTGGAATATTATATATATATATATATATACTCCTTTCATTCTTAATCTAAGATCTATTTATCTAATTTGAGGAGATTAAGGAAGCTAAACAAATTACTTAATTATAACATGTGACATGATTTCTCTAAAATGTTTTTGTGTAACGGTAGAATATATATTAGTTTATAAGTTAGCCGAGTTAGCTTGAAGAAAAATGATGAATAAAGGAAATAAAATGGAAAAATTACTTACATTTAAGATTAAAATTCACCCCCAAATGGAGGAGTAACTTGACATTGTCTCTTTTTCATTTATCCCGGTACCAATGTATGTTTGACTGCAGCTTGCTACCTTGTCAAACCGGAAGCCCTCGGAAAAGCTGGATCTTCTGCGATTGAGAGATACCAAAGAGGTATTATTAACCTACTCTCTTTTTTGTTTGGTAGCATGGTGGAACGACAGTTTTAGCTTCAGATATCGATTACTTATTTGTTGTTCTCCAACCATATTTCTGCTTTCCAGCTTCAGATTGTTGATATACTTGTTTGTCATTCTCCAACCATATTTCTGGTTGTTTCCTTGTAGAGGATCAGGCGTGGTTTGATATTTTTGCGAGCCGAGGAACAAGGCTGCAGAATCCAGTAAAAGGCCTGCTATGACAGAGGCTCACACTATTTATATAATATGCCAATTTTATATCTTGTCCCAAAGTCATTCAATATTCGTTGGCCTCTTTATTGGCATTAACGAGGTCTTTTTTGTTTTAAGTTGTCACACTAACACATGATTCATGAAGCTAGGCCCAGCGTCTTACTGTACTATGATCAAACTTTTTTTTTTTATTCGGTTTATTTATTTCAGCTTTGTCCCTGCGTTTATAGTACAGCTCATATTGTGAATTGTGAGTAATAAATAAAAACCCATCTTTTGATCAAGAAAATGGTTGTGCTTGTGATTTTAGCAGTTCAATTACTTGAGTGCATTTTTTGCGTTCTTTATGCTTGAAGTTTTATTCATTCTTTTACTCCTTTTAACTGTATTATATACTTACAATTTATAATATCATGAAGAAGGTAATTAATTTACATCAAAGATAACTGTTCTTGTTCGTCAAATATGTCAATGGAAATTATTATTGTTGTTGATGTTAAGATTAAAATAAAAAAAAATTTTACAATTAAACTTGATTATTATAATAGCCAATCACATCCAAGCCAAGCCGGGGGTAAATACGGGAAAATATAAGTAAACAAAACAACGTCCTACCCAATTGTTTTTTTGCCAATAACGTCCTAATTGATTTTTTTTTTTTAAGAAAAAAAACGAAGACAAACAAAAACGGTTAAGCAGTCGTTAAAAAGAATAAAAAAAAAACAGACAAACAGAAAAAAACCACGTTAAACGATGTTTCTGGGGTTCAACGCATGGCTAGCTCCTTCATCCTCATTCCACTCATTTTTACCTAGTCTCCCCCAAAAACTCAAAAACTTCCGTCAACAACAACTCCTCCCTCCGAAAAAGTAAACGCTTTCTCACTCATTATTGGAATTCCAAAAACAATGCCTTCTTGTTAATGCTCAACCTCTGTACCCATGTACACGTCCTTCCTCCTCCTCTTCCCCATTTGCCCCCGCCACCGTCCCTCCGTTTATCTCTTCCCCACTGAAACATGCCCGGAGAGTCCAAATCGTCCGTGATAATCCAAACTCAATCTTCCCTTCTCTTCTACTTCTTCCTCTCTTTTCTTTCCAACGCTGCTTCAAAGACCCATTTCTCACCCTCTGTTAATTATCTCATTGATTGTGGCTCCTCGAACCCGACCGAACTCCAAGATGGAAGAACCTTCAGGTCTGATCGTGATTCCACTTCTCTTCTCTCCTCCGACGAGGATATCCAAACTTCTGTTGATTCCCTCAATATCAGTGTTTCCTCTTCTTCTGTTCCTCCTACCTCACTCCCTCTATTCGTTAGTGCCAGAATTTTTACAGATAAATCCACATACACTTTCTATATCTCCAAAATGGGTCGACTTTGGGTTCGTCTTTACTTTTTCCCACTTCCTCACTCTTCTTATAATCTCACCCAGGCTGTTTTCTCCGTCCAAACTGATCAACTTGTTCTCTTGCGTGACTTCTCTGTCAAAGACAATGCCTCTTTTGTGTTCAAAGAGTACCTTGTTAATGTCTCTGGAAGTAGATTCTCCTTAAAATTCTTTCCCAAGAAGTCTCTCGCTTTCATCAACGCTATTGAGGTTGTCTCTGCCCCTGACAAGGTTATCCCTGATACGGTTACTTCAGTTTCCCGACAAGGAGATTTCTATGGCATTTTCAACCACGCTCTTCAAGTATGTTACAGAGTTAACGTTGGAGGTCCACCATTGGATCCAACCCAAGACACATTGTTAAGATCCTGGGAGAATGATACTTCCTATAATGTTTTCCCGCAAGGGTCCAAGAATGTCTCTGTTTCCAAAAAAGACATCAAGTACCCAGAAACAGGGGAAGTCACTACATTGATTGCTCCTGTCTCTGTTTATTCTTCAGCTATGGAAATGAAAGATCCCAAAGTAAACCAACCCAATTTCAACCTTTCTTGGAGAATGAACGTAGACCAGAGTTTCTCCTACTTGATAAGATTGCACTTCTGCGACATTGTAAGCAAAAACCTTAGCCAATTATACTTCAATGTGTACATAAACGAGATAATGGGTGTTGCAAGTTTAGATCTTTCCTCGGAAACCAAAGCTCTAGCCACTGCTTTTTACAAGGACTTCGTACTTAATTCTTCTGCTATTACAAATGGGTCTATTTTAGTACAAGTGGGTCCCGCGAATCTCCAGCAAGGGATGCCCAATGCGATCCTTAATGGAATCGAAGTGATGAAGATGAGCAATATGGCTGATAGCTTAGATGGGTTTTTCTCTGTTGATGGGAAATACAGGGGTCCAAGCTCAACCACTCTGTTTCTGAAAGTGGCTGCTAGTATAGGGTTAGGCTTCTCTGTGACGGCGATGTTTTTTGTTGCGGTGATCTGTTTCCGGTGGCGACGGAGGCCTCGTGGATGGGAAAGAAGAGATAGCTTCTCGTCATGGCTTCTTCCTATTCAATCCTCTCATCATGGAAGCTTATGTTCTGCTTCAAGCAAAAGCAACTCAAGAAGGTCAAGCATATTTGGTTCTCGCAAGAGCTCTGGTTATTTAACACCAAATGGGATCGGACGATACTTTGCTTTCGATGAACTCCAAAAAGCCACAAATAACTTCGACGAAAAGGAAGTGATTGGCGTCGGAGGATTCGGAAAAGTCTATCTTGGGACATTAGAAGATGACACAAAGGTTGCTATAAAACGAGGAAACCCAAGTTCAGCACAGGGCATAAACGAGTTCAGAACAGAGATAGACATGCTCTCTAAACTCCGACACCGACATTTAGTTTCCTTAATGGGTTTCTGTGACGAAAACTCAGAGATGATTCTTGTCTTCGACTACATGTCCAACGGTCCTTTTCGTTCTCATCTATATGGCTCAAACCTACCTCCATTATCATGGAAACAGAGACTTAAAATCTGTATAGGCTCTGCTCGTGGCCTTCACTATCTTCATACAGGAGCAGCACAAAGCATCATTCACAGAGACGTGAAAACCACAAATATACTCTTAGATGAGAACTTGGTAGCTAAAGTTGCAGACTTTGGACTGTCCAAGGCAAACCCAGAGAAAACCCATGTTAGTACAGCAGTGAAGGGTAGTTTTGGATACCTGGATCCTCAATACTTCAGAAGTCAACGATTAACTGAGAAATCCGATGTTTATTCTTTTGGGGTGGTGCTTATGGAAGCACTTTGTGCGAGGCCTGTGCTTGACCCGACACTCCCAAGGGAACAAGTGAATTTAGCGGATTGGTCGTTGCAGCACCATAGGAGAGGTATGCTTTATAAGATCGTCGATCCTCGTATTGCAGACACTATTACCCCTGGGTCGCTGAACAAGTTCGTTGAAGTAGCAGAGAAGTGTCTGGAGGATAATGGAGCTGATAGGCCAACCATGGGGGATGTGTTGTGGAGCTTGGAGTATGCTTTGCAACTCCAGGAAGTTGTTTCGAAGATCGAAAAAAATGAAGAAGATACAACAACAGCGAATTCGATTGCGTTACAGCAGCAAAAACAGAGTGGCGGAGAGAAAGGAGATCACTCTGTAACTCAGGCAAATGAAGAATCTGATGTGACCGATGTTGATTCCATGTTGTTCTCTCAGATTTCTCACTTCGAAGGAAGATAATGTGGCATATCTGTGTGACTAGTTTCTTTAGTCCTTATACAAAAAGAAGAGGGTGTGTCCTAACATAGTAATAAGGTTGATACTTTGTCAGTTTCAAATCTTATAAATAACCTTTGCTTATAAGGTAAGTTGGTTGGCAACTTTATACACTAGGCCGCTTTATATATATATATATATATATATATATATATATATATATATATAAAAGAGACCTGCATGCAAGGTTTTGTGTTTGTTTGGTAGAGCGATCTTGAATCGGGCTTATTATATAAGCCCGATTCATGTAAATCGAGATAAATCTCCTCCACATATTTATCTCGTAGACCGTGAAAGCACCTCGTAGACCGTAAAAGCTACCTCGTAGACCGTAAAAATTACTTCGTATTCCGTGAATTACAATTCATAAGCACTTATGAAATTTTCAACAGCTATTCCAAACAAGCTTGAGTTCAGTTCTTGAAATGCCATAATCGACCAAATTCCAAAATGGAATGGTATAGCATATGGTGATAAATGCAATAGTGTAGAGAATTTTATGTATGGGTGTATGATACTATAATTTAGTGTATTCTTTTTTTTTTTTTTTGGCCAGAGATATTGTAGTGTATTCATTTTGTTATTTCCTTTTCTTGGCCAGAGATATTGGGTAGTGTATTATTCAGCTGTAAGCCTTAGGGTCGGTTTCTTCATTCCTACACCCTAAAGGCCTAAACATGATATTTGAATGGTTTACATTCCATTTTTTTTAATGTTTAATCAAAATTACTGTTGTTCAGATAAACAAAAGATTTAATTACCGAAAAGTCCAATAACAAGTGAGGTATTATAATTTTTTACTCTGAATCTTGTCAATGTTTGTTATTTTTTACTTTAAACCTGTCATTATCTGATATTCAATTGTCATTATAACTTATTAGGAATTAAGTCCCTCTTTGGGACCTCATTACACTTCCCACTAGAAAATATATTAGGGGTCACAATAGTAATTATCTTTTTTAGAGATATTTTAATGATACTATATTATTTATCTATAGAGACTCACAGGTTTTGTTTAAACACATATCAGATTTTATCCTTACTGATTACCTAGTTAAATTCTTCCATAATGTGGAGGACAGCTTTTGCATCATTGATCAACCTCCCGATATTAGGCAAGGGTTGGAGTTTGACGATGGGAAGTTAGAACTTGATTTATCTTTGTTTCTTTGGGATTTAATGGATTTTAGTATTTTATTAAAAAAATCATGAAATACAGCAATGTTGTGGATAGAGCTGAGAATTAAGGCTGACCCTATAGGTCCCGGGGAAAAAAAAATTACTGTTTTTCAAAGTCCAGCCCGCAGGATAGAAAGTCATTTTCATAAGATTTAATTATACGTATACACACCTCATGCAATAAAACAAATATATTTATTAATTTATAATCAAAGGTAAAAAATATTGTCCGCAAGTAACTCATAGTCTCACACAAAGCATAAGAATACAAAAAGCCAAACACTCTAAGCAACATGATTATGACGACTATCGTTTTCATCTTTTTCGCTACTATAATCAATTTCAAGGAAATTTAATTGCACTTCACTTTAAGTAGTAGACTTTGTTTAAGGGGTAAAAAATCAAGAATTAGTAAATTACCATCATATGTAAATTTGGCACTTTTAAGGTTTTTAGGGAGGAGTCAGCAAAGCCACAAGCAGGAGGGGTAGGGGAATTAAAAAAAAAGCTAAAGGGCCTAATGAGCCGGCCCTACAGGACTGACCTTTTTAAGTCCGACTTCTTTTTGAGGCTCCATTTTTCAAATTCAACTAGTGACTTAAAAGGGTTTAAACAGGCCGGCTCAACGAGCTAGAGCCAACCCGACTCTAACTGTGGAGAGGGGTTTATTTTAAATGTAGAGTGTCTAGCGGCTTTCCTATCTGGTATATCCTGTTAGATATGGTCCAAATCCTCTACAAGAAATGGTTTTTTTTTTTAAGAACTTGTGGGACAAAATTATTTTCATATTACTTTGATAAAAAAAAAAACAGTTTTAGTCAACACATGTTTTTTTTTTTTGTGATAAGTCAGCACGTGCTCCTTCTTCTTGATATGTGTTCTCTACGTAATGCTTTGCCTTGAGTTTACACAAGATAGGAAAAATGACTTCTGGAATCTTATATGGAGATTAATTACAGCTGAGGACTGTTTTCAATTAAACTCCTATAATTTCTAACTGAATTTTCATTATTTCCAATTGAATTTCCACCTTTTCCAATAAAAATGTATATATATGTGTTGTTTTTAGGTCCGTAGTTCTAAATAATGTCGTTAAAATTGTATGAAACTTTGAATTAGTTAATATATTGGGAAGAGATAATGTAATTATTTGTTTTAGGTACAAGTATTTTTTTTATTTGAGGCAATCAAGTTTGAAGTAATATTGAGCACCAAATATTGACACCTCTCTCAACAAAGATTTGAATCTTAATTCGTCACGTTGTAAAAGATTAACCCCTTCCACTAAACTCAACCTACTAATGTAATTATTTTGTTTAGAAGAAATACTTCCAGGAAATAAAAAGTTCAGAAGTTTGTGATAAATATTGCATTTTTTTGTTTGGGCCGCATACCCAATATGAAAATTGACGTCCTTGGTTTGGGCCCTTAACATGGGCCAACCAACGGGAGCCCAATATAGTATCTTAAAAATAGATCATGAAGGCATTAGCAGGAGCTTGATCATATCCTCATCACCGACACAATCACTATGGAAGATTCCGTTGCAAAACATTATAGTAATTGAAATAAATTTTTGCTTATTTGAGTCAATTAATCCAAAAAAATTAATTATAGAGGGAGACTATATATAATTGTCTAGTGGTTTTAGCTATCACATTTGATAAATGAAGCGTCTATTCAGGTTTTGATAACAACCACTCAAATGTACATAACAAATTCTCTAAACCATTATATACAAATTATGGATTTCCAAGTTATTGCATGAAAGACATATATTTATATACTTCTTATGACAATTGCATTTTCATACTCTTTAAATTGTTCCATTTCTTGCATAAACGACATGAATCACGACTATTTGCAGCCAATAAATATGAAAAAAGTACAAAACCAAAACGACAAATGTTTTTTGAAGTTTCACCTTCTACATAGCATACTTCATTTTTTTTTTCATAGTTAGGATTTTGGAGAAAATTATTTTATCACCCTGAAATTCAGTTTTAACTAATTCACGATGGTTATGCTCGTATATTAAATTTTGGAGAAGAAACCGAAGCCACTGTATATTGTTATATTAGTTCAGATTATCAGAAAGGCAAAGATTTAAGAGCTTTGACCATATTTAACAAAAATAATTTAGACTCCACAAAAAAAAAAATAGACTAAAAAATATGCTAGTATTTAAATTGATCATACAAAATTGGACTAAATTAGATAATATTTAATGATGAAATAGAATTTTGAAAGGGGGGAAAAAGCGACCGACACAACTTTTTTTTTTTTCAATAATGGTATCAAGATTCTGAGCTCTTTTGTTTATTGAATAATTGGAAGAATGAAGAAAGAAATTAGAGGGAAAGTATTAATAGGTTGTTAATTTGGATTGGATCACCTAATTATAATCAATTTTCAGTTAGGAAGTCGCCAAATATGTTGACATCTCAACAAGGCAAGCAAATAGGCAATATAATTGCCAAACAAAGCTAAATAATTCCATTTTTATTTGCTGAAATATTTGTTTTTTTATAATGTAAACTCTCTAACTAACAAAATACATCAAACCACTTCATAAGGTCACCTTACCAGATCCATCATATCATTATCCTCATCCTCTCAAACACACCCACTTTATAATAAGCTCAAAATTTTAGCAAAGTACCTCATTTTTAAAATTATTCTGTGTTATGTGTGAGAAAGAATATTTAATTATTCAATTTTGTCGGATAACATTATTATTAAGAAATTGGAAATGTTAGATCCACTTTTCTCTGTTTTCTAATTATCATTTTATTTAATTTTTCTCATCAAGATGGATTTGATTCATGATTTATTTAAATTAGTTTGACCCATTCGTATCTGATGTGAGGTAAATATATATAAAAGATAAACACATGTGACTGTTTGGCTCGATAAATGACATTTATCGGTTTAATTTTGTATGATATGTAATCAGAAAAATAAGGTAAAATAAATTTAAATAGATGGAAAATGTATGCAGTTATACATACTCATTTCATCATAATGCATGCATGCATAACATAATTTGCAATTAATTATTTATTATAAGATATCAATGAAGTAATATAATCACTTAAAAGTCTCAATAACAACAGATGAGCTACATTTCTGTTTGGATTAACGTTGGACGATCGTGAATATGATTTATATAAGTAATATTGGTTAAGAGTGTTGTTGATTTCTGTTTGAATATATATATATATATATATATATATATATATATATATATATATTACTAATAACTTTAAGAATCATTTCATACCTTAAAAGAGTAAAACTTATTAGGGCATATTACTTTTTTTTTGGACCTGAAATTGCATATTGCTATTGAGAGCTCGTAGTAATTTTTTATTAATAATTATCGTGTTATAAACGTGACATGATCTTAAATGAAGTATATCCTTTGCGATGATCAGTGATAGCAAGGGTCCCTTTAATTTAACTATTATTGATACAAAACAAGATAGCCCCCATTTTCATTTTAATATGTAATTTGATATGTCCTTCCTTTGCATAACTATTATTATTGTTGTTGTTATATTATTAAGGTATTATTATTATTATATATCTTGGAAGCCAAGAATAATAATAATTGAGGCACCATGTGAAAAAGTACCTAAACTGGGGCTGTGTGACCTGCCATATGGATCATTGCAAATAATTATAAAGTTCTCTTTATGATATGAAAAAGCTTTTAAAAATTATTTACTACATAATGAAATGTCACAAATAAAACCTAACTGTCTCTTTTTACCTTCAATAAAACCCAAATGTTGACTAATTCAATGAATCAGTTGGATTTTATTTATTTTTCAGTATAATAATCGAAGGAAAAAAAAAGCGTAAAGAAATACAAGAAGAAGGGATGGGGCATATTTATTTATTTATTTATTGGCCAAACGTGGGGCATATTGAATTGAATGCTTCATTTTGTGATGATTTTTTAAGATATACGTTACTTATCCCTACAAAATACTGTATCACTCAAGTCTAAGTCAATGAGTTAAAGTGCATTTTAAGCCACCTTAAAAGAAAATAAATTCTTCCTCAAACAAGAATCAAGCACTATTATAGATTTATTTTTTAACACAAGAAAGTAGAATTATTCTGATATAATATATGTTTTTAACTTCAAGAAACTATGGTGTGAGATACTTAAAATAATAAGAAAACCTATTCTATATTTCATTTTTTTTTTTTGTGGGTTAACTCACGAAATTTGACAAATACTACTCACTGTCAATATCATAATAAGAAATAACATAAATTTAAGTTGTAGATAATTGTTCACGAACAAAAAGATACTTTTTTGTTATCTTTCATTTAAGGGGAGAAAATTATGCACCCAATATATTCATAGAAAGCAGAATTCAACTTAACGTTTAAGAAAGACTTAAGAAAAGTATTTAATGTCATTACTTATTAGGAGCCCAATAAAAAGAAAGTAAACATTTATAAATATGTTGGCTTATTATTTAAAAGATTATTTCTTTTTAACGCAGCACTGATTACTAAACTATATTAAAAAAATGCATACTTTCAAATTAGCCGTGTATTTAATTTCTTTTAAAATCAATATTGGGGGAAAAATCTCAGACCAAATAGTAAAGTGAAAATACATCATCTTTCTTCATCAAAATGAATGAAGTCCCTTAATTTTTCATTCATGCCGTTTTTACTGAAATCTGGAAACAAATGACCTTAATAGAGATATACAATCAATTATGAATGATTAAATGCCCACAAAAATAAAAACCATAAATGATAAAATCAATTTTTAAATCCATTTGAACGAGTTTGTCATGACTCATTGCAGCGTCGGTCAATAAATTCTCCCAAATTCCGTTTTCATGCCAACTTTTTTTTTTAAAGAACTAATATCTTCTTATAGACTTATTATAGATGTAAGATTTTTAGGTGCACGTAGAATTCAATTGATTCATTGAAGTATCTATATGAAATCAAAACACCCATACAAATTTTAATTACATTACACAATAAATACAATAAAAAAAGGAAAAGAAAATAACACTTTTAAAGAAATCTTTTTAGTGGGAGGAAAGTAATACTATAGTGAATGTATTTATATTCTTAATTATCTCAATCTCACATCTTATATATTGCGTATATAATATACGGAAATAAACATAACTCTTAAACCATAAAGGAAAACTCTCTTATTGACTCATATTTCTTCATATTTATTAAATAACCCCAATTTACACTACTGTGCTTAGACCTTAATTTAATAGAGGTGGACTATATACATTTGAAGAGTACACAATCATTTTGGCCATTTGCACTAAAGGGTTATCTCTCTCGGAGATTCGAACCCTTGACACGTTAAAAGGGATTCACCCCAAGTCTCAATCCCATGCCAACTTAATTATTGCAGATACAAAAAGAGTAAGAACACCAAAGAGGGGGGTTGTATCTGTTTGTCTTGTGTAGTCGTGGCTGGTGAGGATTCCTATAAACCACAGAGTAGTTCCAAAATCTTTGGCAAAAACTAAGTCCAAACAAAGCCCCCATTTCTTCTTGTTGCTGCCAACGCTCCTTATAACCCAAGACTTGACATTCCATTACTCCACAAAAATCTCTTTCCTCCAAAACCCTCTCTAACATAGCTTTCATCTTTTTTCCGATGGATTTTTCAGGCAAGATTCTCAGAAGATCAGTTCATAGTTTCCTTCAGAACTATCACTATTTCACATCTGTTTCTGCCTTCCTCGCTCTTCCTTTCTCTGTTTCAATTCTCTCTCAAGCTTTTGTCCCTTCTTCCTCTTCGTCTCTCTTCACTCAAATCTCTTTTCGCTTGACGACTCTGTTCGATGCCGCCGGATTCCCTTCTTCTTCTTCTTCTTCTTCTTCTTCACAAATGTTTGCCCTTTTCGGCGACAAAGCTTCTGAAACCATCGCTTCCTCAATTTTCACCCTCCCTTTCACCCTCACCTTCTTCATTATCGCTAAAGCTTCAATTTTTCATGCTCTGAAACAACCCCACAAGCGAGATTCCTCTGCCTTTTCTCTTACCTCCATGATGATATATCTTTACAAGCCACTCCTAAAAACCTGCGTCAGCAGCTCATTGTTGATTTTCTCTGCGATTTCCACCTCGTACTGTCTTATGTTTTTTGCATTTGGCGTCATCGAAGGACTTGATTACACTTCCCCTGATACTCTGTTCTCGGTTACAGCATGTGGGGCGGTTCTGTTCTCTGTTCTTCTCGCCAATGCACTCATCATAAGCAATATGGCCATGGCTGTGTCTGGTATGGAAGGACATGGAGGGTATTTAGCGATTCTTAAGGCTTGTGTTCTTATAAGAGGAAGAACATCAATGGCTTTGCTTTTAGCTCTGCCCATGAATATTTCTCTGGCTGCCATGGAAGCTCTGTTTCAATTTCGGATCGTAAGAGCCTATCGTGTTGGGGGAAAAATAGAGCCTTCAACGGCTTTAGAGGCTATCTTTATTGCTTACTTGTACTCAATCTTCATCGTCCTTGATACTATTGTGGCCTCCCTGTTCTATAAAAGTTGTAACAAGAGATCGTGGATTAATGATGAAGATGGAAAATTATTGATCAAGATTGAGATCTCAGAGAAGGACAATTATGAGTTCGAGAGGACCAAGAATTTCGAAGAATTGCCATGAAATAAGGTTAGGATTATTGAAGTAGTCATCGAGGATATTCTGTTCTACGATTTCTTGAATCTTCATGGTGATGTGAAGGATAAGATAAAGATGACGATTTATTTTTTTATTATTATAAATGTGGAAAAAAAAAGTTGTATAGAACGTGCAATATTTATTTATGCTGCTGAGAAAAAATGGATGGAGCAGCGTCGGAAGACATAAAAGAGTTTGGCTATGTGGAAAAAAAAAAAACAGAAGCCGGAGACTTTAGAGTCACCGTTCTTATTAATTTATTGTCTTTTTCTTTATTGGTGCTTCATTGGACTCTCGTCTTCTCTGCATTTCTATCTTGTACAGTGTTCATTAGCTTCTATTTCTGGAATTATATATGAACTTCTACAGAAAGCTGAGTCTCGCTTTACGAATCAGTTGGGGGGGGGGGTTTGGTTCACCCAAAGAAAACACAAGTTTAAATGGAGAGACAAGTACTGTTTATCCTCTAAACTCTAAAAATAATCAATTTCAAGTGGTTTGGGGATAACTAAATCAAATAAAAGTACATGGCAAGAAAAGCTTAGAGAAAAGAAAAACAGAGATCAACAAGACAAAGCAAACTGAAACAGTTTCCATCGAAGCTAAACTATCCTTATCTTCAGCAAAAGCACGGCGTTTAAACTTCGTATAGTGGGATTCTTTATGTGACATCATCATTAGATTAACTTCAATTGAACTTAAGTGCTCATGTCGGTATTTTAAAGATTGTACTAATCATTAAACTGAAAATATCATTAAACACACAATTTTTCAAATATATCGAGTCAAATTATCCGTAAAAGTTAAATAAATCTTAGATCGGATGAGATGGAAAGATATTGACATGTGTGCTTGAGCACTAAGTTCAATTGTTTATATCAAGTTTGACCCATTTTGAAGCACATCGACTCGTAGTTTAGACAACATTTTAGACTAGATAAGATTGGTTAGCTGTTTCTTTTAACGATTGAGCCACTTGAAGTAGATATTGGTTCAGTTAGATGTACACGTGTGCATGTTTGAATGGTTTATAAGTATTTATGCACGTAAATCAAAACAACACTCATCTTTCATATTTATCTCGTATATTGTAAATTACGATTGCAAAACTACTTTTAAAAACTCCAATCATTATTTTAAACGAGTACATATATTTTATTTTTTAATTTGCATTGTCAAAATATAAGGGATAAGAAAGTAAAGTAAATAAATTAGTGAGTGGGTGTCCTTAATGACCGTAAGACTGAAAATTTTTATTGCTTTCTTCTATTAATCTTCCAGCGGTGCCCGGTGCCCTTTTCTCGACCAATCTATCATTATGCAACTTATTTAATTCACCACTCGAATTTTAAGGTATCATAATCCCAAACCGGGGAATCTGCTAATTCTGTTCAAGAACAACTTTGAAGGAAGCGGTACGAAATGTGTATTGCAAACCAAGCATGTGCAGATTTGACATGAATCCAAAACCAACTGAACAGAGCCCACAGGATGAACCATTTCGTTGAAGAGTCAGTGAAGCATACTTATAGTAAAATGTCAATAAATACAAAATAACAAACCACATGATTCACAAGCTATAAGCTATGCCACGTATTTTTCATTAAACTCCATACAGCAATGGTTAAACTTGCAGATTTCCTGTTTGAATTTGCCAATTTGGGTTTTGTGTCTTCATAAACATCAGTGTCCACTGGTCCAGAATGCTAAATTTCCAAAAAACCCTTTACACTTCACAAAGAAGTATTTCACAAGAGTAATATCTAACTCAGCTTGCTCTTCCGTAAATTACAGTTACAATACAGAGATTTAGTTCCTAATTTCCTATTCTAAACCCGACAGCTATACAACATTTCCTCACTTGTATCCTACCAAAATCTCTATGAAAATGAAAGGAAGGAACTAATTTCTATGTTACATGAGAAAGAATTGAATCCTAACGAAAGAGGGTTAGCGCTTTGTACAAGGTTCCTCAATACTACACTACAACTGATAGACTTTAGGACTTTACAAAACAAAGCATCTGCTCTGGCGCTGTGTAGCGTGGAAGCCAGAGGCAGTTCTTCTGCAATGGAAGACATTTTCAATCTTCAATACCACAAAATTTCTTCCTGAAATGATTCGCGAGGGACCAAATTCATGGTCTTCATAGCATTTGCTGGATGCTAAGGGCATCTCCAGCAACAACAATAAGCACCCATTGTCTCAAAATTTGATCTTTCCATTGTAATTCAAACACAGATCAATAGGCCATAAGATTCTTCTGGTCGTCAAAGAATCAATGCCTAAGCCTGTCGTATGATTCAAAGGTCTGAAGCTGGCAACAACTTGCTTTTCCACTTCAAATACATTACCTTGCCACCGTGAGGGCAGACCTCTAGCTCTTTGAAAAGAGCATGATGTCGGTGCAGAGTAGCAAACAGTTATCAACTATCTTGCACTTTTCTTCGTCAAGTTAATGCCCTTAGCCTTCTCCATTTCAGCCTCTTTCTCAGCTTTCTTCTTCTCTAACTCTGCTTGTTTACAGTTTTCTTCATGTGCTTTCCGAAACAACCTTATAAAATTTAGGAGAGTTGCAGTAACTGCAACACCAAACCAGAAAACAAGTAGAAATCAGCTTGAGAATTCCAAACTCCGAAGGAACAAATCACTAGTTTGACCAAATGTAAACCCAAAAATGATGAAACTTCATTCTGACAAGTGCTGTTGGCTTTCCCCTCCATATATCCTTTTGTCTACTCCCCTCCATACATCTTATTGCACGTGACTATTCTCTCTTCCTCACCCCCTCTCTATCTGTCTTATTCCAATTGTTCACAGCACTTCCAAGAGGGGCTGTCTTCTTTTCCATTTTTTTTTAAAAAGCTACTCAGTCTCTTCCCTGTCTAAACACTAGGAATATTCTTGACCCAAGTTAAGGGATCTCAACTTAGCCCAAATTTTTAGAAAATTTACACTGCTCAAAACCATAGATGCAATGGAAAGAGCTCGAGGAAATCTAAATCTTCAGAGATATTGGTTCAATGCACCATAAACCAATACAACTGAAATAATCAGTAACAGAAAAAAGGGCGCATGCCATACTAACAACGTCACCAAATACTAATCCTTAACTTACCTTGCTCAAATGGGCAACGGGCAGGATCCTCACCAAAATACAGTGCGAGTGCATCTGCATTTCTACCCTGTCCATGGACAAATAAATGGTCATCATATCTTTTTATACCACAGCATAATGTGCCAAAGGGATGGTTAACTTCTTACCACTACAGAATATAAAGTTGTTACAGATGCCACCTCTGACTCAGCGCCAACAACAAATTCTTTTGATGTCTAAGAACAAATTGAAAATTAGTCAATTGCAGGAATATAAACCAAACAAGAAACCGTGTTAAAGTAAATGAATCAGCATTACAAAAAAGAAAACTAGAGATTCTTTCATTAAAATAGGGCAGACATTTTTGCAGAAGACTTCCTTCTTTTGTTTCCTTTTTAACAATAATACAGGTGATAGTGATAAACAAAAGTTCTAACATATGGTAAGAAGTTTAAACGGACGTATGCCAATTGCTAGCAATCAATGCAAACTAAGACTGAAAAAAAGTGCACTTAAAATCTTAACTTGGACATGATAAGCATTTTATTCCATAGTTATGTGTACAATGAGAGAACAGGATTAATTAAATCTCTTCAGCGCCACCATAGTTAAAACTTGGAAGCGCATAAAATTGCTTTCGCAACAAGGTAAGTTATGCAGATGACAAATTTTATTAATCTTAATAGTTTTGATTTACAAGCAGTTCTAATTTTAGAATTAGAATTTTGCTTTTTTTGGATTGTTTGGTAAATTGTTATCACCGTCAGCTTAATTATATATTTGTTAGGAGTTTGAGTTATGTTAAAATTTGATTTTGTGTTGCACTTTTGCGGCCTCTGTCTATAAATACAACCGCTGGACTACTTTTTTTTTATTCACCCCATCGATTAATATATTTGGAATAAAATTGAGTTCATATAGTTCTGTAGAAGTTTCACCATCAATTCTATACCATAATTCACAAACTACAGAGACAGCAAAAGTTTCCTGCTCTTCAATTTAAAGTTCAGGCTTCTTTTAAGCTTGAGCTTCATCTAGGACTTCGCTGCTGAAATCAAGACCTAGGTGGGACCATAGAATCCCCCAACCACTAGCTTTCCTCCACTTTTTTATTACAATTTTCTTTTTCTAATTTCTTCTTATTTCTTAAACCAATCATTTTCCTTGATTGGATTGTGGAATATTAATGCATAATCCACCACATCTTAACATATACCAATATGCCCTTCTCTTATATTCAGTAACAAGATCAGTTTTCCGCCCTTTTGCACGGGCAATTAAAAAACTGTTCTTTTTTCTTTTTTCTTGGTTCTAAACGAAAACTGAATTGGTACAATTAGAGCAGCTGTAAACCGATTATAACAAAAAATCTAACAGGGTCATGCCTAATCTATCAATCTAAACAAGAAATAACAATGTGTAACCAAAAATTTAAATTAAGTGGTGATGATAAAAGTCACATTATTAATATAAATACTTTAAAAAATCATGGTGCATGAAAACCAGTATATAAATTCATTTTCAGTTTTCTTTCAAAATATTAGTCCCTTTGACTTTTCCCCCTAGTATATGAACCATGAAATAACATTAAAAAGCCAAACACCTTGCGGAAAACTTCAGATACAGGTCCATCATTTTCAGATGCAGCAAGCTCCTGCTTGACCTTTTCTAATCCCTTGATGATTGCCTGCATCTCTTCAGCTAATGACTTCAATTGTATCTGCAAGGTGATTTACTAATTATTATACAAAGAAATCCAACTATCTCAGCCTGACAGTTAGCACCAAAACCATTTTTCTGTGACCAAAAATAAATCATCACCTTAGTAGCAGCTTCCAGGCTGCCTAGGTCTAGGTGAAAATCAAGAAGCCCGGGTGACCTTTCAGCAAGGACCTAATACCAAACAAGAAATATAAGCCACCAAAAAGTATCTTCATATATTGCAATATAGACTTATACCTTGCAAAGGTAATGCATCAGTGTCATCTTATTGTTAGAAGCACGAGTGTCAGTAAGCTTTAATAGACTATCCAACTTAAATCCAACTGCAGAACCTGCATAAAATGACAACATTCTTACTTAAATATTTCGTCTGCAAACCAGATATTTTGCACAAGATCAAATCCTAGAGAAATGTCAAAGATAAACTAGATGTTCATAATAGAAAAGATGTTGGTAAAAGAAACTACTAACCCCTTGCAGTTCCTTGATTCAACGTATTCCCCAAGTAAAGTATTTTCTTCATTATCTCCTTCAGTTTGACAGATTTTCGGACCTGACCCAATAGAAAGTAAACAACATCAAGAAATATACGCAAGAGAATAAATGTTAGTGTCATGAGTTAAGTACCTCTTCACAGGCAGAGTTCACAGTGTTTAAACTCTTCTTGAATTCAGTAATCTGCATAACGAGACAAGAATAACAACTGAAGCAAGAGAAAAAAGTCCTCCCAAGAAAATCATAAATACTGAAGACACCATGGAACCTGAGAACCAAACTGGATCTTGAAAGAAAATACTCTTAATTTTGACTCCACTCGTGGAACTTTCATCAGCTCCAAAAAATACTGAAATAAATACAATCAAATATCTATATAAGAATATGATTATATATATACATATATCAAAGCCACATAAACTGAAATACATCGCCTCTGACTTGAACTTGATTTCTTCTTAAACATTCTACCCTTTAACAATCAACTTACATTTATAACCATAGTTTTGAAACTCTTAAATTTGACTTGGAGTTACATTTTTCCCAACAATATCTGCTTTTCTCTTTTCAATTTTAATGCAACCATAACATGAAAAGAAAAAAACAACTGAACAAGATCATTTTATAATGAATATTATACATTCAATTTACACTTCAATCAGAGTGTGATTATTTTCAATCACTAATGTGCTCCAGGAAATTTAAATTTTCATATATGCACAATCATGATTCACGCAATTTGACAACACCAATGCAATTTCAATGTGCTCCCGCTTCTCTGTTAAAAAACTAGAAGATATAATAGAGTTAGAAGAAGTCACTAACCAACCTGCTCACACTTTCCCAAATTCTCCTTGTCCCCAGCATATCCCTGATTGTAAACAAGAGGATCAAAATTAAAAAAGCAAACATATCATAGTAAATGGGTGCAGCCCACTATAAAAGCATATCCCAAACAGAGAAACCTTAATTGCCAAGACAATATGCAAGCAGCAGCCATCATTATATCAAGTCTAACCTTCAAAAGCTCCATCTCCTCTTTAGTAGGACAAAATTTAATGAGATTTTCAACCTGATCAACATCTAATACCGACTCATCCATAGCTAGTACAGCAGCCTGGGAATAACCATTTCAACAAGTTAGATAGTCCTAACAAATAACAATTAATAATTACATGTTAAAATCTCATAAGTTTGGAAAAGTTAGTATGCTTATAAGCGAACGAGTTGGAGTGGCCCCTATTGAAGCAAAAATGATAGAAAATCGTTTGAGGTGGTTTGGACATGTTCAGCGAAGGCTATTGAGTGCTCCGGTGAGAAGGGTTGATCAAGCAGTATGGAGTCCTGTTAGATGAGGTCGAGGAAGGCCGAAACAAACACTCAATGAGGTCATAGAGAGAGACCTTTTAATTAATAATATATCAAAATCTATGGTTTTTGACAGCGCATAATGGCGCAGTGTGATCCATGTAGCCGATCCCACCTAGTGGGATAAAGGCTTTGTTGTTGTTGTTATTGTTGTTTTGCTTATAACATGGCAGGAGATCATTAAAGGGTGTACATAAGATAAGCAATCTTAACGAGTACTTTCAATTAGTACTATAACAGGATAGAACATACTACCCTTTACCCAAATCTCCCAACAACAAACCACTAGAGCTGCCCTGAAGTGTAAACTTAATGGGTACTTTTGTCACAATGCGTCTTGCAAAATAAAAACTAATATTCATGATCAATGCCTTAAACCCAAATTTCATAAATATGCTATAAGATTTGCCCATAGGAGCACACAAGATTTCACGGTGTCAGCTTACCATCATATCAGAAAGGGGCATCTTAACCTTAGTAAGCATAATTTCAGTATTATTGGCCCTCCTCAGGTCAATCTACAATTAAATAAAAATAAATTATTGCTTATATATTAGAGAATTGATAAATAAACAAGTCAACAAGAACAATGAAAAACCACAAAAATACAACATGAACTATTAATTAAAATCTCCGTAGTAGAATTATAGTTTGCTGAACAGAGACAAGTCTATGAAGGGACAACAGAACAATATATTTTATTAGTGTGATCATACTACTCAACTTAATTAGCCACATTTATCAGGAAATGTTGAATTATCTCCTTGGCATTATAAATAATGGGAGGCTATAAACATGTTTCCTCCACAAATTAAGATCAAATGCCTACTAGAATATTCACAACTCAGGTCATAATGAAGCTGCCTTGTTTTACCTACACTAAACAATAGGATCACATTCCAATTTAAATATAAATCTGGCAATAAATGCAATAAACCTTCTTCATGAAATGAAACAACAAATATTGGGACTTTACAAATATGGAATGAAAGATAAAGAACAATCAGGCCACCCTTCAGACACATGCCTAATTTCAAAATACCGAATTTCAAGAACATTGTCATATATACCAAGTGAACTTTGTCAGGTTTGGACCCAGCAGATTTACGTCGATCTCCAGATTTACCACCTGAACCAGCAGGTTTTGGAACATTTGCAGAGAAAAGACTTTCAAGCTCTGAAAAGTCAAATTCTGGGGCACTAAGATAGAACAAGAAACAAGTCATTACAAAAGGAAAGGATGTGAAAAACAGTAAGGCAGATATATAATTCTAAAAATTTAAAATAATCTAGACAAACAAAAGACATTAAAAATGAGTCAACTTACATTTGAGGCTCTCCATGTTTTTGTAATTCTTCCCATAAACTTCCCTGCACTGCCCTTGTCACCTTACTCCAGTGTAGAGGCTTTAAGGAGGATCGTCGAGGTCCTACTGCACCACCCCCAGTAGGACGTGAAAGTCCACGCCCTCTTCCTCTTGGATCAGAATTTGGACCTTTTGAGCCCAAGGGAGGAGGTGGTGGGGGTGTGCTACCTGGAGGTCCAAGGGGAGTAGGGGCATTAGGAGCACGTGCTCCAAGAGGTGGTGGAGGAGGTGGGGCTCTAGACATTGGAGGTGGGGGTGGTGGAGGTGTCCCATTTAATAGAGGAGGTGGCGGTGGAGGAGGTGCTCCTCTTGATGGAGGTGGGGGAGGCGGAGTTGGGGCTCCAACCATAGGAGGAGGAGGTAGAGCTCTACTAAAAAGAGGTGGCGGTGGGGGTGGAGGAGCTCTACTAAAAGGAGGTGGTGGGGGTGGTGGGGGTGCTCTACTAAAAGGTGGTGGCGGTGGGGGTGGTGGAGCTTTACTTGTAGGAGGTGGAGGAGGGGGCGGCGGAGGTGGAGCTTTGCCCAAAGAAGGTGCAGGTGGAGGTGGTGGAGGTGGGGGTGGTGGAGCTTTACTCAAAGAAGACAATGGAGGGGCCAATGAAGTTCCACTAAAGGGAGGTGGGGGTGGAGGAGGGGGTGGTGGTGGAGGTGGATTAGCTTTTTTCAAAAAAGGCAAGGATTGGGTAGGTGAAGGTGAAGATTGGGGTGGCGATGAAGGTGTAGATAACAGTGCAGAAATACCCCTAGAAGACAGTGGTGGAGGTGACGGGGGTGGGGGAGGAGGAGGGATTGAAAGCCCATACCTCAGAGGTGGCGGTGGTGGAGGTGGCGTTGGCAGTGGAGAATGAAAAGTGGGAGTAGGAGGGGCAACTACATTAGACATTCCAAAAACTCCTGATGTGATTGTTCTATTAGTAAAAAAAGGAGGGGGTGGAGCGGGTGGCGGAGGAGGAGGAGGAGGAGGAGAAGTTGTAGGCTGTAAATCCATCTCTTGGTTTTGTCTACTAACTGGTGATGTTTCAAAAGCATATGCCATAGAGTTTTTAGCTTGAAATGAAGGTGGGGGTGGGGGTGGTGGGGGTGGGGGAGGGGGAGGGGGAGGGGGAGGTTTTAACACTTGTGTCGGGCTACTAAGTGGTGCTTGACTTGGTGTTTGAAGACATGTCTCTTTAATTGATGGTAAGTTTTCTTCTTCCATTTCTGCTATGGAGTCTGCAGATTTTGGTGCGTCCAACTTTTGACATTTCAATCCATTTGTCTTTTCACTAGAAATAGGTGTTCCAGAGACAAAAGGTGCAGAGGCAGACCTTGATTTGGCATCTATAGTTTTCTCCTTTGAAGAGTTGGCATTGGAAAGAGCGGCAGGTGCACTATTATACCTTGATGGTGGATAGTAAACATGCATTGAATTTGTGTAAGAACCTTTGTTAGGAGGAATCCACCTAGTTACTGTATTTGGCTTTGCTTGTTTTGGCTGGCTACCCTGTGATTCAAGCTGCTTAATCTTTTGCTTAGCTGTAAATGTATCTCCCACTGGCTTCGAGTTTGACGAAAGTTGTTTTTTCGTCACAGGTGGTACTTTATCAGATTTTTGTCTGGAAATATCATGCTTCTGCTGGCCTTCCTTGCAATCTAATTTCTTCTCTGTTGCATTGCCAAATTCATCATATTTGTTGTCCATATCTTCCAACTCTTCATGCATGTCTGCATTGACATCCTTCATTTCCATAATGATATCAGTAGTGACTACCGTTGAAGTATTCTTAATTTCTCCATCATCCACAGCAATATCTTTCACTTCATGAGTATTAGAATCCACACTCTCATCAAGTGCGTACTTCACATCATCAACAGCAATGTCTTTCACTGCATTAGTACCAGAATCCATCCTTCTGTCTTGTTTGTAGGTCCGATCATCTGATGTACATTCCTGAAAAGTTGGAGGATGGGAATCCTCTTTCCATACTTCTTTTTGGTCTTGACCATCTATTACACTGTCATGAGCCAGAAGAGAATCATAATCTACCTTACCTTCCTGCACATCAAATATCTCTTCCACCTCATAAAACTCCTCAGGTGAAGCAGTTCCTGTCTCATTTGAATCTTCACTTGCCCTGACTGTGGTTAGATTAGGCATAACAGCATCGGCATCCAAAAAAAGTACCTGGTACACATATGAATGTACATTCAGCTCCTATTTAATACTCCTCTGGTCATTAGTGTAAGACCTATTTATCTAATTTGAGTATATTAAGGAAGTAAAATAAATTACTTAATCATAACATATGTGACATGATCTCTCTAAAGTACTAATGTGTAATATTAGATTATATATTAGTTTACAGATTAGGTAAATTAGTTTGGAAAGAAATGATAAATTTGAGAGATAAAATGAAAAAATATCTTACATTTAAGACCAAAATCTACTTCCAAACGAGGTCCTACGTTTAGGACTGGGGAGTATAATGATATATGCATAGAAGAATAACAACGACTTACCTCAGCTTTAAAATCCCTAGGAAATTGATCCTTAGAATCCCACAAAATATCAACCTCATCACGGTTGAGCACCAATATGTTTGAACGCACAAAAGCTGTGTGAAACATAACTCTAAACATCATCTCCTCATGACTGAAGTCATCATCCGTATGTATGCACTCAAGAACCACATCCCCTTGAACGCGACATTGGATATCAATTTTCACCAGCATACACTCTGCCTGCAGTTAAAATTTCTTAACTAAGAATTCTATCCAGTTAGATTAAAAATAGTATAAACAGCTTCAATTATACATCACCTGTTGGTAGAGGCGAACATGTTTTTTGTTCTTTGAAGTAGAAAAAAGCAGCTTAGAACTTCTATTAACAAGTTTTGAAGGGTCCTGACCGCAAACACGTACAACAGGCCTGCAACCTTTTCCGCCATCAAATAATGGAAGGACTCTAAGAATCAGACAATCCAAATATAAGGGTGTGTCTGATGGAGGCCACTCAGAACCCATATTTCTCCTGGAAATGTATTGAAGATATCTCAAATGAGAAGGTTGTGGGTTCAAAGGAGATAGAAGGTGGAGAAGCTCCTTAGGAGCTTGCTTGTAGACCATTTCAAGGGTTTTTTGCTCCCCATTGTACTGTTTCCGGTACAATAGAAGACCTGCTAACATAAATGCAAGCACAGGCCAACCTCCTCTTTCACAATGCATCAAAAGAACATTCTGTTGCCCCTCCAAAGACAACCAGCTTTCACTTGATCGAAGGAAATGATGGATCATTTCCAAAGGCAGAAGAGGACACCCTTCATATTGACGAGGGTATTCCATGACTGTCATGTCATATTGAGACAATATATCTGAAATTTGACTGCGCTTCTCCCCTTCCCTGAAGTTAAACACCATGAAAGAGGCATCAGGAAAGTGATCCTGTAGCTGAGCTACGATTCCCCCCATATAAACTTTATATTCATCTTCTTCCAAGACATCTGTGGAGAAGCAACAATCAAAAACTGCAAAACAGAGATAAAATGGGTCAAATATTTAGTTAATATAGGTACACTGAACTACTAAGCATAACAGCGATGGTATCCACGGATGTCATAAGTAAGATCACAACTAGACAACCAAAATGGATGCAATTATACCCTGCTGATTACCATGGCTACTAACTCACTCCAATGAAGCAAAAACATTCCTAGTGAGATATAAAAACAGTGTCTTAAAGGACAAGTCTCAATGAATAGAAATGTTCCACAATTCTTCAGCTAGCAATCTTCCAATCATGACTTACCAGTCTCTGGCTGTAATACTGCTTTCTATTTATAAAACCTTAGATACATTTTCACCATTTCTACCCAAATTCAAACTTTGGCCTTCAACAACCCAGCTCTGCACATGGCATAAAAGGAATGCCCCACCATCCCATTCCTTTTTTTCCTTTTTCGGCCAATAACTTTCCCATTCCTTTAACATCTCCGACTCTCTGGAAAGCATAATCGACTTGATGCAATGCCGCTGCAGACTAGTAATAAACAGAAGTGCCCAGCCATTGATTCAATTTCTCAACTTCCGCGGTGACTTTCGACAGCATATCCCCCCTCCTTAGCTGAACATCCTCCAGTGAATCCCATTCATATAGGGAAAAGCCAATAATTGAAACCAAGAGATTTCCCTCAGCTAAAGTTCACAGAAAGAGGGGGAAATGAACGAAGACTCTAAATAATAAAACATATGGAACGTAAATGTCACGAGGCTCAGAGCATTAAGAGATGAAGAAAGGAGGAGGAGAGGAGTTCATAGAAATTCATAATTTACTAATTTTAACGACTAACCATACGCATTATCGTGAAATGATAGTAATTAAGCCCTAAACCTCAATTGCTTCCTCTAAGCTACAAATTGAGCAGCAGCCAACTCCATGTATGGGGGGGGGGGGAAGCAACAGGACACATGCTTCAAATTTTACAATTGCTCTTGCATTTATAAGCTCATTAAAATTAAATGGTGACAAAAGTTTGGAACGGACGAAATAGAAAAAGAAGCCTACCATAAACTCTCTCGGAGATCTCCAGAAGCCGATCCGGCGGCTTCCTGTAAAAGAACCTTCTGAACAGCGCCATTAGATGGCGCTGTTTTTACCCCGATCGGATCCAAACCGATAAGTCGGTCGACCGCCAGCAAGATCAAAATTGTGTATCGTTAGGCAAATCGCACAGCAGATCTTGCAATCAACCAATTCGAAGAAGCCCAATACTAAATCCAATTGAGCCAAGAAATCGCCGGCTGAAAGGGAGAGATAAAGAGCAACAGCGAATTTCAGAAGCAGCAAGCTACCTGGTGATCCAAAGGAAAGCTAAACATCCAGAAAAAGAAAGGCAGACGCAATAGTCAAAGCAACAAAATCTCAAAAGGGAACATGATCAAAAGAAAGGATAAAAGAGAAGTAGATTTGTAGAATGAGAGAATGAAGTGAAGCAAAGGAGTACGTGGGATTTGGGAAGAAAATGTAGGAGGAATAGAATCAAAAAGAAAAACAATGGCAAGCGATAATGAATTCCCACATGGAGTTAGATAGAGAAGATAGAGAGAGAGAGAGAGAAGCGTAGTGGACTGAAAAGAAGAAAACTCTTCAGAAGTTTAGACCTGTCTCCCTCCCTTTTCTCTTTCTTTCTCTTTCTCTCTCTCTTTCTTGGCTCTGCAACGACAAAAAAAAATTTTGGGCAAGCAGAGAGGGTTTGGGTTAAAGACACAAAATCTACGTGGTTGGCGACGTGGCATATACTATCCAAGTTTTTATTAAAGAATTTAGAATATTCATTTTTTTTTTTAAACGATGTTTGTTCCTAACACTTCCATTAGAGTAGAGAAGCCTGCGAGGGACCGAAAGAACACTTCTTTGATTTGCTACAATTTATTTGAGTTGAAATTAAGTTGGAACTTTCATATAGGTGAAGTTAAATTCCGCAGATCTTTATCTTTTTTTGCATCTTATGTATGAAAATGTGTTTGTTTGAAAAAATAATTAAAATCTTTAAAAATAATTTTTCAATCGTTTTGATTTAAGTTAAAAACACTTATAAACTAAAATTAAACTATCTCAAACAAGTTAAATACTAATGTCATACTGAATTATTCAAACAACTTCAACATTTACCGCTTGTTTAAACTGTATCACTATATTCACCTATAAGAAGAATCTTCTCTATGATCTTATCCATTCTAATATTAGGGACACCCTAAAAAAAATACAAACTTCTTGTTCTTACCTTTTTCTAGTTACTTTTTATTTAAATTTGATGTACTATTAGCTCCCCATTTTTAAAACCCTTCTCAAACTTTAGCTGTATGATTTTTTCTATTTATACATAATTGATCATTTCATAAAGGAAAAAAGGGTGAGACGACAGAAGGTGAGTTTGTATTTATTAAGAAAATTACATCTAACGACCCAAATTAGTTAATTAATTAACTACAAAATTGAAGTTAACCCTAATTAATTATTAATTATAAAATTGAATTTATAAATTTGGAGAATCTTAATGCTACTGTGATTTACGCACCAAACTTTTTCTATAAAAATTAAATTTCTACTTCCAATTCTAGTAAACTTCATGAAGAACAATAATCACAATTTTTAGGATGTTTTAATTATTTTGTAATATTTAAACTCACTCCATGTCATGTTTCCTATATTAAATTAGAAATTGCTGCGCATATTTGTGATCAAATTATCTAGAGAAAACTATTGACTATGAAATTTGAAAAAAAAAATTTATATATTACACTGCAAAATAATAAACATGCATGTCAAGTATCCGACACTACTACAAAAAAAAACTAACTATGACGTTTATTTTAATATTATTTGTGGCACTTGACAAGTGCCACATATCCCAACATCATTAAAAGAAGTTGTAGCGCTACCTACAAGCACCACAGCATGTATATTTTTTTTATTTAAATACCACATAGGATGGCACTTCCTTGAGAAAGTGTCACAAAAAGTTTGAACTTCCTATGACACTTTCTTAAGGAAGCGCTACCCTAAACCCTTTTTTTTAATTCATAAGGAAGCGCCACAAGAAGTATTTTTTTAAATATATATTTCATATTTTTCATTCAAACCCTCTATAATGACAATGGAAACACAAATTTTTATACCCAAGTAAATCACAATGGAATAATTCAAAATTGATACAAACAGATAACTAATTTACAAAATCAAAACTAAATATATTTACTCAATTGTGAATATAAGACAATAAATTCAGCTATTTAAATACACAAACACAATAGGCAAATAAACAACCTAACTATATAGTAGCTAGCTAGAACATTGTCTGAGCACATATTCACATCATTCCTCGATGACTTGATTAACTTGATGGTTAGTCAAACTGTCACAACGTTAATCTTCATAATACTATATAGATACAATCATGCAGACAATGAATTAAAATCACTAAACATTAATTATCAGACGCTAGTCAATTAAATTTAAAACACAATATAAATTGTACTAAAATGACTTACTCTTAGTGGAACATGAGACTGATTATGGGTAATTACATCATTCATGAATTTTATAACATAATACCCGCAATCATCGTTATTGGGCTGGAAACGGCACTGCAATAATATAATAAAATAGTTAACTAAATTTGTGAATAAAACTTGGTAAAAATCAGAATGCAAGTAAATTTCTATATCAGTACTCATCTTCTTCCAAGTATAGCTACTGACAGGATCTACAGATTTAGAATAGCTTAAGGAGGCAAAGGCTCTATATGCAGTCAATGCACTAAAAAATAAACACTAGTGCAAAATAGGCTTTTTAGACCGCATCATTTAGACTGGTTATTGCAGGTAAGGTCTAAAAGAAACGCGGGGTGGCAATTCCGTAATTAAAATCAATTTTTTAGACCAGTTGTTAAAAAAACCGGTCTAAAAAACTTATTTAGACCGTTTATATAAACAATCGGTCTCAAAAACAAAATAATTAAAATGAATAAAAAAATCACGTTATTATTAAGACCCGTTATTTAAATAACCAGTCTTAAAAGTCAATAATTTAAGACCGGTTCTTAAATAACCGGTCTTAAATATCTAATATAATTCAAATTAAAATCTATATTGTTAAAATTAATTATTTAGACAACCGGTCTTAAATTGTGGAACTTTAAGACATGTTATTTAAATAACCGGTCTTAAAAGTCTAATATTTCAAACATAACCGGCCGCAAAGCTCATTTCATTAGCACATTTCATTTCCCTCTCACTCTCCTTCCACAGCCGCGAAAGTTCATTTCAGCTCAAGTCCAGGATTTCCGGTGATATTCCCCCTTATTCTCGGACCACTGCTCCAATCGCCACCACCGCTTCTACCTCCTTCTCCATTTTTTGTTCTGTGCCGTTTAAAAGTACTCCCTCCTTCCCCGTTACTGCGAAGAAGTCCGCCGTGAGTACCATTGTGAAGGCCGGCTGAGCTTCTTATTTCACCAACCTTTATCTCCCTCCGGTGTGTTCTCCAGCCACTGCAACCCCTCTCCTCCTGCTCCTCAAGCCACGGTTCAAGGTTACTTCAAACAGGTAATGTCATATGTCTCAATCCTTCGTATAAATAGAAATTTAGTATTCACTGTCTATCCAAGAAGAATCTCTTCTATAATTGAACTAGAAATTAACAAAGAAATGGAGAAAAAAATGACATTTACTCTGATGAAAATTAATTGGTGAAGCTTAATTAATGGTGGTATGAACTGGTGTGATTTGATTATTTGAGTATTAGGGCACTGATAATTGCTAGTTTTCATAGTATCTGGAATGCTTAAGTTATTGTGTCAAATTTCCTGGCATGTATGCTCATGAATAGCTGATTAGAAAATTATTACATAATGTTCAGTTAGTTTTGAAACTAAATTTGAGAGGCGATTTGAGGTTTAGACTAAAGCAATTCTTGTGTATGTGGTCTAAATTAAGTTCTGAAATTGCTAGTGTATGTTGATACATTTTTCATATTACTTGAAGAAAATGGAACAGACTGCAATTATATCTTATACGGAATTCTAATGAAGAATTCTGTTAAACTAGATAAATTGATGAGTGTAACCTTTTCATACTCTCATCATACTTCTGCCTTTTCCAGGGGAGTTAATCTACAGAAGAGAAGAAAAAAAAGGTGTTGAAATATATGGATCGTAGTTGGATAAACGCTAAACGAACTAGTGTTGAATATGATAATGGGGTAAGGGATTTTTTAGAATTTGCTAGAAGAAATTCTGGTAATGATGATAGTTAGATGTTCTATTGTCCTTGTGTAGAATGTCTGAATGAGAAGCGACTTAGTGTTGCAGATATATATACACATTTAATTTATGAAGGATTTTGTAATAGTTATACAGTATGGGTATGGCATGGTGAAGAAATAGAAATTCCAAGCACAACTCAACAAGGGGGTCGCCTTTGATGATAATGACACGGTTCTGAATGATCGGACAGAGGATATTATTCGTGATGTAGGAGAAGAGGCTTTTGAGCAATCATATGCATATGGTAATATGTGCAGTGATGCTGAGAAGCTGTTGTACCCGGGGTGCACAAAATACCAATTGTTGAAAGCTGTATTGAAATTGGTAAGCTTGAAAGCATGGCATGGATGGAGCGACAAGAGTTTTTCAGAAGCACTTGAGGCCTTCAAGGACATGCTTCCAGATGATAACGTGCTGCCTTGCCGATACTATGATGCTAAGAAAATATTGTGCCCACTAAGGATGAAGTATAAAAAGATCCATGCATGTCTTAATGATTGTATATTGTACAAAAAAGAGCATACAGAGAAAGAGCAGTGTCCGATATGTGAAACCCCCAGGTACAAATCAAATAAGGCCCCTGCAAAAGTGTTGTGGTATCTTCCTATCATACCGAGGTTCAAACGACTGTTTGCTAATGAAATTGATGCCAAAAATTTGAGATGGCATGCAGATGAGAGGATTTCTGATGGAAAGCTTCGACATCCAACTGATTCTTCTCAGTGGAAGAAAATTGATCAGTTGTTTCCTAACTTCAGCAAAAAGCCTAGGAATCTTAGGCTTGGGCTTAGCACGGATGGCATGAATCCTTACGGTAGCCTAAGCAGTATACATAGTTTATGGCTTGTTCTATTGGTAATTTACAACTTATCTCATTTGTTATGTATGAAACGAAAGTACATCATGTTGTCTATGTTGATTTCGGGACCAAAACAACCCGGAAATGACATAGATGTTTACTTAGAACCCCTGATCGAAGACTTGAAAGAGTTGTGGGACGAAGGTGTCGACGTTTTTGACGCGAACAAGAAGGAGATGTTTAAAATGCGAGCCTTGATCTTTTGTACTATAAACGACTTCCCTGCTTATGGAAACTTGTCATGATATAGCGTTAAAGGCCACAAAGCTTGTCCTATTTGTGAAAAATGCACATGCTACCATCAACTTAAACATGGAAGAAAGACTGTTTATCTTGGTCATAGGAGATTCCTTAGACGGGGCCACCCATATTACAGATTAAAGAAGGCCTTTTTTGTGGCCAAGAGTTTGAAGATGCTCCAGAGGCTTTGACTGGGGAGAAAGTGTATGAAAAAGGTCAAAAATATCAATGTCATCTTCGGTAAGACTTCAAAGAGTCGAAATAAAAAAATATATGGAAAAATAAGTTTGTTTTCTTTAACCTTCCATATTGGCAGAATCTTGATGTCAGACACTGTATTGATTTCATGCATGTAGAGAAAAACGTGTGATAGTATTGTTGGGACACTACTCAACATACAAGGAAGTTCTAAGTATGGCGTTAAGGCAAGATTAGATTTACAAGAAATGGGAATACGGGTAGACTTACATCCTAAGCCATATGGTAAGAGAACTTTTTGTCCTCCAGCTTCTCATACTTTGTCTAAGGATGAGAAACAAAGTTTTTGTGAGTGTTTACATGGCATCAAAGTTCCCTCAGGGTATTCTTCAAATTTTAAGAAGCTTGTGTCGATGAAAGACTTGAAGTTAGTAGGGCTGAAGTCTCATGATTGTCATGTCTTGATGCAACAACTACTCCCAATGGCTATTCGAGGCATCGCCAAATATGATCTTCAACACATATTGACCAGACTTTGTTTCTTCTTCAATACGATTTGTATTAAAGTCATTGAGACGGAAAGGTTGGATGAATTGGAAAATGAAGGTTACTTGATCTTGTGCCAGCTTGAGAAGCTTTTTGTTCCTTCCTTTTTTGACATCATGGTACATCTAGTTGTTCATCTAGTGAAGGAGATAAAATTATGTGGGCCTATCTATTTTCGATGGATGTACCCAATTGAAAGAACTATGAAAATCCTAAAATGATATGTGAAGAACCCTAACCGGCCTGAAGCTTCTATTGTTCAGAAATATGTTTCTGAAGAAGCCATGAAATTTTGTCAACATTATTTGGCAAATGTAGGACATATCGGCCTTCCTAAACGATATGATGAAGAAGGGGGTAGGCGCGGGGCTACCGTCAAAAGTGTGGATCCTAATGAATTACAACAAGTCAACTTGTACATTTTGAATAATGTTGATGCAGTTCAAGATTACATAAATGCTCATAAAGAAATTGTACGGAAAGCGAACAATCGATTGACTGAATAAAGGTTAATTAGGGAGCATACCAGGACTTTTGCACATTGTTTTAAACACAAGGTTGACGGAGAAGAATGTGTTTTTGATACAATTAAATGGCTAGTACGTGGTTCTGAGTTTAATGTCATAAGTTGGACTTCGTTGTGATCAATGGGTATACCTTTTACACGAAGTCCCTGGATGATAGGAGCACTGTCCAGAACAGCGGTGTTATGTTAGTAGCTGAATCTATGCACTTCTCTAGTTTAAAAGATAAGAACCCTACATTGACAGGCATACTTTATTATGGGGTTATTGACGAGATTTGGGTGGTTGACTATGTTAAAATTAAATTTCCCATTTTCAAATGTAAGTGGGTTGATGTCAATAATGGTGTGAGAATCGATAAGTCAGGGTTTACATTAGTTGATCTGAACAACAGAAGTTTTGGAGATGAACCTTTCATTATGGCAGATCAAGCGAAACAAGTGTTCTATATTATTGATCAGGCAAATAAAATATGGTATGTAGCTCTCCAAGGAAAAAGGTTCGTCGATATTGAAGAGGAAAGTCGTTCAAATTATGATCTTCTCGAGACCCCTTCTTTTTCTAGGGGTCTTCTTGTATTGAACGAAGAAGAAGTTGATAATGAACACGGCACAAGAAATGATCATCGTGAAGGGATATGTGAGGATATCTCTTTATAAATCTACTTTAAATATTATCTATCTATTTAAAGTAATTATCGTTATAACTTATATGCAGATTATATATATAGTTATTTTATAACTTACTAACTCAACAATTTGTCTTAACAGTACAATGACGGATCCGGTGTATCCTACAGCAGAGGATCAGGTGTCACCTATTGCTCAGTACAACAAGCCTCAGAGTGTCAATCAAGGTCAGTCATCGGGTGAGCCGAGTCACCAGCCCAGACAGAGGGGCAGGATGACCACATGCTTGAGGGATGTTTCCCTGAGTCAGTCGGCTGGGGAGAGGATACCGATCCAGTTCAATCAATACTGGAAACCGATCGGGCCGAATGCCAGTCGTTATAGGAGTTTTGTCGGCCTCCTTGCACGGAATAAGCCTAGCATATTGATAGAGGAGTGGAGGAATATTGACAAAAAGGTTAAGTAACATATTTGGGATACTATTCAGGTATAAAATTCCCTCTGTATGTTTCTTTTATCAAATTCGTTTCATTACTGTCACTAACTCTTTTGATTCATGAATAACAGCTCACCTACGACGTTCCTCAGAGTGAGATCTTGTATCACAAGACTATGACGTATTATTGTGAGCGTTGGAGGAAGTTCAAGACAAATCTGGCCAACAATTACGTGCATATCGAGGTGCCAGCTGGTAAGCCTCGTCCTACTCCTTGCAGTAAGTATCCGTACATCGATGAAGCGACATGGCATGAGTTTTTTAGGCTTCGGACTACTCTAGAGGCTTTAGTGAGTTAACTTATTTTGTACTTTATTTACTTATCTTTTGACTTTACTGTTTGTAACTTTTTTTCCCATTTCTTATTCGCAGGCAAGAAGACAAAAGGCACAAGAGAGTGGCAGGAAAAATGATTGCCCCCACACAATGTCTCGTGGGGGATATGTAAAGGTAGAGAAAGACTTGTTGGGGCTAAACGGAGGAGATTGGAAGAAGCATCTCAATCCGATCCTTATGTTCTGCTATCTCCACCATCTCCGATACGGCGCGAAGAGTTGTGGTTGCATGCTCGCCGGAAGAGTGGTAGATCCTATACGAGTGACCAGTCTCGTATAGTCGGTGAAAAAATTGTAAGTATCGTTGTTCTTATTAACTGTTTAATAAACATGTTTCATTACTCATGTGTGTTTTTTGTATATCTCACAGGAGCAACTTCAAAAAAAGAAAGCCGAGGGATCCTTGAAGTCGGAGGGGAGGAATGACATTCTCACGGTTGCTATTGGAAAACGTGAGCATCCAGGCCGCGTCAGGGGAGTTGGAGGAGGGGTGGGTATAAAAGATTACTTTGGATCCTCCTCACACAGTTCCTCCTCCAACGTGGTCACGAGAGATAAATTGAAGCGTATGTTGGCCACTGCAAGGGCGGAAGCAAGGGTCGAGGCAGAAGCATTATTTGATGCACTATTGGATGCCCAGTTGAGCAAGATGAAGGACGGGGTATATGCCATGGTGAGCATAAGACAAGATACCGCTCATGCCCAGGCACAGTCGCTCGATCGCCATAAGCAAAGCACCAAAGGGAGTTGTTGCAATGTGGGACAGTCATCAGAGGGTCCTGGAAAGGACAATGCCGAGCCTTGTGAATTATATGTTGAGGATCCTCTGAGACGGTTAGTTACACGTGGGAGTGTATACAACCTAGGATCAACTGTTCACTACCTCCAGATGACAGATGATCAGGTTAGGGTGTCAGTTGAAGAGGTTATCATCGCAGACGCACCTGTCCCTATCCCTTCTGAGGAGTTCAAGATTGTGGCTGATGTCTTGGGTACCTTCATATCATAGCCGAAGAACCTTGTTTCTATTGGAGCTGCGGATTCCCCGATCAGAGCCCCAAGTCCAGCTCCCTTCCCTCGTGAAGTTTCACAGCCTCCATCATTGAATGTGATGCAGCAAGTGATTCTGATGACATTTGATACATCTTTCCCAGCTAGAAATTGGGCTATAGATTCAGTTGTTGGGCCGTCAGGGGCAGCATGCTATCTTGAGAGGGATGATTTAATGTCCATGGTCGCTCCTAGACAAAATCTTACGATTGCGATTGTCCAGCTTTTTTTGATGTAAGTATCTTCTTCAATTGGAAGTAAATATCTTAAAAATTACGCTGTTTAACTTTAATTTGTGTGCTTCCATTATTGTAGGTACATGAATTGTAGGTTGGTTTCCTCTGGGTAGAGCGCTAAATTTGGATTCATGTGCCCAGCTCATGCCACGGAGAAATGGACCACTTCTGCCATCAAACATAGATATTTATCACAGAGGCTCAATGAATCAGAAACTGACTGTTTCTTGGTTCCTTATGTGCATGGGTAAGAAACATCAAATTTATTTTCCAAAACACATATAATTCTTTATATTTGCTTAACATTCATCTCTTTTTTTAAGGGATCATTGGCAATTGGTTATTCTGTGTAAGGTTAGTTACACAGTGATCCTCATATGCTCCCTCCACTTCAAATCGGGGAGTGACTTGAAGAAGACCATGAACTCGTAAGTTTTCTTGCTTTATTACCTTTTGTGTGTAAAGTTTATGTGCAGAATAAGTAATCTTTGTGATTTTGATCATAGGGCTATGCGGACTTTCCTACAAGCTAAGTGTGGTAGGCATGTTCGTGACTTAAAAGACCATACATGGATCACGCCAAAGGTTAGTACATATTTGTTTTCTTTAAGATGTGTTCCATAAGTTATGCTTTTATGCTTGCTTTGATGATAGCATGTTCTTTTTCAGACTCGTAGGCAACCATCGGGCTCCAACTTATGTGGTCTTTATATGTTGAGGCAAATTTATAATATTATCAGCCTAGGCACGACTGACTTTACCGAGGAGGTAATAAATGTATATTTCAAAAATTTTGTATTACTTTATTGCTTTTAAGTTAGTAAGTTAATGTTTTGTTTGGCTTTGGTGTTACACATACAGATGTTTGATCTTGCTGATCCCTTTCCTGAAGAAGATATTGATTTCATCCGAAAATGTATTGCTGAATTCATCTATGAGCTTTTACAAGATTAGTAAGTTTTTGAATCCGATCCTATGTTGTTCTAATAATACTTATGGTTTTTATATATATCTAACTTGGTTTATATCTCTGTTCAGGAAAATTTATTGGATATTGGTGATACTAGTTGGCTGTCGATTCAGGCATGAGATCACTATTGTAAATTTTCCTCCACTTTTTTCATTTCTCTGTAAAGCTTAGGAATTTTTTCCATATAATGAGAAATATTTATTCTCCTGCTTCTCTTTACAAGCTTTAGGATTGCAAGTTCACACAATGTCGTGATTTTCCTGCTATCATTGTTTAATTGTAGTGTTGTGGTTCAAAATGCCTGATAATTATAAATTGTTAATATTGTATTGTTTCTGAGAATTGAATAAGTTGATCATGTAGTCATTGGAATTGAATGTGTTTGTTTTCAATGATTTTTTTTCATAATGTTTATTCTGTGATTGTTGAGAGTCGAGGGTTGTAAGGGCCAAGTGTTTTTCCCTTGAACAGACTGACATTTATAGGTTCATATCAATTACGATAACTAAGGTCATATTTAACAAAAGATAGAAAGGGGAACTAATAAGGATTTTAGGCTTCATGATTCTAAATTTGGAGTAAGTTTGCATTATGAGAAATACCAATTGTTTTTAGAAATAAAAATGTTGTTGTCACTACTTCTAATTGTCAATATATATATGCATGTGTATGTAATGTGGCACAGAGGGGATTGTCATTGAATATGGCTTACTGGCCTGGGTAAGATTGAAACAAATAAAACAAAAAAACACACAATTTTTAGACCGGTTCCAAATAAGAACATGTCTTAAATATGAATTTAAGACTGGTTAAATTGAAGACCGGTCTTAAAAGATTAAACTTTAAGACCGGTTCTAAAGCTAACCGGTCTTAAATTGATATTTAAGACCGGTTATTAAGAGAACCGGTCTTAAAGAAGTAAACTTTTAAGACCAGTTTCCTTAAGAACTGGTCTTAAATATAAATTTAAGACCGGTTAAAGTTCAAACCATTCTTAAAGTCTTATTTTTTTAAAGACCGGTTCATAAAAAATCGGTCTTAATAGTACTGAAATTTCTCGTTAGTTAAACTTTAAGACTGGTTGTTGTAGAACCGGTCTTAAAATTTCATGTTTTAGACCGGTTTTTTAACCGGTCTAAAAAGTTAAATACTTTTTAGACCGGCTGTATCAAGACCTAATCCAGAATCGGTCTAAAATATCTTTTTTAACTGGTCTAAAAAGTGATTTTTGTAATAGTGAAAATAGAAATTGATTACTTTGGTTATTCAGTGACATACATAAATATATATTTACACACACATACACGTGTATATATACTTACCTATTGAACAACCGCAATATATCAGGATGGTTTTCAGGAACACCTCTAATTAGAGGATCCATATAGTAAATACGAGGGCTAGTAGGTGCCGCTACATTGATAACAATCAAGATCCAATGTGTCCTAAAATATTTTGAAAGTTTTTATTCAACCATGCATGTTATGGTCAAAGTTAAACTAAAAAAATATAAAGTGAAATACTACCACTAATAATAACTTAATTATCCCGCATTGTATGGTATCAAAAATAACATATTTGACTTTGCTCTCTTTCTAAAGTAATCTTTTAGATCATTGGATTGGTCATCAAGATATACTCTGCCCCCGTACTGTCCAATGAGATAAGGGTTGACAAATGAGAACTGGACTTTGTGTGTGTCTAGCAAGATGTCATGGTACAAGTGCCTTTACAGAGAACAAAAATTGTGATTACAACAAAAAAATGAAAGATAAATAATAATAACAGCTATAAATAATGATAATAAAGTATCAAATCTAGATGTTGATGACCGAAGCACCAAGCCATCAATGATTTAAAATTTCGCCCAACACATTAGTCGTAATATGTTCAACTATGCCCTGAACACTATAGGTGTATCTATCAAATGGTAACGACAGACTTTCTTCGCGTATCAGCTTAGGTGAAATGGAATCCAATTAATCGTGATATGAGATCATTTGTCTTCTGCTCTGTTGGCTAGCTGAGGCTTTGGAATTCGGTTGTGTTGTCGACCACATTTAGCATTTCTTTAAGATCATCATCTTCATCACATATGCTTCGGTTAAACTCATTGGAAGCACCACCCGTGGTATGCGCCCGATCACTATAAGGGTCGTTTGTCTCACCATGCCTTATCAATCATGTATATGTTTGATCAATCACATGACACACTAAATGATCTAGCAAATCAAGTAGACTAATCCGCTTTCCATAACAATAAAATAAGTAGGGATACAAGATTTTGTTAAGATCTTTTGTATGCTCAATTGCAAATCTAATAATTTTTTTCACCCCATCTATATATTCTCTTGAACACTGATCAGATGACATCTATTTTTGATCCATCTATGCCTTCAACCTATTTTTAAATAGTGGTTAGTTGCTATAATACTGCATTTACTAATTACTTTTATCTTCTCTGATTTATTTTAAAATAAAATGGCAACATAACACCTTAAAAATAATACCTTAATTATTACAGCTAGGGGTGGGGTTTGCATTAGTCATAAACATAATACCTAAATCCTATTTGTCTTAATAATTGAATTGAAAAAATATATGTTTGAAAATTTTATTAGAAAAAAGATTTGAATTCAAGTATTAGTTTTTGTGTACCAACTCCTTCAAAGTAATTAACTTTCTATATATAAAAATATATCAAATTTCTTTTACTGATAAAATTTTTAAATAGGAGCTTTTGAAACTTATAATTTTTTTTCTAAACTATCTCTATTTTTTATACATATTAAACAGTTTTTCCAAGCGAAATTAATATAATTAATCCAAATGATTAAAATGACACGTTTAATATATAAATAGCATGCATAACTATTGCAAGAACTTGGTAAGAAAAAGGTGGTGTAAGGGAATCTTGAAAAAGGCACAAGTTTGCCTTTATTATATTCCACCTCAATAAACACCCCATTGTTTAATTCAAGGTTCTACCACAAGAATATATTATTCACTGTCTTCTTTTATTCAATTGAAAAGGATGTGCTCTTGCGTGTGTGTGTGTGTGTGTAACAATTAAAAAAAAGGGTTAAATAGAAAATCCACCCCGAAAGTTTTCTTAAAGGAGCAATTTAGCCTTGGAAGTTTTTTTGGCTCAATGTCTCCCTGGAAGTAATAAAACGTTGCAATGTCACCCTCCATTAACAATAAGCTAACGTTAACTGTCAAATGGATATGGTAGCGCGTTAAAAAAAACATGTTGTCCAGACACATGGATGATGAGTGATGAGTTGGATGGGGATTGACTCGGGATGGGTTAAAGAACGAATACCCGAATGTGAGTTAGGGTTTTTAGAAGAGAAGGGTTGAGTAGGAGGTTGAAGTGGTGTGCATGTGCTTTGCCTTTGAATCGCATACAACAAAGAAGTGGAGGGGAAAAAAGGAAATTATCAAATATGCAAGAAAACAAAGAAGTGATTAAATTGATGATCAAGAGGAAGAAGAACCATGTTCAGATTGCTCTCTGTAACTGTGTAATTCATTCTGCTTTAGTAACTAATAAACTCGAGTTCTTACTGCAAACTCGAGTCCAAACTCGAATTCTCAAGGCACGCTCAAGCTCTCACCAATTTTGCTTATCTGAGCAATAGTAATCTTCAAGTGTTTCTTTGGATAATTTTTGTTCAGATTCGAGTTCTCAATAAGAACTCGAATTTCATTTATAAACTTTGAAGTTACTTTGAAATTCCGAAGTGCAAACTCGAGTTCTTACCCATAACTCGAGTTACTTGTTTGATTTTTCAAAGTTCCAACTCGAGTTCTCATCAAAAACTCGAGTTCTAGTGTTGCCAGCAACACTTCGGTGCATCTCTGCCAAGAACTCACGAGAGTTAAGTATCCAAACTCGAGTTTGTTATGAGTATAACTCGAGTTCAGGTATCAAACTCGAGTTTTAAGCTTTGTCACCTTAGTATCACATGTCTATGCCAAAAACTCACGAAATTTAGCTTTACAAACTCGAGTTCTCTTTACGCCAAAACTCGAGTTCATCAAACATGGGTTTTATGTGGTAGGTGAGTACCTGAGTACTTTCGTGGAAGTACTCGAGACAAGTACCTGAGAACTCGTGGAGATACTCGAGTACTTTTCGTGAAGGGTGACATTGAGCCAAAAAAAATTACAGGGCTAAATTGCTTCTTCAAGAAAACTTTCAAGGTGGATTTGCTACTTAACCCTTAAAAAAAGAGCATGTATGCGTGTGTGTCTATGTGTGTAGAGCACAACAAAAATTAAAAATTAAAACAAGCCAAGGGGCCATATATGCACTTGTGTGTGTATGACAATTAAAAAAAAAGACAAAGAGCATGTATGCGTGTGTGTATAGAGCACAACAAAAATAAAAAAAATAAGAAAAGGGGTGGCATGCATGCGTGTGTGTGTACAAAGCATGGAGTATAACAATTAAAAAAAATAAGAAAAAATGCACACATGATCCAAAAGTACATGTTCTCAATAAAATTTAATAAAAAAGATAAATGAATGTATTACTTACAGATTTATAATGGGGACCAAATGTGCTTTGGAGATTTGAGTGGGGACCCAAAAAAGGGGGAGACTGTGAGTTGGATAGAGCTAATGGGGCCAAGAAATGTTGTGTGTGTGCCGGGGGGAGCAACGAAGCTCGCAGGGAAGGAGTGAAAATAGTAAATGGAGGAAAGAGAAAAATATAAAGGTAAGGAGTGTGGTTGTGATTGGCAGTAAGTGGATTTTTGTCCACTTATAGCCAATGGCTTTCGACAGCGTTTTCCAAGGAAAGAGCTACCCAATGCCCATATTTTTTAAAAAAAACTACAAACATGTGGGTATTGGATGGTGCTTGATTGATCAAACACCACCTAATCAAAAGTATAATAAAAAGAAAAGAAAATTTATAAAAAAGAAATTGAAAAAAAAAGAAAATTTATATATATATAAAAAGATTGTAGGAGTCACGTGAGTATTTTGTGACGCTTGTTTGACTAAGTACCACCCAATAGCCACATGCAGTTGTGGCGCTTCTCAAACAGCTGTTGCATAATTTTTTTTTAAAAAAATTGATTTAGTGGCGTTTGTTTAATAAAATGTCATATAATCCCTACATGTAGCTGTGCCGCTTCCTTAAAGAAGCGCTACAACTACTTCAATTTTTTTTTAAAAAAAAATTTGACTACAAGCTGTAGCACTTCTTTAAAAAAGTGTTACAAAATATGCACCACTAATCCATCTTTTTGTAATAGCACAAAATGATGACATTTCTAATAAGACAGATACATCAAATTATATATATATATATATATATATATATATATATATATATATATATATATATGGATAGTAATAAATTACCGTAAAATTTAATGGAAAATTAGTATATTACATAGAATATAATTAAAAAGAGATAAAACTAAAAATCATAATCTATAATTTTTTTGTGATCTGTGAATAAAATAAAAGAAAAAACAAACATTACTAGATAAATGGAAAAAAATACAATGAACACGGTGTTAAAATTTAAGTTACGATGGCCCCGAATGTAAAGCTAATAAGATAAATAAATCGTAAAAAAATAAGAAGGAAAAATAAAAGGCATATAGTATAATACATGGAATGCTTTGTGTCTTTATTTTATACAGATTATTTAACCAATCTTATCTTATTAAGAAAAAATAATTTTTGGCCTTTAAATTATAACTAAATGTTTTTCTCTTGTCATCATTTAATTTATGATTCTTGATGTAAACAATGAGTTATTATTCAATATTGATAGTATGTGTTAATTAAGATGTACAAAGAGCCAAATGTAAAAAATTTTAAACAAAATATCATAGTCAATAATTTTAGCCAAAATTTAATGCAAAACAAGTTGATATAATCTAAAGTAGTATTTTTAAAAATAAAATAAAACACAATACCATTGCTGAATATGAACTCGGTCGTGATAAAACAATAAGTTAACACTTATCCATCGATTCTTGGCCCTAATAATAAAGAGTTATTTATTTTAATTTATTTCCATATACATATACGTAGCATTATGGTATCAAACTTTAATAGCAATGATAAAACTTGTAATGAAACTCAAGTCACAGGAGAGAGAAAAAAGAGAAGAAAATTGAGGTTGATAAGAAGTATTAATTAGCTCGTTTGGTTGAGCGATGGTAAATCAGGCTTATTATATAAGCCCGATTTATATAAATCGAGATAAATCTCCTTCACATATTTACCTCGTAGACCATAAAAGCTACTTCGTATTCCGTGAATTACGATTTATAAATACTTATGAAACTTCCATAAACTAATCTAAACGAGTTAAATTGCATATACACACACAGACCCACGTGATACACGAGACAGCATAAATATCTAATTGCTTAACATTCCGTGATTTGTATTAGCCTCAGTAAAGCTATTACTGCTTTTTTTTTTTTTTAATACCTTCTTCGTAATCTATTGCTTAAGATACTGTGACAAACTGACCATGTTAATATGACATTGCTCCATCTTGTTAATTCTTTGGTGTGTAATATAATTTACAATAATTCATATAAAAATTGTTATTTTTTATTTTATAACTTCATTTGTTATTAAATGCATGGCTCAGCCCATCTCGGTCGGCCAACATTACCCAAGAGAATAATTTTTTTATCAATAAATGAGTAGATCATGTAACAAAATCCTTGTATTTCTTTTTCACATACATGAGATGAAATGTTTTCCAAATTCTATATTAGTTTGATTTTAAATATAAGATCCATTTTATAATTTAATTTTAAAATATAAAGTCGATTTTATATTTATGATAGAAATAGATTTTTTTTTTGGGTAAAAATTCTTGTTATCATCCTTAGATGAAAAGAAAGAGGAATTTATTTAATACATGAGGAAATGGTCATAATGTTGAAGTGCCAATGAGCTTTTGATGTGTAAAGTCTCAAATCAAATAAAGTTTCGGTTAATAGATAAGTACATAATAACGTGGAAATATTTGTAAATTAAAATTTTATGATTTTAAATTAAAATACGTGCTGTTATCTATTTCTCCTTAGGGGAAAAGAAAGGAAAATAATTTTAAAATTGTAAAATTATAAATTAAGTATTTTTCAAAAAATGAGCTATAAATTGCTTATCAAATTTTATTATTCTCTTATTAATTCTTGATAATAAACCTAATTGAGATTTTACCATTTTAAAATTCGTGTTCTGTCTTTTTCCCTTCTCCTTATCTATTGATAATAAAGTTAGAATTATCAGATAATACTAGGATATAATAAAGCCAAAGACTTAGGGGAAATGGCAAAAACAAAAATACCATTTGAATTATAAAAACCTCAAAATATCTACTAAATTAACTAAATGATAAATAGGTAATTTGGTAAGAATATGTAATTTTGAAGTTTGAGTGTTGACAAATTAAGTATAGACAATAACAATTTAAGAATATTAATTAATAATTTAGATATACACAGTGACAACTTGGGGAGCTTAAGTTGTCAATCTCTATACTCAAGTTATTAATTTATATATTAAAGTTGTCAACACCCAAACTTCAAAATATCATATTCCTATCAGATTATATATTTATTCTTTTACTAATTTAGTAGATATTTTAGAGTTTTTATAATTAAAATAATATTTTCCTATCATTTTCTTAAAAAATTAAGCTGGCGTGGGAAGTCTAATATTTGATGAAGTTTATGGCTCAAAAACTCCAGTTTGGGTTACTCATAATTATTCAGTTATTTGTTTTTTCCTTTCATTTTTGGGCTGCTGGCTCCCCATTATATCCAACTGCTAAAGGGGGATCACATCAGGGGGCTAATGACTAAACTTGTATATTCATTATAATATATTTTATCAAATATAATATATTTTATTATTTTTTGTGTGGCTCGTATTATTTTTTTTGGGGGCAGCTTTAATTAACTGTCACTATATCTAATAAACTGTTTGTAATTACCTTTTTCCCCTCCCCTCAATCAACACAACAACAATAATAATGAAAACACGCACACAAATAATGTTATCTTACAAAATAGTAGAAAATTGGGGTATGTACATCAAAAAGCCTTTTTGCGCACTCAGCCTCATCATTTCCTACAAAAAGATGGTAGCCTTAGCTAGGGAAAGCGACTTGGGAAATACATCCAATAAATATTCTTGTTTTGATTTGTTTTGGTTTTTTTCCCTTTTTTTTCATGCACATGTTATATTCCGACAAAACATTTAACCTTTTTTTTTTTGGGTATAATATCAATATAATTTAAGCTATTTCATATTCTTCATTCCAGATTACATATATATAACCTTTAAAAATACAACTACCTCAAGTTATACCTCATTAGGTGAGATCAGTTATATAAATTATATGACCTAATTATACTTTGTCAACAACAAAATTATTTAATAGATTATTAATTAAAAGGTTGTAATTCAATAACTTTATTGAACGTTTTCTTTTTAATCTTCTTCTATAAAATTCCATGTTGCTTGATATACCCTCCTCTATAAACAATAATTATTTTGAAAGTGGGGAAAATATAATTAAAATTTATGGCAAGTTATATAATAATATTGTACAAAAATAGAATGGGAGGAAAGGAAGAGTGAGTGTGGAAAGCAAATGGAAAAATAAAGAAAGAGGTGGGACAGTGATGTTATCTCAAAAAAGGCAAGGCACCAATCAATGCGTGATCTTGTGTGCCTCCATAACTTTGCATTTTCATTTGAACTAGCAATTAGCAAACACCAATTATATGCTTTGTGTTCATCAATTGAAGCCTATTTGTTTAAGATTAAAAAAAAGTGATTTTTAATTAGATTGAATATTAAAAAAATATTGTTAAAAGTTTGAGGGGGTTATTGAAAGAATTTAAGCTTAATGCATGAAGGATGTCTTTAAAAAAATATTTTTTTTTTATACAATGTAAGGGTTTCTTTTTTTGAGGCTTAGAAGTTAAATGGTTTTCGACTCTTTCAATAAGTGAACTTTCCGGGATTCGAACTTATATTCTCTTCTTTATGAGAGGGGTGGGATTGCTTACTATTTTAACTAACAACTTATTGATTAAAAAAACTTATTTTGAAAAGCTATTTGAAATATCATATTAAAAAAAGTTAAAAAAAGAAAAACCTTTCTTATTAGCTTAATTTCTCCCAATAATTCAAGTGCTAAATTTTACTAAAATTATTTTTCTTTAATTTTGAATAAAATGGCCATTAATTATTTTTAACAAACCATTATTAATCACACCCTTCCTTGAAGAATAGCATCCATCCATGTCCATTATTATACCAAGAGTGATCATTGGCTATCTCAAATCATAATCTCACCACATTTCAAATTGAATATCATATGCCCATATATCAAACATTTTGCCAAGCACCTGACTCCTTCTTGTTTTTTTTTAATCCTTTTTGGGGGGAAAGTGAAATACGAGTAAATACATTGTAATAACTTGAAAATTACTTTGCATACTGTAAAGTTGAAAAAAAATTATCTTACAAGCAAAGTATAAGTTACTTTTTTTTTTTTTTTTTGCGTTTAAAATTTGAAGGAAGTCTTGATGTGAGAACAATAGTTTATAATATATATGAAGAGTAGAAATCGAAATGAGGAATTGAAGAACCCAGAGGGGGTTGCTCAGCAATCTCAATTGAATGTGCCTTCCAATCAAAGGTACATGATGCTCTAAACAAAGACATATATAGGCAATGTATGCATGCCACGTGGCTCACTGCACACCACGAGATGGTGGCCAGAAAGTCAAACAAATAAAGGGTGAGATGTGGCAAGAGAAGGAGTGGGGACCGATGAAATGATTAGGGGGGAGAGAGAAAGTGTGGAAGCCATGTGAGACTGAGAAGAGGGAATGTGAGGTGAAGTGGTGAAGATGATGAGAGTAACAACTAACAACCAATGAAGAAGAGAGGCTCTCTTGTTGTTCTTGTTCTTCAGGTTTCATATGAAAACAATGATTTGGCCTCCACTCCTTCCTATGCATTCTCAATTATTATGTATACATTCATGTCCTTTCCTGTTTTCTTTTTCTTTAACGTTTTGTACTGTACTAAATGTGGGACATATATACATATGCTTGTGTCCATATGTGTTATTAGATTATTTTTTAGACAATAATTTTTATGATTTATGAAGTAAGTATGTGAAATAAGTTTTATATCGACTTACTACTTTTAAAACCGTGATTTTAGTGCTTGACAAATACTCACTATATGTATGTGTATAGATGTGGTCCCATATATTTTTGTAAGGAATTAAAAAAAAAATATTGTGTTGCACTGATGACTTGTGGATTTTCTCCTAGGGCTTTGTTTGATTTTTTATGGATTTTATGCTAGCTTGTGTTTGTTTGATTTTCTGTTAGGAATCACCAAAATCATGGTTTAATGGAAGCAACTTCTGGGTTGTAAGTATAGTTTTGATTGTTTTTCATAAAATAACCAAATACACCTAATAGGTGATGTTCAAGCCTTTTCAAATGGGTGAAAAATGTTACAAAATGCCAATCACCTTGTAGTCTAGTAACTTAAAAATTCTTATAAGTGAAAAGTAACAAGATGGATCATGTTTTGTAACATCATATTGTTAATGTTTGTTCCACTAATTCAAAAAGGAAAATACTACAAAAGGATATTCAACATGATGAAACTAAAAAGTAAAATTATTAGTGTATTATAATACATCTAAAAAGATTGGGATGAGAATTAGGAGAACATTTTTTACTCATTACAATATTCATATTTATCAACAGTTCAACTTGTTATAAATTATATCTAGACTTTGTAACCTAATGGGAACTTGTGTTTGAATTTTCTATAGATATAGGGCCTGTTTGGGATCTCATTTGAGAGGAGTAAAAGCTAATTTGAAGGGGAAAAACTCATTTGACATCTGCGGACGCGTTTGTGAACACATTAGCTTTCACTGAGCTTTTAGAAAAAAAAAACTATTTTTTTTAGAAGCTCATTGAAGTAGCTTCTGGCTTTTTTTCACTGGGTTTAGAAAAAAAAAACAACTTCTCCCACTATCAATCCAAACACAAATCACATTAACAATATGACTTTTTTTTCCATTTGGCTTTTACAAAAGCCACATTAAAAAAAAAGCTGCTTTTTCACTGTGTTCCCAAACAGGCACATAATATGTGCTAGGTAATAAAAGCAACAAGGAAAAGAAAAGCTTGTTGGGAATAATATTTTTATAATAATTTTGTAAGTACTATTTTGTTGTGGGGGGAAATGATAATAAAAGTGTGATAATAGGGGTCAATTTCTGAATTGATGTAAGGATTATAGAGAGTGGTCCCTCCCAGACATGGATTATCAAAGTAGGGGTATGTATGCAGAGCAATGGTGCATGCATGGATTATTGTGGATGAACGGTTTAGGAGAGGGGCTGATTAACCGCTGATAATGACATCTTTAATTTAAGATAATATATATTTATCTTTAAAGTATTTATATTTATCTTTTTTATACTAAACTAATTTACCTGACTTATAAACTAATATATAATCAAATGATACATGATATATATTATGACTATATAATTTATTTAGCTTCCTTAATCTATTAAAAAAGAATCAGTATAGGTAAGTGATTAGTGTGTATCCTAGCCCTAGTTGGTGCCTCCATTGGCTTGGGGATATGTAAATTGTAATGTAATGAAGTGGATGGTTGTGCTTCATGAAGCAAACCAACCTCATCATTTCACTTTGCAATTTGGCGACAAAAGCTTCCGTCCATTCCAACTCATAACCCTTCTCTTTTGTCTATTCCCATTCTTCTTTTCCTCTTATTATTCATAACCCTTCTCTTTTGTCCATTTTCATTCTTCCTCTAATCCTTCTCACCTTTCACATCTTCATCCTATTTTTCTCACCTCACTCCTTTTTCTTCTTCCCAATATTTTATTTAATTTTTTAGTCGAAATTGTATGTTCCTTATTAGGGAAAAAAATATCTAAAATATAACAAAGCACATTTTATTTTTCTCAAAGTGAAAATGTGACCCTTAAAAGTCCAAAGTGGTTGAGAGGCCATGTCCTAGGCCATTGTTCGTTAGATAAGGATTCTCAATCTTAAGCTTTTGGAATTTAGGGTTTGTTTGATTTGAGAAATCCCTCTTCAATGGTCAGGAATGTCAATTTATGAGGAATGGGATGAAACAAGCAGAAATTGGATAACGTTCTTTGTCTTTGTTATTCTCAAGGTTGGAAAATACGTATTGACGTCATATTTAAAAAGGTCAAGCCTTTGTTTTAAGAATTATTGGTGCAATGGGCTGTGTTGCTGGATCCATAGAATGTGGGTTGGACCAAATTCGAATTATGACGATTTAACCTCACTTTTCGGCTTCACGCGATTCCTGCGAAAAAAGCCACATTGTCGATGGAAAAAGTTACTCGTACATGAGAAAATGGGAAAATTCATTTGTCGGTATCTATACTTACACTCAATTTTTAAATACCTGTGTATTTTTTTTCTCTTAATTTAATCATTATTATTAACTCCAGTAACTTTACTTTATTAGCATGGTTAGCCCCTTTTACGTGAGTTAACATTACTAATGGTGCAAAATTAAAACATGTATTTGGGAGGGAAAAAACACAAGTACCAAATGAAAAATTGAAGGAAAGTATAGGTACCTACAAATAAATTTTCCCTAAAAAAATTTATAATTATTCTTGCTTGCTCCACACTAATCAGACAATTTTTTTACTTGACACTACTCAAATCTGAACCAGCATAAGATAATTGTTCCAAAAAAAAAAAAAAAAGTTAGTCAAACAATTTCTTGAGAATACCGTGAAAGTTCGGTTAAATAGTTGATGGGATTTCTTCTAAGCTCAAGCCAGTTACGGCAGATCTATATAGAATACATTGCCGGATGAAAGTTAAGGCGGCAATAAGGGCAAGTCAGGAACAGGGTTTGCATCTCTGGCCTAAAAAAGGAACATGGTTTGGATCATACATAGATATTGACAAAAAAAATTAGAAGAAAAAGAATTTCCTCAGTCAAAAACCTTTCTTCCATTTTTACCCCTGGTTTCAGGCTTTCAGCTTCTAGGAAGCACGAATTGAAGGCTGAAAGGGCTATATTTCCTCAAGTTTTCAGTTTCCCAACAAAGAAGATCAAATCTTTGTCAATTCTGCAGTTTATTTGTTGCCCACAGCAATGTGATTGGAGAATGGAGAGATGGTCTTCTCTTACTGGAAAGACCACTTCAAAGCAATTAGCCCAATTCATTCCTCAATACCTCACAGCAATTAGCATCACACTTGCTTTCTTGCCAGCAATCCAGAGATAATAATGTCTAGAAGAAATGCAACATTACTAAGAAGAATTCTTAGAAATGCTAAAAAAGAAATAATGGGAGGCTATAAACATGCTTCCTCCACAAATTAAGATCAAATGCCTATTAGAATACTCACAACTCAGGTCATAATGAAGCTACCTTGTTTTACCTACACTAAACAATAGGATCACATTCCAATTTAAATATAAATCGGGCAATAAATGCAATAAACCTTCTTTATGAAATGAAACAGCAAATATTGGGACTTTACAAATATGGAATGAAAGATACAGAACAATCAGGTCGCCTTTCACACACATGCCTAATTTCAAAATACCGAATTTCAAGAACATTGTCATAACTCATAAATACCTAGTGAACTTTGTCAGGTTTGGACCCAGCAGATTTACGTCAATCTCCAGATTTACCACCTGAACCAGCAGGTTTAAGAACATTTGCGAGGAAAAGGCTTTCAAGCTCTGGAAAGTCAAATTCTGGGGCACTAAGATAGAACATGAAACAAGTCATTACAAAAGGAAAGGATGTGAAAAACAGTAAGGCGGATGCATAATTCTAAAAATTCAAAATCCAGACAAACAAAAGACAATAGAAATGAGTCAACTTACATTTGAGGCTCTCCATGTCTTTGTAATTCTTCACATAAACTTCCCTGCACTGCCCTTCTCATCTTACTCCAATATAGAGGCTTTAAGGAGGATTGTCGAGGTGCTACTGCACCACCCCCAGTAGGACGTGAAAGTCCACGCCCTCTTCCTATTGGATCAGAATTTGAACCTTTTGAGCCCAAGGGAGGTGGCGGCGGCAGCGCGCTACCTGGGGGTGGCGGAGGCAGAGGCGGAGGAGCTCTAGTAAAAGGAGGCGTGATAGAGCTCTATTATACCTTGATGGTGGATAGTAGGCATGCATTGAATTTGTGTAGGAACCCTTGTTAGGAGGAATCCACCTAATTACTGCATTTGGCTGTGCTTGTTTTGCCTAACTACCCCGTGATTCAAGCTGCTTAATATTTTGCTTAGCTGTAAATGTATCTCCCACTGGCTTCGAGTTTGACAAAAGTTGTTTTTTTGTCACATGTGGTACTTTATCAGATTTTTGTCTCGAAATATCATGCTCCTGCTGGCCTGCCTTAGAATCTAATTTCTGCTCTGTTGCATCACCAAATTCATCATATTTGTTGTCCATATCTTCCAGTTCTTCATGCATGTCGGCATTGACATCCTTCATTTCCATAATCATATCAGTAGTGACTACCGTAGAAGTATTATTAATTTCCCCATCATCCACAGCAATATCTTTGACTTCATGAGTATTAGAATCCACACTCTCATCAAGCGTGTACTTCACATCATCAACAGCATTGTCTTTCACTGCATTGGTACCAGAATCCGTCCTTCTCTCCTGTTTGTAGGTACGATCATCTGCTGTACATTCCTGAAAAGTGGGAGGATCGAAGTCCTCTTTCCATACGTCTTTTTGGTCTTGATCATCTATTAAAGTGTCACGAGCCAGAAGAGAATCATAGTCTACCTTATCTTCCCGCACATCAACTACGTTGCTAAATATCTATTCCACCTCATAAAATTCCGCCGCTGAAGCAGTTGCTGTCTCATTAGCACCTTCACTAGCCCGAACTGTGGTTAGATTAGGCATAACAGCATCGGAATCCAAAAAAAGTACCTGGTACACATGAATGTATATTCAGCTCGTATATAATACTCCTCTCTGGCCGATCTTTAATGTAAGACTTATTTATCTAATTTGAGTATATTAAAAGGCGGACCCCAGTGCCAAGCGGCTCCCGCACAATGCGAGCTCAGGGGAAGGAGACCCTATATGTACGTAGCCTTACCCTGACATATTGCCAAGAGGCTGTTTCCAGGGCTCGAACCTTGGACCTGGGGGCAGAAAGCCAGTGCACCCACCAGTTGCGCCAAGGCCCGCCTTAATCTAATTTGAGTATATTAAGGAAGCAAAATAAATCACTTAATTATAACATGTGACATAATCTCTCTAAAATACTTATGTATAATGTTAGATTATACTCGTATATTAGTTTATAAGTTAGTCAAATTAGTTTGGAAAGAAATGATAAATATGAGAGATAAAATGGAAAAAAAAATATTACATTTAAGACTAAAATCCACTCTCAAACAAGGGCCTACATTTAGGACTGGGAAAGTACAATGATATGCATAGAAGAATAACAATGACTATGACATACCTCTGCGTTAAAATCCCTGGGAAATTGATCCTGAGAATCCCACAAAATATCAACCTCATCACGGTTGATCACCAATATGTTTGAACGCACAAATGCTGTGTGAAACATAACACTAAACATCATCTCCTCATGACTGAAGTCATCATCCGTATGTATGCACTCAAGAACCACATTCCCTTGAACACGACATTGGATATCAATTTTCACCAGCATACACTCTTCCTGCAGTTAAAATTTCTTAACTACGAATTCTATCCAGTAAGATTAAAAATAGTATCAACGGCTTCAATTATACATCACCTGTTGGAAGAGGCAAACATGTGTTTTGTTCTTTGAAGTAGAAAAAAGCAGCTTAGAACTTCTATTAACAAGTTTTGAAGGGTCCTGGCCGCAAACACGTACAACAGGCCTGCAACCTTTTCCGCCATCAAATAATGGAAGGACTCTAAGAATCAGACAATCCAAATATAAGGGTGTGTCTGATGGAGGCCACTCAGAACCCATATTTCTCCTGGAAATGTATTGAAGATATCTCAAATGAGAAGGTTGTGGGTTCAAAGGAGATAGAAGGTGGAGAAGCTCCTTAGGAGCTTGCTTGCAGACCATTTCAAGGGTTTTTTGCTCCCCATTGTACTGTTTCCGGTACAATAGAAGACCTGCTAACATAAATGCAAGCACAGGCCAACCTCCTCTTTCACAATGCATCAAAAGAACATTCTGTTGCCCCTCCAAAGACAACCAGCTTTCACTTGATCGAAGGAAGTGATGGATCATTTCCAAAGGCAGAAGAGGACAACCCTCATATTGACAAGGGTATTCCATGACTGTCATGTCATATTGAGACAATATATCTGAAATTTGACTGCGCTTCTCTCCTTCCCTGAAGTTAAACACCATGAAAGAGGCATCAAGAAAGTGATCCTGTAGCTGAGCCACGATCCCCCCCATATAAACTTTATATCCATCTTCTTCCAAGACATCTGTGGAGAAGCAACAATCAAAAACTGCAAAACAGAGATATGGTATCCACGGACGTCATAAGTAAGATCACAACTAGACAACCAAAATGGATGCGATTATACCCTGAAGATTACCATGGCTACAAAATCACTCCAGTGAAGCAAAAACATTGCTAGTGAGGTATAAAAACGATGTCTTAAAGGACAAGTCTCAATGAATAGAACTGTTCCACAATTCTTCAGCTAGCAATCCTGAATCCTCCAATCATGACATACTAGTCTCTGACCGTAACACTGCTCTCTATTTATCTATTGAAATTTAGATACATTTTCATCATTTCTACTCAAATTCAAACTTTGGCCTTCAACAACCCAGCTCTGCACATGGCATAAAAGGAATGCTCCACCATCCCATTTCTCTTTTCCCATTCATAAAGGGAAAAGCCAATAAATTGAAACCAAGAGATTTCCCTCAGCTAAAGTTCACAGAAAGAGGGGGAAATGAACGAAAACTCTGAAATAATAAAACTTATCGAACGTAAATGTCACCAGGCTCAAAGCATTAAGAGATGACGAAAGGAGGAGGAGAGGAGTTCATAGAAATTCGTGATTTTAACGAGTTACCATACGCATTATCGTAAAATGATAACGAAGTTTAGTAACTGAACCTAAAACTCAATTGCTTCCTCTAAGCTACAAATTCAGCAGTTCCCAACTCCGTGTGTGTTCGGAAAAGAACGTTTACATTCATTTCTATCTCTGCTTCTTTTCTATTAAATGTATCCGCCATTAAATCAAAATTTAAAATTTAATGTTATATTTAAAATTATATTAATATTTTTATATAACATTAAATCCTAACTATTAAAATTTAATCTAATAATAAAAACAACGGAAAAGGAATAGAGAGAGGGATTAAACGGAGAAGAAATAGAAAAAAGAAGCCTACCATAAACTCTCTCGGAGATCTCCACAAGCCGATCCAGCGGCTTCCTGTAAAAGAACCTTCTGAACAGCGCCATCGGATGGCGCTGTTTTTACCCCGATCGGATCCAAACCGACAAGTCGGTTGACCGCCAGCAAGATTAAATTTTGTATCGTTGCGCAAATCGCACAGACGATCTTGCAATCACCCAATTCGAAGAAGCCCAATACTATCCAATTGAGCCAAGAAATCGCCGGCTGAAAGGGAGAAAAAGAGCGACAGCGAATTTCAGAAGCAGCAAGCTAGCTGGTGATTCAAAGGAAAGCAGTGTTGGAAATATTCTGTGTGTGAGTGTGGGAAAGAAAAAAGTCTCACACAACTTAAGATTGGGAATGCTCTAGTATACAATTAACTATGAGCTTGAGTTAGTAAAAAGATTGATAAGAGGAGTATGTGAACTGACTGTTGGGGATGACCATTAGATTTTTAATTAAATGGTTTTAATGACATTTAAAAGGTTTTATTACATTAAATTGTCATTAATACTGGTTTTGTAACTGTTGTTTTAATTGTCATTAAACCGTCGTTAATGGTCATCATTGCAGCTCAACGGTCACATAATATCTACCTATAAAAGGCAATGTATGGAGTAAGTTCTGAGAGCCAAGGTGTGAGCATCTATGTTTGGTGACACAGAGGTCCCTAAGCTCCTCTCCTCTCTCTTCTTCTGAGTTATACTAATATCTTTATGCAGTTCTGTCGCCCTGCTTTCTGCAGGAAGAGTTCGTTTTATCCTGGGGAGTGCCGCTTTCTAATCTACTAGGGAGGTTACGGAATATCTCCTAAGGACAGCGTCTTAGCAAATCATAATGGGTGTCCTCCAATTCATTTGGTTGATTGCAAAGCGAATGAGCTAAGTTTAATTCTAATCTCTACACTAGATAATTCCTGCTGATCTTTTGAGTGCATGTGATGGTGTGCTAGATCGTAATTCATGAGTTGCATAATCGTCGTTGAGATAGATCATTGGCTTTCTGAAAAATGATCATTTTGAGGAGCCGGAGAGAGAAGCAATATGGCTTCCAAGTTCCATCATACAAGGGTACTTGAAAGGAAAGAAAGAAACACACGGGCAATATGTGGATGTTGGACTGTTATGGTGAGTGTGAACAAATGGTACGTTACTGTCCGTTGGAATAGTTGTGCAAATGGTACGTGATTTTTCATTCTGCAACTTAGTTCATGGTTTAGACCTATGTTATTCCTAGCAGTATGAGCTACTCATTAGTTGCTATGGTTATGACATTCATTATTGCCCCAGCAAAAATGCCATGTGTTTGGGTTCTTATGGGTGTTAAATATAATGTTATCTCATATATTATTAATCATTCATTGAGGAACCGTGGGAAAACAAATGGCGTGACTTGTGATGTGGTTTTGCAGAAGCAATTATGTTTGTCATGAGTAACAGATTCATTTAAAAAATAATTATATTATAAAGCCATGATTGATGATATGTGGGGGTTACATATGTTTGTGCAGTGCGGTAAATTATGCAGTTTTACTGATAGAAATATATTTATAGTGGAGATAACTATATTTTAGTTACGTTACTGATATTAAAAGACAGAAATGTCATTACTGGGGAAAAAAAGCATTGCCAATGACATGAGAATTCGAATCAGTTTTACAAGCTGTGGTGTTGTGGAATGATTTAATAAACAATTACATTAGTAATCTGTTTCCATTTTTAGTGATTTATTTCCTTCCCACTAAAAGTTTTTGGATCTTTGGTCAACAGATACCTTAATTTGATTTTAATACTAAATATATTATTGTGTCACTAGTTTAGCTATGTTGTTGCATTATTTTTACCATTAGTAAATTCAATTCCATCCCATTGGAGGTTTGTTGACAACTTTGCCAAGCTATTACAAAATGATTGTTATCATTGCTTTTACGTTGTCATCGTTGGGGTATTACTGTTTGTGAGAGGATTTATTGCTTAATGAGTATTAAATTGTTGTCAATAATTTTTAATGCCCTTGCTATAGTTTCGTTGCTATATTTTGTAAATGTTATCTCTCCTAAATTTATTAGTTTAGTGTGGCAATGGTAATTTTTGGGAGGGCACCAACGATTAGTGACTTTAATATTATGTGTAAACCATTGTTAATTGGTTGACGTAGAGGTGTGAATAAACTTTTATACTCACATTTATCAACTTATTTTCTGAAGATTGTTTATCATATGGGTAAACCATTTTCTGTACAAAGCATGTGTGGTGCTTGACAGTTTGGATATACAAACTTTGGGGACTAGAGTGACAAAATTTTTGGAATATTCTAATTTAATTAGAATGAAAAGAGATATGTGGTGAGATTCTAATTTAATTAGAATTATTATTGTAAAGCTTTGAAATATTTTTGAGATATTTGAAAGTGTGGGGGTGCTTAATATGTAGGGTACCTTATAAATTTTAAGGTTCAAATTGTTAAATTAATTATGTGGAGGCTTTGTTATTTGTTGGGTGCAAATAAGCATTATGTGGTATGGAAATTTTATCATTTATCTATGGTAGATAAATGTGATTTTCAAAATTTGAGGCTATGTAATTATTTTGGTGTAAGGATATATATGTGAATATTGAATGCAGATAGCATATGTGTTTTAATGTGGCTTCAAAATTTTAATATGAAAGCATGTGTGAAGCAAATGTGATTTTGGGTTTTGAAATCATAAAAGGAATAGTGATTATATACAATATTGAGAAATGTTTTTGAAGTTTGGTTTTTTGAGAACCATTGTGAATATTCCTTATGATTCTAACATAGTTTTTAAAGTAATTTAAGAACTAATTTTGCTGTTCAATTTGGGTATGCACAAATTGTTGAGAATTTGTTGCATTAAAGGATGTAAATCCATGTGATATAGCTTGTGCTATGAGAAGATTGAGCATATATAAATATGCAGTCTTATGAAGAGATTTAAATATTTGAGGAGTACCATAAATGTTGGTATCATACACAGTGGATATATATTCCCGTTGTATTGAGATACACGGATGTTCAACTGAATTTCAGTTTTGTATGAGAAAATCCACTAAATAGCCAAGATAAATTATTATGTGAGTTAGAGTATGTTACTCTAGAATTGGCTGAGGCTAAGTTGTTGAAAAACCTCTTTAAAAAAAATTTGGGTGTAAAGTCGACATTTCATGTCGATGAGTTGTGGTGATTGCTAAATAGTAATAACCATTGTAGAAAGAGCAATGGTGTATGCAAAAATCATTTGAGATATGATGTGAATAAGCTAGCTTAATAATTGTGGAGTTATCTCAATTGATTTTGTGAGGTCAAAGAGTAGACCTATGGATTCGTTAACAAACCCCGGGAAGAATTAAATAAGCCGAGGGGAATGAGACTAAAGCCAATAGGAAATTAACAACGATGGCAACCCAACTTCTGTGATTGGTGATTTCATGAAGGAGGTTCAATGGGTAAGAACAAGTCGTTTGTTAGTTCTGCTAGCACTAAAATTAAATTACCAGTTCCTTCCTATGGCAAGAGAAAGTGCTAGAATGCATTTTGGTGAGGTTGAGCAAAAGCTCTTAATGATTTCATAATCCTATGGGATAGTGTGCTCATTGTAGGTACATTTCATGAAATCATCTATACGAATGAGGAGTGGGGCCGCTCTTATGAGATCGTGGCAAAATCTCTAGAGCGTTTGTTAAATACCAGGACACGCGCATGGCCGTTTTAATGTGCAAAAACGCGGTAACAGCAGAAAATGTGGGGGTATAATCTGACACTTAATGCCTCTAGTATACACCCAAGAGATGTTGGTTCATAGTCCATAGGACCACTGACATATCTGTGTACTAAGTATTATTAGTCTAGGTCTAGTTCATAGTCCAAAGGACCACTAGATACAATGATTATATCCATGTGTGTAACTCAGCTAATGAGGCTACGAGCTTCCTTTGACACATGTGGGGGATTGTTGGAAATATTGTGTGTGAGTGTGTCAAAGAAAGAAGTCTCATACAACTCAAGATTGGGAATGCCCTAGTATACAATTAACTATGAGCTTGAGTTAGTAAAAAGACTGATAAGAGGAGTATGTGAAATGACTGTTGGAGATGACCGTTAGATTTTTAATTGAATGGTTTTAATGACATTTAAAAGGTTTTATTACATTAAATTGTCATTAATATTGGTTTTGTAACTGTTGTTTTAATTGTCATTAAACCGTCGTTAATGGTCATCATTGCAGCTCAACGGTCACATAATATCTGCCTATAAAAGGCAATGTATGGAGTAAGTTCTGGGAGCCAAGGTGTGAGCACCTATGTTTGGTGACACAGAGGTCCCTGAGCTCCTCTCCTCTCTCTTCTTCTGAGTTATACTAATATCTTTATGCAGTTCTGTCGCCCTGCTTTCTACAGGAAGAGTTCGTTTTATCCTGGGGAGTGCCGCTTCCTAATCTACTAGGGAGGTTGTTGAATATCTCCTAAGGACAGCGTCCTTGGACGTGACTCGAACTATACTTCTATTGTGTTTCAACAGGTGCTGCTGCCAACAATTTGTACGGTGTACGATGCTAACGCCAACAAGCAGAACATCCAGAAAGAGAAAGGCAGACGCAATAGTCAAAGCAACAAAATCTCTAAGGGTGTGTTTGGTTCAATAAAGGTTAGGTTATGTGAGGTTAATTTAAATTAGGTTATAGGAGGTTCTAAGTTTTGTTTGGTTCAAGAAGGGGGGAGGGGAGGGGAGGGGAGGGGAGGTTTGATTTCTTGTTTGGTTCATAAGGGTAGGTGAGGTGAGTTAATTATAAATTGACAAATATACCCTTTTTTCTTTATTTATATATTTTTCTTCTTCTTTTATTTTTTAATTTGTAAATCTTAAAAAACATATTACCTCAAGTATATATGATAAAAAAAAGTTGTATACATTTTAAGGGATATTTTATTGATTTTTACATATTATCTCATTAATTTTAAACAAGAGGGGTAAACTTGGAATATTAAAAAATAAGTATGGGCATTTTGGTCAAAGTAAGACAAATTTTTCTCTCCCCTCCAAAAACCTCCAATTTTGGAGGGAAGAGAGGAGAGGGGAGGGGAGCAAAAGAAGACAAAATTTTTAACCTCCCCTCCCCTCCCCTTCCTCCAACCAAACACATTTTTTCCACCCCTAGCTCTCCCCTCACCTAACCTCCCCTCCCAAAACCTCCAACCAAACAAAGCCTAAAGGGAACATATGATCAAAAGAAAAGATAAAAGAGAAGGAGATTTGTAGAATGAGGGCATGAAGAGAAGCAAAGGAGTACGGGGGGATTGGAAAGAAGATGTGGGAGGAATAGGATCAAAAAGGAATAAAATGGCAAGCGATGATGAATTCCCACATGGAGTTGGAGAAGCGTAGTGGACTGAGAAGGAGAAAAATATTTGTGGGCACATGAGGTCAGCTGAATTTTCCCTTCTTTTATCCACGTCAACTCTCTCACTCTCTCCCATCACCCTTCCTCTCTCCCTCTTCCTTCTCTCCTCCTCACACCAGGCCCCTCACTCTCGTCCTCTTGCTCTCACCCTCCTGCAAACTGATACCTGACTAATAAGTTACTGTTTGGTACGAGGGTTTTATATGGTTTTATGTGAGGTGAAAAATTGTATAACTTGGATTTAAGAAAATTAGAGAAATAAAATTATAAAATCTCAATAGAGAGAAGATATAAGATAAAAGATTAAAAAAATTAATTAAAAATATTTTATTCCCATTTCTCTCATTTTTTTTAAATTTAACTCTAAAAAATTTACCTCCATCCACTTTCCTTCCCTTCTCCTCGTCCCAAACAAGCCCTTAATTACTACTCCCTCCTTCCCTTTTAATATGAGAATATTCACTCTCAAAGGGTAGTACTTAGTCAATGTTTGAGTGTCATATTTGTTGATTAAAAAAAACAATTTTCTCACTAGATGTCACATGTTCAGAGAGTACTGGGAGGGGTAGTTCTTAATATAATAAATATATTTTTTATCTGAAAATTTAAATTAATTTTTTATTTTTATCCTTATTAAATAAATTTCTACTCATTATTTCTCTTACAATAAATTTTCATCCATTATCTCTCATACACACTCTTTCTAAATAAGGGTATAATTAAAAATAAAGATACAAAAATTATACAATTATTATTTTTAACTAATATTTTAATCGACATGATTTTAATAATTATTTATTATAAAAAGAGTAGGGTGGATTACTATTTTTTAACACATCTGTGTAAATAGTTTCTATATAGATATAAAATTTCAAAAAAAAAATAGATATAACACCACCAATTGAAACTGACCGCCTCCACATCATTTTAATATCAAAATATTTTAAAATAATTATGATTTTTTATTTTTTAACTTTTTTTAAAAGAATTTATAAAATTGTTTTAAAAATAAAAAGATAAAAAGATAATTAAATATCACTTAAACTTTAAAATTTTAAATTATTTTTATTAACGATAAGAGTAATAAGATTAATAAAAAAAGTATAACAATTAATAACTTAATTTTTTAAAATTTAAATATATTTTCTAAAAAAGACAAACAAACAGCCCCTTAATCTTGTTTTTTTGCCTTCTCGTGATTCTTGCGAAAAAGAACATAATAAGCCTTACAATAAGATTCATTGTAGATGGGAAAAGTTACTCGTACATTGGAAAATTTATCCTTATTCCAGTCAAACAATTTTTTGACTTTGACATTACTCAAATCTAAACCAGCATAAGATAACTGTTCCAAAAAAAAAATTACTCTGACAAAATTGCTTGAGAATACCGTGAAACCGTGAAAGTTCGGTTAAATAGTTCACGGCAGATCTATATATACATTGCCGGATGAAAGTTGCCAGTAGATGAAGGTAATAAGGGCAAATCAGGAACGTGGTTTGGATCATACATAGATATTGACAAGAAATTAGAACAAAAAGAATTAATTTCCTCAGACAAAAACCTTTCTTCCATTTTTACCCCTGGCTTCAGGTTCTAGGAAGCACGAATTGAAGGCTGAAAGGGCTACGTTTCCTCAAGTATTCAGTTTCCCAACAAAGAATGCTGCCGGATACTGCGTCTTTGTCAATTGTGCAGTTTATTTCTTACAGGAAATAGATTTCTTGTACCATCTGATCTGATGTGGAGAGGTTTCTTTTCTTGGTTTGTGTTCCCCTTTTCCTTCCTGAACACCTCAAAGCAATTAGCCCACTTCGTTCCTCAATACCTCACAGCAGTTAGCATTATACTTGCTTCCCTTGCTTCTTACCTGCAACCCATAGATAATGTCAGGAAGAAATGCAACATTATTAAGAAGAATTCTTAGATACATATAACATACCATTAGGTTGTACAATAAGCCAATGGAAACTTGGTTAAAATGGGTGTTTCATATTATGGCAACATCTAAGAATTTGTAGCTTTAATCCTCTCCATGACCACGTAGATTTTTCAGACAACTTGCCTTTGATTTGTAGTTTTTTCACAAGATACGTAGCGACAAGAGGTAGAAAAACAAAACAATCAAAAGCTTCTTTATATGCGGCTATATGTTTATACTTTTAGAAAACCAACCATTTGTCCAATTTTTTTCCTTTTAAACATTGTGGGGGTGGAGGAAGGGAAGGCTGTTGCTACTTCATTTAGCTGTCCCACCTCTTTGAAACCAAGATCTTCGGACTGTTCGGCGGATGTGGCGCTCATGTTTTTCTAAGAGCTCATCAACAGTATGCATTTGAGATAGCAGGGGTCCTGAAAACTCAACCTTCTCTCCGTGATCCTGATAACTCTGCAAGGCAGGCAATGAATAAGAACTAATATATAAAGGGCATATATGAATTTCAGTTCAGATTCCGATCTAAACAGTTGACCCATATACTGATTGTCAGTAAAATTTCTAACCATTTCTATCACAGTCACACGTGTCAATAAATGCAATTTTTATCCATTTGCAGAGCTAAACAAGTTAAAATTTCATTTGAAAAAAGTGTCAGCATCAATGAACTTCAAATAAATTCATTTTCTTTACTATTGCCTTCTTCCATTGTCCAATTAACAGTCAAGACATAAACTGGATACTTAACTATCCAAGAAGGAGGTCATTTACTTATTCTCATGCTAGCAAGAAATGAAGTCATTCAATAAATTTAGGCTTTCTTCTGGTTTTAAATTTCAAAAACCATACCTCAAGATATCACTTCGGAAATTTTTCATGGAAACATAAGATTCCCTATCTTTTAATGGAGGCAGAAAAATATGCAGAAAGAGGAACACGGGTTTCGTTTATGAATGTGATCTGGCTTCTATTTAACTTACCAGGTTACTTCTCTTGGATATTGAATCCTCCCTATGATAAAGTGCCATAGATAGCTCTTGTGAGTGGTATTCGTCAGAAGCATCAAAAGAATCCGGGCGATCAAACTTGCTCCATTGGTTTTGCATGGCAAGCCTAGGGATTTCAAGGGGATCGTGGCTCTGAGAGTTGGAGCGTGGCAGACAATCCTTATTTTCCATGCTTCTAGAATCAAAGTTATTCACTGAATTTAGTACAGAAGGCTCTAATGGATTGACAATATGCCCCCTTGAAATAGATCGACAGTGGGATCTTATTGAAATGTCATCTTTACGTCTTTTTGCCCATGCAAAGCCACTTGATGTGGAAACTTGCAACGGCCCAGAAAAGGGAATATCTCCTTGAGATGCATTCTTCGCATGGGAAGCATCATCTGGTTTACCACTAGACAGCTTTGGTTCCTCCTTACCTACATTGGTACTCCCTTCTTTAAGGATGTGGACTGACCTGCCATTTACCCTTTGGAATTTCTGGGTTTGACTTGCCAAATCCTGTAAAAGGACATTAAACCATTCAATGATAATTTACTTTCCCCGGAAAACAGAACCTTCAAACGGATTATAGTGCATGCACATAAAATGAAACGCAATGAAGCAAGAGGAATTGGAATAGACCTCTGTTGGGACTAATTTGTTGAATCCTAATGGCTTTCTTGATGGTTTTCTTGTTTCAGGTCCACGTGCTCTTCCACCAATCTTTTTCCTACAAGTCCATTGCAGTTGTCTAAATAAGAGCTGACAAGCAAACTATGCTAATGTGATTGAAAATTGCATAGAATAAAACTTTGTTCATTATGTCTGATACCACTAAAACTAAAAAGGTTTTACTACAACCTTAGAGGGTAAACATACCCAAAACAAACCCCTTCCTACAGAGAGAGGGAGAGATAGAAAAACCTATCGAACATTCCAGTCCCCTTGGAAATGAAACTGTCCGTTACTTTGTTATTTTGAGAAGCACACAGCTTTATCATTCTCATCTACCACATGCATAAATTTCTATTTGCAGGATCGGATTCAATTTAATAATTTCATAATATAGTTACTGCTCAAATATTTACATTCATGTGACATAAGACAAAAGAACTAATATAATTTACCCATTATACACGCAATCTAATATTAAGAACTTGACTAAAGTATACTCTTTCATACATATTCCGACACAGCAGCTTATAGAGTCATGCTAAGTACTATTACCAAATGAATTGCACATGCAGATGCTCGCTTGGAATGACCATACTATATAGGAGGTCATCAAGTGCTAAAAGCACATGCTGACACATACCCAAGTAAACCTCTCTTTTTCCATAACTATTTTTAGAACATACAAAGAGGATGAGATCTCACCTCCTTGACTCCTCCCGCTGTTTCACATCAATCTCCTTGCTAGGTGGGTATACCGGCAAGCTTGATGGTTCACAAGCATATGGCTTTGTTTTGAAATACTGAATAATATGATAGTTTCATCAGGCTAGAATACTCCAAATTCAGTGTCAATGCTTCATAAAGTCGAAGTTTACACGTGTGGTGAATGAATTTGCTCCATGATTAGTGTGAGAAAGAATTTGACATTATAGCATACAAGGATGCATGAAAGCACAATGTTCAGAATGTACGATCAAAATTAAAATGGTAGGTATGAAATTAGAGAGAGGGAGGGGGGGGGGGAGACTTGTGCTCTGCAATACAGATGATTTCAAGACAGTATACTGTTTCACCTGCCCTTTATTATGTCAAAATGAATGCATTTCAAGAACAGCCAACGAAGTTGCAGGTGAAACTACCTCTGATGAGAGACCAGAGGAGGCAGTTCCACGTTTGTATGGTTCGACAGAAAGAAGAGTCTGTAACAAGTTCACACTAGTTGGAGGCAAATCTTTAAAGGTCTCTCGGAGACAACTACTATATGGTTGCTGAGGCCTAAATAACGTCGCATGAGGGAGTCTAGACTTTTTCCAGTATTCTTCAGGTGGAGAGCCACAAAGCTTGAAGATTTTGTGCAATTGTTCAACCTGCATGTAAAATAAGATTCAATAACACTAGCAAGAATTGTTGGATGGGCGGGGGAGTGTGATCATGATCATCACATATAGTAACAAAAGGGTGTTGAAAATGTCAATACCTCTGTTCTCCCCTGAAGGATAGGCTTCCCGACAAGTAGTTCAGCAAATACGCAGCCAATGCTCCAAAGATCCACAGAAGGACCATAGTCAGTTGAACCCAGTAAAAGTTCAGGAGGACGATACCACAATGTAACTACACGACTAGTGAGGGGCTGTTTGTGCCCATGATTTGAGAAGTTCGCCAATCCAAAATCAGCTACCTTTAGTATCCCATCATTATTCACTAGAAGATTAGATCCCTTGATGTCACGGTGCATTACACCACGTGAATGACAATGGTCAAGTCCAGATAACAACTGCTTCATGTAGCATTTAATCTGTACGGACAAAATGGAATGTTCAATACGATAAAACAACAAAAAGAATTGCATTGCAGCAATATTTAATTCAGATCTGAGTGCCTCAATTGTTCCATCTACAATTTTCATTTTTAGACTTGGTAAAAATGATCGTTAATATGATGCATGAAAAATAAAGAAACACATGACAAACAAAATCCTTTTGACCCCAAAAACATCCAGAGAAACTTCAGGTGGTTATTATTCATCATGTCAATGAAAAGTTGGCATACCTGCGGTTCACTAAACTTGATATCAGGGGAAGATAAGAGCCCCGTAATGTCATGTTCCATATACTCGAATACAAGATATATGCTACATGACAATTTGGAAGTAATCAAGCCCTCCAATTTTATAATGTTTGGATGATCAAGCCTTCGGAGAATCATTATTTCTCGAGCCATGAACCTGACGCTTTCGGGCTCAAAGTTGTCAAACCGTACCTTCTTCAGAGCCACTATCTTCCCCGTCTCAAGTTCTCTCGCTCGGAAGACACTGCTGTATGTTCCTTGTCCAATCTATTCATGCAATTTACAAATAGAGTGAATGTAAGAATAATGACTAGAAGTAGCAGAATCAGCAGAAAGAGAGTATGCAATAACCTAAATAGAAATCAAAGAAAATTTAGATGACGGAAGTAAACCCTTTAGTTTTGCTGGAATTTCCCATAGAGCCACATCAACCGGCGGCTGTTGCTCCCTCAGTTAACATTGATTCTGAGGAGTCATCTTTACCACTAGTGTATCTATATGCATAAAATAAAAGTCTACACAAAACAACAATTTCTTGTAGATATATAATTATTTTTCCCCTTTTCGATAACAGGTAATGTAACGACGCCGCAGAATCCCCAAACATTCCGTTACCAGTAACTCTGATTCCTCTTATACATAAACTCACTGTCAATAGCACAGAAGCTTCAAGCTTCTCTACTTTACCAGGACAGAAGAGTGTGGATGTATTCGAAAATAAGAAGAAAAGCATTATTCAGAAGAGCTTAAGAAATTGAATCGTTGAAAATGATTTCGTACGGTCAGTAAGGGATATTCCGAATCAACTACCAGACAAAAACTCTATGGATAGAACTTTATCTGAGAACGGTACCACAAAAAGAACAGAAGCGAACTCGGAATTGCGGGTAGGATTAGCAAATCAACCTTCTCAAGTTTCTCAAACGCATCAGCTCGGAGTGGCACCCAGCCCTGAATGGCTTCACCGGCGACGGCGGTAAGCCAACCCGGCCAACCCGCTGCTACTTGCTCTCCTTCTACATACTTTTGCAGATTCCCCAATCTGAAACTATACGAATCACAACCTACATTTGAACTCACCCTTCCCGACTCACCTACCTCGCTTCTACTCAGCCCCACTGACTCACTCTTCTTCTTCTTGTCCGACTCCCCTAAATTCCTCCCCGAATTTCCCGTACCCGCATTGCCACGAAATACACCGGAGTGGTCAATGGCAGGCGTCACAGACACCGCCTGCTTGGCATTCACACAACCCATTGATCAGCGTCACCGGCCACCGGTGTGCAGAAGCATATGATCAACGACGACGTTTAGGTGCGAATCTGAGTTCCACCCAGATCCGTTCAGATTCTGGAACTGCCGCCTCAGACTCTCAGTCAAGCTGATATAGAAATTGCAGAGTAAGATTACAACAGTAGAAGAAGGAAATGAGTTTTTATACTACGTATTGAGCAAGTATTTGGAATGTTCTATATTGCTTTATTTTTCACTTTCTGGCTTGTTTTCGTTCGCTGTAGCGGCAATTGCGGGAGACGGAGCTAATGGGGTTTGTTTTGAACAGGAAACAGAAGAGCGAAATCAACGGGGAAAGATGGAAATTATAGTTGCTGTTGAATGCTGGCTTTTTGAGAACGAAACGAAAATTCACACACGAAGGCAAAGATAGTGGCATTTTGGATTTCTGACCTTTTATTCTCTGCTTTTGTTTGGACTTCGGGATTTTTAATTTGTTTTTCAAAGCCATTAATTATGAGCTTTGTTTGTTTGTAAGTGCCATTGCTAAGCTAAGCCAAGTCGAATAGGAAACAGTGCATGCGAGGGGTAATGTAATGGCGAGTTCAACTAATTGAAAGGCGCGTGTTTGCGCGTGATCTCATCAGTGTTTTATTTTATTTTTTTGAGCTCTCTCTCTCTGTTTTTTTGTTTTAGTTGAGATATTTAAATATTCGTTACGCACTTGCAGGGGGTTGTTGCGATTTTGACTAATGGGTCTGAATATGTTTTTAGTATTTCCACTTTGTTTGAATTTAAAATTCGAAGATGTTTCTGTTCATACGCGTGATCCAGAGATATCAATAGAGCGGGCCGTATCTGAGTCAACTGTTCATTGAAAATTTGCGACCAATGAGAAAGAAGAGAAAGAGAAATGACGTATTGAGTTTTTCTTAAAACAAATACTTTTTTTTATCCTTAATATAAGAATATATAAGACTTAGTTGAATTATTAAATAAATTATTTAATTATAAATATTATGTATCATTATTTAATATATCAGTTTATAAATAAAATAAATTAGTTCGGAGAAAAATGATTAATATAAATATTTTAAAGTAATTTATTTTACTTCCTCTATCTCTTCAAAAATATTACTCCCTCCGGTTCTATTTATAAACAACTTTCTCTCTCATGCGGCTGACCCTTTTTATAAACAACTTTCACTTTGTATCTAAAAATGTAAGCTTTTTTTTATTTTACCCTTATTAAATACATACATTTATAATTAATTATCACAGTATTTAGGAGAGAGAGAAAAATCACTAAGTGAATAAAGTCAACAAAATATTGAGAAAAAGTATTTTATTATCTCTCAAACTCTTTATACATTATCTCTCTGTTTTCACAAATGGGGACATATATGGAAAAAATAAGGTATTTTTGACACATTTATAGGGTGTTTAGAGTAGCAATTGGAACTTCCAAAAGTGCTTTTCAATCATGATTTATGATATACGAGGTAGGTTTTACGGTATACGAGGTAAGTATGTGAGAGGAGTTTTGTTTCGACTTACGTGAACCGCACTTATTATTTTTAACTACCATTTCGTTAAACGCAATTAAGGAGAAAGTTGCTTATAAATAAAACCGGAGGGAGTAATTGTCTTATAAATAGAACCGGAGGTAGTGTTTAGCTAATTTGATTAAATTTAGGAAGTTATTTTAATTAGTTTATATGACATGTGTTTTTTAAAACACAGTAATAAAATTTTTTTAATTCCATTATTACCCTTCTTTCTTAATTATTATTAAATGAGTATCAACAAGGGTAAATTAAAGAAAAAATTGACAAATATATAAAATATTTTTCATAATTAGGATTAAAATTAACTCTTTAATTACTCCTCTGATCCTTAATATAAAACATATTTGAGGAGTTGATCTTGGTTCTAAATATCAAACAAAGTTTTCGTATTTGTCAATTTTTTACTAATTTACTCCTGGTGATGCTCCATCAACAATAATCAAGGAGAAGAGAAAATGAAAGAATTAAGGAAGATGACTATAGTATTTTAAAAAATACATGTCATATTAACTAACTTAATCAACTTCCTTAATCCAATCAACTTAGGTAAATATGTTTTATATTAAAAATTGAATAAGCATATCTTAATTAAGGACATGAGGGAGTAATATGTTTGCTATTATTTTTTTCCCTACTTCCATCAAATTCATAGTTAATACTTACTAGTTACTACTGCATTGATTAACATTTTGCTGATCTGATTAGAGCAAATATTTTTGTGTTAAAGAGCTAATCCAGCTGCGGAGGAGATGTTTGGTCTACAGTTTGTTTGGATGAGTTTTTTTAAAGTTTATAAGTGTTTATGTACATAAGTCAAGACAACACTCATCTTACATATACTTACCTTATATACCGTAAATCATGATTGAAAATCTATTTTGAAGATCCTAATCACTATTATAAACGATGACATTGATTATTTAGGCTCAAATTTTTAAGATTATTGATTTGTGGGAAAAAAGAATTTTCCGAACATACCAAATTGAGATTAGCCCTTTACATTATATTATATTGCTAAACAAAGTTTTGAAACTACTCAAGCTAGTATATTGCTAAAGAATAAGACAAGGAGATTACAATTCAATTAATTATAACTTAAAAATTGGAACAAGATATGTTTTTATAGACAAAATGAAAAATATAAATTAAGACAAATAAATAGGGACGGATAATTTGAGATTCCGGTTAAAGAACTAAAAAGTTCCTTTTTCAAATTGAGGAACCAAACTAAAGTATTGTATGAAGTTAAATGACTAAATGCATATTTTTTTTCTAATCATAACTATCACAACTAAAAAAATAAACTGTTATAATTTTTAAAAACCACAGGTTAAAATTTTTAAACAGGGACAGTCCAAAATTTTTAAATTAATAATCAATAAACTGTTATAAAAAAATAAAAGATACTAAAAGGAAAAAAAAAAAAAAGAAACAGCTTTCTTTTTTAAAGTTACATGCAATTACAAATATGCAGGGCTAACCGGTTAACCCACAATTTAACACTAACAAAGACATAGGAAATGTCATTACAAGAATATTGACAAAAATAATAGACTTTCATATAAATAAATGGAGTTTATAGAGACATTTCTCATTTTCCTTTCAAGACCCATATGCTTTTGAATTCTACTCGTCCAAGCAGTCTTAGCTTGATCTTTTTACTAAGGGCCTCGTGGTGAAAAAATTCGTTCATGCAAGTCAAGACAAAACTCCTCATATAAATTTACTTCATATACTGTAAATCAAGTTGAAAAAACAGTTTCTATTATTAATTCAAACAGGCATTAGTCTTTAATCGCTGTTATGCCCCCATTCACAGTTCAATTTCATTTTGAAGGGTAAAAATGTCATAATTGATGGAAAAACATCTCTATGCTATAATTTAATCAAGAAAAAAAATGACCAAGGTTGACGAAATAAAAGTTAAAAAAATAATCTTAAGAAAAATAAATAACCGTAACTTTTTTTTTTTTTGAATGATAGATGCATGCATCTTCCACTTATAAATAAACTTTCTTGTATCCAGGTTATAAGGTCCTTGACAAATTTTATCATTTGTAAAGTCACGGTTTTTTTTTTTTTTTTGTCTCTGTTGAAACTAAAATTACAACATGGATTTTATCAAGGTGTTTTGAATTTTTAACATTTTTGAGTAAAAGTTGAATGTTCAAATCTTTTTAAAATAGGAATCAAATTTTAAAAAATTTGAATTTGTGAGACGTCATTTTCTGCATAGTAGCCACATTATTGAATAGAAATGAGGGATGGAAATTCAAAAATCAAAAGAGCGTGAGTAAAGGAGTTATACTCCCTCCATGCTTTTTATAAATAATTTTTTATTAATTATGTAAAATAAATTGGTAGTTAAAAGTAATAAGTGTGTAAAAAATACCATATTTTTTTCATATATGCCTCTATTTATAAAAATAGAAAGAGAATGTATAAAAAATATGAGAGATAATAAAATATGTTTCTCAATACTTTGTTGATTTCATTCACCTAGTGAGTTATCTCTCTCTTCTGAATATAACTCTTGGTGTGTGATAATTAATTATAAATAATATATATTTAATAAAAATAAAATAAAATAATGATTTTATATTTTCAGATAAAAAATAAAAATTATTTATAAAATAAATCAATCCCATCAAAATAATTATTTATAAATATAACGGAGAGAAGTATCATTTATGCATAATAAAGGAAAGCGTGCGAATTAGGTTAACATGTCGGGACCATTTATATCAGACAGGAAACTAAAATTCCAGCAGTACCTTATTTGGAAGGGTCGTGCAGGCATGACGTAAGATTATCATCAAACACGCGACTATACATTATTTTAACCTAATTTTTTTTCCATTTTTCTTAAACTCAAACCCTATATTTGGATTAAGAAAAAATTAGAAGGAAAAAAATATTAAGAGAGTAAACTATCAAAGATAACAAACGTTTTATCATTTTTTGAAGTCTATCCTTCCCGTTTTCCTCTTCTGTATTTTCTTTTTATCCAAATAATCAAATATAGTTCAATTGTCATTTTCTCAATATTTTGTTAGTGCTTATTTGAGATTATTTTTTAGATCTCTAAAAGTGTTTATTTACGTAAGTCAAGATAAAAATTTTCTCATATACTTACCTCATATACCGTAAATCAATATTAAAAAATCATATTTAAAAATTCTGATCACTATTCTAAATAAACCCTTACTTTCCAAACTATATTTGTCTTTGGGGAAATCACAACAAAGGACCTTGAATCCTTTGTTTAATTTCTTTTGTCGGACAAAATAATTCTTGGAGGAAACAGAACTTTATAACCCATGCCAAATTTTGAACATTGCATTTGTAAATAATGAAAATTTAGTTGTGAATTATGGAAAATGTATTTACAAGTTTTGAAAACTCAATGGTAAATCATTGCTAACCCAATTTCAATGTGTTTAGCATAATTATACTTGTAAACTATGAAATTTTAGTTATTAATGGTCAGCAATGCATCCATAAATTATGAAATCTCAATAATTAGTTATTTGAAAACCAAAATTGCCTTGCCTAACTTACTAAGACTTCATAATTTTATAATCGTTTCATCCACAATACATAATTGACTATTGCCCACAATTTTCTGGTTATTTATTGTTTTGTTTAGCTCTCATAGTTCTTGCATGTGATTTCCCCCTATCTAATTATTTCGGCCAGGGAAAATGTTATTTTTTTTCAATTACTTTTCTCGCTTTTTACTTATATTACATTACATTATCAGTATGGGTGCTTACTTTTTTCTTTTTCTTTTTTTCCCCTGACTTTATACATCAATCAATGTTCAAAGAAGCGTATATTTGTTGGCAAATTGGAGTTTTACCAAATTACAAGACTAAAAAAAAAGGTGATGTACCAAAGAGTAAGAGGACTCATAATTTTTTTAAGGCATATTTAATTATTTACCTTTTATTCTTAATATGAGAGGATTAGTTAAAATATACTTATAATAATGATTATAGGGATAATTTTTAAAGATTAATTTAATTTAATTTATTGTTAAAATGTGTTGGTGAGAGAAGGAACTGAAATAAATGAAATAAAATAAAATAGAATGGAATATATTAGCATGAGAACTGATGGACCATTCTTTTCTTGACCGAGCACATATATCATTATTTGAGACTTTAATAAAAGAAGGAAATAATATTCTTACTAAAAAACACACTCAAAAACAAAATAAGAGAAGAAAAGGCAACAAGAGGCTAAAGAAAAAGGCAGGGGACGCTATAAACTATAAACATAAAGTGAGAAAAGGAGCTTAGGTAGAGGAGAGGTGGGGCTTTATCTACGATCTGTTAGGGATGGGATCACCGATAGACAAGCTTTCAGGTGGAGGATGTGAATTTGATATTTCATCAATATTTGTTAAAATAAAGCTAAAAATATATCTAAGTGAGTTTTAGCCCCAAAAAAAAATATATGTATACATCCAAGTGATCTCCAATTCTAACGGTCCTTATTGAATAGGGAAAATTATAATAAAAAAACCTGAAAAATACTAAAAGACAAAAAGATGTTTCTAATATTTATAATATATATCATAAAGATGTTAGACCTAATATATCTTTTTTCAAATAAAAAAAATGATCAGATTGCCTTTACATATATTTTTGTTAAAAAAATTTTACCCATCCGGTGACCACCTTTGACTGGTTGCGGAGCTCCTACAGGAATAAATATTCCCGAAGTAGTGGGTGTGGGGTTTGAACCCTCACCAACCTTTTGGACAAACAAAGTGGTGAGGTTTAAACCCCACCCCACCACTTTAGAAATATTTATTTCCGTTGAGATCTGATAGGGGTGGTTGTTAGCCGTCGGCCAATCGATCACCAAAGCTCCGACGGTAGCCTGTGGGGGTAATTTTTTTTAGAAAAAAATATATAAAGATAATCTGGTCATTTTCTTCTAATTTCAAAATGACAAATCAGATACTAACATTTTTTTTAGAATTATGAATATTTAAAACATCATTTTGTCATTTTCTATTTTTAATTTTTAATTTTTTTTTGTGGGATTTTGCCTATCAAATATATGTATGGGTTAACATAATTTTTAACCCATCAAGTTTGCCCTCATTTTAGTTTTGTTCCCTCAAATTTTAAATCATGGGTTTTGGTCATTCGACTTTCATTTTGTTTAAAATATTGGTTCTTATAACTTAATAAAAGCCTGAACTATTTTATCCTTAAAAGACCAAAACTTATTATTTGAAACTTAAAGGGCCAAAACTAAAATGAGATTAAATTTAAAACACAAAAGATAGGATTAACCCAATATGAATTTATCAAGAGTGGTTTCTAGAAGGCCTTGTAATATGGAGTAGTTGTGCATAGGTTAGATTTATCTTTTGGGGAGCAGAAGAAATGAGAGTGATAAGATAATCATGCGAGTGTAATAATGTAATGTAATGGGACAGATATAGATACATATATATATATAATTATATATAGACAGGCCTTTCAAGTTTAAAGCGCAAGTCTAGTGCCACCACCAACCAATACCAAACCACACCAAGAAAAGCAAACGAAGTTCATTATCCCCAACACACACACACACTGCTATTCCATATTAAGTCAAATCAAATCATAAAAACGACAAATTCCTTCTATAAATATTAAAGAGTTAAAAGATTCAATTTTAGCCTGAAAATTTTTGCGTGGGAGCTGTGAATATCAAAAAAGTTTTTTTTTTATCAATTTCACTTTAAAAATGTCAACAACAAAAAAAAACAATGTCGTCATGACTATTAAAGATATTAACAATAATCAACATTACTTATTATATGGGTAGAGCTATTTAATTTGCTTCCTTTTAGATAGCTTTGAGGTAAAATTGATTTAACAAAAACTTCTAAATATCCAAAGCACCCATGCGAAAACTTTCATGTGCTTATGTATAGCTTAAATTCTAGACTTTTTGTTAAGTTAAATACTTAAATGAGCTGCACACTTATTGCTATCTCATACACACACTGTCTAAAGTAGCAAGTGACATTACTAGGAAAAAAAATGCTACGGAAAGTGACAACTCTTAATTTGTTTCAACTTATCTCTCTCTCTCTCTCTCTCTCTCTCTCTCTCACACACACACACACAAAGAGGGGGCCAGAGTTGATTTGCTTTTCTTTTTTCAGTCTCGCTTTTTAAAAGCGTGGATTAAGCTGTTCGCCTGTTCCCTTCCTCTATAAAGCAAAAAGAGAATGGGCACGATTGTGGGTTTCCTGGGTTTAATGCTCAACAATAATTAATTCACTCTTTTTTTTTTAAATTATCTTTTATAGTTCAACTCGTACTTTCACCCCGCCATCATTAATTTCTTATTCATTTCCTATAATTTTAATAATTTGAACATTTTTATAATATAAACTTAAAGTAATTGGTTAGAGGCAAGCTTAAGAAACTCAAATGAAACATGAAATAAATTTTGAAAGGTAAAATACTTAAACTTCATCCCTACATCAAATGAATTATCTACTCAAATGACACAAATGAGAGTACGTCCTTTAAATTTTTTTACGCATGAAACTATCAGTTATATTACTGATATGGGATTTAAGCAATGGCAATGGCGTCTTTATAAACGAAGATTTTATAATTCCAAATTTGTCCGAGTTATACTGATATGAGATTTGGTATGTTAGAATCATTGATTTGTCTTTTTATAATTTTCAGAATATTTTTCTGGGATTTTCCCAAGTGAGTATTAAATGTTCTAAATAATTAAATTGAACTTGGATTTTAGATCAAATAAACTTAAAAGAGGAAGAGTACGGTGTTCATCAAGTTGGGTCAAACCCGGTTACCATGTAATAAGGCACAGGTGTCTCACATATTGTGGAAAAAATAAATAAATAAAGATATAATGTGCATCACGACTCATAAAGGCCAATAGAATAAATGCGATGGGCTATTTTAATTCAATCGCATTAATATCCTTCTGATCCATTTTAAAGCCTATATTCAATGTCATAATGTTCATATTCAATTATCACCAATTTTTTTAAATGGACATTATCATTAGTAATATTTAAATGAGCATCTATATACTATATACACACACAGCAAATAAATTTTCCAGCTATTTTATTCTATAATTACATGATGACAATTAAGTATTAACACGAGAAACCAATGATACTTGCTTTATGTGGCGATAGCAGGTTCCCTATTGTGGAGAAAAAAAAGTTGCCAATCGGCTGTGTGGAGAGCAATACCTATAATTTGGGATTAGTTTAGGAAAGCGGTTGGGAGTAAACCAAGAAGTGAAAATTCAACAAATGCTTTGTGGGATTTGTGGATAGCCTTAGATCAGCCACTTATGTATTATGTAGAGAGGAATCATCACTTGATTGACCCTGATGAAGTGGTATCCTAGTTTGTAACTCCTGAGGGTAGATGACAGTTTGATAAATGACGTATGTTTTTACCAGAATGGGTAATTGAAGGAAATCAAGCCCCCTACCCTTCTAGGTAATGATGTGTTTTGGTGGAGAAGGTCCTCTGATGGGAACTTCAATGTTCGAACTGCCTATTCTATGATCTATCGGTCATATTTAGAGGAGAGTGATCCATTCTGGCAGAGGATATGGAGATGGCCTATTCCAGAGAGAGTTAAATTTTTTTATGTGGCAACTATTTTAAGAGAGAGTTCCAACAAACTCAGTTCGGGCTAAGAGGGGTGTGAGTGACAGTCTAGAGTGTCCTTTTGAGTGTGATTGTGAGGAGACATTTTTACATACTTTAAGATATTGTGAGGTTGCTAACAAAGTATGGGTTTCATATATTCAACCAATATATTATTCTGCCTTTTTCTCTGGTAATTTGTAGGTATGTATTAAGTGGAATATGCGGCACTCTCCCAGGATTCGCAGGTTTGGTTCTTGGCCTTGGCTGAGGACGTTTGGATCATTGTGCTGGCTTATTTGGAAGAATAGATGCAATAAAGCTCTAAAGGGGTGCAGTGATAATACCAGACAATTGGTGCACAAGTGTCTTCACTTTTTATACGAAGAGGTTGAGGATGGTCGTCTTAGACACATAGTGTTTAATATTTTAGACAAAAATCTAGAGACATGGGTTGTACCATCAGATGGCTTTGTTCGGGTCGATGTAGATGCGGTAATCAATGACATCAGATAATCAGCGATGGGAGGTTTAGTTCGAGATAGCTCGGGTGAGTGGATATGTGGCTTCCAACAGTTCACATGTTTTAATTTCGGTCAATAGCTACAGAAATCTGGCCCATAAAGACTGGTTTACAAGTGTGCCAATCCATGAATTTCAGGAAAGTCAAGTTACACACAGATTCCTTGGAAGCTATTCGGTTGTTGCTTCATTAAACTGGTCGATTTCATTCACTTAATGAGGAATTGGATGAGGTTAGATCTCTAATTTATCGGGACTGGGATGTGGAGATTTGCCATTTACATAGAGAAATGCTGAAGTGCGCGGATTTTTTGGCCAAATCGGCTTTGCAAGGTCCTTATGAGTTAGTTATGTTCCAGGATCCCCCTGCCTTGTGTTCGTTCCAAATGCTAGCTAATCTTAGCTAGGATTTGAGAGGTTTAGTTTGTTGGATTTATGTAATGTTGTAAGGGTCGTTTCTGACCTCAAAAGTTATCTCTTGTCCATGCTAGAGGTGGTAATATGGGTTGTGACCACGGGCCGAGCCCGCCCAACCCGTAAATATGGGCGGTTTGGGTTCTGAAAAATTGAGACCATTTGGGAGCGGTTCTTTTGGGCCCAAACCCATATGGTCCCAACCCATGACGGGTTGAATCACCGGGTTGGTGGGTTGACCCATATTTTTTTTAATGTTGTCTAGTGTTTATTGAACAAGGGAGATTGGGTGAAGGGCCAAAGGCAAACAAGACTCAATCTAATTTGCGTAGCCTTTTGGGTCATTCATTATTGTCCATTCCATTGATGCTTTTTAGGGTTGTGACTTGCTGTCAGTTGCCTAATTTGAGTCTTTGAGAGTTAAGACGTGGTATTCATAATTTCGTATACTCCTCCTCCCTTGGATTTATGTTTTTTAATTTAGTATACTAAAATATTGATAGTTTTTGGATTTTTTTTTTTGTTATGTGTGGACTTGTGATTAATGTTTAATTTTTAATAAATTTTTAATTTCTTTATGGTTTATGTTTGTAGAAAAAATAATTTTTAGTATATTGTATTAAATTTTTTTTAAAAAAACTAATATGGGTTGGGCGGGCCAACCCACCAACCCAGTGGTTATGAGTTGGGTTGGCAAAATGTCAACCCATATTAATACGGTTCTTTTGGGCCCAACCCATATGGTCTCAACCCACAGCGGGTTAACCCAAACCCAGTAGGCTGGACCATATTACCACTTCTAGTCCATGCAATTCAAAAAAAAAAATTTTCTATTAAAAACACTATACTTACACTCGTAGAATCTTGCATAACTTAATTCAGATTAATAATAGCTCAGTATAACTTAACATATGAATATTATGATATAAAAATAAATATTGTTATTAATATATTAAATATAGTTTGGTGGAATTAGTATTTAGAATATCGATTGGAGTTTTCAAAAGTAGTTTTCCAATCAAGATTTACGGAAAAAGAGGTAAGTATATGACAGGAATATTGTCTCGACTTATGTGTATAAGTACCTGTAAACCTTTTAAAAGCTAATATAAACACTCGTTCTAGAATCTTGCATAACTTAATTCAGATTAGTAATAGTTCAGTATAACTTAACACATGAATATCTTAAAAATAAATATTTTTATTAATATATTAAATATAGTTTGATGGAATTAGTGTAGTAATCTACTTGGACATAATAATAATAATAATGTAATGAAAACAATAGTAATAAAAGGGAGGGGGGAAAAGATGGTGGGTGAGGTGGGTCAAAAGTTGGTGAGGTGATGTTCCCTATCCATTTTTGCTTTGTAAATAGTTAAATACTCTATTCTAATTCTATAATATCACAGGACATACATGTATGTATCTATTACACACAAAATTTAAGCAATAAATCATGTGAATATACTAGCGCGATCATAATACATACATGTATTTATTTATTTGACGAAACATCTAAAATATAAAAATAATCAACATCCAATTTTTGTTGGGTTTAATTATTGTTTATTAATATAAAATTATAACAATATACCGTTTTAAAAATAAGATTATTTAATCATATACATTGTGTTATGTCTTAAGCGTAAAATTAAAAAGCTTGCCATATTGAAAGAAAAAGGGCAAATGTCATCATCAAATGATGCAACACACCCTTTCCAGGAATAATAATGTGTGTTATCATTTCATGCAGGACAAGGAATTTTTCTTTTCTAAAAGTGAGAGATTCATTGAAAATAATATTTTACTTCTACATTAGCAAATTAATTATAATAAGTTAATTCTAAGGACATGATGGATATTATACATATTGCATCATAAATGTTGAAATTGAAATTGAAATTCATGTTCCTCATTCTAATCAAATCATTAAGTTTTAAAAAAATTGTGCGAAGATAATTGTGAATAAAAAAATTAAAATGGTATTTAAAACGGCTAGAAAATTACTCAATATTCACAAATATATAAATTTTCATTTTTAATAGTTGGCAGTCATTTTTTTTTATGAAAATAGCAGGAGAGATAATAATGGATAAGAGCAATTCATTTCATTCCATTCCAATTTCATTGGAGAAATTTTTGTGTGAATCTGGTTTATCATATCATTTGTGATCTAATTAGTTAAAATATAACAACTCAACTAATATTAATCATAGCTAGTTGCTTGTATATTTTATATTTTTATTTTTTTAAAAAAAATAATCCCTTAATTAAAATTTCACAAATGATGAAAAAATGATTTTGAAAATCTTTTAATTCTATTAATTTACTGGTTAATATTTAAGAGGTGCTAAATTAATATATAAATTATTGTATTTTAATTGATTAAAATACAAATAACTTAACCAAGAAGATTTATACATGATTTTCTCATTCCAAGGTGATGTTGACATTTAATTTTGTTGTTGTTTATGGTGAGAGCTTTCGACAAAAGGAGTATGATTACAAATCATGAAGACAAATTGTGTTGGCCAGCTTAGCTAATCATTGCTAGATTTCTAGGTGTTATAACTAATATATCACCTAATTGCTACTCCTTACATTTAGCTCACTTTTTTTTTTTCTTCGGAAAAAAGAAGTGAGCTAAATGTAAGTAGTAGCTCACATTTAGCTCACTTAGACGTGTACTTATTACGACATTTATTTTTAATCATCTTTAATCCATGTTTAGTGATTCACAATTTCACACACACACACATATATATAGGGTATGTTTGGATAACTTCTAAAACTATTTTTTAATCGTGATTTACAGAATACAGGGTAATTTTTATAGTCTATGAGGTAACTTTTACGATATACGAGGTAACTTTACGATCTACGAAGTAAATATGTGGAGGAATTTTATCTCAATTTATGTGAATAAACAATATAGGCCCTAGCCCTTACATATACTCCTCTATTTTTTCTTCAATTCTCGCACTTATTACACTTAAAAAAACAATTAGCAATAGATTCTTTTGTTAGTGTTTATTTAAAATAGTGATCGAAACTTTTAAAAATAACTTTTTCAATCGTGATTTACAGTATATAAGATAAATATGTTAGAAATTTTTGATATCGATTTACGTGAGAAGCCCTTATAAACCAAAATTAAATTATCACAAACAAGCTATAATCAATTAATAACAGTATATTTTATGAGAGAATCATAAAATTCTACTCTTGATTCACTATTTTTTAATAGTAGATTAAACTTTTTATCTTTGGTTCTCTAGTCTTTTAAAATAAATTAGATCTATGAGATGCTTTGAAGAAAATTAATTTGATTTTATTAACTGTCAAAAATACTAACTCTAACCAAGTTTAAATTATATTTTAAGATTGATCTCTCTAAGACATGACTTACATCTCTTAAAAGCATAAGACGAATATACAGTTTTGGAATCCCTTAAAGATGTATTTATTTCAAACTATTTTTATTTTTAAAAATATTATGAAGTTTTAATTGTACAAATTTAAAACTAAAAATAAAGTGGTATGAGGCTATGCGTGCGTCTTCATGAAATAAATATGTTTTTGGTGGGGAAAAAAGGGGATAAACAGATACTATTTAACTTGCCATTTTTCTCTTGATAAAATTTAACTTGCAAATTAGGCATTCATCAATTAACAAAGGGGCTTGTCGGTCTATAATAATAATCAACTGACGATATTGTTCAGGAAAAAAAAAACTGAAGATATTGTCAGTTTGTCACACGTAAACTAATAATTTTACTAGTTAAGAATCAAGGTTCTGAAATCAGATTGGTCATTGAACTGGTCGGGGTATTGAGTTAAGAGTCATTGAGTCAATTCAGACTCAAACCAAGACAAAATCGGTGAGAAATTAAATATTTTAAATTTATTAATATGACATTCTAAAAAAAATTAAAAAATTGATTTTTTTTTTTAAAAATTAGACCGAATCGGTTGGGCGGTTTTCAAGCCAGATCAGATGGTCCGGTCTAGATTTCAGAACCTAATTAAGAACATTAGTAACTTATAACAGCATTTATATTAGGGAACCATTTTTTCATAGACAGATGCTTTATAGGGTGACCATTCATATTCCAATATGTATTTCAGGGTAACTCTTTGGAAAAGACTTAAGGGACAAAAATAGCTTTTTAATATAAATAATGAAAATATAAAGATGGCGTGGAAGACGAGCAATAGAGGACCAAAGTGGGAAGAGTGATATTATTCAAACATAAAACATTCGTTAGTCCCCAAACCCAAGCCAAGAGGCCAAGTCATTCTCAATCATGCTCCCTCCTCTCCATTTATTTTTGTACTTGCCTCAATAATTTGCTATTTATTTGTTTTATTTATTTACTTAACCCACTCCAATAATGGGGAACGCTTGTTTGGAATAGCGGTTGAAAATTTCATAAGTGCTTATGAATTGTAATTCACGGAATACGAAGTAACTTTTACGGTCTATAAGGTAGCTTTTACGGTCTACGAGGTGCTTTTACGGTCTACGAGGTGCTTTCACGGTCTACGAGATAAATATGTAGAGGAGATTTGTCTCGATTTATGTGAATCGGGCTTATATAATAAACCCGATTCAAGATCGCTCAACCAAATAAGCACATTATTTAGTCACCCACATAGCCTCATATATAGCCTTCTAACTAGACTTCCTTTGCGATATTCAAACGGGAGGCAACCAATTCAATAATTTCCTTTGAATTGTGGGAAGGGGATTGGAGGGAGGAAGGTTCAGATGATTATTTGTTTGTGGTGGGAAAGGAAGATGAGAGATGTTTAATAATTTTTTATTTACTTTAAGAGAAAGTGGGAGGGAGGATAATAACTAATTTATTATTTTATTTTTATATTAGATTATATTTTTTTTCTTATATAAATTAGTTTACACCTTGATTTAAATAGCATAATTTATAAAAATTCATTCTCATCTTAACTTATTGTTAATATGCATATAAAATTGATATGATGATTTTTTTTATCTCTTATTAATATGATAATATATTTTCAAAAATCAGATTAACAAATTTTATTTTTGAATCACAAAGCTCTAACTTTCCCAATGGATTTATTATTTTTTGACTCAACAAGCTATTCCTTTGACATGTAGGATCATCATTCACCGTGAGAGATGATGGAATTTAGATGAGAAAGGGATGAGAATGGATAAAGAAAAGTTTTTGTCATGAAGTTAACAAGAAACGGACCCAGTTTCCGATGAGCAGGGAAAGCTACATAAATCTGGATGGTTCATATTTAATTTTTTTAAATTAGTGATTTTTAAATAAAAAAAATCATTTTTTAAAAAAATGTTAGTTAAGAAATTATCTTAATTCTAGATTCTATACCCATTAAAATAATTTTTTTAAAAAAATAAAAAGTAAAAAAAATTAAATCTGAACGGTCCAGATCTATGTAGCTCTCCCTGCTCATCATTTTGATGAACAGGGGAACCGGATCCAACAAAAAACATGTAAAGAAGGGTTATCCAAATAAAGAAAGAATACTCAAAACTACACACATCCAAAAGAAAAAAAACAATAAAAAAAACAGAAAAAAGGAAAAGCTCAGAAACTAATTGGTGTGACTTTGTTTTTGAAACTTAAATTACAAAAATTGAAGGAGCAGTAGAGTTTGCAGAGAGCATCAGATTGGGTATGGCGGTATTGCAGTGACAGTTTCTTTTAATTTTTTCATGTGGGCAAAGATGGAATATTATAAAATAGAAGGAGATAAAATGGACATAAAATTTAGCTTTCCTTTAAAAAAACCCTAATTTGGAGAAGACCAAAATAAGAGGAGAAGAGAGGTATATTTTTGCTTCCCTCATTTCTAAAATTTCAAATTAAATAAAGGGGGCCTCTTTTTCCTCCCTTTCAATCAAACATATCCCTAGACACTATTGATTTTTTTAAATAAAAATTTTGGATGAATTAATTAATGCTTAAGGAACTTCGAATGGTAGTTTCAACAAATTTTATACTTAAATCATTCATTCATTTACGGACGCCCCTTAACTCAAGTGACACTAAGCGCGTTCTTTAAAATTTTCTCATAAGAGTAATGTGAATACACCACCTACGATAAGGAAGGGAAAAAAAAAAATCAGTGGTGACTGGTGAGGTCTAAACCCACATAAAGTATATGCACTATACTTATTAAAATTATATTTATCACTATAAAATTTTATTTTTATGTCCGCTTCAAATATAGAATTATTGATTTTTCATTTAATTTCATTTCCACATGTGAAACTGGCCATGTGTCAATCAACGCAATAAGAGTCCCCAAAGTCAATATCAATGAAAGATGCTGTTTTTGGGTTAAAAAATTTGTAATGATGAATAGTCCAAGTCAATTGGTGGGAGTATTTTAGGAAGCTGAATACGTTGGAAGTGGAGAATTTAGTAAACATATATATATTGAGACACACACACATATTTATATGTTCCTTAGATTCTTGAAAGGTCCATGACTCTCAATAAAACCATTTAATCAAGCACCCGTGACATGGTCTATGCACTAAGTTTGGCAAACACGTACAAACCTACTCATGAATATTTAATGTTCATGTGTTGAAACGCAGGCCAATTCAATCTGCCCATATTTTTGCATTATTTTTAAATACTCGTATATTCTAAGCAATAAGGTAGTATACTAATGAAATGATTTATTGAGGATTTCATTAGTATACTAACATTGAAATGGCAAAGTAAAGCAAAAATCTGCAAGCTAACGTGTATTTAAACCTGTCTTCTCATAAGCTTGGGAACACAACCACATTGTTTCTTCCTTGAAGCCCAACAATGAGACAAGAAGGTTTTATTTCTTTCTTTTGGTCCTTAATATAGAATAAATTTGATTTTTTAGATAGATTAAAGAAATTAAATAAGTTATTTAATATTATTATATATTGTATATTATTAGATTATATATCAGTTTATATGTTAGGTAAAATATTTTGGAGAAAAAAAGATAAATATAAATATTTTAAAATAATTTAATTAATTTTTTTAATATCTCAAAAAAAATCAACTCTGTCTTATATTTAGAATCTGGAGGGAATATTTTTTTTTCTTGTGTTGCTTTTTTAAAATCCGCCAAAATATAAAAGAAGAAAGACTTGGAAGATTTTCATTCAAAAATTAGTTAGAGTTTTTTCATTTTTTGTTCCTCGTTATAATTAAACTTTGCTAGAAATAAGTTTTTCCATTGACTTCCAAACAACATGACCTAAATCAAATATGCATTTTCTAATAAACTGTATAACCGTTTAACAACAGTGAAAATACAACTCATTCTATGTCACGTTGTGAAGTCTCACAAAAGAAACTAAAGATAACTTACAAAAGTTTGAATACCTCACACCACCTAGTGAGTTTTATTCAAACATATTTACAATCATAACGTTCATAGCATCTATAAGTTTTCAAAATTTTTAATATCATATATTTTTGTCTCTTGTACCCATGTTGGCATCCCTTATAATCAAATGTCCACCTTACCCTTGGTTAGAAATTAAATAGTAAATAAATAAATGTTTAAAAATTGATATATGTAAAAAATGGGCTCCAAGACTCTTGGCATTTGACTCTATCTAGGGCCTTGTTTTGCACAAGGAACTTTCACTATTCATGTAGAAACCTGTCAATTTCTTCGCCCATTCATAACTGGGTCTGTTCGATTACTATAAATCATATCATTTCACAGTTTCATTTTCATTTTCATATTCTTGTGATAAAAAATTTCATTAACCATCCATAGGGTATTATGATCAGTTGATAATTTCTTTTTGGATTTTTTTTATACAATCTTTTTGGCTTTTCTTACTTTACATTATTTTCATCCAATGAAAAACAAAAACAAAAGCCGGCTTGCTTATGTGTTTAATTAAAGGCGTTTTGACCACTTAAACATGAAGTCTCAAGTTCAAATCTGTATATAACAACAAAGCCTTTATCCCACTAAGTGGGGTTGGCTAGAATTCATAAAATGTATTTGGAAGAATTACCTCCAGTTGAGCCCTAGAATACTTGAGCATAACCCTGTTAGATATTCATATACTCCTTTCGCTCCTAAATATAGGAAAAAGTTAACTTTTTTTTGGAGAGATCAAGGAAATTAATTAAATTACTTTAAAATATTTATATTTTTTATTTTTTCTCCAATCTATTTCATCTAACTTATAAACTAATGTATAATCTAAATATATGCAATATATGATATGATTAAGTAACTTATTTAGCTTCTTTAATATCTCAAAAAAAAAAACTCTGTCTTATATTTAAAACTAGAGAGACTATTTTTTCTGAAAAAAAGGAAATGAGAAACCTATTTCTTTAACCAATGTATGAAATAGAGGATAATTGTTTCAACGCATCAAAATTAATTTCCATTGACATTTTTGATGAAAGAAGATTTCAACAACAGCCAAACGGGGCTTGATGCTATAATATGAAACAAGGTGGTAGGAAGGATAAGCCATTTAAAAGGGTGGGTGCATTCTGACAAAGCAATATAATATAGCATAAGTGGAAAAGGGAAATAAGACAGAAGGACGATGACTCACCTTTATTAGTAAATTTCATATCTCTAAATCTCAACTAAAATATAAAGAAGCTTGACAAGTTTTGTGTTTGGAAGGTAGGCTTGGAAATGTACGTCAAAGGTCAATGACAGGCAATTAACACACACACGCATTAGACGAACGAAGACGACAAAGCTTCCAAGTCAACTTAAGTTGTTGGTTTAACACTGATCAATAAAAACATGCTATCAAATCCTATTACTCTATTCCCTTTCGTGTTGACTTATATAATCTAATTACACCACCTTGTGCTCTTATTATTCCTACCTTATCAGGGTTAGTTCATGCCTTGTCTCCTCAGCCACATCGTGCTTGTGAAGCTTCTCTGAGTTGGTCTTCAACAATATTTACTATTCTTAAATAATGGTACCTCATTTTTTAGGCTCAAGTTCTAAATCAAGATTCAACTACTTCCGTGAACCAAAAACAACGTAGTGAACATTAAGGGCATGCTTGATTTCCTCTTTGGAGAGCAGCTTTTTTGTTCTGAAAGACAAAAATAAAACAGAAAATTTGTGATTGTGCTTTTTATTACATGTTCTTTTTTTCCCCCACGATTACGTGTTCTTAAGAAAAAAAAAATTAAAAGTTGTTCTATACAAAAAAAAAAAAAAACCAGAACATCTTTTTGATATTTTGTTACCTTTTGTTTTACAAAATTAGAAAAGAGTCAGAATTCTACAAAATTCAACAATGCATTTGGGCCATTTCAACCTCTTTTTTTGTTACAAAAAAAGATTTAGACAGATTCTCCGAAAAAGGGGTGGCACCTCGTAAGTCTGGACTTGTCAACTATTGTCATATCAAATTTGGATCTAGTAGAAGTGGCTAATCCCTCACAATGAGACGAACGAAGGTTAGAATTTCCGCTAGGAGAGGTGCTTACATTTAGTGCTCGGCAGCACCTCGAATATGATTACCTATAATAGGAGGATATTTATGCTTAACCCAAAAAAAAAAAAAAATCGAAATCTTGCATGTTTCATGAATTTCAATAAATAAGTGGCCATATACCAAAGAGTTCATTAGTGACACTGAAATTAGGAGAAAGTCCAGTTCACAACGGCAGAAGATAACAGCTTATAGCAACGCCCTTGATCAATCAATCAGATATTATATAATGTATGTCTGAAAAAACGGTCAGAATTTAATTTCAACAATCTGAGACGTGGATCTCACTTACAGATACAAGGCAGATTGAATCAACAATTGCATGTATAAAGCATCATATGATTTTGATGATACCTACGATTTTGTGCGTTGGGAGATTCATTCCCCTGTCTGAGGCAGCTTACACGCAGCTGTTTTGTCTTTAGATTTGTATGTGCCAAGCATCTCAGCTACCGTTCTGCAACGACACTCTTTTCCAGGCCTAATCACGTCCCCATAAACAGCCATCTCTATTATATCCAGCTCCTTATCTGTCCATTGTTCTTAAACTGTTAAATTTATGTGATGAAAAACATAACCAGAGCTTGTCACAAGGGACACATTTGAGCACTATCTTATTTCTCATGAATGCAAGTAAGTCAGTTATAGGTCAACAAGGAGCTTTCTCATTCTGATCACACCCTAATATTCATCTAGAACAGATTGCGAGTCACTGATATAAGAAATTCTCATTATAAGCAGTCATAACATGTGTTTATGACACGCTAGCTTTGAATCTAGCTCTCCTGGATTTATGAGTATATGCATATCTGACCAAACAATGAAAAAATTCATGACCATGTTCAGAATTCAGTAGTGTCACGTTTAAATTCAAGTGGGGAGTGGGACCGAAACTTATATGTACTGCTAAATATTGTCAATTCATCTTTAATTCATCCTATCTCCAAAGTCCAAATTATTAGCGTCTATGACATTTGTATAAAGTACTTTCACAAAAGAAACAGTACGAAGTGAAAAAGGAATTGTATTTTAGCTTAGATGTTTAAACCACTTCGTGCAAAGGTATTGAAAACAACTCCATATTTCTCAATTTTTCCAAAAAGAAAAGAAAAGAGGAGGAAAAAGAGAAGAGAATGGTCCTGAGAGTATCTCTAGGATGCAACTGAAGCGCTAAAGTTAATCCTTTCTTTATGAGGCACATGAACTTGAAACATGTTTACCAAATGAAAGAACATAGATATATTGCTTTAGGTATTAGCCACCTGGTTCTTTATTAAATTATGACATTCTGAAAAGTTCGAAACATAACTATGTGGTTTGTTTAAAGAAAGGCTGAGCAGCGAATACCCAAAAAACTCATCCATTGTCCTTTAGCAAACTTGTCATCAAACATAAGCAACAAAGATAAATGGCTAAGTATATGGCAGAATAGCAGATACTGATTGATAGATGCAATCCCTAACAAGGGAGAATTAGCATTTAAAATAAATCATGATGATTATTTATGAAGTTTCAAACTATGGGTCCTCCATCTAAGAGGAATTTCAAAAGAAGATAGAAGAAGAATCTTAGAGAATTCAGATTTGAATGATACTGAATGACATTTTGTCTTCCCTTGGTAAGAAGGACCAAAAAGGGACGAAAACCTTGGGAAATATGATAAGGAAAATGCAAAAATGAGTAAAGGGATAAAATCACATGACCTCAAAGGTAAAGACAGTTCAGTGATCAAGAAATTATACCAGAAAAATTAATGTCACATGAGTAGCCCTTCAACTGAGCTGGATCAACCTGATCCTTGTCCGACTTGAATCTGTTCACTCTAGTTTGTAGTATTTGACAATTATCTGATGTGGATTCACCACCTGCAATGCAACAGTACCTCACTTCTCAGATAAACTAATTATCAAATTACCAATAACAAACTATTAAGTAAAGACACAAGCTTCTATGCTCTGCTCATCTATAGCTCTCTACAAAAAGTAAAGAGGGAAAAACAAAAGAATGGTCTTATCTCACAATGAATAACTAAAAGAAGCATTCTGTTCACAGATAAACCCCAAAGAACAAATTTAATGAAATTAAGTGGCTCCATGAACGTTGAAGCAGCAATTTTATTTTGAATCATTGAGCATTATTTGTCATCAACTCAACCTCAATCAGACAATGTGATTGATAGATTAATTCCTCTCTGAAATAAGATGGGAGCAATCACATGGAGTAACATCCTACAATAGTCTCTGAAATGGATGACTTTATCATATTCTACATATCATTCTTAACACTACTTTGACGATTTGATTATTAGCATCAGCAGTGACAATTGTGAACCAAACAATCTTAGTCAGATGAGTTATTATTTTCTTTAAACGGATCCCTCATCCGTTCATTTCTATTGGACATAAAGAAGAGTAATAATACTATCACTTGTGGATCCACATGTTTATCTGTTTGCACAAAAAGTCCACCTCCTAAGCTATCAAAGGACACTCATTTTTCAGCGAAGATCAACTTTTGAAGGGATGAAATCTATAGAAAGATAATAAAATTTCCATTGGTTGCCACGTTCGAATGCTGATACCATGCTACTTGATCGGAAACTTTATTCTTATTTAAGCCTCCCCAACCAATGTCTTAATTACCAGTCAATTCAAAATTTTATTATACACTTCATTACTACTCACTGGCACTTGTTTTTACACTCAGCTGCAGCTTTTACTCAATCTGAATACCAATCAAAATCACATACCAGAATGGCCTTCAAAAGGCTACATTTCTAGGTGAAAATTAGAAAACATTCAGGCACAAAAACCCAGAAAAATTGAAACTAGCAAGCAGAGAAATTTACTGGCTGAAAACTTAAATCAAGGGCATGGATAATAATGCTGAAAAAGGAAGGAGGAAACCTTTGGAAAAGGGAAGGATGTGGTCGTACTCGAAGCAGAGGCAGCCTTGACAATTGCAGAAGCGCTTGCAAACAATGTTGCCGGCGGCGTCTTTGCGCCACCTCTCTGGATGACGGCCGGGCACAATTTCAGCCTTTGCCCAGCAGAGGTTCTTGGCCTTTGAGTCGAAGAACCTGGGTCTATCGCCGCCGCCGCCGCCGCGAGAACGATGCGGCGAGGAACTCATCCCTCCTCTCTTTCGTTGAAGGACTCACTGACTGATTTTCTCTGAACATTGAAATCAAGAAAAAGAAAAGCAAGAGAAGACTGAAAACGGGTAAAAGAAAAGGGGAAGAGGGAATTAAAAAAAAAAAAAAGCGGGGAAAAATGAATTTTGAGAGAAATTGTAGGTGAGAACATGTACTCCTCCATGCTTATCTAATTTAATTTTTTAAATATATTTTATATTAAAAACCAAAAAGATTAATTTCTCATAACTGTAAATAAAAGATTAGAAAATGATACTGTATGTTCATTATAATTTTAAAATTATCTTATATATAAGTTTAACTCCTAAATGATTTATTCACGTCATTTACTCTGTCGTCAAACAACCAGCAGACATGGAAGCAGCTACTTTGGTCCAATATCCTTGAAGGCACAAATCTGTTCCTCCCCCATGGCGGACATGATAAAACATAATATCATTTTCATTTTCATTTTCATGTATTTAATAAATCTAAAAAATGCTCTAAACTTTTATGTAAATGTATAAAAACATCAAACCTGATCAAGCAGATTTTCATCGGTCGGAAGCCTGAGGTCATCCTTGGTATTCCCATTTTCGGCGAGCAGACTCACCTATGACATCATTCACAACTCACCAGCAAAATGGATTTATGAATAAAGGTATACTAAATAGACAAACAAAGAAACTCACAAATCCATTTTTCTATTTATTAAAATATTCATTATAAATTTTTAAAATCAGTAAAAAGAATTTTACGTTATGGATAAAATAATAATAATTTTGTTTAATTCAATGCTCAGGAAATCATGTAATTAAAATTATATTTTTTTTATAAAATTATAAAAAATATATATAACTTTCCTTTTTTTGGAAAGATTTCTTCTCATGACATTTTTTGTAATACCATTCCTTATATAATTTTTATTAAGTTTTTCAATCACACATGACCATGAGCTTATAGTTAAATAATGATAATTAAAAAAATAAAACATATAGTTATGCGTGATTGGAAAACTTGACATCAATATTTTTTTTTATAACTTTGATTTATTAATAAGGACACATTCATGGAAGCTCTCATGATCAGTGTTTGCATTGTTGTATCAAGTTAGTTTGTCCATCTCTGAAACAAATTTGTGAAGAACAAAATAGAGAGGGGAGAGATTGAGGGTAGGATTATCTAAAAGGTTAAAACAACACATTTCTTCCCTTACAAGCATCCTTAAGAGCTCTGTCATCACATTCCTCTCAAGCCATCCAATGATTGGTCTAATTTCATGGGCATGCAAACAATGAACATCACGTATCAAACACAAATGTGTGTGCTTATTCAACCTCATCAAAGAGGACCACACTATATAAGCCCTGAGCAATAAAGTTTTGCTCCTCATACTTGGACACGTCAAATTTTATCAACTGATTTTCGTCATCAAATCCTTGCTCAGCAAGAGCCTTTGCAAGCTCAATCTTACCAACCCCACTCAGGCCTAAGAACAAGAATGACAAACCAATGGGTTTTTCAGAATTTCCCAGACCAGGCCTCCTCAATACTGCCTCTGCAACCGCGCCTGCTGCTTGGTTTTGTCCCACCACTCTTAGTCTTTGGTGCAATCTCTCAGCAAGTCCTATTACTATTAACCTTTCTTTTTCATTTTTCTTCTCTCTTTTGTTCCAGTTACGTTTGATGCAGCTACGCTTTCTTTTTTCTTTGTTTTCTTTCAATTCTCTTGGGCTGTTATACACACGTGCTCTCTCTCTCTCTCTCTCGACACAAAACTTCATATAAGTGATACAAAGGCCTGGCTACTTGAGCATTTAAAACTTAATAGCAACAAGATGTTACTAGCACACTCATAACTCAAACTGACCGTTTTACCAAAGTTCAACATTGGTGGTGAATACCTTAAATAGTAAGCACAACTCAAATCAGCAAAGTAGAATCTTATCACATCATTTTTCTTTTTTCCCCCCTAAATAGCATTTCCATACTCTTCCCACTGACCCAATTTCCAACCTTATACATGTTCTTCTATCTAAAACAAATTTACTATAATTCTCTTCAACTCCTAAGACATTTAAAAGGAGTGGGGAAATTCTTTTTCCATTTTCTTAAAACAACTATGGGTGTAGATAAAATGAAAAAAAATATAAGCTCAAATGGGCTAAACAAAGGATAGTTGCATGAAAAAGGTAGGCTTTTTACCTATATGGCTAACATGAAATAAATGCATTTATCATTTTAATAAATGTACATGTATAAAATGTGGTCTCTGGTCTCAAATAAGATTCAAGTTAAATTCTAGATTAAGGAACGAGATAGGGGTACACGTTGGAAAGAAAAAAAAAACCTTGCATTAGGTTCAAAGTCTTATTAGGTATATTCACCAAAGTTAAATTCATTGCCATTTAGTTCACTAACTCAAAACATGATCAATCACATTTTTAAATCAAGAATACATCATACTAAAGTCACTTAAAACTTGTAATTTTTTTTAAAAAAATTTCTTCATTTTCTTGAAAACAAGGATAAAAAACCAAAGTAAAAATAAACATATTTTTCTTTTTCTCATTTTAAAAACAAAGAACAAAAACTGAGAGTAAGAATAAGATCTCTTCCCCATCCCAAATCATGTATTGTCCTCAATAAAAAAGATAGATTTAGCCAATAATAATAAGCAATCTAAGTAAAAGAGTAAGGAAATAATACGACTGGACTATTAAAAGAAGTAGCAATATGAAGTAGCATAATGGGCATCCTTCCTTTATCTGGTTGTAAGCCATATGATAGCTCTATTGGTGTTCACTTGCGATGGTCAGCTCTTTAAGATCCTCAGAAAATGCTTCAACTCAAGCATAGAGAGTGTCTTGATGGGAGGAACAGGCAGGTAAATTTAAATAGGTTCACTGATGATGAAAAAGCAGCAGCAAAAATTGAATCCAGCATCAATACAGATGAAGATTCCAAAAGCAAGACGAGTAATGATTTGGGAAGCAATGATATGGTCTCAGGATTTCTATATCATAGGCTTCAGAAAGAGGTCATATATCAATTTGAGCAAGTATTGTCAATTTAAAGACAGTACGTAGTTTGCAAGCCAAAGATGACGAAATAAAGGTAATTATTCATTTCATCATCTTAAACAGAGCTTCTTTACACTTTTGTTAAAGACATGAAATGTTGTTTTCCATATGGGATCTTGCTTGGAAATGGCCAGGTGAACAGAGAGTTAGGATCTTGTTATGGTCAACAATGAATAATAAGCTTCTCACAAACAGGGAAAGGATGAGAAGAAGAGGCCCAGAAGATGATCTGAATCATGTACTACGAACCTGTAGCTTTGCCTTTTCATGTAGGAGCCTGATTTTACCGACACGTACAGACTCAATGTCTTGTACATGGACACTAAAGCCGCTTTGCTTGCCTGAACACACACACACAATATAACACGTATTAGATCCACAGAAGTTTGTTTCCTTTAAGAACACACAAGAAAGAACAGTGAAGATAAACTGACAAGAGAAAACAGAGTAAATTAGATCCTTATACCATAATGAGTCTCAAGTTGGTGATATGAGTTTCTTCTTGGAAAAGATTGGAAGTGGTAACACCCGCATTATTAACCAAGTGATCCACTGCGTCAAACAGGTTCAATTTTGGGGTTAATACTCTGTACTAACTTCGCATCAAAGAAACAGAGAGAGAGAGAGAGAGAGAGTTTTACATCTTCCGAAATGATTTACGGTATCGTCAACCATTCTGGAACAATCTTCGACCTTGGAAACATCTGAGTGCATTATAATAATAACATCAAGAGATCCAAACTCTCGAGCTCTATCTTTTGCCATACTCCTTTGAGTTAATGAATTAGACAAATAAAATGTTTGGTAAGGCAGGCAGTATAGCACTTTCTCATTTTATTCTTTCTACAAACCACTTTTTCACGTAGCAGGTTTAAAATAGTTCTACTGAAACTAGAAAGTTAAAAAATGTGGTGAAAGTAATTAAAAGGTACATACCTTTATGTTTGTTGAGTAACATTTTCGCCTTGTCTTCAAAAGTAGTACATTCACATGAGTTCAGAATAACAGTAAAGAGAAACATAAACAAATCACGTTAAGTTTAAGTGTGATAAGTGATAAGTAAAATATTTATATATTTATTTTTTTATAAGAAGATTTTTTAGATTATATTTGAGTTTAATGTAATGAATATGAGTGTAATTGATAAATAAATAATGATTTTGATATGAAATAGAATTCATTAAAAATACTAAATTTTGACCTTGTTTCATTTTTCAAGTAATATTTGGAGCTTTAGATATCGGATTGGGACGTTCTTTATATGGATAGAAAGTTAGGAAAAATTCCTAAAATTTTTATATTGAGGCAAAAACTTATTTCTGCCCTCAAAAGTTCTAAATTTTGCTTAGAATTTGAGCATGTGTAATTTGTCTAAGTCTGACATTTGTCCACTGATTTGACTATAATTGGAGCTACAAATGTTGAAATAAGGAGTCATCACATGCATTTTCAAGCTAAGATCTAGATCTACAACTTTCATATAGATAAAAAAAAATGAGATTACATCGTTTTAATTGTCAAAAGTTGGCTGTAATCAAGGAGTAAGGTGGTCACAAGGTCAACATTGATGGCTTTTAGTCAAGATTCTTACATAACAAATGAAAATGTTTGCACCTTATTCATTTATAAATAGAGGAGTGGAAGATATAAGGAGACACATCATCTTAGAGTTAATTTCATGCATTATATTGTTCTTATATGCCTCCTTCATGGAAGGCTTAGGTAGTCCTCCTTTATAAATTGTATAGGTTGCTACCTACATGAAATGTTTTACCTCCTATATGGAAGGCTTGATTTTTCCATTTTAATGCATCTTGTAGTTGTATCTTTATATTTTAAAATTTAATAATCAAATTTTCTTCAATGTTTATGAAGTTTTCAATTTATTTTGGTTTTTTTTAATTTTATCATGAGCTAAATTTTCATTTTCCTAGGGTGATGACATAGCTTATTAATGACGGATTGAATCTTAACTTATTAAATCTAGTTCTAATTTTTCCTTCATGATTGAGTTTTAAATATTGTTCTTAATGTTTTCAATTGACCATCTTATGAATGATTTCAATGTGGATGTTGAGACCGGAAGGAGATGCATGTGTGTAGATCCTATAATTAAAATCATAACTTGCATATGAAATATGAATATATTCATATGGGTTATGTAGTCTTAATGAGTTATATAGATTTTAATGTATGATTAATTTTTTTAATTCATAGGGATATATTGGATTAGCAATTAATTATAGAATTACTTGACCTTTGAAGAGGCTTGTAATTAAATTAGGGAAGTTCAATTATCAATCATGTGAAATAAATTGGATTAGAATATATAGGTGATTCAATCCGAAATTTGCTAAGTGAAATCTAATCCTTAGGACTTTTCCTCATATTTGTTTCATATCAATTGTATTCATATTTAATCATTTTTATTTTGTAATCTCAATCACCAACTAATCAATTGATTAAATATAATTAAAATTACTAATTTTGGTACTTAGTGATCAATACTCATGGGAACGATACTTTATTCACTTCTATATTATTTGTTTATGACTGTGTATACTTGCACTTTTTAATAAACCATCTACACATCGTAACAAGTTTTTTGAATTTAAAACAAATGTAATATGATCAAGTCTTCTAAGATGGTGTGTCTCCTTGTGTCTTCCACTCTTCTATTTATAGGTGAATGGGGTGCAAAATTTTCCACTTGTTGACTATAAGTCACCAATGTTGACCTTGTGACTACCTTATTCCTTAATTGCGGTCAAATTTTGACAATTAAAACGGTGAAATCTCACTTTTTTTCTGTATAAAAGTTGTAGATATGAATTTTAGCTTGAAAACGCATGTGAGAGCTCTTTATTTCAACATTTGTAGCTCCAGTTATGGCCAAATTAGTGGACAAATGTCAGATTTAGACAAATTCACATGCTCAACTTCTAAGTAAAATTCAGAACTCTTGAAGGCAGAACTAGATTTTAGCCTCAACATGAAAGTTGTAGGAATTTTTCTTAGCTTTCTATCCATATAAAGAATGTTTCAATCCAACATCTAGAGCTTCAGATATTTCCTGAAAACTGAAACATGGTCAAAATTTAGTATTTTCAATGAATTTTATTTTATGTAAAAATCATTATTTATTTATCAATTACACCCACATTCATGACATTAAACTCAAATATCATCAAAAAAATCTTCTCATAAAAAAAATACAAATATTTTACTTATCAATAAAATTTAAATTAACCACGTTAGTGAATACAAAGAATGAAGGACAAGCAAATTGCAGTGGATAGTTTATGCAGATTTTCAGATGTTGTAACTATTTAAGTATGGCCGTGCAATATTTTAATTATATTTGTTGCCAATGCTATATCTTAAATAGTCTTGTTCTGATGTATACAAGTACATTCTCAAATAGTATTTTTTTGGGCCAATTTAATATTGAGAAAAAGATTAAAAAAACTTTAAATTTATAAAATTTTAAATAAGGTATTTTCTAAAAAAATAAGTTGTAATTGTTTATTAAGTTTCGTTATTCTCCTATAAACTCTTAGAAACAAACTATTTGAGATTTTATAATTTTAAAGAAAGATTAGATTTTTTTCCTTTGATATTTAGATTGCATGTATAATATTGACAGGGAACGTTTCAGTTAAGGATCACGGTGCTTATTTGGAATTAATATCCAATGGCCCCTTACCATAAAGGAAAAATCCAATGGCGCCTAAAAAAAAATTCTAAAACTTCATTATACCCAAAACAAAAAACAAAAACAAAATGAGATTAAAATTTGTGGGTAAAAAACATAGGTGCCCTTAATTTTGAATAGTGGTGTTCAAAGTGTCCCGGTCTTTATCGTCTCGGCCTGACCCGGTCCCAGATATTTTAGGACCGAAATATCTCGATCCCATCTGGGACTGAGATCGGAATCTGATCTCACCCTTAAGATCCCGATCACTATCTCCTTTTTTTTTTTTAATTTCTTACTCTATAAATTAAGTTATTCTTTTATATTTTTTTACCCCAACCCTATATTCTTCATTTATTCTCACTTTATATTGAATGAAAAGTTTTCGCACATTCATTTTAAGGAAAATTCTAGAAAAATACAAATAAAATTGACAAAAGACAAAATGATGTGATGAATAGCTAAAATCCCAAGTTAGACCGTCAGTAGGAATTTGGGACCTGAAAATGTGAACAAAAGATGAGAAGATTGTGTTGTTAATATAGAGTGAGATGTTGTTACTCGCCTTCCCAACTTATTAATTTGGCACTTTTACCTACGAAGTTATTAAACAAGACTGTGAAGTCGTTAATGTAGAAGCTGATCTTGTTAATAAAGAGAGAGGTGTTGTTACTGGTCTATTTGTAAACAATACCTCTCTCTTTATTCACAAGACCATCTTCTACATTAACGACTTCACTATCTTGTTTAACAACTTTATAGGCAAAAGTGCCAAATTAACAAGTTGATGAGGCAAATAACAATATTATATTCTACATTAACGACTTGACTTTATTGTTTAACAACTTTATATGAAAAAGTGTCAAATTAACAAGTTGGGGAGGCGAATAACAACACCTCACTCTATATTAACAACACCATCTTCTATATTAACGACTTGATTTTCTTGTTTAACAACTTCATATGAAAATTACTAAATGAACAAGTTGGGGAGGTGAATAACAACACCTCCTTTTGTATTAACAACAACATCTTCTATATTAACGACTTGACTTTTTTATTTAACAACTTCGTATGGAAAAGTGCCAAATTAATAAGTTGGGGAGATGAATAACAACACATCTCTCTATTAACAACATCGTCTTCTATATTAATGACTTGACTTTCTTGTTTAACAATTTCGAATGGAAAAGTGACAAATTAACAAGTTGGGAAGGCAAATAACAACACCTCTATCTATTAACAATAACATCTTCTACAGTAACGACTTGACTTTTTTATTTAATAACTTCATATGGAAAAGTGATAAATTAACAAATTAGGGAGGCAAATAACAACACCTCTCTCTATTAACAACATCATCTTCTACATTAACGACTTAACTTTTGTGTTTAACAACTTCTTATGGAAAAATGTCAAATTAATAAGTTGGTGAGACGAGTAACAACACATCTCTCTATTAACAACATCATCTTTTACTTTAACGACTTCACTTTCTTCTTTACCAACTTTACATGGAAAAGTGTCATACCTACGTTCTTCTTTAGTCTAGGGTGTGCCTTTCTTTCTGTTAGTGTCAAAATTTTTGGGCGGCTTCAATTTGAACAAAAATTTGATTAGTAGAGTTCCAATCGGAGGAGGAGGGATCAGCATCAGAGGGAAAGTCGGGGAAAGCGAGAATCGAGACCATCACGAGCATCAATCTCGGCAATGTCATGTAGGAGATCGCGATAACATTGCCAAACCAAATAGACGGTGGCGGAAAGGACAACATTGGCAATATTCTCACTGAGGTTGGGGCAGCCATCTAGAAACAAGACCATAGCTTGTCACTTCACTCAAGGCATTTTAGTTTTTTGCTCACAATTTCAGATCCCAGATTCCTACCAATGATTTGATTTGATTTAGGATTTCAACAATTCACCACACTATTTTGTCATTTGTCAATTTTTTTTTTATTTTTCTGGAATTTTCCCTTATGTGTCTATTTTTTTCTTGGCTAATTTTTTATAACATAATTGTCTTGATTCCTAATAAATTAATATTTTTTAGGTTTAATTTTTTAAGAAAAAATAAGTCAGGATTTCTCAGTCCTAGTTCTAGTACTCTCGAGACGGACGCAATTTGTGTCCCAGCCAAAAATCGGGACAAGAGCTGAGATGAGGGTCTCCCGATCCCGATCCCGGATTGAACACCCCTAATTTTGAACCCATGATCCCTTAGCACCGAAACATATAAAGGGAACTAAGGGCACCTATATCTTTTCACAACAAAATGTAATTTCATTTTGGTTTTAAGTGAAGTTTCATAATATACAACATAGTGGCACATTAGCAAACTTAACACCATGAAATTCATGTTCAAATCCTTATTAAACTACAAGGAATAAAACTTGAGGAAAAAACTCATGGTTTGAAATTATAACAACTAAAAACATAATGAAGGCAAACTATAAGGATCAAATATAATTTATAAATGAGTTAAGGTGCAAAAATAACTATGAACTTTTTTTAAAAGTACATCTGGAACTATAAACTTTTTTAGGGTGCAAAAATACATATGAATTTCTCTAAATGAGACAAAAATGCTCATTCCGTTAAGTGAGTGAAACGAAAGTTAACTTTTAATTTTATGAGCCTCACATTAATTGTTTTTAAATAAATATTTAATTACCCACTCTTTATTACTTGATAAAGAGTGAACTGTGGGTACTATAAACTTTTAATTTTGCACTATAAACACCCCAAAAGAGTTAACTTTTAGTTTTTAAATGAACATTAATTGTGGGCACTATAAATTTTTTTAGGGTGCAAAAATACTTATGAATTTCTCTAAATAAGACAAAAATGCCCATTCAGTTAAGTGAGAAAAATGACAGTTAACTTTTGGTTTTGTGGGCTCCACATTAATTGTTTTTAAATGAATATTTAATTATTCACTCTTTATTACTTGATACGGTCCGCACACTTACAGAGTCCTAGATTCTAAATATTAATGCTCATATCAATAGAGACATAAAAAGCATCATACTTTACAAGTTTGTTACAAATTATAGGACTCACATTCTAGTTAAGAGTTGAAAGAGTGATTCAATTTCCTATATGAACAACCAAGGTAACAATGCATAAAAATGTGGAAACTAACCTCAAGCCTAATATATGGCATCATCACATTCGGTCTTTGATACTATCATTCTTCTTAATATAAGATACAGTTAACTTTTTTTATAGATATTAAAAAAAGTTAAATAAACCTTAATAGTAAAAAGTCAAAAGTCAAGGACTTGAATGGCGGGACGAGGCAAGTCATAGGCATCTCTGGGTCTGCTAATCTTCATACCAGAAGCAGTGAAGCAAACTTTGTCAGATTTGTAGCTCTCAACACAAACACTTGAGACCTTCACCCAAACGAGAAGCTTGGTCTTGAGGCCCTCTAAAACGGTGAGTTTTCCCCTCGACAGGGTGGCCTTCACACGTGTGGAGTACCTGAGGAGAGATGAGTCCTTGAAACACACCTCACACGGATAGGGAAGATGCACAGTCAGCTTCCCCTTTGATTCCTCGTACTCGTAACACCTTATGTTGCTCGGAAACACTCCTCCTGGTATGTTGTTCTCTCTTAGGATATCTCCTATCTCCTTCCTTGATTTCCCTGATGATCAATTCATTAATTTCAATTCCCCGTTAATAAGGAAATTAGACATATTAGTTATTTCAAATAAATTATCATCTTTCGTTATGATTACTCTTATATAAAAATCCCTTAATGTGCAATAAAGATAGTTTAAAAAATATATATATGTGTATCATAAATCTAAGAGATAAAGTAAATTACGGCCTTATATTTAAGACCTGATTATATCTTACTGGCATATATAACTGATTTGGATGGTTATGCAATAATCACTGTTCCAATCCCTTTAAAACAACTTCAATTAATGGCAAAGCAAACATTAAAAAAAAAAAACCCTCACTCAACATAAATGTTGCCGATATGTTAGTAAAATTTTATATATGCAGAGCTGAATCTATTTGCCGTCTTCTTCTCTTCCTCAACTATAACCCCTTACAGATCATTGAGGGCCATGATGTATATCTTTAAAACCAGGAACATGAAATAAAATTAGATAAATAAAATGTTTGGTAAGGAAGTATATATACTTTCTCACTTTCTTTCTAGAACACCCCATTTTCCTCCCTTCTCCTCTCCCATTTTCTCTCAACCCAAGCAAAGAATAAATGTTGTGAGAGTAAAAGGTTATACCTTTGAGTTTGTTGAGTAAACATTTTGCTTTGTCTTCGACAGAATTTGAGAGAGACTGAAATTACAGTCAAATGAGTTCAGAATAAAAGAAACTAAAGAGAAACATATATAAAGAAATCGCCATATGTAAGGTTTAAACCACATTAATGAGTACCTCAAAAAAAAAAAACCTCGTTAGTGAATACAAGAAATTAAACAAACACATTTTAATTAGTTGATCAGTGAAGGTTCAAGAAATTAAAGTCGGATTTATGAAGGATGATGCTGAGACAGTTAATGAGGTTGGAGATTTTCACAGAGAAAGAGAGAGTACAGAAATGTCGTGGGAAATATTGGAGAATTCTTGCTTAGCTTTCTTGGAGATCCAAAAGCTCCCCATTGTTGTAAGAGCTTTCTCCATTATTTCTTGTCCTCCTCCTTCTTTCTCTTGCTCCTCAAAATCATAATCTACATATTAGATTCTTATCTTAATGATCAACATTTTATCTTGATTGTGATGTTATAACTATATATTTAAGTATGGCCAAGCAATATTTTAATTATATTTGTTGTCAATACTATCTTGAATAGTCTCGTACGTTACGTATTTGTTATGATAGACCAAGGAAAATTCTCAAATATATATATTGGTTTTCCTGCCAATTATGAATTCTCTCAAAAAAGTTGATGTGGATATTGGAAAATTACTATCCAACCACCAGTTGCCCGTAGATCACGTTAAAACACTTCTCACAAGTTAATTAATCATAGAGTCTTTATATATTGTATTTAAAAGCTAAGCTTGTTATTATATATATTGGTGGGAAGTAATGTCAAATTGTCTTATATACTATTAAGTATTTCCTTTTGGACATTTTTACAAGCATGCTCCCCATTGAGTAATCCAACAAGCTAGGCAGACGCAGAAAATACTGTCCAAATTCCAATAAATGAAAATCAATAATTACGTCAATAAATAAATTAATAACATCATGGTTCCGGGTTAACTTAAAGTTGTAGTTAGCTAGTTAGCTTGGCTTGTAAACTAAATATCAGTTTCTGTATATAATGATAATGATAATTTTGTTAGAGATGATGTGGGCGATACTTCACATTCAATTATCACTCTTAAGTGCGATAAATATAAATTTACATTATACCGTCAGTGACACCCCAACCTCTTTGACAATGCATCATATACCTTCCTCCAACCTTGATAATTATAAATAATGCAACTCATTTTTAAAATCACAACTAATCCACGAGATCGCACTAATTAAGGTATATATGATGAATGCTACTTTTTTCTAGGCGACGTAAATATTTTTTGTTGTCATATAAACAATCATGACGTGTGCGTATAAGAAACAGTGCGGCCTTGTGAGACTCGTTCTCTAGTGGCAAGTTTCATTAGGGAAGCAAATTTAATAGATTGTATATGACTAAAAATAATTTTTGTTATCATATAAACATTCCCCTTGAGCGGGGGAATGTTTTTAAGGGAAAAAAAACTTATTTTTTAGTGGGAAAAATTATTTTTCCTACAAATGAACACTAACATGAGTTGAAGATATTCCATACAAAACGATATAATTATGAGATAAAGCAGTTAATTGAATAAAAAAAGGGAAATATCGCTCACTCAATTAATATGTATAATCAATAGAATAATATAATATTAATTATATTATAATCTACATATGTTGTATCTTGAGAGTCCAATATGTATCCAATATTATGTGCAAGTTGATTAAAATGGTTTGAGTATAATTTTTTTTAAAGATAAACAATTGAATATTATAACTGTTTTATTAAATCATTCCCTCAAATAAAAGGGGGAGAATAGACTCACTTATCCTTTGCCTTGTTCTAGCATCACCTCTACGCGATGTGAAAGAAGCTTATGAATTTGGAGTCGTTTAATCTTAATGCTAATCAAAACCTATAAATTGCCGGAGTCATTTCATCTTAATTTTAATCAATAAAAAAAAACCAACTCATAACTTCAATCCATCCATATTTTTCATTCTTGATAATATAATATACAACTGATTCATGTCTAAAAGTAGGCTTTTATATACTCCTCCGGTTCTTAATATAAAATATATTTAGGAAGTTGATCTTGATTCTAAATATAAAATATAATTTTTCATATTTGTCTATCTTTTCTTAATTTACTCATATTGATGCTTCCCCCACAATAATCAAGGGAGAAAGGGAATGAGAGAGTTAGTGAACATGTCTAAAATATTTTTAAAAATACATATTATATTAAGTGACTTTTTATTATAATCAAAGATAAATATGTCTTATATTAAAAACTAAAGAGAGTATATAAACTCAACGTCACTTACTAATTGTCGTTCCTTTTTGTTAATTGGTATGACAAAATATAGAGAGATTGTTTCCTAACAAATCTTTTGGGATTACAGGAATTAATTGCAGTTAAGAAGTAAACAATTCCCACCTTCCAAGTCCAGCCAATATCTTATGATGGAGTAAACTTCGTGCGCATATATACGAGTCTCTAATAAATGCCCGCCTTATGTAAAGGCTACTCAAACTTCCATATTCTTGTTTTTAACCCTCCCTTGTATATCTTCACAAGGAATATATACCATCACGTTTGACATTTAAGGTCTGTTTGGTATAAAGGGAGGAAAATGGAATGAGGGGATTTTACTCCCCTCTCTTTATTTGAATTATTAAAATTTTTAGGAGGAGAAGGAAAATTTTAAAAAAAATTTCCTCCCCTCCCCTCCAAAATTGGGGAAATTTAGAAGGAAAGATTAATATTTATATATATATTGACTAATATGTCCCTATTATTTTATAATATTCCCGCAGTACCTTTTCCATTCTTTACCCAAAACTGTCACACATTTTATAATTATATTTATTTAATTTTTATAATTATAAAATTATAATTTTATGTATTGAATACCATTTATAATTATATTTTATTAAATATGTTAAAAAGTTATAAAATGAAAATTAAAAGAAATAAAGGTAAAATTATCCATATAAAAATGTTTTTCTTCCCTTCCCCTCCTACATCAAACAAGGTAATGTCAAAATCTCTCATCTCCTCTCTCTTTTTATCAATCCAAACAAGGTAAAAAAAAATCTCTCACAAGCCCTCCCCTCCCTTCCATTAAAATCCCTCCACTCCCCTCTTCTCCATCAAACCAAACATAGCCTTAAGGTTACGCAATAATACTTTATTACTATATCCTACAACATCTTTTGGCCCACGCTTCAATGAACCAAATTAGCTTATACCAGTAACTTTTATAATGTTGGAGGCCACAAGGTAAGATTGGTGATATTTATTATTTTTCTTAGTTGGGCTCTCAGACGATTAGTTTCCTCTCCTTAAATACTATTTTTTTAATTATTAATATAAGATATATTTATTTAATTTAATTATATTAAAAGAGTTAGTTAAATTAGTTAATATGACATATATTTTTTAAAGGACTCTAATTATATTTTTTAATTTCTTCATTCTATCTCCTCATTAATTATTGTTAAGGGAGTACTAACAGAGGTGAATTAAGAAAAAAATTGATAAATATAAAAATTATATCTTAAATTAAGGATTGGAGAGTGTATCAAGTATGAAGTGTTAACATATTTTATGATTCTTGTGACCCTAACGATCTTTTTCTCGGATGATCAGATGTGCCAATTTGTATTATTACTCAACTTCACTTTTGTTAATATAATTTCTTTCGGTTTATATCTGTTTCTAGTTTCTTTCTTTTGGTTGTTTCTTGGAGTAATGATGGATTTCTGTTTGATTTTGTGTTGATTGCTTCAAGACTTCATGTTGGGTGTTGTATGCAATGAATTTTGTGGCAAAAAAAAAAAAAAACTACAAGAAATAAAAATTGCCAAGTTCACCCAAAGAAAATAGTGAATTGGGATTTAAAGAGATGCTTTCGTGGAATAAGGCTGCCTATTGTAAGTTATTTTTGCTATAGGCCCAGGTGTCATTTATTTGAAGCAATTATATTCTGGGTACTGCCATATATTAACATGTGCACCTCTTTCAATAAAAATTCAAGCTTTGATTTATTATATTGTGAAGAACTAACCCATTTATTAGTTTTTAAGCTTATTTTTTATGGTGCAAATGATGATGCTGAATCAAACAAATGGGCTAAGATGTTAAGGCACTATTTTTATTTAGCTAATAAGATATAGGGGTGTTTTTGGGACTAGACAGGATCGGAAAATGTCATTCCCGATTCTAAAAATTTCCTGTCTCGATGGGATGGGAAATTTTTGGAATCGGGATCAGGAAATTCTAGATCCCAATTCTTTTTTTTTTTAAATAAATCATATATTGAGTTTTTTGTTATATTTTCTTTAGTCTAAAATAAATATATAATTTGTCTAATATCATATTGTACCAAATTAGTCCAATATATGCTTAAAATTGTCCATTTAGCCATAAAAAGTATAAGGACAAGAATAAAAAATTAGAATTATTTAATAAATAATAAATAAAATTAGCTAAATAAACTAAAAGAATAAATATTATATTGAGGGTGTTAGAGATTTGCACGTTCCTTTTATATTTGATCTTACCTTCTAAAATATTTTTAAAAAATATATAATTTTTGAGATCGGAAAGTCTCATTCTAAATCCTGATCTCAAATTTTTCCCATCTTTAAAATTTTGGAATGGAAAATTCCCTTTCTGATTTACTTAGGACGAAAAGATCAAGACGGAAAATATCGGACACCCTTGATAGGAAGGTCCTAAACATTCATAAATTCAACAGAAGATGGGGGGATAATGGAAGTAAAACTGAGCCGAAATTAAATCGGCACAATTCCATATTGTGGGCCATGTTTAGACTTTGTTAACTTTGCACAAGCTGGGCCATTATTGAAATCTGCACTTGAGAGTCCAAAATGCCACGTATAAAGCCCAATTACGAACCAATTCAAAGCCCGATTTGTTAATTTACTGATGTATTCAGGTTCGATTCCCAAAAATAATGAAGTTATAGACGTCCCCTGTTTTGACAGTCAGCATGTGTGGTTTGGTTTTCAAAAGCATTATAAATACTTATACAGACAACACTCATTTCACATATTTACCTTATATTCTGTAAATTATGATTGAAAAGCTGCTTTTGAAAACTCTAATCGTTATTCCAAACATACTAACTATAATGCTATAAATTGACTTTTGAAGCTTGAAATGTTACTTAAGAAACTTTTGATGATGTACGACAGATTTCAGGGTCAATCGACCTAATGCTTGTTTGGAATAGCGATTTGAGTCTTTAAAAATAGTTTTTTAATTGTGATTTATAGAACACGAGAGAAGTATGTGAGATGAGAGTTATCTCGACTTACGCGTATAAGAACTTATGAGCCCACAAAACGTTGAACCAAATATACACTAAAAGACATATATTTGAATATTTTGAAATTAGCTTTTTAATATACCATCCAAATAAATTTATATTTAACTGACATTTTTACAAAAGAGTATCTAAATATAAATTATATTATACTAATTAACTTTTATCTAAATTTTAATTTACAAAAATAAATTTGGATAGAAGTTTTTTAACGAAATTAAATCCAAACAAGCTTGAGTGTATTCAAAGAAGGAAGGTGGAGGTTCGTTAGGTTAAAAGGAACATAAAACTCCAAACCCCTCCTTCCAATTATATACTCATATTATATAGATATATAATATAAGATCTAGTTTATGTGTGACCAACCATTTCGGTCACGAGGCCTCTCTATATACATTGTCAGAGACCGAATTCCTAACTAGATATTTAAAAAACTTAATTAAGTACCAACTATATTAGGTATCATAATTATTTTCATTTTTTTTATTGCATCAGATTTTTTTATTGTCAGTGTTAAATAATCACCGGAAACAAAAAAGTATACACGCAATGCAATATAAATTCATTGAAAACACAGTTTTTTTTTTGTTTAATTTGACTCTAATGGCCTTTCACATATATTATAAAAATCTTAAAATTTTTTATAATTGCCCCAAAAGTTTAGAAGTGTAAAAAACGGAGAACTTTTACCGTGACATTTAACTAATTCAGTTAATTTTAATTATTAGTTGACTAAATATATTAAATTTACAATTCAAGTGTCATCTATGTAATTTTGTTAAGATATAATTTTATCTTAAAAGTTTTAAATTTAATTTTAAAAAAATAAAGTAAATGATATATGGACTTTTGGGGGCAAATTTACAGTGACAAAAATAACGTAAATGATATGTGGATTGTCAGCTTATCATATTTAGTTAACTAACGGTCAAAGTTAACTGAATTAATAATTAAGACAAAATTGTTTCATTTTTTATACTTCCAAAATAAAATTACCTCTCAGTGAAAACTTCCAGAATAAAGTGAAATCTTTCAAAATAAAGTTATGCCTTAATCATTTATAATAAATATCAAAACATATGTATTGGTTATTTTCTTAAAAAAAGGGGGTAAACTAAATACCGACAATCAAATGAACACGATGCTCGATCCGGCCCTGCTTGCCTCTCTCTCCTCAGCTTCAAAATTAAAGTTTGCAAGGATAGAACTCGAAGGATGCAGCCTCCTACAGGAGGATTTTTTTTTAAAGTTAAATTATTATCAAATTTCCTATATTTCCAAAGAAAAGCAAGGAATTTGAAGATTGCCAACTCATCCATTTGTTGTATTTTCTAGAACTTTTGCATGCAAATATTGGATTTTAATCCCTTTTTTTTTTTAACAAATTCAGCTACAAATAACATGATATTAAAAATATAAAAAAAATATTTAAATATCACCTAAATTTTAAAATCTCAAATTAATTTTATTAATTATAAGAATAATGGAATTGATAAAAAAAATATATTAATTGATAATTCAGTTTTTTTGAAAAATAACTGATTTGATATTTTAAATTTTTAATGATATTTAAGTATATATTTTTTAAAAAAAAATGATCGATCTCCTTGTAACCCCTTTTCCAAAATATAACCAGATATTTAAAAAAAGGAAGCCAATATGATATTCAACCAAATTTATTGATCATATCGAAGAAGCGGCGAATATGATAGAGATGATAATAGTTGCAATCCACACGGCCCCCTGACAAATTGCCCATTCTTGTTAATATCCAAGAAGGCGATTACGTCAAACCCTCCCTTAATACCCATTAATTACTTCCTTCACTATGATTCTTCATTCAATCTTTCTTCCTTCATCTTCAACATTCTATGCAATCCCACTTTCTCTGCTTCTTCCTCGCAATTCAGGTAGGAATCTTCCTAATCTTGATCATGCCGAACTTTTATATATAAATTCTGCTTTAGTTATCGATGAACACGGTTTGGAATTGGAGCCATTTTGTTTCTTACATGTTAAAATCATGCATTTCGTTTTTGTCTGTGTGTCTGTGCAAGCACATTACTGCTTCAGTGTGATTATGCTCCGACTGTTTTCGGAATCTGGCGTCATTTTGTGTGATTTCCTCATGTGACAGGTTATTTGCTTCGGATTTTAGGGCTTTTTGTTGCACAGGATTATGGATTGGACTCATACAAAATCATCTGAGTCAGTTCGAAATGGCATCTCCTTGTCTGGAGAAAAAAATCATCAGAAGAAACGTCAACATCGGAGGAGTAAGGTAAGATCACTAAGGAATAGACACCTTGAGGTTGAATTATCCTAGCATGCTTCTTTAAAGTTTAAAGTACATGCTAATTCTCCAATCCAGTGTGAACCCCTATGCACGTCCCTTTCTCCGAGCACTTGACTGTATAAACATGTAAGATCAAACTTAAAATTGATGAGAAACTCTTGGCTCAGATTTCCATAAATATTGAGCATCCCAATGACCACTTATGAATTGGTGGAAACTGGTCCATTGCTTTGTGTTGGAAATAGAATTTCTTTTTTCAGTCCTACTTCATGCATTCCTATATGATCAATCGAATGCTGTCTTTTTCTTTGTCTTGCTTGCTTGGATGGAGAGATTCCTTGTTTAAAGCCATTGCTTTGCTGTGATCATTTGCTTGCCATATATATGTTTAACAGCGTGAGTGTGAAAAAGATGTCGAAGACTTGAAAAAGGAATCGGCGAACTGCAAGTTACAATTGGAAGCAAAGCATGCTGCTTATATGCAGGCACTTCGCAAGGTGGAACACTACCAGAGGCTAAATTCTGAGTTGTTAAACCTGCTGAAGAAGTCTGATTCCCAAAGAAAAAAGCACATGAATGAAGATAATGACAAAGGATCTGGCCTTGTTGAACTTGAATCCATGATGAAAGAGGTGGATGATCAGCTGAGGAATCCTAAGTTCAAAGAGCAGATTTCACAGTTTTTGAGGGAATTGAAGACCAAAGAGAGAATGCTGCTGAACAAAGAAGTGGAACTTCTTGCTGCTAAAGATTCAGAACTCAAGGCACGGACCAAAATAGAAGAGATTGAAACTGCCTTCAAGATTGAAAAGGAGGAGAAACAACAAATTCTACAGCGACTGGAGGAGCTCAAGGCTGAGAAGCAAAGAGTGAATCACAATGACAAGGGACAAAAAGAGAAGCAAGGTGAGGCTCCTGAAGAGAGCAACTTTGAGAAGATCACAATACCATTGGAGGAATATGAGTCCTTAATGAGAAAGGTTGAACAGGCAAATGAAGCAAAAGCATCAATGACAGAAAGTGGAAGCATGTCAGAAACAGCAATGTTGAAAATGGAGTTGGAAGCAGCAACAGCAAAGATTGGGGAGCTCAGGGCTCGTGCAGAACAAGCTCTTAGCAGAGCTGAGTTGGCAGAGAAATCTAAAGCAGATTTTGAGCATAAACTGAAAAGACATCGCGAGACGAAGCAAAGAAGGAAGGCAGCTATGGCAGCACTTGAAGAGGAATCTACACCTTCACAGTTTACTCCTCCTTCTTCTGGAGCAACACCTCAAGTATATGTGCCGTTGAGTAAGATTCTCAATTTGAGGTTATAGAAGTCTTTTTGATATCCAGGATTAGCAAGTTGGTCTGTATTCGATATTTGTATAGCATATGAAATATATGAGTGGTTGAATAATGTTCTCAATTTGAAGTTTTAGGGGTCCTTCTGATATGCACTGAATCCAGGATCAGTGTGTTGGTTGGTCTGTAATATTATAGCATGTGTTTATGTTCTTGTATTTTGTTTATCAGTTAGGAGGATTAGTGGAGTAGACTATACTGTTGTAAATTATTATGAACACTGCTAATCTTTTTCTCTGTTTTTTTTTTTCCTGAAAAAAAGTCAGGCCGATCCGTGAGCTATAAGCATATAAAGTGAGTATTCATGGAGTATCTTTTTCTACAGGCATAGGTTATTATCGGGCAATAAAGTGAGTATTAGGCCCCTCTTTGGTGGATTTTTGGTTTTTTTAAGTGCTCGGCGTTAGTGCCCAAAATTTAGAAAATATAGAGTCACTATTAAAATTTTAGAAAAGGATAATCTTGAAAACTTTTTTTGAAAGAGGTAAACTAGATAGGGTTTAGGAGTCGATTGTGCGTTAGGAAGATGTTAGGCACTCCACAGCATTCATTCATAAGAATGGTTATCCTAAGTTAACAATTTAAAAATAAATATGGCCTTTTAAAATTTCATCATAATTACCCAAAGAAGAAAAGAAGTTAAAAAGTTATTTACAAAAAAAAAGAAATTAATAAAGAAAAAATTATTTATTTACAAAGTTGGACTTGACTTAGGAATAGAGCATAGGGTCTACATAGCTTTTAGAGGGATCAAAGCCCACGTAGTTCGGGGTAAAAATGCTTATCACTTTGTTTATGTTTTTTAAGGAAATGTTCCTTTAATTTATTCAAGAAAATGATTTTTTATTTGTTTGATATTTTTTTATTTTATGGAAACAACTTTTCTATTTTTTTTATTGAATAAAAGAAAGATTTTTAGAAAGCTCTTAGACTAAACTTCCTAAAGAAATTCTCATAATCTCACATGGAAGAATAATCGATTTTTACTTGAGGAGGCTTAAAAAAATTCACACAGTAAAAATCCGTTTTAAAAATCAATTTTATTTATTTTGATAAAAAGAGACCTTTTAATTAATAATATCTCGAAATCTATGGTCTTTGATAGAGCACAATGACGTCATGCGATCCATATAGCCGACCACACCTAGTGGGATAAATGCTTTGTTGTTGTTTGTTTGTTGTTGATAAAAAGAGAAGTTTTTTTCTTTGTTATTTTCATTTATGAAATTGGGTCACAATTATTTTTCTTTTTCCTTTTTATAAAGCAAACTTATGTTAGAGGAAAAGACGAAAATAACAAATAGGTAATACATATCCAAACAGTGAAAATAAGTGTTGGAAGCAAATCATCACATGTCAAGTCAATGAATAAAGGACGCGTATCTTATTCGTGGTACAAAGTAACACACAAACATTGTTGGGCATATTCTCATAATATCAATAAGAAGAGAGTATCATAAATGTTGTTGGGGTGGTGGAGTAAAAGAAATAAAAAGAAAGATGGATGAGTGCTACAGTCATATGAGATTATAAAGATTAAATAGAAAAAATAATGAAAAGAAAGAAAAGAAAAATAAAGATAAAATAATCCAAATCATATTGGATTCCACCATCTAGCAATAATGTTGTAGCTCACAAAGGTGACAACAATCACTAGAGCATATGTTTTCCCTGGGCATAGAGATGAAACAATAAAAATAGAAAAAAGAGAAAATGAAGAATAATAAGAAAATAAATCAATCCAAATTTCATATTGGATTCACTCTCTAGCCATTGGTGTTGAGGCATCACATATGTGGCACCAACTATAAAATGATAGGTTTTCCTTGAGAATAAAGAATAAGGAGATAAAAAGATGAACTCAATCAATAATTCACCCTTATTCCTTACCTCTTTTCTCTCTCTATTTTGTTGTGTCTTTGCTCTCCTTTTTTTTTTTTGTCCCTTACTTCAAACCTTGCTCCCTTATTTATAGTTTCAAGGTAGGGTTTTTTTTATAAATGCCTTTTCTTTTTTTAATTTTAATTTTTTTAAATTTTTTTTATACTTTTTATTAATAAAACTTCCTAATTTGACCTAATCACCATCAATGAGAGATTTTTTTTAATTTTTTCTCACAAGTAATTTTCTAATTTAAATCTATCAACCTAGATGAGAAATATTTTTGTTATTTTTTTATTTTTTTTTTGTTTTTTCCTTACAAACAATTTCTTTACTTAAACCTATCAACATTAATTAGAGATATTTTTTATATTTTTTTAATTTCTATTTTTTTTCCACAATGACTTCACACTAAATTTCTTAATCTTGATATCAAATAAAATCAATGAGATGAATTATTTTAAAATTTATTTTCATTTACTACAAAACCCTAAAGTCAAGACAATCATCATTAATTATAATCAAATCATCATCAATATCATTTACTTATTAATTTAAATGTATCAGAATTAAGGAAATTTTTTTTTTTAAGTTGGAACCGGACAAAATAGATATTTACATCGGCCTTCATATTTATTCCCCGTTGCCATTTAACACTGGTACACTTACCCACTCAATGCAACCAATTTTCTTACATGATGTGGCGATCACCATTGTGTGCTTGTTTTTTTAATTTTGGATAATGATGTGTAGGATTTATCAATTATAGATCAAAGGCCCAGTGGGCTGCGGGATTATTTAAAACTTGTGAGAGACTGTCGCTGCTTGAAAATGCTCTCTGTCCCGAAAGCTGCCTTCTTCTTGCTTAAAAAATACTTAGTGTTTGTTTGGAAAATCCAAAAAAAATATTTTTTTAAATAATTTTTCACAAATTGAAATAAAACTCTTATAACATATTTATCTCATAAATTATAAAAATACTTCTAAAAAACTAAAATAAACATGCGCTTAAATTTGACAGTGCTTGGCCTTTGGCACATCAAAATTCAAACATGCCACCCAATTAGAAAATACACGTCTTTATTAAAAAAAAAAGGAAATTTATGTGCTCAAACTATATAAAGATATATACATTTTTAATCAAAATCAGAATAAATGGTTTTCAACTGAAAATAAAGTGTGAACAATAAAGCATTAGAGTTTGATAAGTGTCATGAAAACTTATCATCATTATACTCTATCATTTGACACATTGTCTTCAAATAATTATCATTTATAAAGTATCAAACTTTGTGCTTTGATCATGGAGCAAAGACTTGAAAGATGATGCAGAAGAGAACAAATGATTTGAAAGTGGAGGTGATAAAGATAAAGCAAGAGAAGAGGATCGTGGAAAGTGGGTCAAAATTGGAAGTTACTGCATTGGATGCCAAAGCAAATCCACTGTTGGTCCTTTTTGGCAAGTTCTCAGTGTGGTGCCTTTTTTTTTACCATGATACGATTTCGGTCATTGTTATAAATAATTTGTACCTCATACTCTACATGTTAAGGATAATAGTTAAATTATTTCTTTGAGATACAATTAAGTTATTAAATATATCTTAAATTAATAAATTTTTTCAAAATTTCCATATTAAATCTTTCTCCACATTTACAATCTACTCTTGCCTCTATCATTTCTCTCTCTTTCCAACAAAAAATAAATAGGGTAAAATTAAAAAATAGTTATTAATAATTGTCCGGGTAATTTATATTTGGGAACAAGCTTTTCTCCTACAGATAACATTTAATACAGACAAGAGTGGTATATAAGCATGCGTGGGGTTGCATTTGCATGCTTCTTTTGTCGGGCAAGTCTTTTTGTTTCCAATAAGAATTTAGTGCTTTCATGGGCAAAAATATTGGTGACTTGAGCAGCTCACACCGAAAGGGCTTGGTGGTCTTTGGTCCCCATTTCTAATGCCCCTATGTTTAATTTTTATTTTATGTAATGTCCTAATTTTTAAATTGTTTTTATTTTATTATTAAATTCTTTATAAAATAAGAGACATTTTAATTTTTTTTCACTGGTAAACATCATAGTTTTGTATTTTTCATATATGATTATAAAATAACAACATATCCTATATATTTTCTTTGAAAAATTGTAAAAAAAGTGTAAAATTACATGGTTTTATCGCCATAAAATATTAAAATGTATCTTATTTTATGTAAAAAGTAATTATTAAAATAAAAAAATAATTAAGAGGTTAGAACATTATAAAAGGATGGAGATTAAACACTCTTAACCCAATAAAGAAATATCAAAGCAAAGTAAAGAAAAGTAGATCCATTTTTGATTTCTCTCAAACTTTTCTTTATGTGGCTACTGGCTAGGACAATGTTGTACAGTTGTACTAATGTATGTTGCGTTTATGGTAATTATTTATGAACTTTATCTGGCTTCGTATAATAGATTTCTTTAATTTGTATGAACCGAAATCTTTTTTTTATTAATTAACCGAAAAAAATGACTAATTGCAAAAATAGATATGCGGATTTAAGGGGGCCCAATAAAGAAATATCAAAGCAAAGGAAAGAGGTCATGGTTTGGTTTGGTGCTAGTTTGAAAGTAGGGTTAGGCACATAATCGTTAGCCTGCCTTCTCCTTAATTGATCAATGGATCTCGTACACGTGTTTGATTTGAAGATTAAATTTGTTTTCACACTAAATTAAAAATAAATAATAATAAATATTGTTATGATGAGTATTAGTATAATTGATAACGATACAACTTATACCTTATAAAGATCAAAGTTCAAACGACATTGGTTGGTAATTTATAAAAGGAAAATATTTAAATCAAATTCTTTATATCCATTTTGTTAAGTTTTTTAATTATATATTACCTTATGTTTTATTTTTAAATTATTATTATTTAAATATAAAATCATATAAAAAAATAAGACATGTGATTATGTGTAATTAGAGAACTTGATATAATAAAAATAAAGAACTTGATATAAATATAATTCTTTATAAAATACTTTTACTATTATGTATTAAGCCACAAAGCCGGTCATAATCTTGACTATCTCCTTATACTCAACTCAATCAAAACTTAATAGCAACGAAAAAATTAAAAAAAAAAAGTTTTGTTGGATTGTTATTATTGGTGTTAGTGGATTCATTGAATATGCCAAGGCACCTATCTGGCTTCAAAGTGTCAACCAAAGGCAGGCAGTGAAATATTATAATGTCGTAGTTGTTAATGTTATTTTTTTTTGGGTCAAAAATGTTGTAGTTGTTAATGTAGATACATATATTTTATATTAATGATTATATAGTGACATAAAAAGATGAATATTAGATTACTATATTTTATGGTTGAATAATGTGCGGTAAGAATGATTAGATTATTATTATACTATATATACAATATCTCTCAATATGTGTTAGAAGTAAAGTAATTATATACCATTGGCTTCGAAGACAGAGTTGGCGAATTATGAAAACAAAAGATGTCATTAATAAGCTTCACTTAAACTATTTAAAATGTTGAATTAAAATCAGATGGCTTTGACTCTTCTGTTTGGAAGTAACTGGGAACACATACATACGGAAATGAGGAAAGAAATGTATTGTTGTACATGACAATAACGAGGAAAGAATTTATTGTGTACTCTTTTAAATCCACCGTAGTATACAAGCTCTTTTGAACTATCTTATTGAAATAAAGCATTTGCGGCTAACTCATTAAATCCATCTTAAATTAATTTTTTTGAGTTTTTTTTATAGAAAATTTGATTTTGAAGGAGAAAAAAAAATACAAAGAGCCATATTTAAACATTAATTATATTAATAAAATTAGCAAATGAGTATAAATTACTATTCAAGTGATATGTATTATAGACCAAAATATTATTTTTAATAAATTGTTTATATTTTGAACATGAAAGAATAGGTACAACTAATCTAGTTTTCATGAATTATGTTACAGTAAGTCATGAAGTTGCCACAAGCTAAATAATTAGCTTCATTATACTTTCCATACATCTCATTAAATATTTAACTGTGAGAAATGACGTGGTAAAACGGAATAATAAAATAAAGGCTCATGATTCGATACTAATTGCCCCTTTTCTCATTTGTTTAAGGAATTGAAACACACAAGCACAAGCACAAAATAAATTAAAATAGCGTCACGAATATTGTTTTTATGTGATGTTTGGTTTAATTTATTCATGCCTTGCGGATAACGAAATTAATACGTATACGTAGAGATATACAAAATTTCCACGCCAAAGTACGTTTGTTTATACACATTTTCCAAAGAATTCAAATAAAAACTTACGTGTATATACTTATTTTGATACTACATATTATGAGTCGCTTTTGTTTAGAACAATATTAATATGAGGTACGTTTGTTTGGATGTCAAAGGTATTCAAATAATTACGTGTATATACGTATTTATGCGTCAATGTAAATATTGGTATGATATATATATTACCGATAAGAACAAACCAACAGTCTTGAGACGTAGACGTCTCAACAATACTTTAAATCATAGTTCAACGATCACTTTGACTCGGGTTTCCTTTATTTCTTCTCAATTACCATAAATCAACATATTACAGCAAGAAGTGAGCTGAGGTACACTTATAAAGGATATTTTAGTTATACACACACACACACACAGTACATATCATTTAACTTTTAATGAACCTCTCATTTGATTAGGTGTTGTGATCGATCTGAACAATAAGAAAAACGGATTTTTTTTATGGTGTTTCTTTTTAAAAAAAAAATCAAGAGCCGTGTTAAAATTACTGTGTAAAAGTTTACTAGGGATGAAAAAGCTTTGAGCAGCTTAAAACCTGGTTTGAAAGAGTTTCAAATAAAATGAAAATTCTGAGACCAAGATGATCAGTCCATATATAGTCTATGTTTTTATTCTTCATTTTAAATTAAAGTTGAAACTTTTGATGATCCATAATAACCTTGTATTCAATATATAATAATAAACATTTTTAAGTTATGAGCATTGGTTTAGAAACGTGTGTGTGAGTGCGTAGAGACACAAATACAATACTAGAGAGACAAACAAATGTAACTTCAAGAGTGTTTGGGCGACTTTTTTTCTAAAAAAATTAATTTTGAAAATTTAACATAAAAATATACTTGATTCATTTCAAAGAAAAAAAATTGGCTGTTTGAACAAAATAAAAGTCATACTTGTATACGAGAAACCTAAAATATGTTTGCATCGTTTTTTTAATATAAAGGAAGGGAAATGCAAAACGCACCCAAGACAGGATCAAATTGCTTTTACCAGTCTCGGCAGGGAGGCCAAATCTAAGCTGATCTAATGATCATTGGCAAAAATATGTTCACATCGTTTTCCAAAATTATATCACAATATTTTTGTTTATCACTATTAAATTAAACATTGACAAGACATTGTCTTTTTTTTTTTGGCTATGTCAGACATGGTCAATCTCAATCCTTGTTTTGTTTTTTTAGTGGATTAATCAAGCAGCAACGATCAAGTCAATTGAGTGTTGAGATATTTAATTGGACAAGAACAATTAATAAATAAAATTAATATAAAATAATCATGCTATATATATTCCCTCCATTCCATATTATCAGTCAGTTATAATCAAGGTTATGAGATTCGGACTGGTCATTAAATCAATCAGGATATTGGATCAATGGTTAGTGAGTCAGATCGAAGTCGAACCGGAATAAAACTAGTAAAAAATTGAATATTTAAAACTTATTAATATGAAATTCTAAAAAAAATTGATTTTTTAAAAAAATTACCGAACCAGACCGGCCCAATTCACCAATTGAATGGTCGGTTCCCAGATCAGTCCAGTCTAAATTTTAAAACCTGGTTATAATTATCTCACTAGAATAAAGAAGAGTATATTTAAGAATATAGATAGACACTATATTAGATTTTAAGTACTATTTCAATAAGCCATAATGGGGGTAATATTTGGAAAGAAAAAAGTTTAATAATGACCTCAAATGACTCAGCTCCTTTTAGTCCTTGTTAAAGAATGATAATTATAGGTCATTGAGTTTGTCTCAAATTAATATTTTTTCAAAGCTTAGCTTATCCATATTTTAATGTAGATAGAGAAAGATGAAGTTTGAAGAGCCCATTCAGAAAATGGCAAACCTCAATTTATGACAAGGGTAAAATGGAAAAATAATAATTAATGAGTCAATTTATAACTTATATACGTGACCCCAAAAATTATTTCTAAAAGATGGCATATAATAAGTCCGTACCATGATGAGTATATTATATAGGGATAATTATTGCATCACAAATCACATCTTACATAATTAGAACCAGAGGCAATATAATATTTTGATGAATAGATTTAATTAATTACTAAAAAATCTTAACAACAAGTTAAAAATATAAATCTTTTGTCATTTTTTGCATTGGAATTTGACATTACATGCTCTTCAATTATTACTAATATTTTAAGTCATTAAATTTGTTACTTGTATAAGGATTGTTTTCAGTAGGATGATATCTGGACTTAAATCTATTTTCATTAAAAACATTGCTATAAGTAGAAGGATGCTTGTGCTTAAATGAAAAACATTATATGGACCACATAGTAGTAATTCCCTATTAAATAGCGATAATTTTTTTTTTTTATAAAAGCCATATATTCAATCCTTGGGAGGAGAAGGGAGGGCATATGATGATGATATGTTTGAAGTGAAGCGAAGAAGAAGAAGGTGAGGAGAGACGGCACGTGTGTCGTTAGTGACCAGCCATTGGTGCTATTGGTTCAAAGATGCGCTAATCAATTACTACTTAATTAATAATTAATTAATGGATGGATATAGATTAATAATAATAGTAATTGATGACGAAAGTGAGAGGGACGCACATCACTCATCACTCGTGGAGAATAGAAAATACAAGTGTTCGTGCGTGTGCATGTGGGGTCCACAGGAAAAGTGAGAGCTTGATTGTATGCGAAGATAGCTTTTTTTTTTTTTTTTTGGCCAACATATGCGAAGATAGCTTTTGCCCAATCAAGGAATCCAACCAAACACATCATTTTCCTTTGACCATCTTTCCTTTCAACTCACCCTTCTTTCTCCTCCACCCTCAACTCTACAGTCTTGGGCTTTTTTTCAATGCTAATTATTGGCACTATTAATTAGTTAAACGCACTAAAATTTATCAAAATCATGTTATTTTCACCCAAGTTTCACAAGATTTAGGCGGCTAGCCTTCTCCCTATGTAGCTTCAATTTTAATCTTCCTGTCTCCTAAACATTATGGTATTAGAAAAAATAAAAAATAAAAAATAAGGATAAGTAATGTATCCATCCCGTGGAATGTTATGTTCCACATTATCAATTGGGGAGGAACGAAATATATTTTATAAGGGTCTAAATTATCCTTCCCTTTTTACGTGTTTTAAAAATGTAAGGAGTGATGGCCTCAAACCAGACAATATCAAGAGTAAGGTGTCGTCATACCTATAATTTTTAGGGAGAATATCATTTAGGTCATAATAAAAGAAAATAATATATTTACAAGTCCCATGACTTCACCAATAGTAATTCTTCACTTGTCAATGAGAACTTTTATAATATTATTTCTTTTAGTTGAGACCTAAATGATATTCTTTTTTTTATATATATTTTTTGAATTCTATTATCACGTATTTTAGCAATCGGCTACTTTAGTTTTAGGGTTTGTGACTTCTCCTTCTAACAAAGCACCTCCTCTAATACTTAAATTCGAAACCCAAAAAAATTTAGCAAGCTTTACACCACAAAACTAACTATAGGTTGGTTATATGTATGCATCTATACCATGAACAATCATGTTAATAACCTTATAATTCTAATGACATATAACTTTATTTTAAAAGAGGTTGTTAGTTCGATATCACTGTTAATCTGATTAATCCGTCCAGACAACATTAATGGTGAGAATCCATTTGGAGCAAGGCACGGGCACAGTGGTCATCGTCATCATATTTGTTCACTTGTTCCCCTCCCACGTTTCTTTGTGTATTCCCACCATCTCTCTCACTTTATCAACAAGCCATTCTTTTCTTTGGTCAAAAACTCTCCTTTTCCCATCTTGATTAATTATATTTATACTAATAAGCCCATCTATTAAAACATTGAATCTACTAATACAAATTATCATTTAAGATATGACTTGTTCACATGCTTTTTTTATTCATATTTAAATAAATTCCCACAATTTATTATTTTACAATAAATAATATGTATTTAAAATTAGCGATAAATGAATAAAATTGGTACAGAACTGCATATTAAAAAATTAAATGTTAGGATAAAATCAACATTAATGGCAATATACTATCAACGTGATAGTGTTTGACAAAAGCTGTAACAAAATATATTATCCATAAGTAACGAATAAATAATTAAAACGATGAGCGACCTAAAAATCCACCACATTGTTTTTTTTTTTTAAAAAAAAATCATGTTCGCTCGTCCGTGTGAGTGTGATTAATAAAGCGGGTAAAAGGCGGCAACTACTCTATTAAAGAAGAAGAAATGACAGAGTTTCATAACAAAAAATTGAAGAAAATAGTACTCCTTCTAATTTTGGTCCAACTTCTTCTCAGCATATTCAAAAACCATGTCCACGTGGATTTGTTTTTTCTTTGGATTCCCAAAACCACACTACTCTCTCACGCTATTCCTAACCCTCAAGCATCAAACCCAACCATTGCTATCAACTAAGCAACCTCCTCTTCTTTCTTCTCTAATATTTCATTTTTTAAGTAATTAAAGAAACTAAATTTTTTTTAATTATAATATATATTATATATCATTAGATTATATATCAGTTTATAAATTAAACTAATTAATTTATAAAAAAATTATAAATATGAACATTCTAAAATAATTTATCTAATTTTTTTAATTTCTTAAAAAAATAATTAATTAAGACTTATACTAAAATATAAGCTTTCCTCGCGATTTCCTCACGACTCCTACATATCAAAGCTGAACTCCACACTGAACCGGTCAGCAACTGCGGCTCAACCGTTCCCTCGCTTGCTTCTAAACCTCTCTCTCTCTCTCCCCACTTTGAAAATATTAAACAAATACACGCTGAAAGTAGAAATTAGAAACCCATTCCTGATGATTTGACACTCCTTGAATACAAACAACTTCAAGGAACATTTATTATAATCCTTCAAGTTCAAAAGAAAACAGCAAAAAAGAAGGGATGTGAACCACTCTGTTTCAAATTCATACTTCCTATTTATTTTCTTCCTCCCACCATGATCACTCCCAACACACATTCCTATGGCTTCTACTTCCTCGTACCTTTGAACCTTCTCTCTTGTTCTTATTATCTTACTCTGCAAAACACCTGTTTATGAATTTTGCAAGCAGGTACAAGAGAAGGAGAAGAAGCAGGAGGAGGAAAGGTTTCCAAGACAACATAAATGTCAGAGCAGGAAACACAGTCACGGGGTTTCATCGTCGTGTGTTTCTTAATTCTTTTTTCAGGTACTAGTTAGTTCAAAGGTCTGATTTTTGCCTTCAGTTTCTGTATGGGTTTTTGCATAATACCCAGATTCTCATCTTAATTCATTTCTTCATCTGTATCAGAATTCCTTTTATAGTCATGCCCTCTGACACCACACCGTATATTTATATATATCAACCCTGTCTTTTGTCAGTGTGCTTTTAGATTCTCTCAACAGTTTGACTTGGATTTTTTTTTTTCTGGATTTTTGAGGTTTTTTGATTCTGCCTACGGGGTTTAATGTTTTTCTTTCTTTTTCTTTGGTTGATCCCACAGGTAAAACTGTTGCCCAAGATTTTCTGGACACAGAGAGACAAATTCTTCTAGAGCTGAGAACTTATCTAGACAATCAAACTCGAACAGATCGAGGAAGATACAAACTCTGGAACACAAACAGCTCAAATCCGTGTCAATGGCCAGGAATCACATGCAGCCGCCCTACAGGGACAACAACCTCGGCGGCGGTGAGAGTGGTCGGAATAGACCTTTCCGACAGCAGCATCGCTGGCGAGATTTTTAAGAATTTCTCGCAGCTTACCGAGCTCACTCACCTTGACCTTTCCGCAAACACCATCATCGGAGAAATCCCAACGGATCTAAGTCGATGCAGTAACCTCGTACATCTCAATCTCTCCCATAATCTTCTCGAGGGAGAGATGGATTTAACTGGATTGACAAGGTTAGAGACACTAGACTTGTCGCAAAACAGGCTTCACGGTGAGATAGGCTTGAATTTTCCAGCCATATGTGACAACTTAGTTACTTTGAATGTTTCTGGGAATAACTTCACTGGTTCCATTGATCATTGTTTCGATCAGTGTTCAAAATTGCAGTACTTGGATTTGAGCACCAACGATCTCAGTGGAGGTGTCTGGATGGGATTTGCGACGCTGAAGGAGTTTTCAATTTCAGAGAACTATATCACTGGGCCTCTCATTGAACAAGCATTCCCAGAAAACTGTAACCTCAAAGTCCTCGACGTTTCATACAATGGATTTACAGGAATTGCTCCGAAGAATATCAGTAAATGTAAGAATCTAGCGATTCTGAATCTTTCAAGTAACAAATTTTCTGGGGATATCCCCATTGAATTGGGATCAGTCTCAAGCCTCCAAGCTTTGTACTTTGCCAACAATACATTCTCAAGAAGCATCCCAGAGACACTCTCAAACTTGACAAACCTAAATTTCTTGGATTTGAGCGGTAATGGTTTCGGTGGAGAGATACAAGACACATTTGGGAAGCTCAAGCAAGTTAAGTTCCTACTTTTGCATTCAAATGCTTACACTGGAGGATTAAACTCATCAGGCATTCTCAAATTACCCAACATTTCTCGCTTAGACCTTAGTAACAACAGTTTTTCAGGTCGATTACCTAATGAAATCTCTCAGATGACTTCCCTGAAGTTCTTAATCTTGGCCCATAATCAATTCACTGGAACTATTCCTCATGAGTTTGGAAATTTGGCTCAGCTTCAAGCACTTGATATTTCTTTCAACAATTTAACAGGGCCAATCCCGTCAAGCCTGGGTAATTTGGGTTCTCTCTTATGGTTAATGCTTGCCAACAATTCATTGACCGGAGAAATCCCAAAAGAGCTAGGAAATTGCACAAGCTTGCTGTGGCTAAACCTAGAAAACAATAATCTCTCTGGGAATTTCCCTCCTGAATTGACCAAAATTGGAAGAAACTCCATGGCCACATTTGAATTGAATCGTAATGAAGTCAATGGAAATATCCCTGCCGGTTCTGTTGAATGTTCAGCAATGAAAAGATGGATTCCTGCAGATTACCCTCCGTTCATTTTTGTGTATAGCATCCTCACAAGGAAAAATTGCATAAGCATTTGGGATAGATTACTTAAAGGGTATGGAATTTTCCCAATTTGTTCATCTGGGTCATTTTTTCGATTGAAGGAGATTTCTGGGTATGTTCAGTTAAGTGGGAATAATCTCATCGGAGAAGTTCCTTCAGAAATTGGGAACATGCAAAATTTCAGCATGCTGCATTTAGGGTTGAACAAATTTTCTGGGGAAATCCCTGCGGTGATGGGAGATCTGCCACTCGTGGTGTTGAACATAACAAGAAACAACTTTTCAGGTGAGATTCCATGGGACATTGGAAACCTTAAATGTCTTAGGAATCTGGATTTGTCCTACAACGATTTCTCTGGGACATTCCCTACAAGCTTGAACAACTTGACAGAGCTCAGTAAATTCAACATCTCTTACAATCCTTTGATTTCTGGGACAATCCCACCAACAGGACAATTAGCCACATTTGATGAAGATTCGTATTTGGGAGACCCACTTTTGACCCTACCCAGCTTCATCGATAACGTCCCAGACGACCCAAAAAAAAACACAACCGCTCATAGAGACCACAAAATCAAAAACAGAAACCCCACGAAACTGTCAATGTTCTTGGCGTTTCTTGCTATGACACTTGCTCTGTTGGTATTCGGGCTAATCTCTTTCATAGTATGTTCATTAGCGAAAACACGTTCACATGACCCAGAAGGATACCTATTGGAAGACACAAAAAGTCATCAAGACTCCGACAATTCATCACCATGGTCGTCCGACCAAATTAAGGTTATCCACTTGAACAAGATCGCATTCACGCACGCCGACATTCTCCAAGCCACCGGAAACTTCTCTGATAACAGAGTCATCGGAAAAGGCGGTTTTGGCACCGTGTACAGAGGAATATTCCCGGGCGGAATAGAAGTCGCAGTGAAGAAGCTTCAAAGAGAAGGACTCGAAGGAGAGAGAGAGTTCAGAGCAGAAATGGAAGTTCTGAGCGGAAACGGGTTCGGTTGGCCCCACCCGAATTTAGTAACCCTATACGGGTGGTGCCTAAACGGGTCGGATAAAATCCTGGTTTATGAATACATGGAAGGAGGAAGCTTGGAAGATTTTGTTACAGATAGAACAAGACTCACGTGGAAAAGAAGGTTAGAGATCGCCATTGATGTGGCTCGAGCTTTGGTTTATTTGCACCATGAATGTTTCCCGCCAATTGTTCACAGAGACGTGAAGGCTAGCAACGTGCTCTTGGATAAACATGGGAAGGCTAAAGTTACAGACTTTGGGCTAGCAAGAGTGGTGGAAAACGGAGTGAGTCACGTGACCACCATGGTCGCCGGTACGGTGGGCTACGTGGCACCAGAGTATGGTCAGACATGGAAGGCGACAACCAAAGGTGATGTGTACAGCTTTGGAGTGGTGGCTATGGAGTTGGCCACCGGAAGGAGGGCGGTGGACGGTGGTGAGGAGTGCTTGTTGGAGTGGGCTCGACGGGTCACGGGCTATGGATATTGTCTGACCCGGCCCATTATACCAGTGTTGTTGATGGGCTCTGGGCTGGGAGAGGGGTCGGAGGAGATGGGTGAATTGTTACGGATTGGGATCAAGTGTACGGCAGAGGCACCGCAAGCGAGGCCCAACATGAAGGAGGTCTTGTCTATGCTGGTTAACATATTGTACCCACAAGGGGAGTGAAAAAAATATCTATAAAATAAAGAAAATGTGTACATTGTGAGGGTATAATTTAGTGTGAAAAATCGTGTTTATACGGCATAGGTGATTCTTCTTTTCTATACAAAAAACGTGAGCTTTGTATCATTCCTTACGTTGGAGAGGCTGCTTAATTTTGCTGTGCTTACTCTACTGTGCAGTTTACTCTGTTTCATTGAAATTTTTGTTTTTGTATTCTATTGATAAATACTCCCTCCTCTCCTTAATATAATATCATTTGATTTTTTTAGAGATATTAAAAATTTTAAATAAATTACTTTATCATAACATATTTTGTATTTTATTGGATTATATATTAGTGTATAAGTAAAAGAAATTAATTTGAATAAAAACAATAAATATAAATATTTTAAAATAACTTATTTAACTTATTTAATCTCTAAAAAAAAAGTTAATAAGTTCTTAATATAGATTAAGATCAGAATTCTTGTTATTGTTTTAGTCTTGTAAGTTATAACCTCTGCCTCTTCTACATATTTGTTTTGTTTTTTTGGGATAAGTTATACATGCAAGCTTATCATGCGGTTTTCACCCTGGAGAAGGACAAGTGGTCATTTACTAAAATGCCCCTACCAGCTTCCAATTTTGATGATTCAGTACTCAACAAATTCTGCTGTTATATTCCTCCAAAATCCTCATATACACTTGTCACACCGTCAATGAACCTTTCTCTCAACACTCAAACTTGTTCTTCAGCCAGTTTTGCTTCAGGCAAGACATTGGGTTTGATTTGTGCTTTTATATTTTCGATTTAGACTCATTTTATAGGAGGAAGAACTAAACAGGACTGTGAGCATACTTATATCATATCAGTCATATTTTAATTGAAGAGGAAGAATTTCTAGTGGAGATATGGGTGGTGGTGGTGAGAAGGAGCAAAGTACAATACCCTGGGAGATTGCAATTCAGAAGGAGCTAATGTATCGGAGGAAGGTATCATCTATGTTCTAATTAATTATGACTCCATTAAAGACCTTCTTCCTCTGTAGTTTTGATGTTTAGCCTGTTATTTTGTAATACCTTGATCACTCTGGCTTTGCCATATCTTTGTTCACCTCAATCTTATTCTCTTTTCTGGTCTTTTGATTGTGTGAAAAATATAATTTTATTTTATTATTGGCATTTGTGATTACTATTTTCTTTGTGTGTCCATATGTTCGTATCTAGTAAAACTGCTAGGCATGTTGAGGGTGCTCCTTTGTCTTCAGACACAAATATCCAAAACTTGAAAACTATGTTACGGTATTGTATTTTTTGAGCATTTAGTGTTTGTTTAAATGCTCTCTTATATTTTCAGGTTACTTCATCATCAATCCAAGCTCTTCGGCAATCTCCATTACCAAGCCTTCTAAATTCAAGTTCATGCCTTTCTGGAACCAAGTGAAAATAACTAAGCAATCCACATGATCTCCCACTGGAATGTCAGAACCAAGACAAGTTATACTGCAAAATCTGCAAATTGTCATGCTCAAGTCCCTCCAATCTAACACAACATTTGATGGGTCGAAAGCACAAGTCAAAGCTAAAAGACCGAGACTTGGAACATAATCAGAAGAATGGAATGGAGGGGAGAAGCAATCAAATTCACTGGTGTGAACTGTGTAAAGTTCCATGCATGACTGAAGATTTGCTTAGTCTGCACTATAAGGGTAAGAAACATAGGATTGAACTACAGAAGTTTGAAATGAGCAAGGAAAAAGGAGGAGAGACAACAAGTCAGAGAAAATGGTGTGAGATGTGTAAAATATGGTGCATTGATATGTGTGCTTACAAGCAGCATCTTGAGGGCAAAAAGCACCTTCTCCAAGTGCATATTATGGAGGAAAACAAGAGACGTCCTGATATGTCGTGGCCTGATTCAATTGGGTCACAAGCTGATGAAATGATGACTGAGATGGCAAACGAGGCTAGAAATATGAAGGAAGCACTAGATGTCTTGCGAAGGAGTACCAGAGTACGAGAGATGCCATTAAGGTTGAAAGATTAATTGTTATGCATTGTTTCTCCTTATGTTTTAGTTATGTTCTGTGCCTGTGATTTATGTCATGGGTTGTAATTGATGCTCAAGACTTGGTTGTTACTCTGAGATCAAGGAAAGGAATTTATGTTAGTGTGTCTGTGTTATTATTTTCTTGTTACAGGGAACCACCTCATGGCTATAGAGAAGAATGAAATGACTGTTTATATCAAACTATTTATATTAGCCAATAATACAGAGTGGTATATTAACTATTTTCAAATACTCTACCCCTCCTCTGTTTCCGGAGCCTGAATGGGGGGATTTTGAGTGCAGCTACGGATAGACGGCGGGATAATCATTATGAATTGCTAATAATTAGTTATAAACTCTGACGATCATCATCATGAAAGCGTGTAGATTTTTTTTACCCCATATATATTATGATCCAGTATTTAGGAGTGAGTATTCAGTTTTCGGTAAAAATTGAAAAACCGACATATAAGAATTTTTTGAACTGAACTGAAATAATTCGGTTCGGTTTTGATTTTTATAGATAAAACCGAAATTTTTGGGCCTTCATAATTAAATTAGAATATCTGAATTTTTAACTGGCAAAACTTAATACAAATTATAAATTGAATAGTCTCAATAAAATTTAAAAGAAGATGATACAAAGTATAAATAATATACATGATCAAGATAATATTGACACTTAATTAAGTTGGGAAAAAATGTGAAAAAAATATTATGTGGTGTACTCTTTATATTTTTTCAGTTTTTCGGTTAAAATCCAATTTTTTAAAGAACCGAACCGAACCAAAACACTGAAAAAAAAAAGAACCGAACATACATCAAACACTTAAAAAACTGAACCTAAAAAACCGAAGTGGATTCAGTTTGGTTTAGTCTTTGATTTCGATTTAATTTTGCTTACGTCTACTGGTATTTAGTTCAAGATTCATAACTATCCCTCTTAACATAAATATTTTTTTTTAAACTCAAATTCAAAATCTAAAGAAATAAGACGGAATCTTACACCACTATACTTATATTAATAAAGCATATAGGGTTTTTGAGAATTATTCATCAAAATTCTGAAATAAATGAGGTGTGGGTTACTGGGTTAGTAGAAGGACTTAGCTCTAGAGTCTAGTGTCTAGCTAGTTCTGCTTCCTTAGCTTCAAGTCTTGGGATTGGTACAGATGACCTTTCTGTGCAGGCCACGAATATATATATATATATATATATATGATATGTTTGGATAACCTTTATAAGTATTTTTCGTGATTTATAAAATACGAGGTAACTTTTATAATCTATGAAGTAAATATGTGGATGATTTTTATCTCGATTTACATGAATCGGACTTATGCTACCAAACAAGCCTTGATATATATCAAAAGGTTACCCTTTTTGTCTTCGTAGGTTAAGAATCAGATCTGTTACTAGTCGTCTTCTTTCCTAGGGTATACTGGTCCAGTAATAAATGTTAAGAATCAGATCTGTTACTTCTCGTTTTCCTTCCTAGGATATAGTGGCCGAGAAATATATCATAGCACGAACTAGTGAGGTTATAATAAGAAGGGTTAAAAGGTTGTCGGAGTATGTATTGAGTTTTAATTTTATCTTGAAAGTCTTTTATGGATCAATTTTATTTTGAAAGTATTAAATTTAAAGTAATTTTACCTTTGTCGTTATCTCAGTTAAATTTGACTGTTAATTGACTAAATTTCAAACAAATTTATTTTTAAATAAAAACTTTTAGAACAAATGTACACTTTAACAAAAATGACATGGATAATAAAATTGTTCAGGAAGTTTTAACTTATAAGTAAATTTATCTAAAATTTAGTCAATTAATGATCAAACTTAGCTGAGATAATAATAAAGGTAAAATTAATCCTAAAAAACTTTTAAAACAAAATTGACTGTAAGTGAATATTTTAAGAAAAAAACTACTTTTAACCCTACCTAACAAGGTGTGAAGTGAACAGAAAAGAGGAGGCAAAGCTATGAGAGGGGCTTAATTAAGCGAATACAGATTCCCATTACAGGGGATAATAATATGACTCTAGCCTGTCAGAGAAAGAGGAGTGATTTATGAAATGAACAGAAACCTTAAAGAGACAGAATTGCAAATAGTGAGAGCACAAAATTACACGTTTGGGGAGGGAGTTGAACTTTGAGTGTTTTCTGGGATTAAGGAATATAAAAAGGTAAGAGAAGATGATGATAATGATGAGGATGGATGGATGGATGAGAGGTAAAAGTAAAACACAGACAAGAAGGCACGCTCTGTAGAGGCCCTTTCCGTACTTGTGTCTTCTCTCTGCTCCCCACGTCTTATTACATTACCCACCTCTCTTGAAAGCTCCTTTTACACCCCCACCTTACCTCTTTATTCTTGATTCTTGTTTTTAATTACATCCTTAAAAATTAAAAAAATTATAATAAGATCCTAATCAAATAAAAATATAAAAAAATAATTTTAAGGGGTTATTAATAACGATCCTTATATTATTAATAGAGGATTCTTATATTATCATTAACAATCCCTTAAAACCATTTCTTTATATTTTTATTTATTAGAGACTTTATTATAATTTTCTCAAAAAAAAATCTCTTATTTTTTTTTGGACAAACCCCCAATCTCTTGTTTCACGCGCGCACACACATCATTTGAAATATTTCATAAAACACAAGTATGCATTTTTCACTGAACATAACTTCCCATTTTAATGAATACAAAGTATGAAACTTCCCTTGCGTGTAAGACATTTATTTCAATAAAGTAACATGCTTTCCCTTTAAAATGGGTTAATGTTCCACTACTATAAAAATTGACAGTTGTGTGTTTTTTTTTTGAATAGTTACGGTGTTTGTTGTAAAAAAAAAAGAATAGTTATGTTGTTATTAAAAGAAATTGTGACGTTTTCATAAGTGCCCCGCCAGTGTGTGTATTAAATATCCTTTTTTATCATGTTTTTTTTTTTGAGTAATAGCTATAAGAAGTTTAAACTCGGGTGATGCTTACTCTAGAAAGCATCACAGGAAGTGATATTTGTATTTTAAATTTTGTTTTATGTGGCACTTTTTTTAAGAAACAATCATAGAAAGTATTTTTTTTAATTTTTAATTTAGAATTCTATAATTACAATCGACAACAAACTTTAAACACAAATTTCTATATTAACATTAAAATGAAGAAAATCAAACCACAATAAAATAACTCTAAAATGATATAAACAAATAATTAATTAACAAAATCACTACTAAATATATTTACAACAATTGCGAATGAAATACAACAAATTCTATTTAAATAAACAACACAACAATAGATAAGAAACAACATAGCTAGTTAAATAGTAGCCAACTAAAGCATTGCCTAAACACAAATTCACACAATTCCTTGATGACTTTATTTACTTGATGGTCAGTCAAGCTGTCAAAACGTTGATATTCATAATATTATATATATATAATCATGCACACAACGAATTAAAATAATTAAAAATTAATTATCAGACGCTACTCAATTAAATTAAAAACACAATATGAATTGCAACTAAAATGACTTACTTTTGGAGGAATAAAAGGCTGATAATGAGTAATTACATTCTTAATAAATTTCATAATGTAATACCAGCAATTATTGTTATTGGGTTGGCAAAGGCACTGTAACAATATAATGAAATAGTTAACTCAATTTTTGAATACAAATTGTTTAATAACAAAATTTGCATAAATTCATATATCAGTACTCGTATCTTCTTCCAGACATAACTATTGACAGGGTCAATAGTTTTATAATAGTTTAAGGAGGCATTAATTGTGTCAAACAACATGACTTTCAAAATGAAACTTTCTTCCTTATACGTATCATACACATTGACGTCTTCTTCCTAAAGCAATTTTAAGTCATCAATTAAAGGAGCCAAGTATACATCTACATCATTCTCAAGTTTTCTTAGCCCAGAAATTAACATGGACAACATCATAAACTTATATTTCATGATTAAGTGTGGAGGAATGTTATAAACCATCAATATCGCTGGCCACATGTTGCGTGTACTACTCTAAACATTGGGTAGATTGATTCTATCAATTGATAGTGTGTAAGGCGTAGGTTTCTTACTTCGTTGCCAAGTCAGGGTACTCATGATCAATTTTTTTTTCTATTGAGGAGCATTTGCAGGGTGCCTAAGCTTCGTGTCTTCAATCCTGTCATCTGTATGCTATGTCAACTACTTAGAAATCTCTGCATTACTATACAGTCGCTTGAATTTCAGAATAATGGGAGAATATCATAGGAGCTTCAAATGACTTTTTCCTTTCTTCTTCACATAACAAGATGAATTGCATTTAGGGCACTTCTCTAAGGTTGCATACTGATTTCGAAAAAATATGCAATCGTTAGGGTATGCTTGTATCTTCTCATAACTCATACCAGTTGTAAAATAAAGAATTCTCTTTACCTCATACGTCTTAGTAGGAAGTACATTTTCTTCTGTAAGTATATCTTGCAAAAGTTCAAGCAGTGCGGTGAAACCTGAATTATTCAATCCATAGCGTGCTTTAAAGTTGTACAATTTCAACATTGCTAGCAATTTTGTGTATTTAATACTACCAGCATATAATAATTTCTCTGCATTACCTTTCAACTTCTCAAATTCTTTAGGACAGTTTTGAAGCACCCCTTCAACTACATTTAGCATTTCTTCAATACCATCATTCTCGTCATATATGCTTGGGTCAAACTCATTCGAAACACCACTTGTGGTATGCACATGATTACTACATGTATCATTCGTCTCACCATGCCTTATCCATCATGTATATGTTTAATCAATTCCATGACATACTAAATGATCTAGTAAATCAAATGAACAAATTCGTTTTCCATAACAACAAGATAAACAATGACACAAGATTTTGTTAGGATCTTTTGTATGCTCGATTGCAAATCTAATAAACTGTTTCACCTCATCTATATATTCCCTTATACACCGATCATATGACATCCATTTTCGATCTATCTATACCTTCAACCTATTTTTAAAAAGTGGTTAGTTGCTTAATTGTTGCATTTACTAATTACTTTTATCTTTTGTTATTTATTTTAAAATAAAATTTGCAGAAAAATATCTTCAAAATTAAAACTTTCCATGTCTTAAATCCTCTCTTTTAATTGACAAATAATTCATCAATTAATCCTGCAACATCATAATAATTTTTTACGACTTATAACGAAAGAAATCATATTTGCCAACACATATCATAGATAAATTAGAAAGTATTACAAGCCAACAAATAAAATCTAAGTGTTAAAAATAAATAATTATTTTATTTATACAACTCATCAATAACGATTACTACAACACCTACAAATTACAACTACCATATATCTTTAGATACAATCTATATATAATGACATTTAATTTTATCTCATTTATCTTTTAGCATATAAAAATGAGAATAGTTTTTTCATATTTCATGATAAATTAAATATAAAAGACATTGAAAATATTAAACTATTAACTATTAATAAAATTAGATTTGTAAGCTCAAATATTAAAAAACTTACAGTATATAAGAAGCTTGAATAGAGTGAGCTGAAACTTCAAGCACAAACATAAAAAAAAATTAATAAAGGAAAAATCAAAAGACAAAGTTGCATGCATTTTTACAAATTAAAAAGAAAAAAGATAAAGGGTGGTACTTACATAGGTACAGTGCAAGATCAAAGAAATGAGGAGGGAGGAGGAGTGGGGTCGGTTGCAAGAAATGGGAGTAGGGATGTTAGTGATGAGTGATGAAGAGGGAAGGGAGGAGCAAATGTGAGAAGTGATAGGAACAAAGTGGAGATGAAAGTGATGAAAAGAGGAGGAGGAGAAGGAAATGTGAGCTATAATAAGTAATAGGGATAGGAGTAGGGACGGAAGGTAAAGGGAGAGGTGGCGCACACGGAATCTAAGAGGAAGAGGATAAGGAAAGTAGGATACGCACGGGCTGGATATCATAATCTAATTGGGTGTGGGAGAGGATAAAATCCACTTTGTGTGGCGTTTGCCTTGACAAACGACATACAAAGTTTGTACTTAGGCTTACAAAACCAAGCACCACACAAGCTCTATTAGCAGCTGTGACACTTCCTTAAGAAAGTGCTACAGCTGCTTTAAAAAAGCTTATGTGACGTTTAGTAAGTCCTCAACCCAGCTATGACATTTAAGTAAGCTCCACAACATCCCTATTTTTTTTAAAAAGAATAAAATTAAGAAGAAGTTGTAGCATTACTTTAAAGAAGTGCCACAAAACGGACATTACTGTTTTTTATTATTTTGTAGTAGCGTTCAGATTTAGAGATATATAGATAAGATGCGTTATGCTTAATTTTCATGCCACATTCTCGTAATGCTTTTTCTCTTGCATCAGTTCACTTGGTTTAAGCCTCTATGTACAGCTGTGAAACTGAGTTGAAATTAATTTGATCCCCACAGATGGAATGTCAATCATAAGGACTTGATAAAGGTTACATGTAAGCTTTTTTACTCTATTGTTTTTTAACTTATGATTGTGGAAGGTAGCAGAAAATAGCTGCACACCCTTTCATCTATCCAACTGTGTCCAAGTTTGGTTGTTCCAAGAAAATGATGGATGTGTATGGTAGGGTAGGGAGGTTGTTAGTACAAGCACAATCATCTAGGTGCATGCCAACATGCAAAGCATAATCCCAAAAAGTTTCAAGTTCTATGAAACGTTTTATTATTCATCTTTCACACATTTAATATGTTTTCTTTGGATTTACAAAGATATTCCACACACATGTATATGCACATCATACTTTATGCAGAAAGAAACTGAAGCCACAAGAATCAAACTCTAGACCCATTCCATCAAATTGTTTCTCTACAGAACTTATGGTTTCACCTAACAGAACCTGTTTTTATTAACATCAAACTTTAGACCCTTTCTGTCAAATTCTTACAGGTATATATAAATTCAGACTTAAAAAGTTCAACTCAATATACTTTTTTTTTTGGGTAAATTCCCAAGGTGGTTGCTTTTTTGCGGATGTGGTAGGCTTGATTTTGCAAATCTTCTCTGTTAACTTGTTGGAAGGAACATGCATAACCCCAATAGGCTATAGGAATAAAATTGGATTCTTGAGAGAGAAATCACACATAGATTCTGCAGAGACTTGTGCATACAGTTAAGAGTGATAAATAAATTTGGGGGAATGGTGGCCAAACACTGATGTGTATAATAGTCCAAAAATATTTGGGATGGGTTTTAAGTGAGTGACCTCAAGTCATGAATGAAAAGAAAGAGACACACCCACATGATCATTGTCCTCCAGCAAGAACACTCGAGTGCCCCCTCCACTATAACACTTTAGTGCATATATTAGTTAGAAAACATGATAGAAGGAAGAGAAGTAAAAATATTAAAAAAAAAAAAAACCAGAGAGAGAAAGAATAATCTCGAATCTTTTATTATCTCTATCTGCCTCTGTATCACAACCTCTCCCCTTCTTAGGCTGTCTATAAATTGGACATGCATGAGGCTGTGGATGAAACATAACATAACAAAAGCAGATACATATATATATGGAGTGTTCTCACAGATTCCCAAAGACATCAAGAGATGTTTCTCTTAAGGAACTTAGCATAAGGCTTGCAGAGTTTGCTGAAGTGAGAGGATGGGAACAATATCATAGTCCCAGAAATCTGCTTCTAGCTCTTGTAAGAGATCATATCAGGATCATCTTTTCTACAAAATAGTTTATGCCAACTTAATAATAGTGTTTTCCTTAACATTTTATATATCTTCAATCCTTTCTCTGATTAGTCGATGTGGGACTCTTATTATACATGCAGGTGGGAGAGGTGGGGGAGCTATCAGAGATATTTCAGTGGAAAGGAGAAGTGGCGAAGGGACTACCAAATTGGAGCAGAGAAGAGAAAGAGCATTTGGAGGAAGAGGTTTCAGATGTGTTGTTGTATTTAGTGCGTCTTGCTGATGTGTGTGGCCTTGATCTTGGCCAAGCTGCTCTCTCTAAACTTGTCAAGAATGCTCACAAATACCCAGTTTCACCCTCCCAAACCTCAACTTAATTATTCATTCAAATCCCTTCTTCTCATGTTTACCACAATTTTAATTTACGTCTTCTAAGCCATCAGAATATATATATATCTTATCTGATGCATCTTGCAGGCTTCTTCATTTGTGTTTTATACCACAAGATTGTTTAGTTATCATGGTTTTATACTTCGAGTGTTATATGTTTTCCATCAAAGCTAAGTGAATTTGATGGGTTGGTGGTTATTGTTGTTGTTGTTTGGCTAATAGGTTGATTTTAATTAAAAAAGAATCCTCTCAAATGAGAAAATTTTCGGTTGAATCCATGGTAAAATTTAAATTTCTTGGGTGGCACAGATTTATTTTGTTTTTATATTAAAAAAAAAGTAAAGCACAAAATGTAAGTAGTTTTTAAAATTAAAGTACAAGGTATAAGTAGTTTTTAATTGTCGATATCACTATTTTTCCCTGAAAACATAAAGATTTTTAAAAAATGTAAAATCTGAAGTATCCATATCAAATGTGTCAAAATTTTATAATTAGAATAATGGAATATGCTTTGGATGGAGAGATTCAAAATTACGAGTGGTCCACTTCAATTTAACTACTCTTTTAAAACTTTAGATAGTCATATGAACAGTGTTGTTTACTCAAACTCTTATATTATGTCTGGCTTGATGGAGGGGAGGACTTGAGAATAATTTTTATTTTATTTTATTTGGATTCATAAAAAGAGAGGGGAGGAGAGTGATTTTGACATTACCTTGTTTGGTATAGGAGGAGAAGGGAGATGAAACATTTTTATATGAATAATTGTACCCTTATTTCATTTAATGTATATTTTATAACTTTTTAACATATTTAATAAAATATAATTATAAATGGTATTCAATACATAAAATTATAATTATAAAAATTAAATAAATATAATTATAAAATGTGTAATAGTTTTGGATAAATAATGGAAAAGGCACTGTGTGAATATTATAAAATAATATGGACATATTAGTCAATGTATATCCAAATATTAACTTTTCCCTACTAATTTCCCCAATTAAACCCTCCGCTCCTAAAAATTTTAACAATCTAAAAAAGGGGAGATGAGTAAAATCTCCAAATTCTCCTCCCCTCATTCCAAACAAACCCTTAGGGGCTGTTTGGTATGAGGGATTTGGAGGGGAGGGGAGGAGAGGAAAAATTTGTATGACTTTGATTTAAAAAAATTGAAGAAGTGGGGTTAGAAGTTTTTAGTTAATTTTTCTTACCTTTTTATTTTATACCTTATCTTTATTAAAATTTTATAACCCCACTTTTCCAATATTTTAAAATCTAACTCATAAAAATTTTATAACCCAACACAAGTGCCTCTTTTAAGACTTAAGCTTGAGATCTAAAGGAATCTAGCGTAACCTTACATCACTAAACCAACTCTATATTGTTCCTCCTTAGTGTTATTGATTATAAGTCTCATTATAAAGTTTTAGATGTAATTAAAATATTTGTCCTTTCCTTTTCTTTATATTTTAAGGCCACCTATACCGATACTAAAAATTTATTTCATGTCTCATTTTTTATTTAAAGCTTAATGGCATGTCTTTTTTATTTACAGCTTAATAGTAAATATTTGGTCTTTGTATAGATAAAACATATATTTGACCTCAAAAATATTTTGACTTTAAACATTTTTTTTGCCTTCATTTTGACTTTAAACATAAATGGAAGAAGAGAGGGAAGTTATTTTAATTACAGCTAGAATTTTGTGATGAGACTTGTGATTAATGACATAATAGATGTGATAAAAAAAGAACTATGATTTTGTTATTTAACATAATTTTTTTTAAAAAATATTAAAAGACAAACAAACAACAAATACTAACAAGTAAATAAGGGGGAAAACACAACACACTAACCAAAAAATACAATAAAAACTTGTTATAAAACTAAAAAAAACACTCTAGAGATTATTTTGACGATTTCCTCATTTTTAGAGTCATATGACAAAAACAGAGGCAAAAAAAATCACAGCATGAAAAGATTGCACTTTATTTTGTAGGAGCTGCATAAACTATTTACAAAAACACGTCATTTCAAAGCACACGAAATGGTCCATCTTATCTTATTATATGGTAAAAGTTTATACTTTATATATGTAACTAAGGGCCATCATAAATATTTAAGAGCCCAATAATAGGTAGCAATATATAATTAACGTATTCTAATTCTATATTATGTTATTCATATTACAGTTACAGATGTGCTTAGTATATGAATTGCTAGAATCTTATATCTAGGCCATGCATGATGTAAATGTTTCATGCCACATGTCAATCCATCTTGTTTGTTGGAATTTAAAAGTGTCCTTAATGCTCTGTTTGGATTGGATGAAAAGTTGGGCAGAGAGAAAATAAGAGGAAAGAAAATGAAGAGGAGAGAAAACTGAAAAGAAAATATTATGTACAATGAACAAGATAAAACATTGAGGGAAGAAAAAGAGCAAAGATTTAAATGATTAGAATATCCTCATCCTTATCTAAAAAATGTATCATGTTTAAAATTAAATTAAATATCACAATAAAAAAATCATATTAAAATTAGAATCCTAAAAAATTTAAAATCAAATTACTTTGATGAAAATATATTTTTATTTTATTAATATTATATTTTAAAATAAAATAAACAGTTATTTTTCAGGAGGTTTTTGAACTCTAATGGAAATGGAAAAGCATGGTGGATGATCCTTTAACCACTGTTGAAGAGGGAGATGGCTCCGTGTGATCACATAGAATTTTCTCCACAAAAAAAAAAAAAAAATTATTGGGGATTTGGGGGGCAGTTGGGACGCTCAGGTATGGTAGAATAGAAACAAGGCGAGTACAAACTACAAAGACGCCAGGTGATTTAATTTGTGTGGTAAAAAATATAAAAATAAAAGTATAATTTAATTCATAAAGTAAAAAATAAAAAAAAAAGGGGACTAGAATGCTAAGGTGATCCCGATTTTTGTCCTGGTCTCGGCCCAATATATCCTGTTACTGGTTGTCCTGGTCTCAAATCCTAAACAAGACAGAAAATTTCTAAGATCAGGTCCGAACCACTAGAACCGGATATTCTGAACGCCCCAACATCCCCCCACACGAAAACTTGCCTATTAAGAGAGTTAAAATTGTTGGCTAAAAAAAGGATGGAGTTAAAATTACAGGAGCGGGACCCATATTACTGTTCTAGCAACAAATCCAAATAAAGTTGTAATAATAATTGGAAGCTTCGTGGTGGTTTTAAAAAATGGGACTTTCGATTTTTGTCGCAGTAATCCGGGTATGGCCTGGGCAGTATTTGTTGTCTGTTTTTCATAGTTGGATTGGTCCGAAATTTATGTATTCATTATGGTTATTCAGAAACAAATCCTCCTATTAGGGGAGAGAATCTTTTTTTTATTATTTTAATATTTTAAACCGAGAGAGAATCTAGAGGATGAAAGACATGCATATTATTATCCCAAGGAAAAATAATCCAAAAATCAAACGTAAATGAGAAAGCGACGAACCAGAGGGAGAGAGAGACGATAGTGTTGTTGACAACTTTGATGTCCCTTCTTCATGTAAATTTCGTCTCGTTCTGCGGATTTTCTTCTTGGGGTCTTTCTCTCTTGCTATCTCTCTCTCTCTGCCTCTGAAATCGTCCTTGAGTGAATGGCCCAGTAGATCCAAATCCCCATTTATCTGCTTTCACTGGTCTTTTGGAATAGTTCACTTTTTGATTTTTCAACTCTTCTGGGTCTCTGTGATTTCCTTTCCAGATTTCTGAATTTCTTCAGGTTGTTGTCTTGCTTTGTTCTGCTTCATAGCGAGTGTTGGCGAACAATGACCGATTCTTTCATTGAGTTTTGTTGGGCTGGCAGGCTTTAGTTTTTTCTTCTTTGGGTATGTCTCTATCGGCGCCATTCATGTGGAACTTTTTTACTCAGTTTGGAAATGGGTTTAGTTGATTTTCATGGTCCTTGTTCTCCGTAGTTCATCAGTTTATTATCGCTGATTTTGATTGTTTTAATCTATACTTTATCATATTCGGGTAGTCTTTAAAGGTCGGTTTCAGTTTGTGTCAGTGATTAGAGTAATTTCGCTTCTGCCAATTTGTGATATTCGTTTGGGTTCTCTAAAAACTCTAGCTACGAATGCGAAACTCAAGTCCTCCCTTCGTTCGTTGTGTTACTCTTTTGGATATCTAAAGGTTGTGATTGAACTTCTTTGAGCTATCGGCACTGAAAGAAACAGCACATTCCTTTTTCTTAGCATTCGAGAATGACTCCTATCATTTGTTTTTCGCTTGATCAATAATGTTTTTCTGCTGAGATTTTCTTGGTGGTTTGACGGCAGTCAAATTCTTCTTCTTTTTTTTTATTTATAATTTTTTAATGATTACCTTCCCACAATTAGAAGTATAAGATTTAATCCATTTGGACTTCAATGCTCATTTTATTTACTACTTGCAATAAAAGTCTCATTGATGACCTCACTGGTTTTGTTTGTTAAGGTTTCTTGATAATACTATAACAGACTCGTCTGCCTTGAAACAGTCATTTTTCCGAGCATTATCTTTGAAGTACATCTTGTTTTATGTTGGAGATAAATCAACATTCATTCTAAATAGAGTACTGACAAGTTTGGCACCCACTGTTCTGTAGCAAGTCATTTTGGTTTTGATATTTTACGCCTAATCCACCATCTTGAATTATTTAGCAATCGAACTGTTTAAATGATTATGAGAATTGTACGACAACAGTAGATGTTTATCTATTTCAATATGCAAAGCATGTGGTGGAAGATTTGAAAGTACTATCTGTGACTTATATCTAAGAGACATCAATTGTAGTTTAGCCAAAGAAGATTTGGAGCCATCTTTCAGCAAAGCACAGTGTTCTCGTTTCTTTCAGTAAATTTATTTTGTTCTTGCTAAGTTCTTATTGCATTTTCCTTTTAATTATAACTGTCAGTCTTTTATTTCCAGTGTCCAAGCATATATGTGTCTGTCAAACAGGTGGCTTATCTTCTTTGGTGGCTTGTAAGGGTTATCTTACTTTTGATCTGATTGCAGGCCTTCCTTCCATAGAAACTGAGCTGATTATGTCATATTTTGTTTAATTGCAGCCTCTACATTTATTTTATATGGCCTTGTTGAAAATGGGTGCAAATGTGGAAGCCAATGGATATCCCTCCAGATTTTATTCCACAAGGAATTTCATCTTTGGTACTGAAGGCAACACTTGGACCTCTTCTAATGGCAAATCTAAACTGATTAATGATTGTCACCACCACTATTCCATGTCAGTACCTTCACCCGCTCACTTTCTTGGATACGACAAGGAACTAGTGAAACAGACAATACTGAAGCATGAAGCCATGTTTAAGGACCAAGTATGTTCTGACTTCACTTCTGGATCGATTAGGCTTCATGATGTCTAATCTTAGTTTGATTCTTCCTGTGTTATTTGTATTAATCCTTTCTGCCTGCCTTGAAGAACTCGGGCTGTGTGCTTTCTTCAAATACTTGTTTTATAATATAATGTTCCATATCTTTCTGTGTAAGAGTTTATTATAGTCTAAATAAATGAACAATCCTTCTTATTTATCTTTTTTTCAAACATGAGGTTCAAGAGTCTTAAGAACCTGCTGTTTGTTGGCATCCGGAGGATGTATTGGAATCTACAATGCATTGAGATGTTAGAGAAGGTTTCTCGTAGCAATTATTTGGGTCTGATTTGTATGTTGCTTAATGAAGACACAGACAAACCAGATAACAAGTTATAAGTCTAATACTTTGAATTAATTAAATATATAAAAAATTAGTGTGACTAACCATAATGTTCTAAATTTCTAATTATAAATTTTGTATTTGTTATTGAACGCTCAATGAAATTATTAAGGGGGACCTCTTGGTTAACAATTTAATTAAAGATTTAGTTGTTGATAGAGCACAATGGCTTTATGTGATCTATGTAGATGACCTCACCTAGTGGGATAAGGCTTGTTGTTGTTGTTGGTATTGTTGTTGAATATGATTGTATTCTTAGTTCATGTATAGTAAACTATACTTATGGTAGGTTGTCATTTGCAGTAATTAATTACTATTCATGTATTTTCATCAAGTTCTTAATTACTGACTATTTCTGTTGACTGCACACTGCTGTTCAGATTCATGAGCTCCATCGCCTGTACCAGAAGCAGAGGGAATTAATGGATGAACTTAGAAGGAATGAGTTATATAAACATAATAATTTAAATATAGAGATATCATGGTCGGATGCTTTGCCTCATGTATCATCTGAAAATGCCCAAAAGGGATACTTCTCACCTAAGTTAGCTTTAGCAGCTGCTGAATCATCTGTTTTAGTTGCTGAAAGCACTCTGTTGCAAGATAAGATCAGGCAATTATGTCCTGATCCTAGTCCTGGTGCATCCCTAGTTCAAGGATTATTGAAAGACTCCAAACCATCAAATTGCAACTACAAGAAAGTTGGTAACAAAATATTGGATCTTGAACTTCCCGCTGATGAGTACCTTGATTGTGAAGAAGGTGACTCTGTGGAAGATGAGTGGGTTTCCAGAGTGGCTGAGGTGTCAGCTTATACTTCAAATGGTAAGATTATTTGCATTTTGGTTATTTTAGTGCTCCTTGTTTTCGCTTTTAGTATTTCAGTAGATTTTACAAATCTCTCATGAATATTTGTACAATTATACACTTCTAAATTCAAAATATATTTCATTAATCTAAATACTAATATGTAGTATATCCAAATATATAAAAATGTGGACAAGTAGATTTTGTATGCAATATGCACGAATAAAAATCAAGAAACAATATGTATATATTATTTTCATATAGTTTAACCTCAAGAAAAAAACACCTCAGTAGAGGTGTTTGCAATTTGCTCTTGGTATATTTGTCTTCCCATATTCTCATATGGTAATCCCTCCTTTTTCAGATAAACATGGTGGTGATTTGGATTCTTTTGCTGAAGTTATTGATACAGATAACATATTTTCTCGGTCTGAAGCATTGGATAAGAAGCCAGAACATGTTAATGATCTTCTAGGCCTTCGTTTATCAGATCAAATTAACCTAGGACCTTGGAGTAAAGAAAATAATTCTGTTGGTGAGACATCTGTAGGAACTCAAGTTCCTACCATGGATGGCTTGTTGCTTGGACCAAGCAGTGCTCAACTTGTTTCTGAAGGTGTGGAGGATCCCAACAATACTAATAATAAAGAGGATAAGTTTCAGAATTCAAGGCAGGGGTTGCCCTGGCTTCTAGAAAAGCCTGTACCCAAGAGACAACTCAATGGAGACGATAGTAAAATTTCTACCCAACAAGAACCTTTCATTTTAAAACATTATTTGGGAGGTATACATGGTATTGAAATTAAGAAAGTTGGGGGAAGTGACCTGTGTAAGGACAAGATTCTTGTGTTTCCTGTTAATGGAAAGCCTCATACTCCATTTGATCTGTTTTCTTCTCTTGTCTCCCCTTCTGACATCTGTCAGATTCAATCTGATAATCAAAAAATTGAGGAAATTGGGAGGGATTGTGTGTTTGGTGTAAATAGTTCTTGCAATCTGCCTGACTTGGCAGGACAGATGCCTGAGGGTGATAACAAGAATGAAAATGAGAAGAAACATAATTGTCTGACAAGAATCATTGACCTTAATTCTTGCTTGAATGAGGAAGTGGATATTCCAGTAGATGTCCATGTCCAGGCACCAGAGGGTCCGCAACAGAACAATGGCGAATTAGATGAAAAGCAGCTTGAAATGCCTACCCAATTGGCAGGGCAAGAGGATCAACAGGTGCAAGAGCATGAAGTCAGAATTGCAGCTGAGAATTTGGTTTCTATATCAGCATTTGTGGTTCCGAATGATCCCCAAATGACTGATTTCCATTTATCTGAATCTTTGATGGATAGTCCTCTTCATTGGTTTGCCAAAATTGTGTCTTCAATAAAGGAACTTCCAGAGAATGAGGTAAATGTGGATTGCAGTGTTAAGACCAGTGATGATCTTGAAGATTGTCAGCCTGCTGGATTTGATTACTTTGAGGCCATGACCTTGAAGTTGACTGAGACAGAGAACCCAGATCGCTGTTGTAATAATAAGATCACTGATCAAAAAGGGAAAGAAGGTGGCTCTTCACCGAGTCAACAGAGGAAGGGCCCAGCTACTAAAAGGGGTAGGCGGCGGAGGGAATTTCAGAGTGAAATCCTTCCAAGCCTCTCTGCATTGTCAAGGTGTGAGGTGACAGAGGATCTTCAAATCATAGAAGGTCTTATGGAAGCTTCTGGCACTCACTTGGAAACGGTTTCTCTAAGAAGTGCAGGTAGGGGGAGAAAGCGGTCTCGTGCTTTAGCTTCTTCCAAAGTTGCAGACTCATTGTTGAGAATTGAGAAAAGGGGGCTTTTAGTGAATTGGGAGAAAACATGTAAGAAGAGAAGGGGACAGAGATATCCTCCAATCAGTAAGGCAGTAGTCCAAAGTTTTTCTCAAGTGAAGTAAATATATATATGATTGATTCCAGAACTATGTATGGATTTTTTTTGAACAACAGGATAGTTTTATAATTGTCTTGTTAAACAGTAATACATGGCAGTGTGTAGGATAGAGAAAGAATGGTTGTGAATATGTATAGGAATCATTGTTGGAACTGGTAGTCCGGCATGTTTGATACCAATGGAAATAACAGTTAAATTCTATTTATTTTTGGTTCTTGCATGATGGATTTTGTAGTTTGTCCAGTTGAATACATTTCTCACACCATATATAAAATTCCCAGAGAGCAGCTGAGAGATCCATTTCCCTTGGGACTCGAACAAAGGGCATTTACTTTATATACATATATGTATATGGTTGGAACTCGGAACATCCATGTCGCCACAAATAGAATAGTAAGATAAATGTGTATGCTTGAGCTATAACTGAATTTCTGAAGATGCTATGCTTGTCACTTGTAAGAATCATATCAGATATGCATACGTCATGTTCGGTATGGGAGTTATGTCACGGGATCTCTCCTCAAGAGCATCAGCACATGGGCCATCAATTTTATATTTTTTCAAACTATATAAAATGAAAGACTCAATGCCCCTGATGTGATGGTAGATTTGATATAAAGTAGTAAAGGTGACGAGGGCAATTCACACATCGGACTTGGAGAAAACGGAGGGAGACGAAGCATAGAGAGGGCGAGCGGCTTTTTTCGGCGACGATGCAACATCTGATCAATCTTGAAGAACATGTGGGTTCCTTCTTCTCTACCGATGTGGTTGTTGTGTTCTCGTTTGCTTTGAATGTGATGCACCTATGATCCATAGTTATTTATGTTGAGCTAAGCGAAGAGGTCCTTGCTCGCCAGAGCTGATTCGGAGCAGGTGGAAGTGGTATGCACTCCTTTATTGAGAGAAATATTGATTGACTATAGCCTGATCATGAAATATCTATGTGGTGAACGTGGTTAAATCTGTGATATTTCATACAAGGGAAGCAGTCTTGACCAGATGTGGTTGGTGGGTGTGCAATGGTTAAGAGTGAAGTTAGATAACTATGAGTCACCTATCACATAAATGTGGTTAAAGTTGTTCCTTCATTCATGTATAACCACAACTGGTAGGTATCTCATGGTTATTGCTTTGTTACTTTATCAGGAAACAGGGGTAAACAGAGTATTGATTTCTTATTAGCTCCACTCATTAAAAGTCGAAATAGAGGGTTATTTGATTAAAAGTTTCAAATAAGTTATTTCATCAAATGTCCTCGACCTACTTCTTTTCCCAACTCATACTTCGCTCCAATATTCTTTGCATATCTAAAGCTTTTTGTCCAAAGAGTGAGAAAATGGAAACTCCTTATTTTCAAACCCCTCATTATTTCGGCATTTATTAGAGTATTAACGTGCAGTTCAATAGGCATACAAAAATAGTAATATATACTGATATAACATTCTTGATTATATCACAGAAAATCTCCACAGGGTTTGTACAAATTCCAGATACAACAAGAAACTAAGAGATAACCGACAATAATTCCTTGCTCTGCACCGAACCTTCCATTTCCGATATTCACTATTATGTCCTCGGAGCCGTCTCTTTTAGCGGAGTAACTTTTAAATTTATGGAAAGGGGTGAGATTTAAAAGAATCTCAGTAGTAACAGTATATCAATCATATAAAATGTGAAAAGTAAACATGCTATGTAGCATTTATCATGATGTAGCAATCAAAATGCCAACGCCTATCTGACAATGCTCAGGAACTAAATGATGATTTTGTCCGGATCAAAAAGATCATTTGTTCCTGATCTGCACAATATCATATCATAATGTGATCACAACAACAACATGTAGCAAGCCTATACCTGTCCGTACTCATCATAACTTGGAGCAAGCCAATACCTATCCGTATACATCAAGTTACGCAACTGGGTCTACCTGGCCACATGGTAGCCCACAAGTTCTATGTGGTGGTTTAACTCATTACCCACACCCAGAGAGTATCAACACCACAAGCAATACATTTAACAGATCATGACAATCATTGCATATTAACATTCACATAATATATGAAAGATAAAACCACTACCTGGACTCCTTTCCAAAGCCTAGTTCCTACTAGTCCTTTTCGTCCGGCTCGGCCAATTATCAAATCCTAAAATTTCCAAAGTAATTGTAAATGAGTTATTCCTTATTCATACTCCATTCTAGAATTTGTAAGTTGATTATCTTAGCTCAAAATCACATATTTACTTAAATGCCCCTGGGAACCCCATCCGACCCCCCTCTTATACTCGGTATTTTTGTACTTTTTCAAAAATTACAACTTAGGCCTATTTTACATATTTTTGTGTGTAGAATCTATTTTTGACCTCAAATTAGGCTATTTCCAGCTTCAATTATATTTTTGTCCTTGATAGTCCTAACTTGGGGTTTTTTGGGCAAAATTGTCATTTTGTATTCTTGGGCTTTTCACACTTCGCATTCAACATGAACCCTACACAATTTTCCCTTCTAAACACCATGGAACCATTAGAATTATGAAATTCTAGATCCTATCCCTGATTCTGGTCCTGACCAAAATTTACTTAATTTTTGGGAAAATTGGATTTTCTTGATTTCAATAATTGAAACACCTTCTTTCTTTTTGTTTCCACTTATTTAACCTTCCAATCATCAATTTAACATAATCAATGGAAATTTAGGCAGTGTTTCCCCGTAGAAATTGGACATCCCAAATTACCAAAAATCACCACAAATAACCAGATTTCCAGCCAAACACAATGACAACACAATTTCCAAGGAAAATCTCAAGGTTTGAGCAACTTACCTTACTTTTTCCTTTCTTTCCTTGCTTTGGCCAAAATCTTTCCTTCCTCTCATTGGTGTTCTTGCTTGTTGGATGACTAATCCAAGAGAGTAGGGAGGTTAAGAAGAGATTACTTGAGCTAGAATACAAGATTGAGTAGAGATTTCCATGTACTTACCTTGTGTTTAAACATTGAACAATTGTTCTTCCTCTTCTTTCTCTTTTCTTTCCTCTACCTTTTCACTTTGGCCGAATGGACTCTTAACTTATAGAAAAAAATGGAGTCTTGCTTAGGTGTCCATAAAATATTATTATTTTATTATAATTAATTATATGACATATTCAATATAATATTTTATTGCATAATATTTTTTTATGGGCTTCCATCTGTCCAACCTCTTTTATTCATAAAATTACCAAATTATATTTATTTGGTCAAAATGACTATTTTACCCTTGCAACTTTTCCCATTTTCGCAATAATTGGAAAAATTGACAGAATTGTCACCAAACTTTGAAAATTCATATATAATTTTATAGATATCTAATTAGGGTATTTCCAAAGTCTATGTGACCCTTATTGAGTCTTGTTTTAGGAAAAAATATAACCTTTAGACAACTGAAAACACACCATTTCCAGAATTATTATTTTTGAACGCTGGCTCAGAAATTCACTGGTTTTGATGGGCTAATTAAAAAATTCATATCTCCTTGTATACAAATCCAAAAATTTAATATGACATATCAATTGAAGCTTATTGTGTCTAATTTAATTTTGAAAAGTTTCATAATTTTTGAAGATCATTTACTAATTTAAAAGTGTCACATAATCTGACTGCCTCATCAGGGAATACTCCAACTATCATGTGTAACAACTATTTTGTTATGTGTGACTTCTATTGGCTTTATTTTGCCACTTTACATGCTCTTTTATCATTAAATACCATAATAGTTACATGATACTTAGTGATCAAAATTCAGGACATTACACCTACTCTACCTTATCTCATTTATTTTCATCTCCCTACCAAAGCATTGCCCAATTCTTGCTAACTTTTGAATCCTTCCATGTGCCTGTACTGGTGTTTATATTAGTATATATTTAAATTAAATTTAAAATATACACGCATATATATATTTCTTCATAAAAAATAAGTTCAAACAAAAACATTTTTCTTGATCCCAACACATTGAATCATTCCAAGATGTACATAAGTGGGTGTGTAGACAATGATTGAACCACTGAAACAGACCGAAGCAAGCTTGTATTCTTTGATAGAAGGAACTAATTCGAGCTGGAAGATTTGCTGCAAGCATTGGCGGAGATGCTAGGAAAAGGAAACTTAGGAACAATGAGATAATATTTGACGATGGATGTACCATCACGGTTAAAAGACTCAAACATGCGAATTCATGTGCCTAGAAAGAGTTCAAACAATACATGGATGTAATCAGAAAGCTTAAACACTCTATTATTATGAGACCTAATTTTTCTGACGACGACGTTGCATCCTGAAGAATATGTGAATTGCTTCTTCTCTGTCTTTTTGGTTATTCTCTTGTTGTTTGCTTTGAATGTGATACGCCGAGCGTCCCTAGTTTTTGGTGTTGAGTTACGTGAGGATGCCATTGGCCGCCAGAGATGAGTCGGAGCAGTAGGCGGTGGTGGGAACTCCATGGCTGAGAGACAACTTAGTCGAGTGAACATTGACTATGAATTACCCATGTGGTAAACGTGGGTTAAATATGTGATATTGCATACAAGGGAAGCGGGCTTGCCCATATGCATTTGGTGGGTGCAACGGTGAACAACGAAGTTAGAAGAAAACTATTTCGTAACCATAACGTTCACATTAATTAAATTAGACCACATAAAGTAGGTATGACCATATGCGGGTGATGTGTATGTAATGGCTAAGAGTAAAGTTGTTTTGGTCGCACGTAACCATGAGTTACCCATCACATGCATGTGTTTAAAGTTATTTTCATTCATTTATGTATGACCACAAGTAACTGGTGGGTATCTCATAGTTATTACTCTGTTACGTTATGATAAAATAGGGGCAAATAGAGTTCTCTTATACTTTGTAGACTCGTCTATTTATATGCTTTTTCTTTATATATTGACTTATATATTTCTTTTTCAACCAAATTCTATTTGATGTGAGCCATATAAGGCCAAGTTCACTTATACTTTACATGTTAACAAGCATTTATAAGATTCAGTCCTTTATTTTTATCACAGTCACATTAGGACAATGAAAGTGAGAGAAATTAAGTTTAGAATCATGTACAATAAAAAATTGAAGCTCTCTTATCACATATAGTCATATAATCATTGGAATATAAATAATATCTAAGGATCATAATGAGAAGCTTGAACTATCAGGAGATGCAAATTTCCCAGGTTGTCTAATAACATTTATTTATAAGAAAATTTTGGATCCAAATAAAGCAGTAAACAAATTGTTCAAAAGCATGATAAGTGGCAATAAGAGAGAGAAATTGGAAAGAGATAAAGAAATCAGGAAGAAAAAACTGACATCCTCTCAGCCATCTCCCCGTCGGCGTTTACTTTCCGATGGCATTTGATCTTCTTCCCTCCCACCAATGACACCTATTTCAAACTTTATATAGTGGGTGAGCAACAATGCGTGGGTCTTGTGGCTTTTAAAATAATATTTTTAATCTAGGGGCAAAATGGTCTTTTGGTTTATTTTCCTATCTCATTTTCTTCCAACCAAACAAAAATTTTCTTATCAATCTGTTTTCTTTTCTAATGCGAACCAAACACGTCGGTGGCAAAATATTTTCCCTTCATTTCAATTCTTTTCCTTTATTTTCTTTTCCATTCCTACCTTTTCTTTGATCCAAATGGGCCCTAAGAATTGTCTAAGGACTTAGCTCCTTGGATGGTAATTAAAAAAAAGGAAAATTTCACCGCACTCCCCTAGGACTAAACAAAAATTAAAATTTGTGAGTTGAAAGGTAGTTGCGTCATTATTTTACAAGTCCAATATGATTATTTACAAGACACATATAAAAATTTACAAGTCAAATATGCTTATTTACAAGATAAATTAACGAAATTACAAAACCATCTAGATAAGGAGCACATTCACAATAATACATGCTATTTATAAAACACATATGGGAATTTAAAAGACCATCTCGGCTATATACAAGACAAAGGCATAAATGTCTTTTCAGCCAAAAAACTTAATTTCAATTTAGTCATAAAGGTGCAGTGAAGTTTTAAAGAGCTTTAAGGGCTCTTTGTTATATGGATACAGTGGGGTTGCAATGAAATTTTTCCTCAAAAAAATAATGTGAAGTATATTTATATAAAATGAAATATCAATCATTAAGAGTTGTGGCGCTGCACAACGGACTCAACTAACTAGTTTAAATTTAAAAGGGTTTCATCTCAATAAATATGAATATTGAGATGCTGGTAAAAAAAAAAAGATATTGAGATATTTCGTAACATTTTGAGACTCAATTGGATCCAATTGTTTCCCTGTCAATGGATAAGCCCATAATGTGGGAGAAGATCTAATAAGAAAGTAGAGCCTATAATGTGTGCATGCCCAACCCATGCAAATTAATCTCATTGATAGATGAACCCCTTGAGGGTCTACGTAACCTCTTGCATGGAGTTGCTATGGGTTTATATCACCCACATTTAGCTCTTGTCTTATTTGTTGTTTTGTTGTTAGATCTCTTGACCCCATTGTAAATAAGAAAAAGATAGGAATACTTCATATTAATAAAAAATTACAGTGTGGGATGAAATTTGACTATTAATAATGTGTTTTTATACACACTAGTAACATATTTTCCTTCTTTTGGTTATAACTCGCACATTTATTATACCATTTATAGAAGGCCTTAACTCACAACCTTATGTTAAGAAAACTTTAAGAGAGATGCTTGGTGTCACTTAGGCTAAAGGTTCTAACTAATGACATGTTTTTGTTTCAACTTAGTGTGAGTAGTAGCTTTTCCATTGTGCTATATAAGATGAGAATATTGGACGATCTTAAAAAAAAGGAGGTGATCGCTGGGTAGGAGTAAATTTGCTTCTTCTTCTTTTTTAAACAGGAGTCTAGAGTAAAATAATATATATATATATATATATATATATATATATATATATATATATATATATATATATATGTATGTATACATATATATATATATATATGAGTCAAAATAATGTTGCAATTACACTAAGTTGTATCTGATAGGGTTTTGATGAGTACGAGGAGCGTCTAGCACGGCAAGCTGTTGAGGGTTATCGCTGTCCACTACGGTGGGGTTTTAGAGAGAGGATCCTTTTATGTACTCTATGGAAGGATTAAGTGAGATGGTGTCACCTTTTGGAGGGTCGCCATCTTCAATGGAAGCAGCAAAGGATGGGGAAAAGTTAAGGCTGGATAGGGAGCATCGTAAGCTTAAAAAGGATACGGTTCAGTTCATTGGTGATGTTAGTTTGAAGCCTCTAATTGAGGATTGGATAGAAGAGGAAGGTTTAAAGGAGGAAGTATCGAACTATAAGGACTCATTGCTGAAGAACATTACTCCATCATGGTGTAATCTGGATGAGGAGACGGGAGGTAAAATTGGTTCGATTAAGACATGATTTGATGATGTCTAAGAGAAGATAAGGGGTATTACGGTGGATCTAAGTAATCCGTTATGCCCAAACTTTATTCTGGATGATCGGGAGAAGGAAAGACTAACTAAGCCGTTCAAGAAGACCTTGGTAGTGAAGATGTTGGGTGCTACTCCGAGCTATGATTTCATCTATGGAAAATTTGCTTAAATGTGGGTAAGAGCAGGGAAGGTTCGTGTCTTTGACTTGCAAAATGACTTCTATTTGGTCAAGTTTTGAAGTTAGGAAGACTATGATATGGCTCTTATTGGTGGGTCGTGGGTGGTTGTAAATAATTAGCTCAGTGTCATGAGATGGAGAGCTGACTTCGATCCAAGAACAAAGGTGATTGATCATGTGATTACTTGGGTAAGATTGTCTGATCTTCCTGCTACTCATTTTGATAGGAAATTTTTATTTAATCTGGGGAATGTTATTGGTAAGGGCATTAAAGTGGATGTGCCTACAACTCAGAGGGGAAAGGGGAATTTTGCTAGGATGTGTGTGGAGCTGGACTTAACAAATCCATTAATTCCTTAGTTTAGTATTAAGGGGTAGATTCAAACTATTGAATATGAATGTATGAACCTGTTATGCTTGCATTATGGAAAGGTTGGGCATGTGAAGGAAGTATGTGAGGAGCTGAAAAAAAAATGCAATTAGATAGGGAGAAAGTAAAGGAGGGAAGTGGAGGAATAGAAGAAAGGGATAGTGAAAAAGAAGAGCGGAGTATGGAGAGTGCATGGAAGGTAGTTCAGAGACCTTAGAGATCGAGGAGGGGCATACATAGGGCTAAAAACTAGAAGGATGGGAATAGATTTGCAGTATTGAGGGAAGTGAAGAGTGAATTGGGGAGGAGGAGACCTCTAACTGAATTGACTAATAGAGGTAATAGTGAGAAAGTTGGAGTTGTAAACAAAAGAAATGATGTAATGGCTGAAGGGATAGGTAGAAGAACTGTTGAGAGGAAAAATGATTTTGAAGGAGAAATAGTGGAAAATAGGAGACTTCGAGAGTCCTAGCAGGGGTACAAGGGAAGGGGAGAAGGTAGTAAGGAGGTGCTAAAGCCTATCCCAGCTTGGGTGGTAAGAGCGATGAGCTTAGCAATTGAGGGGGATGAAATCAAAAAGGGAAGTTGTTGGAGAATCAAGTATGATTATTAATGGCATAGAAGATGTGGAGGAAAGAGAGATGATTTTTAGTGATGAGGGGGATGAGAGGAGACAATGTGAGTTGAGAAGGTGGGGTGATAGATGTTAATGATGAATACCATGAGAATCATTGTTTGGAATTGTCATGGGGCAGCTGTGAAAGGTTTTGTTATGTCAATGAGGAATTTGAACAAAGAATTTAAGCCGGATTTAGTGGTGTTACTCGAATTGAGATCAAAGGTTTTGTTCAGCAAGTTGTGTCTTCATATTCAAGAGATCCTTTGTAAATTCCAAGTGGACCAATCAGAAGGGCAAGAGCCAAACAAATGAATGAAGCATTAAATGGGCTAGTGCAAGAGGCTTGGACAAAGCAAGAGGTGATCGGATCAAATCCGGACAAAAATGCTGAAAACGTCACTAATATCATATGGGCTGCAAATGGAGATACTAATCAAGTTTTGGGCTTAGGGACTTCAAAACAAAGAGCTTGGACCTAGTACTATACATGGGAGGACTCATTTGGGCCTAAATAAGCACATTTTGGGCCTTGAATGCTGATTATATATTTGTGTGAAAATTATTAGATAATCGTATATTTGACTTTTGAGTTTCCTAATTAATTAATTGTATTAGGCTATTTTCTATTTTCTAGGATGCATTTAATGCAATTAGGGTTTTTGAAACTTCTCTTTAAATACCATGTAACCCTTCATTTGGAGGCAGACTTTGAGACTTGATTATTGAATGAAAGGTTGCACTTTTCTGCACCTCGTTTCTTAGGAGTGGATTCTCTCTAGGGTTCTTCTTAGAACTAATAGACTTATCAAGGCTTGATCAACCTTGTGGCGTCTTCCAACACTTTGGGTCCTTGTTCTTTCGTGCTCAAGGGTTCAAGTGGATCGTCGATCTGCGTTTAGCGTTCTTGGGGTGCGTATATTCAGATTGGTTGTGGGTTCGTGGGGTCTTTTCTTATGGGTTCGCACCGTCTTGGTATTATACCTTCAGATCTAAACTCATGTCACATGTTTCTGTTCGTTGTTTCAATTTTTGTTTAGGGTTTTGTGCTTTGTTCTCGAGTCTTTTCGTCTAAGTCATCTGTGTTCGTGTCTGAAATTATTGGTTCTCTTCATCAATCGTTTCATTATGGTTTCCAATGTTTAGTGAGTCTTTTTCATAGTTCAAAATCTCTTCTTTCATCTCGGTTTGGAATCGTTCCAATCCAATTTGTCATTAGTGAGTTATAGCCATTTCAATTCAGTCGTGTTTTTGCAATTTTTTTGTGTAAATTCATTTTCAGAACATCATCAAATATTCTGCCCTTGTTTGACCACTTTTACTTTGTGTTTTCGGTCATTTAATAGGTCATCTTCATTGTTCAGAATTTCATCTTTCTAGTCATTTTAATTTCATCTCAATTAAAAATTTCTACAATGAGTTATAGTCTTTTCAAAATGACACTTTTCTGGAATTTCTGGGTTCAGATTGCTTGAGATTGTTTGTGATAGATTGAGTATTCTCTTTAAATTTTAGTAAAAAAAAACCAGCATCAGAAAAAAAAGAAAAGAAAAGGAAAAAAAATTGACAAAAAAAAGCAAAAAAAAAAAGAGAGAAGAAAGTTCCAATTGATGTGGTGGAAGTGTTATATGCAATCATATATCTTAATACCCAGAATTTGACTATACCTTTTTCATTCTATCAATCGAACTTTTATTTTCCTTGAACTCCTTTTCCAATACTCACTTTGATGTTCCTTATTTCTGAGTGTTGTGTTGATTTCTATAAGTTGTGATTGTATTGATTAAATTGCTTAGTTCTTTAAAGAGCCTAAGAGGAATCTAAAAGCGAAAAAAAGATAAGAGTGATATACATCAATTCAAAAAGCCAACTTTGAGTGAAACACGAGTGCAGAGTGACATTCTTGAGGGAAACACGTGAAGAATTTGTGAGGAAATTTATTTCTCTAACATCTTTCTTGCAGATACAATGTCTAATGTAGAAGAAACATCAGGTGGTAATCCACTGAATCTAGATGACCACCTCAGGGCAATGCAGTAACAATTTGCACGTATGAATGTGGTTTTTGGAGAAATAAGGAATATGATGGATAGGCAAGATGAAAGGATTGCAAATCTGTAAAGAGTCCGACCAAATCCTCAAAGGCACAATAGGCAATGAGATGCTTCTATGGATGAATTTAAATATGAAAGTTATGAGGTTAGTGTTGCTAGTGAGGAAGATCTTGAATCTGAATTTGAAGTGGGAAAAAATAGAATTAGAGGAGATAGGAGGTATGGGAGAAGACATGACAGAAATATTCCTAGGGAAAGAAATAGAGTAGATGGAAACTTTGGGAGCATCAAAATGAAAATGCCACCTCTCCAAGGTAGGAGTGATCCTGAAGCATATTTGGAGTGGGGGAAAAATATAGAAATGATTTTTGAGTGCCATAATTATTATGAGGCTAAAAAGGTGAAGTTGGCAACAATAGAATTCACTGATTATGCCATTGTTTGGTGGGATAAATTGGGCATTAATAGGAGGAATAATGGTAAGAGGCCTGTAGCAATATGGAGAGAAATGAAAACTTTAATGAGGAGGATATTTATCCCTAATCATTACTATAGGGAGCTTTATCAAAAGTTACAGACCCTTACACAAGGCTCTAAGAGTGTAGAGGAATATTATAAAGAGATGGAATTGACTTTAATAAGAGCTAATGTGCAAGAAGAAAGAGAGGCTACAATGGCTTGTTTCCTAAATGGACTTCACAAAGAAATTGCTGACATAGTGGAATTACAACACTATGTGAAGTTGGAAGACATGGTGCATATGGCAATTAAGGTGGAAAAGCAACTTAAGCGTAAAAGTGCTTCAAAATTCCATTCTGGATCAAGTTCATCATAAAAACAATTTTGGAAGAAAGGAGAAAGAGCTATCTAAAAGGAGACAACTAAAGGCAGAGAAGATGCTACATCAAAGAGCAAAGGTAAACCTGATTCTCAAACTTCTAGAAATAGAGATATAAAGTATTTCAAGTGTTTGGGTACAGGTCATATAGCTTCTCAGTGCCCCAACAAGAGAGTCATGATTTTGAAAAATAATGAAGTTGTGACTGAAAGTGAGAGTGATCATGATTCCATGCCCTTACTTGAAGATGCTAGTGATGATGGGGTTGAATATGCTGAGGAAGGAGAATGCCTTGTGGTTAGAAGAACTTTGAATTTTCAGGTGAAGGAAGATGAAATGAATGAGCAAAGGGGAAACAATTTCCATACTCGTTGCCTCATTATTAACAAGGTTTGTAGTTTGATAATTGATGGTGGGAGTGTAACAAACGTTGCATGCACTACATTGGTTGAGAAATTGAATTTACCAACCATTAGACACCCTAGACCATATAAGCTGCAATGGTTGAATGAATGTGGGGAAATTAAAGTTGATAAGCAAGTTCTTATTTCATTTTCCATTGGCAAATATTGTGATGAAATAATATGTGATGTTGTTCCTATGCATGCTGCACATCTACTTTTGGAAAGACCTTGGGAGTTTGATAGAAAAGTAAAGAGGGATGGGTTTACAAATATATATTCTTTTGTAATAAACAATAGACCCGTGACTCTTGTACCATTGACTCCAAAGCAAGTGTATGATGATCAACTTAAGATGAAAAGAGGGAGAGATAAGAAAAAGAGTGATATAAAAAATGAGAAAGATGAGAGAGAAAAATAAAAAAGAATAGGGAGTGAAAAAGAGAGAAAATCTGAGAGTTCAGAAAAAGAAACCTAGAGAAAGGAAAAGAGTAAAGAGAGAAAAGAAAAGAAGAAGATGAGTTTTATGCAAAAGAAAGTGAAGTGGGGAGTGCTTTTCTGGTTGAAACACACTTGCTTCTCCTTGTTTACAAGGAATCCTTTTTGAACACTAATGACATTAACTCTTCCTTTCCTAGTGTTATTGGTTCTTTATTGCAGGAATTTGATGATGTGTTCCCTAAAGAGATTCCACCAGGTTTACCGCCTATTAGAAGAATTGAACATCAAATTGATTTCATTCCTGGAGCAACAATTCCCAATAGGCCAGCATATAGAAGCAACCTTGAAGAAACAAAAGAACTTCAAAGGAAAGTAGAAGAGCTCATGGCAAAAGGCTATATTAGAGAAAGTTTGAGCCCTTGTGCAGTTCCAGTACTTCTAGTGCCAAAGAAGGATGGAACTTGGAGGATGTGCATTGATTGTAGAGTTATCAATAATATTACTGTAAAGTATCGCCATCCCATTCCTAGATTAGATGATATGCTTGATGAATTGCATGGTTCTATTGTATTTTCTAAAATTGATTTAAAATCTGGGTACCATCAAATTAGAATGAGGGAATGGGATGAGTGGAAAACTGCTTTCAAGACCAAACATGGATTGTATGAATGGCTAGTTATGCCATTTGGTTTAACTAATGCGCCTAGTACTTTTATAAGATTAATGAACCATGTTTTGTGTGCTTTCATTGGGAAATTTGTTGTGGTTTGTTTTGATGATATTCTGATTTATAGCAAGGATTTGGATGAGCATTTGAATCATTTGCATTGTGTGCTTGATGTTTTGAGGAAGGAAAAATTGTTTGCAAATATGAAGAAGTGTGATTTTTGCATGGATAAAATTGTTTTTGTTTGATTTTGTAGTGAGTGCTAAAGGAATAGAAGTTGATAAGGAAAAGATAAGAGCTATAAAAGAATGGCCAACACCTAAAACCATAACTGAGGTGAGAAGTTTTCATGGTTTGACTAGTTTTTATAGGCGATTTGTGAAAGATTTTAGCACACTTGCTACACCATTCATTAAGGTTATTAAAAAATCTGTTGGTTTTAAATGGGATAAAGCACAAGATGATGCATTTATTAAACTTAAGGATGGATTGTGTTCTGCACCTGTGTTGGTATTGCCTGATTTTAGCAAAACTTTTGAGATTGAATGTGATGCATCTGGAGTTGGGATATGAGCTGTTTTAATGTAGGAAAGAAAGCCAATTGCTTATTTTAGTGAAAAGCTAAATGGAGCAGCCTTGAAGTATCCAACTTATGACAAAGAGCTCTATGCACGTAAAAGAACATTGGAGAATTGACAACACTACCTTTGGCATAAACAGTTTGTGATTCATACTGATAATCAATCCTTGAAGCATATTAAAGGGCAAGGTAAGCTAAACAAGAGACATGCAAGGTGGCTGAAATTTATTGAGACATTCACATATGTCATCAAATATAAGAAAGGTAAAGAGAATGTGGTTGCTGATGCATTGTCAAGAAGGTATACTCTTCTTTCTTCTCTTAATACTAGATTGCTTGGCTTTAAACATATCAAGGAGTTGTATGCAAATAATGATGATTTTGCTGAAGTGTTTCTTGCTTGTGAAAAGAAAACATTTGATAAATTTTACAGGGTTGATGTATATTTGTTTAAAGAAAACAAATTGTGTGTGCCTCAATGTTCATTGCGTGAATTGCTTATGAGAGAAGCACATGAGGGAGGTTTAATGGGTTACTTTGGTGTGAAAAAAACTTTGGATGTTTTGCATGAGCATTTCTTTTGGCCTAAAATGAAACGTGATGTAGAAAGAATTTGTGCTAAATGCATAATATGCAAAAAGGCTAAATCTAGAGTTTTGCCATATGGTTTGTATACTCCTTTACTTGTACCTAGTGAACCTTGGGTTGATATTTCAATGGATTTTGTGTTGGGGTTGCCTAGGTCAAAAAGAGGAATGGATTCCATATTTGTGGTTGTTGATAGATTTTCTAAAATGGAACATTTCATTACTTGTCATAAAACTGATGATGCTACATATATTGCTGATTTGTTCTTCAAAGAAATTGTGAGACTTCATGGTGTTCCTAAAAGTATTGTTTCTGATAGGGATACAAAATTCTTGAGTCATTTTTGGAGAGTTTTGTGGGGAAAGCTTGATACTAAATTGTTGTTTTCTACTGCTTGTCATCCATAAACTGATAGACAACCTGAAGTTGTCAATAGAACCTTGTCTCAATTACTCAGAATTGTGATTCAAAAGAACTTAAAAAAATTGGGAATGTTGCTTGCCATTCATTGAATTTGCATATAATAGAAGTGTGCATTCATCTACTGATTATTCCCCTTTTGAAATAGTATATGGTTTTAATCCATTAACTCCTTTGGATTTATTATCATTACCTATTGATGAGAGAGCAAGTCTTGATAGGAAAAAGAAAGCTAAACTAGTGCAGCAACTTCATGAGCGTGTAAAACAACAAATTGAAAAGAAAAATGAGCAATATGCATCCAAAGCAAACAAAGGAAGAAGGCGTGTTCTTTTCGAACCTGGAGATTGGGTGTGTGTGCATATGAGGAAAGAGAGATTTCCAACTCAAAGAAAATCAAAATTAGCTCCAAGAGGAAATAGTACATTTCAAGTGCTTGAGCGAATAAATGATAACACTTACAAGATTGATTTTCCTGGTGAGTATTCTGTTAGTGCTACTTTTAATATAGCTGATTTATCTCCTTTCGATGCAGATGAAGATTCAAGGACGAATCCTTTTGAGGAGAGAGGGAATGATGCGGTTTAGCAAGTTGTGTCTTCATATTCAAGAGATCCTTTGCAAATTCCAAGTGGACCAATCAGAAGGGCAAGAGCCAAACAAATGAATGAAGCATTAAATGGGCTAGTGCAAGAGGCTTGGACAAAGCAAGAGGTGATTGGATCAAATCTGGACAAAAATGCTGAAAACGTCACTAATATCATATGAGCTGCAAATGGAGATACTAATCAAGTTTTGGGCTTAGAGACTTCAAAACAAAGAGCTTGGACCTAGTACTATACATGGGAGGACTCATTTGGGCCTAAATAAGCATATTTTGGGCCTTGAATGCTGATTATATTTTGAGACTTTTATTTGTGCGAAAATTATTAGATAATCGTATATTTGACTTTTGGGTTTCCTAATTAATTAATTGTATTAGGCTAGTTTCTATTTTCTAGGATGCATTTAATGCAATTAGGGTTTTTGAAACTTTTCTTTAAATACCATGTAACCCTTCATTTAGAGGCAGACTTTGAGACTTGATTATTGAATGAAAGGTTGCACTTTTCTGCACCTCGTTTCTTGGGAGTAGATTCTTTCTAGGGTTCTTCTTAGAACTAACAGACTTATCAAGGCTTGATCAACCCTGTGGCGTCTTCCAACACTTTGGGTCCTTGTTCTTTCGTGCTCAAGGGTTCAAGTGGATCGTCGATCTGCGTTTAGCGTTCTTAGGGTGCGTATATTCAAATTGGTTGTGGGTTCGCACCAATGGGTGATGTGGAATAGGGATAAATTAGCATTAAAGGTTGTGGAGAAACATGATCAGTTTGTGCATTGCTGTTTGGGCCATAAAAGTAGGGAGTAGTTCTTTACTACAATGTATGCTTGTCTGTAGGAAGAGAGGAGGGGAATTTTGTGGTGTAATATATCTAGAATTGCAAGCCAAATGAATAGTAAATGGCTTGTGGTTGGTTATTTTAATGAGATTGCAGATCCAAGGAAGCAAAGACGAGGAGCACGAGTGAATGTTCTGAAATGTAATAATTTTAGTAGGAGAATTGAAGAATGGGGATTGATGGATGTAGAAATGAAGGGCCCGACTTTCATATGGAAGGGTCCAAAATGGTGGGGGCATGAAAGGTTGTATAAAAAAATTAGATAGGTGCTTATGCAATATGGAGTAGCAGGGGGAGTTTGAGGAGGCGGTTGTTAAAGTACGGGCTCATATTTGTTCTGATCATCATCCCATATTGATTGATCTAAGGCCTGAAAGGAGGGGTTGGGGGAGGAGACCATTTCGGTTTAAAGCTGCATGGCTAACTTATGCTAGCTTTAAGGAGTTTCTAGGGGAGAGTTGGTGTCGACAGTTGGAGAATCGTAAGGCTTTATGGGATTTGCATAAAAGACTAATTTGGTAGAATCAATGCTCTGAAACCCGGACCGGACACTGAACTGGTCGGGGTATTAGGTCAAGGGTTAATGGGTCATATCGGAGTCAAACCAGAGCTAAATCGGTGAGAAATTGAATATTTTAGGCTTATTAATATGAAATTCTAAAACAAAATAAAAATAATATTTTTTTTAAAAAAATACCGAACTAGATTGGTTTCCGGACCGAACCGGTTTACTAGTCAGTTGGCCGATTTCCAGTCCGGTCCGGTCCGGGTTTCAAAACCCTGTGTAGAATAGAAGAGTATTTGGGAAGGTTGAATTACATAAAAGGGAGCTGAATTACGTAACTTCTTGCATGGAGCTGCTATGGGTTTATCTCACCCATATTTAGCTCCTATCTTATTTGTTGTTAGATCTCTTAAACCCATTGTGAACAAGAAGAAGATATGAATACTTCATATTATTAATATTAATAATAAAAAATTACGGCATGGGATGAAATTTGACTATTAATAATGTGTTTTTACTCACACTATTAACATATTTTTTTTTGTCATAACTCGCACATTTATTATACTATTTATAGAAGGCCTTAACTCACAACCTTATGTTAAGAAAACTTTAAGAGAGATGCTTGGTGTCACTTAGGCTAAAGGTTCTAACTAATGACATGTTTTTGTTTCAACATAGTGTGATTAGTAGCTTTTCCATTGTGCTATATAAGATGAGAATATTGGATGATCTTAACAAAAAAAAAAAAAAAAGGAGGTGATCACTGGGTAGGAGTAAATTTGCTTCTTCTTCTTTTTAAACAGGAGTCTAGTGTAATATATATATATATATATATATATATATATATAAGCAAAATAATGTTGCAATCACACCCTTATAAAGTTGTAATAACAATCTTATCTGATTAACAATAATAAGCTGCATCTTCAACCATGGAACCATATACCGTTTTAACTTGTAGCATGATCAACTGACTCATATTCTAGTTTTAACTTTTAGCATGAACATATATAATTACAACCTTATGTGATTAAAAAAATTTTTTGTTTTTCAGGATAAATTTACACCTAAATAAAATTGACATGAATGTCATATAGATTATCAGTTTAACATATTTGATCAACTAACAGTTGAATTTAATATAAATAATAATCACCACAAAATTATTAGGATTTGAAAATTTTAAAAACGATTTGAAATTTTTTAACAAGAAGAATGATAATAGATAATAAATAAGGATGATTTAAGACGCACGGACCAAGAAAAGGAATATGATTGACCAGGCCTTTTCAACTCGATTGCGTGCATGTGAATTGGAATCAATGGTGGCTCGCGGGCCAATGGCATATGCATTGTAGATTAACTGTAATGAGCGGCAAAAGTTGGTGGCAGAGAAAAAAAAAAAAGAAGGGAAAAGAGGGAAAAGGTGAAGTGGGAGAGAGGATGGATATGGATGTTGACGTGCCTCCTTCTTCCCTGGTCCAGTGTGGCTCTGCATTTTCAATCATGCTGCATCATTGGAGCATGGTTCGCTGGATAGTCGGTTAGTTTGTCTCTTCAAACGCGTTTTGGCTCCGAGTCAACGATCAAGCCAACTAATGAATTTCCCTTTTGAGTTTTGAGTTTTGAATTCCGTCCAACCATTTCTCAGACGCCCAATTGCCCTGAAACCTTCGCTGTTTGGTTCATTCTTTCTTTCTTTTAAAGCAGTAATCGCATAGAGAAGGTATAGGCTTGTTCTTTCACTCTTTTTTTTTCTCCTTTCTTGATTGTTTCGCTCCACAATCGTGGTTTCTGCTTGGACGAACTATATACGATGGTCAATTTAAATCGGACTTTAATTTTCTGATTTGGGAATGTTTAATGATCTCGTCTTGCGCATGTGATGGTTTCTTCTGTTGATTATAATTTTGAATTTTATTGACTAATTCAATGGCTTGTGCACTTATGTTGATTGGTCTCTTGTTCTTCCGGGATCATATTCTTTTCCCGGGCGAAACTTAATTTTGTCTACAAGTATAGAAATCGTTTCCTCTCCATGTTTTCTCTCTCCCGACATCTCTTTTCCCTACGGATTCGTTGTGGCCGTTTTGTCTGAATTTGGAATCCGTTGTGTTGTACAGTTCTTTTAGATGTAGTTGAAGATATCTGTGTAATGTTTGTAAGCTCTCTAATTTCGTACGAACGAGTCTTTCTTATATGGTTTTGATTTTCTTGCAAAGCCACCACTCTGCAATTAACCTTGTATTGCATTTTGTCCTCAACTTTGGGGTCTATTTCAAATCCTTTTACCATTGCAAATTTGATGGTATTCACCGAAAATATGTAATATCTTGAGCTGTTTCCTTATTTCGAAATTAATTGAATTGACATGCAATTGATATTCTCTGCCAAGGAACTTTGCTCCATGCCAATGGACTGGATTCCTCTGCTCCTTTACGAACGTTGACCATAAAATCAAATAACGAAAAAGGTTGTGGTCTCATGTTGCTCTGACAAGAATTCCCCCCCTCCCCTTTTGTTTTAACATCTCTCAAGAATATCATCTGTTGCAGGGGCATCTGAAGTTGCTTCATCTTGATCAGTGGTGATAATGGAGGAAGGTATTGATACCCAAATCAATGGTGAGAAACTTGGGGTTGAAGAAGATGGTTATGAGATAGCAAATTCTAATGAGAGGCTGGTTGTTGTAAAAGGTGAACCCAAGATTCCTTCTCGCTATCTAAGTGGTCGGATTCCTTCCTGCCATGATAATTGCAAATTTGGCTTCCAACATTCTGTTGAAGCTAAACCAAGGAATGCAGCACCGAAAAAATCTATAGCCAGTGGTAGAAAAACCAAAGTTTCAGAAGAAATCGTTGTTTCTGTGGCTGGGGTGAAGAAATCAACAATTGATTCAAATGATTCTCCAACTTTAAAATTGGGAAAGGCTGAAACGGTCATGAAGGATCAATTGCCAAAGGATGGATCTGTCCCTTCAGATAAAACATTACTGTCCGCTGAGGAAACCGATGTTTCCATGGACCATCGTCCCATTGATAAAAAGAACGAACAATCAGAGCAATCTTCTCTGCCAGTGCAGGAATCTCCTAATAGTCAAACGAGCAGGGAAGTAGAGAAAAGCAAAAGTTCTTATGGTTCTGGCAGCAAGAATACAAGTGAAGGCAGAAGCAAGCAGATAAAGTCATCTCCAATAGGTGGCAAGAGGGGACCGGTGCCAACTAGTAGCCCCTTATCTACAAAGCACTATGTAAAGAATTCTTCAAGCACAACTTCTAAGACTGCCAGGAACCTGAAAGAAGTGGCTAATTCAAAAATTCAAAAGAATGTTGAAGTCAAACCTGAGCCAACCAGCAATGATAATTTACAAGAAAAAATTTTGAAAGTGGATGAACCTACCCCAGTTGAGAAATCTATGGAACCTACTCTGGATTGTGGTCCCACTAACCAGTCTTCAGTCTCACCATCATTGGGGTACAAAAGCTTGGAGCAAGATTCCGAGCAAATCAGTGAGTGTGGATCGCATGCATCTTCAAAGAAGAGTGTTGGACATGGTAACCATGGAATTCATCCAACTAAATCTTTGGCACAATCTCCTAAATCTTCTGGGATTAAAGACAAGAGAAGTATGCAGAAAACAACCATTGTCTCATCATCTTTATCAGCACTGTCACAATCAGCATCTTCTAGGAGGATCTTTAGACATGGCGACCAAGGAAATCATCAGACTAAATCTCCAGCTTCTTCTCCTGTGCCTTCTGGGATCAAAATCAATAGAAAGACACAGAATACAATACATAATACTTCATCAAATCTATCTTCATCGTCACGATCACAAAATTCAAGGAGGGCCTTTAAACATGCTGACAATGGAAACCGTCCAATTACATCACTGAAACCCTCTCCACTTCCTTCTGGGGTCAAAGTCAAGAGACGAATGCAGCATGCAGTACATAGTTTTCCATCATCTTCATCACTGCCATCAGCAAAAGAATCATCTCTTTCCCCACCCAACTCTTCCCAAGGAAAACAAAATGGTGCCACTTTTAAGATCAACAAAACAGGAAACCAGTATCCAGGTGAAAATGTAAAGGTTGGGTTCAAAATCAGGCCAAAGATGAGTGCAGCAGGTGGGGGAGGAGATAAATTTATTCCAACCCGTAAATTGAGTTTCAGGAGGGGAAAGGTGATTGAACTTCAGCCTCAGAATAATGTTCCTCTTCCTCGAAGACTGAAATTTCGTCCTGCACGCTTGCTTAGTGACACGGAGAGAGAAAAAATTGAAAATAGAAAATGGGTCAGGAAATGGAAAGAAGCTGATAAAGGTGAATCAAATGATGCAAAAACAAAATCTGAAACTATTTTGCCCAGGGTCCAAATCGCGGAAAGAAGTAAAAGGAGAAGTTTTGGGAGAAAAGTTGCAGATGGAAACAAGATTGATGGGTCAGCATCAAGATCTCAGCAGGTTGTTTTAAGACACCAAAATTTGCTTGGGAAGCAAGTTACCCCCCGGCGTTTATACAATAATGTGATTGAAGAGACGGCAACCAAGCTTGCTGAGCTCAGGCAGAGCAAGGTCAAGGCTTTGGTTGGTGCATTTGAGACTGTAATATCTCTTGATTCTCCTGGTCTGGAGGCCGCATCCACGTAAATAAGAACAAACAGGGTTACCTGAGGTTTGCGACATGTTGAAAATATAACTTTTATGTACAGAATGATAATGGTTTGTGAGAAAATAGTTCTGGAAGGAAGAGCACGGTTCAGAAAATGGTGACTTTAGTCTTGAGCTTTCTGAAATGCAACTGTGAGTGTTGTGGATTGATTAAGCTCGGATTGTTGATGTTGTTTTGTGTATTTCCTCTGATGTTAAGGTGTTAATATTTGGAAATATTGAGGAGATTTTGTTGGTGGTGCATGCGTTAGCATTCTCAACATATTTGAACACTTTTGTCATTGCTAACTCATTTGTGTATTGAACAGTTATGGATACTTTTGATAACCGTCTCATGAGAATTGGCCGCACTGGGCTTTTATCGTATGAGATGGGAGGCATTTTGACATGTTCCAACACACAAGATGAGATCTCTTGTACTTGGGGCATCGCATATAAGTATCAAAGCGCAAAGGTCAAAGTTAAAGGGAGGATGATTAGGATTAGTTATACTCCTCTGGTCCTTAATATAAAACAATTTTAAGGAATTAATCTTAGTCCTAAATATGAGACATAATTTTTATATTTGTTTGTCTTTTCCTTATTTGTCCCTATTAATACTCTTTCAATAATAGTTAAGGAGGAGAGGGAATGAGAGAATTAATGAAGATGGTAAGGGTATTTTAGAAAATACATATTATATTAACCAACTCAACTAACTTTCTTAAACTGATCAAATTAGGTAAGTATGACTGGAGGAGTATTATTAGACATGTTCTTCCTTTGCAGCCAAGTTCTTTTGTCTGCTAAGCCTTAATGACAGCAATTATTTAAAACTTGCCATTTATTTTATCTTGTGCGCTGATTTTTGAGGCATCAAGACAAACTTAAGCTAATTTGAACAAACAAGCGAAAAAGAAGGCGAAACACTAAACAGAAAAACAGACAAGAAGTTGCATAGTTTGACACATATAATGATATAATAATCAAGTTGTTACTGAAATTGAAGGTAATAAGTTGCATGAGGCATTACTTATAATATCATCTATCAGGGAGTTCACTTGCACTCTGAGATATATGGCTTATGGCATAATTTTTCTCTTCTAATGCAAGGTTGAAGATAACTTCAGCAGTCAAAACAACATATGAGATATCAAGACTATTGAAGTATATTGTAATATGAACAATTTGAGCAGCACACTATGATGTCATTACATATACCATCTTTGTTTTTCCCAAAGTTAATAAATTTCTAAATCCAGATTAGAAAATAAGGTGACACTAACACATGTATATCCTCCAATTGTTTGATTTTTCAATTCCAGACTATCGAGTAATAATTTGTTGTGATTAAAATATGAAGCAGCAGAAACATTTGACAGGGACCCTGCCTGTCTCTCTGATTTGTTTTGCTGTTTCTCTGATCTGAGACTCCTCTTTCCTTCTCTTGTCCTCTAACTGAGATCTAGCCATTCTTGCTGTCATATCAATCCTTGCTATTTTGTTCTGGTAACGTTGTTGCTCTATTGCCCTTGTGGTCGGATCCATCATGTTCTGTAGTTCCATAAACTATGAGATTATGATATTCACAACATGTTAAACTGTAACACATTTCCAAGATCCGACACAAACCTTCCTCTCCAAGTGAAGTTTGGCCTGCTTCTTCTGCTCAGTTTCCCAGGACAGAATTTTGGACTTAATCTTCTCATACCTGCAAATTTTTCTCACGGTTAAAACAATCATGTCAACTAGTAGTACTACTTAAGATTATTCTTTAATACCTTTTGCGAATCTTTTGCAGGTTGGCCTTTTCCCAAACATGAGCTCTAGTTTTGAAATCATTTTGCTGTGGTGGAATTGGGATCCTCTGGTTCTGAGGAGAGGGTTTCGTAGAGAAAGCATTTTCTCTTGCTACAAACACGTATAGCCAAACATGTTATCTATATATCTTCTTTTTTCATATGGCTACCTAACTAAGCCAGATTCAAATATTGTTGGGCCTAATTGAAGATACTTATATATATGCATGTGTGTATAAAAGCAAAGAGAGAGAAAATTGAATAATGATTACCATAAGTAGGGGTTGAATCTTGTCTTATGGTGATGCTTCTGGAAGAAGAAATGGGAACCTCTTTAAAGTTGGGGAGATAGAGTGAATATATGGCAAATGCAGCGGCAGCAACTGCAGATGTGTGCTCCTCATCTCTTACTCTCCATTTTCACACAAACAATCCATAACGTTAATTTTATCCAATGATGAGAAACTCAATATTTTTTTAAAATAATTTTCCATTTAACTTGATAGGATTTAAATATTAGAAAGATGATTACAAATTCCTAAGCTATTATTTCCCCTATGCATAGTATGAGAGACAAAATACCTACTTTACTTAAACACAGCTCTAATTTTAAGAAAATCAGTATTTTTTTATGGCCGGTCTCTTACATAAGTATAATAGGGGAATTACAATGAGATCCCAAAAAAGAGATTTAATTATTCAAAAATCCAATAACAACTGAGAAGCATGCAATGACAAGTTCTAATATAAGAAATGATAATATGTTTATGCTGATCACTTGTCATTGGGACTTCTTAGTAATTAAGTCCCTTTCTAGGACCTTTTAGTAATTTCCCCTATGTTATTTAAATTTAAATTTTAATAAAAATAATTACGTAAATATTAAAAGACTAAACAAAATTATATTGAAAGTGTGCTTGGCTTATGCTTTTGAAATGTTGTGTAAATTTCTTTCTTTCTTTCTTTTTTTTTTTTTTTTGGTGATGAAATTAACATTAAAAAATGAAGGTTACTTCACTATGAGGATACCATAAAATCAGTTCAAAACGATACGATATAATATTAAAAATAGGTTAAAATTAAAAGAATAAAAAACACCAGTTTGGGAAGTGGGTACCTTGTTTGCTTGAGCCTGTTTTCCATGACTTAAATGGAAATACGCGGGACCAATTTGTTGCCTTCTTAAACTTGTGGATTAACTTGAACGATTGTGCAGATGAACAGAATGAGATGCTATATATACACAATTAAAAGTGCTTCTAAAAGATTAAAACTTTATGAACAGATCGAAAATGCAAACAAGCAAAGCAAAATCTGCCTATAAACCACGAAAAGGATCTCTTTTTGTTTCTGTCAAACACACATCCACACTCACATGCACTTAACCTCAACGTTCAACTTGCCACCCTTTGTTTATTAGGAGGGGAATGATACAATCTCAGGATTACAGGCTGCAAGAAGCATGCTTTGTGTTGCCAATACATTGATTGAGACATGAAAGTGTAGGACTGATACAACTTCTCATGCTTGTTTTGGGATCTCATTTGGACGCTAAAACTAACTTTTTGAATTATATTTTGGTTTAGTATTAGAAGCAAATGGACTTTTCTTCTAAAAGTCCCATCGATCTAAAGTTAGGCTGAGAACCATCTCTTTTATCTTTCACTTAAAGATATGTATTAAAATCACCTATAATAACTCAAGGCGCATTCACAATATTACTAATGTCAACAATTTCACTCCATAGATTGCATTGAGAATACAACACCATTTTCAAAATGATATCATATCATAAAGAGTCTTGTTCAGTGAGTGCCTGATTTGTAATACATGAAACAACCAAATAATTTATTTCCTCTTAATTATGACATTATTTTCCATTTATATTATATTTTAAGATTTCGTTATTGATAGAGTATAATAACGCTACATAATCTATATAGTCAACTCAACCTTATGATATAAAACTTATTGTTATATTACATCTGATTTTTAATATAAGAGTTAATTGATATTTAGTTTATTTTAAATATAGGCCATCTCCACTTTATTCTCTATATTTATCATTTTTTAATATATCTCTATTGATTACACATATTAAAAAACATTACATAAAGAGATAGTTTCAAAACAATTTAAGAAGGTATGTTAGGTAAATTAATACATAATTTTAACAATTAACTGACTTTCTTGAACGATCAAGTAAATTTGATAATAAAGACAAGATATAGTAATATTTTCCATCGATGTATTAATTTCCATCTAGCAAATAATTTCCTTAATGTGATATGTATCGTATTTTCCCACAAATTGCTTAATTTTTTTGTGATGAAAATTTAAAACACATAGTGAAAACGAATAGTTCCAAGCATAAAAGTTTTCTAATTAAAAATAAAAGAATGAAACCATTTTTCCATTAAAAAGATAACAAATCAGATGTAAATAATCCACATTATTTTAAGGCATAATCTACACCAAACGCACCCTTTGACTCTGCCTGCGGATTAGTATAAAATGGAGACACTGAACCAGAGAGGGTTTTTAGCTATGGTTTTGGTCCCTTGGTAACCTGTAAAACCTTTCGTACGCAACCGAGCTTTGTGAGTTAGGGGGACATGGCTTCTGCGAGCTTATCGTCGAATATTCCGTCAAGGGCACAAATCCTTTCTCTCCTCCGCTCTCTCCTCCGCACGGCTCGCCAATTCTCCGATTACAACATCAGGGAATACACCAAGCGCCGAGCCATTGACGCCTTTCGCCACAACCAAAACCTTACCGACCAAGCTTCCATTGCTTCCGCTTATTCCGACGGCAAGGCTCAGCTCGAGATCGCGAAGAGGCAAGCAATCGTTTACTCGCTTTACGCCCCTAACATCAAGAGCGTCATGGACTTGAAGTTATGATTCAGCTCTCTTCTTCCTCTCCACTTTTGGTTTCAAGGGTTTTTTCCCCTTCCTGTTTCTCATTAGGGTTTCTGAGAGGAGGATTAATGTACAATAACTGATTTCTGTATCTTGGTTTTGCACTCTGCTTCAAGGCGTTATTAAGGATTTGTATTTTTGTAGTAGCCTAGTAGGTTCGGTTCAAAGTTAGCGTTTCGTCTGGCTGCGGATTGAATAGAATCTCAGTCCGTTGAATGGCTACGTTTCTTGTTCGTATAATTTATAGTTTTTGTTCGTCTTATTTTACTCTCTTTTTTTTCCGATTTGATTTTCTCTCGTCGCATGTGGTATAACGACTAGGAACTGGGCAAGGAAAGTGGAAGAATTTAGGGAGGTAGTGCGAGATGTCCTTAAATTCCATAGCTAATATTAGCATGGAAAACTAAGGTAATCAAATATGACTGATTCGATTACCAATGGTAAATTAATATTTTGATTGGTTCAGTGAACTGAATAACATAATTAATCAACATCTTATGCGGCGTTAGGTGTACGGTTTGGATATTCTAAATCTCTTTTAAACTAATGGATCTTCAAGGCGAACCAGAAGTAAAACTTCTGAATGGCATAGCTTCTGGCAAAAAAAAAAAAAAAAGAAAAGAAAAGAAAAGAATGGGATAGCTATAGAAAAATTGCCCTTCCCTTCCCTTCCCTTTAAAGGCAGGTCCAAAACATAAAACATTTAAAAATTCTGTAATAGAACGATAAACAGAGTCATACAAATGGGGAAGAATTGGGGAAGCAATATCACTCAATGGTTCAAAGGAAGTAATGAAATCCTGCATTCTTTATTTTCCCAGTAAACGACGACCACGTTGATTAGCCCCTTTCACGCGGTAATTCAACTCGTCCACATCGTTTTCCATATGGCCCAGCGCTTTGTTGTGTCTGAAATTTTACCAAAAACACTGTTAATTATGAAAATTTGAGCACATGAAGGTGGCTATTAACAACTACACAATAAGTCCATCCTAAGCAAAAGTTGCTGACAAGTCCCAATTCCCAAGTCAAATGGTTGGTTAAGCAAATTAATCCATCACTTCCACTTCCTTGGTTATTGAGGTTAAAATTAAAGACATAAAATCCAATTAACTGACCTCTCAATTTCAGATCCCATGTCAATAGCCATATCTTTCAGCTCTACCAAGAGATTGCTTAAATCTGACAATGCATCATCTTGTTTCCCCTTTTCAATCTGTTCGGGACAACACTTCAGTTAGCAGCCATATCATATATTAACCATAAAATGTACCACAGTCTGAGAAGAGATGGAGAAAATCACAATATCCGAGTTGGAGTAATAATTATTAGAGACTACATGTGATTAACAGGAGAAAGATGACGAGAAAAGCAAAAACATCAAAATATTGTAATCTGGTGTGCTTACACATTCACACGTCAAAGTCAATCCAGCCTTCTTATTTTCTTCTTAACATTCACTATATGAGAGAGGAAAGAACTGGAATTTCGAGTTCCTAAAGATACCAATAGCAACGGCTACAATTCCCTATTCTTAAAGTAGATGTTTATGTGAAATTGAAGAAAATAAGAAACTACACCTTAGCTGAGGCATATATATTACCTCTGCTCTTTAATATAAGAACGAGGGCTTATATTAAGAAAGTATTATTATTAATGGCATGCAAACCTTGTGTTAAAAAATGTAAATCAGCACATGAAAATAAGGCAAAACTCTAGACCAGCCTAATTTACATTTGCATGATACACAATTCAGAGAGTAGCAGCTTAAACTTTACTGTACCAATTGTAAATAACTAGGACCTACAAAGAATCTTCTGATAAAGATCCCTTCAATTAAAATTGCCTGCAAGATTTCTTTCAACATAGCATTATTTATCTTTTCATATATGCTTCTTGTTTTAGTTGACCACGTTTACATTGGTTCATATAATTAATTGAGTATGTTATATTGGTTCATACATAAAAAAGTTTCAACTGAAGTAGTGATTTGGAAATTAGGGATAAACTATAGCTCAAAATAATCGCTTGTTAATGGCAGTAAAAAACTGCAGCTCTTGCATATTCAAATGGCTTAATTATTGTTCCCCTAATTAAATACAAACCTCAGCTTTTTCAAAAGCATTGATTGGCTCAGGAGATGGTGTTCGAAAGTTTGACTTTCCCCTGGGTGCAGAAGTCAATCCCAATTTCTGTCTCTGCTCCAAGTGGCTGCCCTTTCTTTGAACCTGATCATCTGTATTATGAAGTCCATCATGTATATGATAGTGCGGAAAGAAAAATCTAAATTATAAGGAAAACATAAGAAGAGAAAAAATTGACCTCCAACAATAACAGGCCCTGTAATTGGTCGTGTCTTCTTTGGTTTCCAGGTTTTAGAGAAGATGCCACCAAGTCTTCCTAAAAGCTTTTCTCCCTGTGAGCAGAATTAGGACAGTCACAATTTCGCCATTTTTAGTCCATAATACAAATTAATGGAGGTCTTCATAGCAAAACAAGCAAGAGTATTTTTCAAGGAATAGTAGAAGAATTGTATTAAATAACTCTTGACAAACAAGATCAATACCCGACTAAGATCTTGGTCGATGTCAACTGCAACATTGTGAGACCTGGTAATCTGCTCACCCTGTTGGTGTAGAGTGACTAAAGTCTTGGTAGCATCCTCTCTCATGTCCTCCGCTATCTTCAAACAGTTTTTGACTGATTTTGTAGTCTCTTCAGCCTTGTAAACAGCATAATTCTCCAACTCTTGCACTGATTGATTCTCTATATACTTGTTTTGGTTTGCTGATCGAAGGGCATAAGAAGATGAAAAAGAATTCCTGTCACCTCCATCATCATCAAAGGGATTAGTTTTTCCTCCTAGCAAAACTAGGGAAGGGTCTGAAGATGTCCTATTCGAGGAATTAACTTTTTGGTTTTCCTTTGATTGAAAGGCATGAGAAGATGAACAAGAATTCCTATCGCATCCATCATCATCATCATCATCATCATCATCAAAAGGGTTAGTTTTTCCTCCTTGCAAAACTAGGTAAGGGTCTGAAGATGTCCTATTAGAGGAATTAACTTTTTGGTTTTCCATTGGCTCATCATCATCAGAATCAAATGGATTTGATCCTGATTTAACAGGATAAACAGGCTCCACAGAACTATGTTTAACAAATTTTAGGGGAGATTTCCTAAAACCAAACATTCTCTATCTTCAAGCCGAGTCAGTTGCAGATGGATTGCGGGTAAACTTTAACAAGAGACAGCAATTCTATGTAACCTGAACAGAAAGCAAATTGTTCCGGAAAAAGAAAGCAATACTATTCAGTCACTCTTTTAACATAAACGAACAATCAAAAACCAAAATTTCGTAGCGGACATGTTACGAATTCATTAATCTTCTTTTAACACCCTACGAAACCCAAGATACATAAATTAAAAAAGCAGGATAAAGTTGCCTCTTCTAAAGAAAAAGATCATAAGACAAGCTAAAGTAGAGAATGAACAAACGTGACCATTATGAAACACCTCAAAGTTTACACAAGACGCATTTTAAGGCCAATAAAAACAAAGAAGGCGTTATAACGCAGGGCAAACAAAGTTTACATTGAAGTAGAAGCTCAAATCGCGCCGATTGGATGGCAAGAAAATGGGGGGGGGGATCCTAGGCTCTCAACAGCAAAAGGAACACAAGCTCTCCAAGGATGGATGAAGCGCCGCGCCCATCAATAAAGAGAAAATGGTAGTGAACTTGACCATTAGGTAATCACAAGAGATGCAAAAAACCAAGGGGTGAATCTCAGAAATCGCAGATGAATGGAGTGCTCCACCGCCTAATAAAACCCTCAAAATCAAAAAATTGTGGAAAAGGAAGGAGGTTAGTACCTGAATAAAGCCACGAAACGTGGAATATAATAGACTTTTCAAAATTCGGAGTACATGAAGGGGGGGATCAAGCGGAGCTGTTTCAACGACCCAATCTAAGAAGTGGATTTCGTAGAAGCTAACGAAACAGCGTCAAGAAAGGTCAGAGAAGTGGAAAGGGAAAGAGTAAATGCAGTGAAGATGCAATATGCAGTTTGAAAAGTAGGATTTGAGCGCGCTCGCACTTCCTTTGGATTGATGAAGCGTTTGGTGGGATCCTCTCTCGACCAAAAAGTTTGCGATTGTGACAATCTCCCGTTCCTTACTTTCCCGTTCCATTTCCTTATTTCCATATGAATATGAAAGAGGATATATATAGCATGTTTGGCATTAGGTTTGTGAATCGGGTTTATTATATAAGTCTGATTCACATAAATCGAGATAAATCTCATCCATATATTTACCTTGTAGATCGTAAAAACACATCGTAGACCGTAAAATGTACTTCGTATTCCGTGAATCACGATTCATAAGCACTTATGGAGCTTTCAACCGCTATCCCAAACGAGCACATAATAGTACAAAAAGAGAAAAATATGTATAAAAAATATAAAAAGATAAAAATACTCGCATTGATTTACAACATATGGTATCCCCCAAATTTGTCTACGGATTAATGTTGCACAAGACATTCTCTGTTTCTTTTTTTAAAAAAGAAAACAATCGTTCTATGGCCCCCAAGAAAAATAAGATTAATGTTTTTTTTTACCTGAGAAGATAAGATTAATTAAAATTATAAAATATTAAATTAGTTCATTTAGTGAATATAAATGATGATTGTGAAACTACACAAATATATAAAAAGATTAGGCAGTTATTAAAATTTAAATTAAGTTTAAGAAGTTACTCCTAGTATTATCTATAAGGCAGGGAAATAAGATTTATTTTGGTTCTATTTATAAGTTATTATTAATTTTTTAATATGAATATGTAGTTATATCTTTTATTTATTATTATATAAACTTTATTCTTACAGGCTATATTGTATATTAGATAGATGTGAAGTTAAAAAGTTAGATTTTATGGTAGAGTTAATAAATTTTAAGATTTTTCTTATTCTATATGAAATACTCCTTCCGGTCTTTAATACATGTATGACTTATTTGATAAGTTGATCTTGATTTTAAATATAATATCTAATTTTTATATTTATCAATACTTTTCTTAATTACGCCTGTTGATACACTTTCAACAATAAGTAAAGATAAGAGGGAATAAAGATGAAGATAATTAAAGAATATGACTATGATTTTTTTAAAAATATATGATATATTAACTAACTCAACTAATTTTTTTAATTTAATTAAATTTAATAAATAAATCTTATATTAAAAATATAAAAAAGTATGATGAAAGTGATTAATAGATACCACGGAGTATCACAGTTCACATTCACGTCAATGTTTCAGAAGAAGCTAGGAGGTGTCCCCAAAAAGATGATGGGGAAAGGATTGGGCTTAAGGCTCAATCATAAAAGGGGGTAGAGGCTAAAGGGATGCTAACACCCAGAGAAGATATGTTAACCAAAAAGTGTGTGGGCTAAAATCTTCATAGGATGCGCCATTTTTTTTAGCCCAATATAGTTTTTTTTAGTAAACCCAATAGAGAATTTTAAGGCCTGTAATGTTACAATTTTATTTCAATATTTTCAATATTCAAATTTTAAAAAAACCATAACTTACTTAATGCTAATTTTTAAAATAATACTATCATGCATTTAACATCACATTTTTTTTTTCCAAAATAAGATTCACATTGTGCGAAAAAATAATAATTCCATTATAAAAATTTGACCTTGATTTTTTAAAGATATTAAATATAGTTTAACTAAAACTATATATTTTTCAGGGCTCTCTCTCCCACCAAAGTGAAACTGATGAGAAAATTAATACTTTAAAGTCAGGAGTTATGTAATTAGATATGATTTTCATTTTTTAAAAAAGTAAAATGCTACAAAATATAAATGGGATTTTTCCATAACAAAATGACAGTAAGAACTAATCTTAATAATTTTGTCAGACGCAAATTTGATCTATGAAATTTGGATTTTAATTTTACGTAAAAAAAATTTGCTTCAGAGTATACATACAAAAAAATTAAGAGTTTAGATCATTCAAACTAAATTTAAATCAACAACCTAAATGTAAATGGTAGCAATAACTGTTAACTTTAACTGGCTAATGAAATTTCTCAATTAAAGGTATTCGTTCTTGTAAATGCACTTGCTTCTAAAGTCAGTGGTGGAGGTAGACATACCCAAAACGCGAAGTGTATGTTTTCATGATGTAGTGTTAGTATGATGATTATTATATCTTCATGATAATTAATTATATATTAAAAAATTAATATGATAATTGGAGTTGAAAGTGGCGCATAGTGATTAGTGAGAAGGATTTGATAACACGCCACTTGTGTGCTAAGTGATAGACGCAAACAAGAAAGAGAGATGGCTAATTCCTAAACCACCAAAGCTCACCTCTTTCTTGCCACTCATCACTAACAAAGAACCACCAAAAAACAACAAAAAGTAGATTCTCTTTTTCAATGAGAAGCAAATTGATTAGAAACCAAGTAATGCGATCGATGAACTGTACTACTATGCCATCTCTAAAGTTCATCTTGTTTAAGCTTCAATCAGACATGAATCATGTAAAAGAATTAACCAGAGAAATGCAGGAAAAAGAAAAATTGAATTTGTCCTATACATTTCGAATCTTCACTGAGAAATTTTGAAGTATGATTAGTTAGAGAATAGGCCTACTAGAACCTCCTGCTTGTTGTGGATGCTTCTTGCCCACCAGGGTGATGACGATCTGTAACATTCAGAATTGCTATTATTGTTGCTGTCTTCTTCCTCTTCTGCAACTTCCGCATCATCAGCTGGAAGATTAAGATCAATCAATTCCCTAATCTTCTCAACTGGTTCCTCAATCAAACCTCTGCTAATCCTTTCAGCTTTTCTACTCTCAGATGCTTCAGCTGAATGGGATCTCTTATGCTCATCCAATGCCTGCTCAGATGGAAAACTCTTGAGGCAAACTGAGCATTCATGAAGATCTAAACCAGAAATTGCTTCATGTTGAGACAAATAAGGTTTTATGGAATTCTCACTGGCCTCGTCAATTGGAACAAAATAGTCTCTGGTGATCTTCTTGTGGCCGGCTCTATGGCCCCCAAGAGCTTGGTAAGAATCGAAGATCTTGTTGCAAGTAGTACACTCGAATTTCCCTCCTCTGTGAGAGCTCTTATTTGAGTCCAATCCGGAACCTAAGCATTTGAAATTCCTCTTCCCTTGCTCTCTATCACCTTCCTCACAACACTCCATTGCAGATTCAAAATCCAGCTTCTTCGTCTTGCTCTTCCTGATTCCAATTCTTGGACTCAAAAGCTCTGATGCTTTTGATTTCTTCTCGGACCTCATTTCTGGAGATCCCCTGCTAAGCATGATCAAGCTCAAAGCGACCTCTTGTTGCTCTTGCTCGATTTCAGAAACAGAAGAGGAAAGATTGGAGAAGGACAGAGACGAAGTGTAATTAGTTCTTGTTCTCTTGGATCTTGTTCTTGTTCTTGGCCTGGGAGCTTCGTTGTCGTCAGATTGGCTATCCGTGACAGTCCATGAATCTTGATCTTCCAAGCTAACAGAAGCTCTTCCTTTCTCGGAGTGACATTTCATGTGACCAAACAGAGCCTTCCAAGAGTTAAACGATTTACCACACTGCTTGCACAACTTGTTCGGTGATGCTTCAGCGCCGCCGCCGTCACCGGAATCGGCGACTCTCCAAGTCTTGATCCTCTTCTCTCTCAGACCGTAGCCAGTTGCAGACGCTGCAACTGAATCCTCCGCCGCAGCTGAATTATTATTATTATAATTGCCGCCGGAGACGTGAGACCTCATATGACCGCCCAAAGATCTGCCGCACGGGAAGCTTTTCCGGCAGAACTTACACACATGCTTCGATTCTTCCATTGAACGAACGCACAGATCAGAAGGTGAAATCAGGAGGGGAAGTGAATGAACAAGAGTGAGTGGAGCTGAATAGGGTTGGGAAGAAAAAATCAAAGGTTTGGGGATAAGGATGGGGAAGAAGAAAGGAAGCTAAATTTGGAGGAGAAATCCATGGAGGCAGGCAAAGAAGAAACAAGAGGGAGGGGATAGGAAAAAAGCACGTGTAGAAATGCGAGGAGAATCCGCAAAGGCTTCACCATAATATATATTTATATATATGAAACTATATAGTAACTGAATTCACAACTATTCTTTGCTTGCTTGCTTCTTCTTCCTCTGCTTCTTCTCTCTCTCTCTCTCTCACGCTTTTCAACTGAGAGCTTCCCCTTATTATTCTGCTACTTTACATCATCAAATCATAAAATATCACACATTTTCACAAATTCTCAGGTTATATTCACTATTTTTCACATTTTACATAACTATTCAGGTAATAATCGTATCTTTTTACTACTTTTTTGGTTAAAGTTACATACATATTTTTTCTATTTTAAAAACTTAAACGAACCTATCTTTAATATATATATATATATATAACCCACTCAAATCTTGTAATTTAAAAATCTTGTAATTTAAAATTTTCAATCTTAGTTTTTAATCCTGAAAAATAGTTACAATTTGAAAGGTCACCATAAAATTTTTTTATTACTGGTCCTTTAATATAATTCTCCCTGTATTTTAAGGAAAATTTATATTTATTTTTAACTAGGAAATATATTTGTTTAAAAAAAATCTTTAGGAGTTGGTAATTGTATAATTTACTCCTAAAAGTATTCCGAGTCAGTTAATGACATCTAAACAAACTACGAGTAGAATAGTGCACTTTAACGAAACCATCTCTTTAAAAGTCTATATGATAATAAAATATAATTTTATGTAATTATTGTAACATTATTAGAGGGAGTAATTAAGTAATGTAAACCTCTGGTTTTTAAAAAAAAAAAACAGAGTTGAAGTGGGTCCTGGTTAGCATCCATGGAAGCATGAAAGGCAAATTCGGTGGGTGGTAGAAAGGGTTTGGGTATTATCCTTATTTTCTGCCAATTCTTGTGAATTATTAATCCTTATCTTTGGTATTTTTTAAACCGGCCGCAAAATTTTGTTTAAAAATAGTTTCAAAACTTGTTTTCTGGAACCATGTAAACAAATTCCTAGCTATAAACTATTTTATGTCGTTAATATAGTATTTAATTGACTTTTTCTAAGAGATTAAGGAAACTTGATAAATTACTTTAAAGTAGTTATATATAGTTATCATTTTTATATCAAAATAATTTTTCTCACTTATAAACTAATATATAATCTAATACACTTTCAGTCATTAATTTAAGACATATTTGGAGAGTTGATCTTGATATTAAATATAAGATAAAATTTTTATATTTGTCAATCTTTTATTAATTTATTCCTATTGATGCTTCTTCAACAATAATTAAAGAGAAGAGATGAATGAGGGAGTTAAAGAATATGATTTGGGTGTTTTATAAAATATATGTCATATTAACTAATTTAACCAACTTTTTTAATTTAATTAAATTAGATAAATATGTTTTGTATTAAAGATGGGAGGAGTAATGCTAGAGCTGGGAATCAGGGCTGACCCGACCCTACATGGTTTGAGGTAAGAAAAATTGCTCTTTTTCAAAACTCGACCCGATAGCATGAGGGCCAGGGTCAGAAGCTATTTTCACAAGACTTAATTACACGTCTACACGCCTCATGCAATAAAACAAATACAATTACTAATTCATAATCAAATGTAAAAAAATAATGTCCACAAATAACTCACAGTCTCGTACAAAGTATAAAATGACAAGAAGCTAAACACTCTAAGCAATATGAGTATGATGACTATCATTTTCATTTTCTTTGTTACTATCATCAATTTCAAGGAAATTCAATTGTGCTTCACTTTGAGTAGTAGGATCTGTTTGAGGGGTAAAAATATTAAGAATTTCTTCTCCATCATCATGAATACATCTATAATCTTTATCTGTAACAAATAATAAACCAAAATGATAAATAACTCTAACAAATATAAAATACAAATAAATTAATAAATTATCATCATATGTGAAACTTTGGAGTAAATAAGAAATATCTAATGTATTTTTCTTATAAAATAAAAAATATCTTTTATAAATTTTTTATTTTTAGGATTCTTAATACAAGATATTCTTATGAAATTTAATTCTAAAAAAGACAATAACAACTAAATATTTGCAACATCATCAACAAAATATAAAAAATCAATAATATTATTATCATATAAATAATTTTAAAAAATAAAAAAAAATATATAAGGGCCTAAAGGGCTGGCCCGTGGCCCTATAGAGCCGGCCCTTTTAGGCCATCGGCCCTACATGACTGACCCTTTTAGGCCCACTTTCAGTTTTAAAACTAAAATCTTAAACCCTGCCTTTGTAAATTCAGGGCCTAAAAGGGTCAGCCCGACGAGCTCAGCACGTTTTCCTGACTCTAAATAATGCTCTACTTATGTTATTATTATTATTTTTTTGCTTCCTTAATCTCTCAAAAAAAATAATAATTGGGTTTTATATTAAAAGATAAAAAAAATAGTAATTATATTTACCAATTCAAACTTCTTGCTTCAATTATAGTTTTAGAATCCCACCGATTACATGATCCCATTTGGAACGAACTAAAATGATAAGAAAATATGCAGTATTCAAAGTCCATATCCTTTGATTGTGATAAAATCAAAAGATGAACAAAAACAAATCATTTTACACTTTGTCACTACTTTGACAAATCAAAACTTGTTATTTGAAGACAAAAGAGGTTCATTGATTGTTCAGCTTACCGTATTTGCAAACTCATTGACAAAGCCGGCCACTCTTACGTTAACTCTTATATACAACCCTATTCAATAATTCCACTATATCCTATCCACCACCAATTATTTCGAAAAGAAATTAATATACACTTTACTAAAAAATGACAAATTTTATATAAGTAAATTATAAGTCTCATGCTATCAACGAAATTTGAAATGAGCTATACCGTAGTATGACCTCTTATATATTCTTCAAAATATACCAAATATGAAAATTTTCTATCATAACCAGCTGATAACAAGAATTTATACAACATGTGATGTTATTAAAAAAAATGGCTAAGAATAATTCTGAATTGAATTCCTAGATTGATATGAAAGTAGAAGGATACATTTTTATTTAGAATTGATTAAAAGAACTTAACCCAAATAAGTCTATTACCCTTGTGCCCGCATGAGTGAATAGAAGTCTAAAAGAAAGTTCTGAGGATGTAAAGCGAATAGAGCTAAAACAACGAACTTTAGAGTCACACACATCACACATATAGTGGCCTTAATGTCCTAATAAGGGACCACTTTGTTGGTCGTGACCCAAACAGCTATCACCACCACGTTCACTGTGGATCTTGGATATGCCCTTTTTAGCATCTGCTATCAATAAGGCTAATAGGTGAGGTCTAGGTTAGTTCACGAATAAATTATCTGAGAAGCCCCTATTCTATAGAAAAAAAACGAATTATATGAATTGTTGAAGTGAACAACTAGGAGGGTCAGTTTTGGGTCACAATGTATGTGATGATACGATTACAAGTTTGGAATGAAGACACAGAACGTGAAGGTGAAAGTGCAAGGGAATGAACACTGAGAGGGATGATAAAAAGAGAAATGGGAATGCTTGGATTCATTAGGTGTGAGTTGGGATAAAGCTAGAAAGGCGTCAAGGTTGGTGGGTAATATGCTTTCTGGACACTCAATTCCCAAAGCCTGAATCTTGCAATGGAGGTAAAGCAAAGTTCAATCATGGGATGGGAAGGCTAACACTAATGCCAATTCTTTAATTCTCAAATTTGTACAGTGCGTTGAAGGGAGAGTATTGTCTGTAAAGCAAAACAGGAAAAGAGGAGGAAGATAGTGATAGTGATTTTGTATGGGCCACAATACCCATTTTTGGTCATCACCTTATGGACCATTGAACTGAGATCAAACTTTAAAAGATCAAGTTGACAAAATATATAAATCTGGTTCGTTTTCAGATAGGCCCTTGGCAACATTAATAACAAGGATCCAATGGAACATCAACAAAATACCAAAGCGGCGATGGGAGTAAGAATTATGTTTTATAGATTGAATAGTACAAGTTACACTGCACCCACGACTGTTCAGTGTTCACCAATCATTTTCCCTCCTCCCAACCTTTTAAGTGTCCCCTACGCTAAAATTAAGAAACAAGGAATTTTTATAATTCCTGAAATGACTTGACAAAACATAAACGCGACCCAACTCAATAACCAAACTCATCTCCCAAAACCATATTATACAATGAAGGTTACACTGCCAATTTCACGTCAATATACATAAGAAAAAGTTGGAATCACTCTTATTATGCTTTGCCGATAGAGCTAGCTGAGATTAGCTCAACATACAAAGCCTCCGGCATAGATTATTCCCAAAACTGAGATTGAGGAAGAGTCCAAGCTAGCACAACACTGAGCTCAAGCTCTCCTCATTTCTTGCCTCAGCCCATCTCCAAAAACCTCTTCAATCATGCTGCATGTAGGTAAGAAGTCCATTTTATCTTTTGCGCAAGCCATAAAACCAGGGTCCCATGTTTTTGCATCACAAGACTCCGTAACATATCCTGGGCTAAAGCCATTGTTTACACCACCGAGGTTATTGGAGCAAAGATCATCATTCTCAGACTTCCCCTTGATCTCCTGTGAACTAACTCCCGGGTCAGAGGATGTGCATGACTCATCCAGTACTTCTTCATCACACGTCTCTTGACAAATGGTTTTATCCTGAGGCTGAATATGCTGTGGGGAACTGCTTGAACGCGACATCTCTTCAGGATCAAATTTTATATCATCATTAATGTCCCTCTCGGTAAAGTCTACAACTCCATTAGTATCACAGGTTTCATCTTGATCATACTCATCATAATCTTGCAGATCATTATCGAAGCAGTTACCAAGACCAGGATCATCCTGATAAACAGGAGACCCGGCAACAGAGTCCTCATCTTCCTCTAGAGTTGCAATTTCATTTTCATCACTACCTTGCCATTCATCATTATCACTGTCGACACTCAAATGATCATTTCTGTTCTGCTCTGCCCGCTTTTGAAGCATGAACACATTAAAGTAGTAGCTCACTATCTCCTTTTTGGTTCGTGAAGGAAATACAATTGGGAAAGTGTTCCAGAAATTCTTACCCAGGGAAGCCGGATTATTGTAGACAACCTCATGAAAGAGTTGTTCATCTTCTACATTCCATTTTTCAGCCACTTGCTCTCCCATGTCATGCAGGCCCAAATCAGTAAATCTCTCTTGCTCAATTGTTTTAGCAAGCTCCTCTCTTGCTTCTACAATATGCTGTCTTACACACCTCACAGATCCCCTATCTTCACAGCTACAATCAGTCCTGCCCCTTCCAACTTTACTATCACAGGTAGATGATTCCATATTAGGCATGGGGATTATACATGTTCCCATCAATCTTTCCTCAGATTTATCCACAACAGCAGAGCTGGAACTTGAAGAGGTATCCAGTCCACTAGTGGAGCCTGGTAAATCCCATACTGGAACATCAGCTTGGTGATCAGCTCCAATAGGTACAAGTTTGCGTGGAGGGTGTTCAAGAAGCATGGAATAGATGTCCTCATAGCGAGTCAATGTCCTCACTGGACGCTCTGGACTAAAATACTCAGGATATAATGAGAAATGGACCGGCATATCTGACCGGACATCTTCACTGGTACTAGGAGCCCAAGAAGAAATATAGATACTTCCTGGAAAGCTTGTTTCAATGTCCCCAGCACCTCTTGGATGTTCAACAAAAATATCACTAGCAAGTTTCTTATCACCTTCAGTGTTAACTTGTCTGCATCCAGACTCTAACCAATCACAAAGTAGACTGGGTCAAAAAGCATTTCTTATACATGAGGATACATTATGAGGAAAATATAACAAAAGATCGTATAGTCATCCGATTCATCCATCTCTTGGTAGTGGTAGGCACAGTCAGAATCAGAAGACGATAATGCTCAAACGCCTCTTATTAGTACTGAAAGATACTATATCAGACATTGTAGGCGGAATATCAGAAATAAAAGGTTAATAACCAATCTAGTATCACCTAAAAGGGAAACAGTACTTGAGTTAGAAAAAGGGAATACACAACAACTCAAACTTCATCTATAGGTAAAAGTTAGATGACAACTAAACCACAATTCATCGACAAAAGCTGCAACAGAAATTTACTTTATCAGAAACTTCAACTCATAAATGAGCACAAGCTTCATTTTTAAAAAAATAAATTTAATTCTATACATGGGGGATCCCCAATCAAACCCCCACCTGATGTTTCAGGAATCTGGGAAGAATTATCAGGAAATACTGATTCTGAAAATGATACAAGCTGATGGCTAGGTCCTGCTTGTTTTGGGTGTTTAAAAGACACCTCAAGCATTTCCTCAGCATCAAAAGGACGCTTCTGCACCATATTTACCTGCAGGAAACAATTTAAAACATGAAAGAAGCCAAGCTAGCCACACATTACAACTGTCAAAGTAATTTGTTCTATAATAATGAATCAAAAGAACCAATAAGATCACTCAACAAAGGATTATGAATGTTTTCAGAGGGATAAGGGGCATGTAACGACCTGTCTGCAAAGTGCCAAATCATTTTATTAATCCCTAAATCCTAAGCTCCTGTTACTAATATTCAGAACCATGACATCTCTATAGGATTTTCCAGGACAACTGTTACCGTATTCTTTTTTTCCACAGTTACCTCAACATTACTAAGTTCCATTATCCAGTCAGGACCCCAAATCAAACAATAAAACACCAATTATAATTTCATTTTCATCCCCGAATATTATCCAAAATAAGACAAAAGAGATTTGAGCTCCCCATACTTCAACTTGATTTAAGCTCAAACCATGACAAAAAAACAAATAAGCATACGCCAAAGTGCCAATAATAAAAGAATGCTACTAAATATATCATAAATCATACATACTAAATATATACTGTTACTCTACTAAACGTCACAATGTTACAAAATAAAACAGCCACATGCGGTAGTAAATGACTACATAATTCCATGCTTCCATTTCTTAATAAATAAAACCTTAAAAAGTAAAACCCGACACTTGCGTGCACTCATATCGGACGACCCTTTAGTTGCCAATAAAGGAAGAAAGCAAAAGAGAGGATAAACAATCACATCAGAAATGAGGAATGATAACGAAAGAAGTAAGCAACTTGAGCTCTATAGAATGTAGCATGCTGATTGTCAAACAAAATTCTAAACTGTAAAACAGGAAATTGCAATTGCAAAATCAATGACTGGTTTTATTTAATTAATATCACTATTAATAATTAATATTATTAATATCATTAGGAAGGATAGTGGGCCCGTTTGTCACGGCACCCTTGCCTAATAGAGCCCGGAAAGCATCATTTTCGCGCGCGCGCGCAATTGTTCCCCCCAAGGGGCAAATTAGTCATTAGACTGTCAAAACTCCTCCAGCAATATGAAAGCAACTTACCAAAAAATAATAAAAGTACAAATTGCATGAAATTACCAAAAAAGAAAAACCATATATACCTTAATTCAGTCTCCCGTAGAACTTTATAGCTAACCGTGAAGCCGACAATAATGGCTCGAATTCGGAGTATTCAGGCAAGTAAACCCTAATTTCAGACAGAAATTTAACTTTCCCCAAGAAAATTTATTCAAACAAGAAGAAGCCCTAATTAACGAAAACCCTAACCCTAGATCTATCGATTACGGCACGAAGGAAGTCAAGAAGAAAAATCAACCCTTCTTGTTGAAAAAAATACACGATTGTCGCTTAATCAGACTACGCGATGTGGGATCTTATAACCCGAACAAACTATCAACGGATCTATGTCTACAGATCGGGAAAATATGAAGCGATGTAAATAATTTACAAAAACGGAAACGATACAAAGATATAAGACACACCCAGAAACCAAATCGGACACAAAAGAAAGGAGTTTCCCAGATCCGGCATGGAAAAGACAGATCGAGAATATTCCAGAACGAAACCCTAAGGATGGATAAGACGACCGATAGAACCGAAAATCGGTATCGATCGGTGCAGAAAAACAAGAGCTGACGAAAGCTGGTAATCAATTACAAGAATCCACAACGAATTTAGTGATCGAATCACGCAGGAACAAATCAAGGTCGGACGAAGACGCGGCAAAAGACCAAAAAGGGCAAAGCTCGGGTTTTTTTTTTTTTTTTTTGGTCAGGAAAAAAAAAAGGGAAGGGGCGTACCGACTAAACAAAGGGCACGTATCTTCTCTTTATTACGGGTAATGCCCTTATCTCTCTGAGGATGGAGGGAAGAATGCGAGAGCGATATATAAGGGACAGCATGGAACGGAATTTTCAGGGCAGATTCTGAATCATATCATAGAGTGAGGAGGTTCTGACACGTGGCGGGCTATAAGAGGGAAGATTGCGTGAAATGTTTTGTTTTCGCGCTTTATTGGGCCCAACGTTATTTCTGTGGGTGGGGAATCTTGGAGACAATGATACGGGAGACTCTAATCTGCTCTGTACACGTTACTATTCACTATTTCTCTGCCCCAGTCAGATAAATACACGTAGTACTCAAATGCGCTACTTTAAATCCAATTTCATTTGTTGGTTATAAAAAAATGAGTTCAATTTCATTTTGATTTTGCTAATAGTACTACATATTTAATGAGTTAGAAAAATTGCATTGCAATCAAGGTTATTAGACCCTCGTTGATAAGTTTGGGTAGAGGTGTGCAACATTTTTCTGTCTCGATCTTCCTGTCCTGATTCTGAGTAAATCGGGATAGGAAAAATTCGGGATCGGGAAAAAATTTTTGGGATAGGAAATGAGACTTCCTGACTTTTTCTCGATCCTGAAAATATATACATTTTTTAAAAAAATATTTTAGAAAACAAGATTAAATGTAAAGAGAATGTGAAAATTCCTAACACCCTCAAGGTAATGTCTATTTTTTTAGTTTATTTAGTTAATTTCATTTATTATTTATTAAATAATTCTAATTTTTTATTCTTGTCTTTATGCTTTTTATAGTTGAATCGACAATTTTAAGCATATATTGGACTAATTATATATTTGTATTGGACTAATATAGTATAATATGATATTAGACAAATTATATATGTATTCTAAGCTAAAGAAAACACAACAAAAAATCTAATATAGGAATTTTTTTTTAAAAAAATTGGGATCGAGAATTTCCCGATCCTGAAAATTTCCTGACTCTCGAGACGGGAAATTTTCGGGATCGGGATCGGGAATGGCATTTCCTGATCCCGTCCTGTCCCGAGAACACCCCTAAGTCTGGGTAATATCTTAGATCGAAGTCAAACCGGAATTAACTCAGGACGAGACTGGTAAGGAAATGAATTTGAACGATAATATTTTTTATAATAATTTTAGAATTTGATAATTTTTTAAGATCCAATGATGATATTTTTGAATGATTCCTTTTACATTAGAAAATAAACATCTCAAGCTTTCCATAGAGTCTTAATTTATAATTTTTAGAAATATGTAGAATTATATATGAATTTTTGAAATTAAAAAATTCTGAATAAACACTAAACGAATCAAACTAGCTGGACCGAACCAGTTAGATGACCAATTCTCTAGTTTCGTGGTCGAACTTGCCGGTCCAATTTTAATAATCATGATTGCAATCATGTTGTATAAGTAACGTAAATCATATTAGTGTTAGATAATATTGCTTTATGGTTTATTATTCATTATGAATTTTTTTCTGTAATTTTATGTTGTGGTCCTCAGCTATAACACGTGTAAATCTATGATTGTATATTATGTAATATCCCCTAGAATATACTATTAGGGTAGGCTGTGCATTTATTATTGCCTCCCTTCATATCCATCTTTTCGATTAAACCTTTCTTAGGGTCCTTCACCAATGCAATCCCCTGGAGGTCACAGATTTTATATTAATTTCTAGTTGTTTCTTTAACTCTGCCAACTCTGATGGCGACATCCGATAAGGAGCCTTAGAAATTGGAGTCGTACCTGGTACTAAATCAATAGAGAACTCAACCTCCCGTTCTGGAGGCAGCCCTGATATCTCATCTGGAAACACCTCAGGATATTCTCTTACTACATCGATATGATCAATCCCTACTTCTTTATCGACACTAACAGAAAAGAAAACTACATAGGCTTGACAACCCTTTCTAATACACTTATCTACTTTAGCTGTCGATAATAGCATATGGACTGTAGGGGTTTCTACAGATATGGTATTCATGGCGTAAGTGACCACCTTCTTCTTACAATGAAGTACGGCGTCATTATCCACTAGCCAATCCATACCAATAATAACATCTATCCCTTTTAGCAGCAAACACACTAAATCCACAATAGACTCTCGGTTTTCAAACTGAAGAGTATTACCCGCACAAGCATGTGCAGTCATCACCACAACTCCAGCAGGGGTAGAAATTCTCATATCATATGGTAGAACATATATAAGGAAATTATACTTCTTAGCACAATCAAAAGATATGAATGAATGTGTAGCACCCGAGTCAAACAATGCAATAATGTCATGACCTTGAAGAGAAATAGTACCTCTGATAACATTAGGAGATGTTCCAGCCTCCTTTTGAGTCATAGCATACACCCTGCCAGGAATAGTGGGATGACCACTTTGGTTGGTCTGTTGCTGCTGCCTCTCTGGACAATATCGGGCGGTATGGCCAAACTTTTGACATCGATAACACTGCCAACATTGGCTAGCATGAGCCCTCCCACATTTAGGGCAAGGACCATTCACGCTAGGAGCAGACATTGCAGGTTCACGGTGAAATTGTTGGCTTACTCCAGCATGGTTCCTCTGACCTGGTTTCCTCTGAAAATTACTCTGTCGATGTCCACTCCTTTGGCCTTGATTCTTCCTACCGGAGTTTCCTACATTCCCAGGATGGAACCCAGATGGCCTAGTTACAGGTCTAATAAAAGTAGAAAACCTGCCTTGATTGTCTCGGTGTTTAGCAGCCTCAATTTCACGTTTCATGCGTGCAGCTATCTTCAAGTTGGTGCAAGTTTCCTCAAAATTCTTGATATCATGCATTGGCACGAGAGGCTTTAGCTCTGGTCTAGCCCTGATCATCAATTGACGAGATTTCCATTCTGGGTCATCTTTCTGTTGTAGGTAGGTCACATATCTAGACAGATCGATGAAAGTTGCAATAAATTCATCCTCGTGCATGTTATCCTGTCGAAGAGCATAGAATGTTGTCTCCTTCTCCTATCTTAATGCTGGAGGGAAATAATGATCGAAGAACTTAGTCTTGAACTCTGTCTAGGTTGTCTTTGAGTCATCTAAACCACCTGTGCTTTGCCACCATCTCTGAGCACGATCCCTCAGCAGAATAATGGCCACTCTAGCCTTCTGATACTCATTACAAACAACAGCTCGAAAGATGGTTTCCAAACCCTCGATCCAGGCTTCAGCCTTTAAAGGATTTAAATCTCCATAAAACTTTTCAGGATTATGATCATGGATATCTTTCCATATCTTATTGATAGCTAGTTCTTCTGGACTTGGTTGTGATGATCCCTCTCCTCCAGTACACTTTACAGGGCTCTCATGATTAGTTGAGCCAACTTGTTCATGTCTCTTTGATGCCTCAATACTGGGTTCAGGAATCTTATGATCCTTCGACTTTGAGATACTTCCTTCCTCTCTTAACTTCTTTCGAAGATCTTCCTCGAATTGCTGAAACCTTGCATCCATAGCTGTCAGTATTACATTTTTGAATCGATCCAACATAGTCTCATTCTCTTGAGACAATCGTGGCTCAGCAGCATTTGGAAGTGGATTAGCATTAGAAACAGTCTTTCTTGTGTTTACCATTTTCTCCCCACCTAAGGATAAAACCCATCAACAATTAAGGATACAACCCAAAACAACACCAAAACACAGGGAGGTTATGAGTGAAAGAGTATATTGCCACTATATGCAATGCATCATAGATTGCAGGACCAAAGCTCTGATACCAAATTGTAAGATCCTCTCCTTAATTCCATAATATTAATATTATCTCTCAAAGACTAATCACAATAGAGATAAAATCTCAAAAACTATTAAATATTATAATATCCAATCGATGATACGATAATACAAAGTATGTAGTCAAAGCAGAGTTTATAGGATGAAGGCCCTATGAGTGGCAATATACATCAATTCAATACATAATAAACCACAAGAGGCCATAGAGATATATATATGCCTCAGGAGCTCCTCCCGACATTCCAGCACAGAAACTATCACCTGAAAAATGTTAAATCAACGGGGTGAGACAAAAGCCTCAGTAACCAGCTTTCCAACTCATTACACATGCTGACATGTATTCATGAGGTGCCAAGTGGAACAGTTTATATAATAAAATATTAAAAATCTAATATCATTGTTTTGTACACAAATCTCATATCACAATTCCCAAGTGCCTCCCATCAATCCAACCGAACCGCCTTATTTCCGCCAACTAGACCCATGGGCTAAGTTAATATCTATGTTACTGGCTACTCAAAGAGCTCTCCGGTCACATGATGAGGATTGGCCAAAATCCACAGAGCATGTTTCCAGACCATGGGTCTTTCCCCTCATTGAACTAGTGGGGTGTCGCAGTCCCTCATTGAACTAGTGGGACAGTCCCTCATTGAACTGGTGTGACAATATAAAGCCAACCATCGTGCACCAATGGAGGCTATACCACGTGGTAAAAATAACTTTCTCCATCTCAACCCAAACCAAACAACCCAATATGTATCAATAAATAGCTCAATAGGAATTTTCTCAAGATTTCCATACACATATGATGATATTCAAAATATACAATACATCTTATAATTTAAATCACATGGTTCCACAAAGCAAGTGTATAACAAAATACTCCTCAATATTACTCATTGAAATAATCTATAATATCCATATATGATTTTCAATCTCATAATCATTTTACAAAATACTCACAAACACACACCAACACACATAATAAGTGGAAAGTGGTTACCTCTCGCCAAAGCTAATTATTATCACACTGTTCCAAATCCAAGAGCTCAAACACACGCCAAAATCAATCTATGACAATCAATTTACTACCCGTTAATAATTTTCTAAAAAGTCAAAATTATAACTTATTTACAAATTCTAATAATAATATCCTATAAAAACTGAAAAATAATAATTTAGGGTTTAAATTATAAAAATGACAGTTTAGTCCTTCGAATTTCATAAATGACAGTTTAGTCCTCCAAATTTCATAAATGACAATTTAGTCCTCCGAATTTCCTAAATGACAGTTTAGTCCTCCGAATTTCATAAATGACAGTTTAGTCCTACGAATTTCATAAATGACATTTTAGTCCTTCAGATTTTAAACTATACCAACTAAAATTTCAATAATATCTCCATTAACCCAAATAAATTATTTAATCTAAATTTAATCGGTTTAAAAGTCCAAAATAACATTATTTATAAGTTGATTATATAGAAAATTCATTATAAAATCTTATATCAACTAAATAACAAAAATAAACTGATTAAAATTAACTATTAGTTATCAACTATATTCTTATAGTCATATACTGACAAAACTCAAACTTGCCTAAAATTCTAATCCTAAAATATTCTCTAATCAGTATAAAATTAATATCATAAGAAAGAGAAAATTATTTAGAAAATATTTCATAAAAGAAGTTTTATAATTAGAAGAGATTTTGAGTACCTTATTGATCCCCGAAGAAATGAAAATACTCCTATCAGAGCCTTGCCCGTCACCCTATTACACAACACTTCACGCAGAATTTGCGTGAAGTGTGTGTGAGGAGGGGAGGTATTTATATACCTCCTCCTGCCCCACTTATTATTTTTATTATTATTTTTTTTTAAAATGTGTGGCACCGTAAGGTGCCACACCTTGTTTTCAAATGTGGGGGCGCCGCCCCCCACGTTTTTATTATATATATATTTTAATAATATAATATAATATATTATATAATAATATTATATTATATTATAAAAAATTATTTTATTAATTAATTAATTTTTTTGTACTAAAAATGATAATTTTCTTTAAATTATAATTATATCTTAAAATAGAAATGAGGATGTTACAGATTGGGCTGTGGATTTAGATGATAGGAAATCAGTGGAAGATTGTTGTGTTTTTCTTAGTAAATACTCTAATTTCTTGGGCTTCTAGGAAACAAAAGGTAGTCCCAAGATCAAGTGCTGAATCAAAGTATAGAACCTTATCAGATGGAGCGACAGAACTCAAATGGTTATACTCCTTGATGTTTAAAATTGGACTCATGATAAAGGAACCTTCAATTATCTGGTGTGACAACATCAATGCCATAGCACTTGCAGCTAATCCAGTAAAATATGCACGAAGCAAGCACATTGAAATAGACATACATTTAATTCATGACCTTGTGCTATCTAGATTTCTTAATATTTGTTATGTCTCATCTTCTCATCAGGTTACCGACTGCCTCACCAAGGCTCTGTCATACCCTAAATTCTCCTATTTCAGGAGCAAACTCAGGCTATCAATCACACCCTTTTGTTTGAGGGGGGATGTTAGATAATGTTGCTTTATGGTTTATTATTCATTATGAATCATTCTTTTATGTAATTATGTGTTGTGGTCCTCAACTATAACACGTGTAACTCTATGATTGTACATTATGTAATATTCCCTAGAATATACTATTAGGGTAAGGGCCATATGTATTCTCTAAGAGCTATATAAAGAAACAAGGGTTGTGCATTTATTATTGCCTCCCTTTATATCCATCTTTTTGGCTAAACCTTACTACTAGGAAGGAAGTTTATTATTTGTTTTTTGTTGTTAGCAATTATAAAAGGCACCCGTATGTTTTAGAAAAAAAACTACTCAAAAATAGGATTTGGAAGTTCAATTGGCAGTTGATTCTCTGGTTTGTTACAAATTATTTTTTCTCATGGAAATGTAAGATAATTATAAGAATTATTTTTTGAAATAATTATATCAATCATGAAAATGTAATTTTTGGAAATATGTACAATTAAATATGAATTTTTGAAATTAGAAAATTCTAAATAAACACTGAACTGGTCAAATCGGCCAGATCGAACCAGTTAAATGACCAATTCTCTAGTTTCGTGGTCGAACCAGCTGGTCCAATTTTAATAACCATGATTGCAATAATGTTGTATAAGTAACGTAAATCATACTAGGAAGGAAGTTTATTATCTGTTTTTTTAGCAATTATAAAATCCACCTGTATGTTTTAGAAAAAAAAAACTACTCAAAAATAGGATTTGGAATTCAGTTGGTAGTTGATTCTCTGGTTCGTTACAAATTATTTTTTCTCATGAAAATGTAAGATAATTATATAAATTATTCATTATCAATATTAATATTCACCGTAACATTTATATCAAATCGCATCACACACATATAACGGGAAAGGAGTCTCTCCACTAACTTCACTCTCCACTTAATGCATCAACATTAGATCATGTTTTAATAGGTGAGACTTTATCTATACATAACATCAAGTCTCACTCATTAAAACATGATATAATATTGAGGCATCAATATATTATCAAATTGTCTTCCAAGAAGCATGTTCCTCCATCGGCTACAGACACAAAACACTGTTTACAAGTTGATATCCTCACTTCTAGGGCTGAGTGTAAGCCATGATCATCGAATTTGAAAGTTGATTTTGAATTTCAAAACTCCTCGCCAAAAACATCTTCCTTTACTGCTATTTAACCCATGATCGTCATTCCCAAATTTTTATCTGTAGCGTCCTGTTTCTCTCCTTGACAGCTCAAGCAAAGTCAGACCAACCTCCCTCTCCTCTTCAGGTGCGTTGTAACCGTAAGCAATGGAGTAATATGGTTTGTATTCCTTTCATACGTCTCACATATACTTTTGCGTCATCTCTTTCACTCCCGTTTTCTCTCACTTTCTATTGTCTTTTTGAGACGCATGGTGAAACTTCTGCAAGCTTAGTTCAACAACATCTATCCAGGGAAGAATGAGAGATTGGTCTTCATTGTTGTTTGATAGATGTGTCTTACACTGATGTTCAGGAAAAAAACGCAGAGCAGTTAGTATGCAGAGCAACCCTCCTATTACTAAAGTTCAGCGGTTGTCCTGGACATACCTCAAAGCTTGCGAGTTTATATTGCCCCAAATATGATGTCTGATTTGCTTTCCAAGTTTGTTCAAATTTATATCTGACCCCAGCAATTTAGGTTGCCTACATATCATCTTATGTGTTGTTGGAACAATTATTATCAATTAAAGTTATCAAACTGCTTATATATGGATATGTTTGTTTAGGTGTGAAGTCATTATTGCAACTACCCATTACTTGCTTCTAAACTGGTGATATAAATATGTAATCTTAAAATTTTTTGTCTTTTTTTTTTTAATAATTTTGTATTCTATGATATTCAATTTTTACTACATCCAATGTTGTCAGATTTCTTACCTCACACTCTTTAAGAAACGCATGGAAGATGCAAAAGTTGCCTTGTCCTGGTTTTATCCTATGGATATTATTTTTACTTCTTTATCCAATGGTTATTGGGTAAATATGTGAAAATTGAAATGAGCTCTTATGACAAAAAGCTGAATACATTATCCCTTGGGCACAAGGAAATCTATCGCTACTTTCAAATTGGATTACAATGATATCATTTTAATAAAAATTTTCATAAATTAAAAAATCAGCAATATATTTTAAGTGGATTTATAAGACAAGAAAATTTTCCTGTGAAACTTATAGGAAAGAGTTAAAAATAAAGTGATAATTATTTTTTTGACTTCTTTTCTTACTAAAAAATTCTGTAAATAAAAAATTCAGTAATCTTAAAAAAATTATATTTTTTCCTTAATAATTTTTTATTTCCTGATATTCAATTTTTATTATAAACAATGTTGTTAGACTGCTTATTTCACATTATTTAACAAACGCATGGGAAGATGCAAAAATTTACAAGTCCTGGTTTTATCCTATGGATATTATTTTGACTTATTTATCCAATGGTTATTTGGTGAATGTGTGGAAATTGAAATGAGCTCTTATGAATGTGTGGAAATTGGTGAATGTGGTTCGTCCATTTCAGTTAAACATTATCCCCAGGTCTAAGGCTTTTGTCATCCTTTTCTTTTGCTATTTTGAAGATTAATCATATTACTTGGGCCACCAACCATGAATTGAAATGCATGTGGCCTAACTATTACGGTCAAGTTAAATTAGAATATCAGCGTTCATGTAAGTTGCCACATAGAGGACACATGTAATGCTGAAAATCGATTAAACAGTTGTAATCCACACTAAAACCAAAAGCTCTCTAATCAACACTATAACAGGAAATCTATTACAGTGGTCCACAACTTCATGACTTGAAAACACGAAATCAAGACACGGTACAAGGGATTACACATGGCGTAATAAAGATGGCATTGTCTAATCCTCACCATCTTCACTATCGACGAAACCTAGCTCCGGCTCAAAGTCAGATGACCATGGCAAGGTTGTTCTTGATGCAGTAACATCCTTCAAGCTCAAGTTGTTGTCATCAAGTTTTGTCTTCTCTTTTGATTCCTGCAAGTTGAGTCAGCGTAAGTTAATATGTTCTGAACTTGGATGCCATGGTATGATTGGAGTTACATCCATGTATCTCCCATGTCTTATGTCATATATTGTGACGGTCTTGTGATCTCTCTATGGAATTTGCACACGTAGGTACTCGACATTAGTTGCTACAACATCATTGAATGAGTAGGCTCTCTCGAAGTCATACTTATCTCCTCACTCCATTAAGTGGCAGTGTAAACCAAAAGACCTTATGATGCCATAAACACATTTTAGAAGGAGATAATATGAATCGTACCATCGTTCACTGCCTATGTTATCCTCATTATCAATGTGGAGGTTGTAAATTTTGTCGTTAGTTTAGGATGACGAGTTATCAGGATCACAACTACACCAATACATATATTGACTAACTTTACCCTATGATTTCTCCAACGGTAGAGCAATTTAAAGAAATCAACCGCACAAAATTGCTTTAAAGTCGTATCATTTCTACATATGGACATCTTTTTAGCTTTGTCGTGGTGCTAAATACACACATGCATATTCACTTTTGGTCTGGATCACATTTAAATAAGCTCCCACCAATGACAAATATAAGGGGTGAGTTGTTCGATAGAGCTGATGTAGCATGCTTTGCTGAATGTTTAGGCATCATGCCATTGCTATCATTGAAGTAGGAAGAGTATACTGCTTCATACATATGAGATTTGATTCTTTTCCATATTCGTCTGAAGTCATATATCTATTGTGTGACCGTTGAATAAAACTTCTATTAGGTCACTTAGTCATAAATGCCTTTTATTTCTTTACATTGGATTAATACAAAAATCCAACTTAATTTATGACAACTAAACATCAAATACCCGGTGTTATATAATTTTTACTAAAACCATACATACTTTATTACATACTTCATTTTTGCATATAACATGTTGCCTAGAGGTACTTTTAATACTTAAGAGATGACTGTGATGCTATCAAATTTTTAACTTTTCACCATACAAAAACATATAAACCTACTTTATATATACAGGCGTATGCTGCTTTGTTTTGATCATTATATTGGCAACTATGAATGGATTCTTTTTTTTTAAAACTATCTTTTCTTTATAATTCATAAATTATTACACCACATATAGTCTGCCATATATTCAAGACTTATTCCATAACATTTATTTGATTTTATAATCAAATTACACATTCCTCAAGGGCGATTGCAAAATCAATTGTGTTGTCATCCTTAGTATCCTGACACTATTTTATGGTCACTGTTTATTTTGCTTTTATTGTGTCTATTTTGTTGTTTTCCTCATTATCATGAAATGGCTTAAAATTTCATTCATTGCATGTCTCAATGAACCATTTCAGTCACTATATGCACGCTTGATTTTTTTCATATTTAATAATCACTGTTTTATTTGTGATCACCAACCATTAACCATTATGATGGTAATCATTCCCTTAGTTTCCGCCTCTTCATCTTTTATCTAAATTGTATATAGATTGTTAAAAAAAATAGTTCCACATATGTGTTTTTGGTTCTATCATATGGTTAATATCATAACTTTGCATTGGGTATGGAGAAGGTGTGCCTTCCCTGATGCATGCCTCCATCGTTCAGTGTATTCACTTCCAGGTATATTATTTTATCCTTTTCTGTAATATATCAACATATTGAAAGTATTATATCCATGTTCACTTGCAAGCATACAAGATTAAAGATCCCTTTAACACAAATTCTTGACCTTTCTTTTTCTCCAGGACCTCCAACGTGGCATCAACTATATGCATAAAAGGTTTCATGATCTATCCATATCAAGTTCAATTAAATGTTGTATTTCTGCTTTTTGCTAATATACACTAGAATAGTAATTGTGTAATGTCATTTACCTGTCAAGTCATTGAACTATCTGCATAAAAGGTTTGATGATCCACCCATATCAAGCTCAATTAAATGTTATATTTTTGCTTTTTGCCAATATACACTAGAATAGTAACTGTGTAATGTCATTTACCTGTCAAGTCATTTTGTTGACCACTAATATTGGCTATACTTCCCTTTCACAGATAATCAGGTCTTTCCCTGTTCCTCTATCTGTATCCAGACTATGAAATATTATCTTCCTCTGCCCTTTTACCTCTCAAGTCATTATATTGACCTCAACGATCCCCCCTTCCCAGCTAGACTTCAATTTGTTTTAAAATAATGAGAAGTTCAGCTTCAATATCTAAAGTCATTCCTTGGCAGCATGTAAGGTATAAAGGATCAAAGATTCCTTAAACAACACGTATACTGAGTAAAATGGAACGTTTACCAAATGGATGCACCATCAAAGTTATTCTGTGTATCTTTCCTTTTGGTTTATACAGAGGTATGTTCTTACCCCTCTATTCAAGAAATTCTTTTCTTACCAAAAGCTTTGTTCTGCTTATATTACTGATCACCCTCTCTTATCCTTCATTGAAGTTAAACAAGATTCAAACCAATGTCCTGCATATCAAATTCTCTAATGAAATCACTGAGGGAAATACTTACAAATTTGCAAACTTTATTGTATCGGCAAACACTTACAAGTGTAGAGCTATAGTTCATCCTTTTAAGCTTACTTTCACCCCTCATACATCTATCAATCAAGAAGACGCATCACTTCCACTTTACTCCTACTCATTCAAATCTATATCTGATTTCCTCAACCTTGATGACAATGACACAATTGAATACCTTTTTGGTACTGCAAAATACATGCTTATTCTCTTTAAATTTCTTGCATATTAATTAAACTACACAATTGTACCGCCTATTTCAATCAGAATACCGCTATTCATAAAATGGAAATGGAAACAGTTAGTTTGTACATCATTATGCATGCAGATGTTCTTGCATTTGTAAGTTCTATTATGACACTGGAGGAGATTCGGAAAGATAATGAGACCAAGTATAGGATGAGAATGGTTTTGCAGGATGTTCAGTACGATCTCATCCCTTATGCTTCTGTTTTTTTCACCCTTTCTTACATGTCACTTATGCAACCATGGTTGCTTTTTCATTCATAAATGATTCGATGCAGGGGAAATGACATTGAGTATGTTCTTTGAGATAGATGTGCCTCATATGCCTACCTTGCTTAGTTTTAAAATCATAACATGCTCGTTGTCATTCTGTTAAACCTCGTTAGGCTTGGCACAACTGATAACAATAAATTTCATAGTTACTTTTTTTGCTTGCATGGATTATGTTTTATTGTTATTACTATTACTAAGTGGATTAGGCTAAGTACTACTTTTTAGCTTGTTATTAGCAGCACATACCCCTAAAAGGAATTAGTAATGATCACTAATTAATATTTTTTTTGTTATTACCAAATTCTAAAGTTAAATGTTGTATAGATAGACGCCAGATTTGCAGTTCCTTCAATGCTACCAGGGTTTCATTTAATCCTACCATTAAAGAGGTCCATGATATGATTGAAAGGTGACTTATATGTTATACATATCTTATTTAGAGTTAAACTCATCATTAGCTATTCTGTAAATGGATGCCTAAATAACCATCCATACCTGCTTTCTCTTTGTTCAATCATAGTGCCAAAGATCGTGCAACACCTATCACTACCAGCTTTAGTCAATCTATCCCCTCACAGATGAGTCAAGTTTGTGGAGGAGGTTCTTTGTATAACCACACCAAACTTACCATTTCATAAATTCAGGAACAAATAGTTGTGAGATATCTTACCAAGTTCTTCATACTACTGTACTACCCTTTACTTTCTTATTCTCATATTGTATTGCTATAACTTTATTCCAGGGGAGCATATTTATTATCAACTGTGAAATCCAAGAGTTTGAGTCCAAGCATGTTTGGATTTATGATGGTTGTACTAAATGCTCATCAAAACCAAAACCTAAAGATGCTAATAATCCTAACAGTCCTTTAGTCTGTCCTGGATGTAGAAAGGCACCTGAATCAACTGAATCTAAGTAAGTCTTGGTGTTAATGTATTTCATTCATATTCAATTTTTACTAGTTGTGGATGTAACACCAACACATAACAAAAAATTACTTCAATTATTCTTGGATGAAACTCCACTACATTGTTAAGGATGAAACAAGTTCCTATTCTGTTCTTTTCTAGGACAAGCTTACGGTTTAGTTATTGAATAAGACGGCATTATAGTTGAAGCTCAATATTCCAAAGGTAAATGAAATTTACCTTCTGATGCCATGTATAACTTCAAACAAACTCATTACATTATTATGATGTGCAGAAGAACCTTGGAACAGGCTTCCTAAAGGAAGTAGAAGAGCCTGTTGGGCAGAAGCTGTTATATATTATTAGTTTTGATGATGAAAAATATAGATGTCAAATATTAAGAGAGTAAAAGTTTGCATAATATACTTATCTCTTACATTGACTAACTACTATATTTAATGTTGCATATATTGTAGATTAGTCAAGCAATGGAAGAAAGAAATTGAGGAATGAAGAACTTGCAAGAATTAATGAAAAATATGAAGATTCAAGTTATATGGACTATAGTAGTTGACACTGTAGCATATGGTTACTGTAGCGTATGGCACTGTAGCGTACTATAGCATCGAGTGATTTTAATAATCACTCGAGTAATTTTCAGAATCACTCGAGTGATTCTAAAAATAGTGAAAATCACTTGCAGTGATTCACTATTCACTTGAGTGATTTTCAGTTTTTCATGCTCTGTTTTTCGTCCAGCTGAGCGATGTCTGGTTATTCGATCATATCTCTTAAACCATAACTCCAATTGAGGTGAAACCAGTTGCATATGAAACTATACTTCCAATGCGTCATTTTGACACTAGAATAAACATTAAAGGAGTTCATATGAAGGAGATATAAGTGTTACAAGATGAAACTCAAATCAGCGTCACTTTCTGAAATAGGTTTGGTATTTTGGACATAACTCTCAAAAAACAGATCCAATTAAGCTGAAACTGGTGCCATATGAAACTAGATGTAAACATCTTTCCATGGATATATAATATTGCAATTTTGGAGTTACATTTGAAGAGTTATGTCATCTGGAAGTTGACCACTGTTTGCTGTCGAATTGGAAGTGGAGCTACGAGTTCATGTGGTCTGAACAGAGAGCACCCGAGTGATTTACATAATCACTCAGTAATAAGGAACATCACTCGAGTGATCATTAATAATCACTCGAGTAAAATGTGTTAGATGACAGATCACTCGAGTGGCACAGAAATCATCGGAAGAATTTTTCACTGTCTGCAAACTCACTTCCAGTGATAGCAAAATCACTCGAGTGATATCTATTTTTATTGAATCATTTCCAATGCGTCTGAAATCACCGGAAGAAAAATTCACTATTTTGAAAATCACTTCCAGTGATATACAAATCACTCGAGTGATCTTTAAATTTTCCAGATTCACTTCCAGTGGATTGAAAATCACTGCAAGAAAAATTCACTGTTTTGAAATTCACTTCCAGTAATCTCCAAATCACTCAAATTATATGTGAAATTTTCAATATCACTTCTAGTGGCTCTGAAATCACCGAAAAAAATTTCACTGTTCTGAAAATCACTTCCAGTGTAGCTGAATTCACTCGAGTGATTAGCTATTTTCTCAGTATCACTTCCGGTTGACATTAATTACTGCCAGTATATCAGTATGAATCAGAATCACTTCCCGTGAAGATGAGATTTCTCCCAGTGAACCTAAATGCACCTCCAGTGAAAGCCAATATGCCTCAAGTGATATGTTTATTTTGGTATATCACTCCCAATGCATTTCCAGTGAATCGAATACCTTCCAGTGATCATTCAGTGTACTCTCCATTGTGACAGAATCAGTTCCAGTGGCAGCAAATCAGAATCACATCCAGAAATCAAGATCACTACCAGGAAAATGCTTCTGCAGTCGAGTGATTTATTGTTCTATCAAAATCATATCCAGTGAAGTAATGCTGCACTCAAGTGAATTGATATCACTGCCAGAGAATTTATAGCTCGAGTGATTCATTGTTCTTATCAGAATCACCTTCAGAAACTTCACAGAATCATGGAATTTACTCAAGGGATCATCATTACCAGTCACTGCCAGTAGAATACTATCTTCTAAAAATCACCTCCAGTGAAATCAAGTTTACTTCCAATAATTCTCTAGTTTTCAGATATCACTACCAGTGAAGTATGTAATCACCCGAGTGATGTTTTCTAACGGCTATTTCTCTGAGTGCTTTTACATGTGTTATGCACTACCGATCACATGACATACACGAATCAATATTCAACAACAATAAATCATGGGCAACATGACTATTCAATAAACGATTCAACAAACGTGCAAAACAGAAAGAAAGCAATGCTGAAACATTTGTAAGAGATCAACGGAAAGTGTTGAAGCATCTGTCAGAGCACCACGATCAATGGGCATAACTGTTGAACTTTCTGTCTGAGCACACGATCGGCTTACAACGGGAAAATATTTGAATGCTCCAACGGCTCTCAACCTATCTTATATAAACCGAAGCATTCAAGAAGAAGAGACAGAGATTTACAGAAAAAGACTACAGCGAACAGATACGATGAAGTAACGAGAATCTAACTGTTAACATGTTGCTGTCATGAATCTTTATCTCTCACACACTCTCCGTTAATATATGTTTTCCTTGTCATGTATAATTGAGAGTGAAAATATTTACATTGTATTTCAGTTAGCATTTATACACTCTGTGAGAGAGCTTGTAAACACTTTATCTGTATTTCAGAAGTGTTCTCAAGGTAGAGAGACCTTGAGAGGATTGATCACCTTACAGGGGAGTTGTAGAGCGAATTGTCAGTAAGACTTTCTACTCGTAAGACTTACAAGGTGCAAGCAATAGAGAACGTTGCTGCTCGTAAGACTTGCGCGGTTAAGCATGAGAGAAAGGTCTTTGGGATTGCTTTGCTCGACTTGGTGTAAGAAGGAGTAAACCTTACAGTGTGTAAGGGGGAGTAACTCTTGTGAGTTTATAGATGCTTATCTTGTGCCCAGTTAAACAAGAACATAGTGGATTGAAAATCTCAGGAGGAACCTGGGGACTGGATGTAGGTCATCGTCGATTGGACCGAACCACAATAAATCACAGTTTACACATTCTCTTCTCTAAGCCTTTATATTTCCAGCATATACGATTTATATAATTGCTTGTGAGTTTATACTTCCATATATATACTGAGTTAACAATATGCGAAAAGATTTTACAAAAGATCAAATATTCTTACCATACACCCAATTCACCCCCCTCTTGGGTGTCAACCAATTCTAACGTAAGCTCTTAATTAAATTGAAACTAAATGACTATAACAAGAAGTTCCCTGGCTCCAGCATAAGTATCTGTGAATTTGCAATTTGTGAAGATCTTCTTAATGAGTTTGATGCAGCATTTGTGGAGGTAAATACTTATTCAAATTTATATATATGCGCACAATCAACTTATACAAGTTCCTCCTTCTTACATTACGATAATCTATTTCATAAATAATATAATAGGACTGCGCACATTCAGGCTCCCAACTTGGAATGGTAAGCTTTTTAAGGCCTAAATTTTTTTTTGTCAAAGTTGTCTTTGTATTGTATTGGCAATTCACATCTTCATAATGGACTTAGGATGCCAAAGCAACAACTGGAGATAGTGGAGTTGAAGTGGATGTTATTGCACTCGCACAAGCTGTTATCCCTAATGAGGATGGAAAAAACAATGTAGATGATCAAGATGTGACACTTATTGACCTCTCTTAGAGTGCTTCCCAACTATCTACTAAAGGCAAAAGAAAGACCAACATCAAGAGGGGTACTAATAAAAATGAACCTCCTACTGGGGTCCAAGCTACATCTCAAAACTCTACTGAAGAAAGGCTCATGAAAGCTATTAAACAAGAAAAGTATATTGGACTCAAAGTTTATCTTAGTTGGACTTAGTTGAAGTTAGGAGAAATTAACACTCAGTTGAACTTAGTTGATACTACGATTATAACTTAGTTCCCATATCTTTATGCTTTTATGTTTAAGTTATCTTAGATTATGCACGGTTGTGTTTCTCTATTGTACTTGAACTTATTTATTTTACTTAGTTCAAATATGTAGCTCATGTTCCTATCAAAGATGTTCTCTCCTTTACATGTAATGGTCCATCAATATCTTATAGAGTAACAGGTTGAGGATGCTCCTGAAGCTATCTCTATATCTATAACTTTCAACTTTAATATGACATAATGTCTTGATAACCTTTTAAAACATTTCAAATGTTATAAGGAGGAAAATTGCAAGCACGGGATTTAATATTCTGCAACAAACAACTTTAAACAAAGAATGAAGACGAAAATAGCTTTGTTAAATAAATTTCAGAAAGTTCGCTTCTATATTCACTATAATAATCAATCCACACATTAACAAGCTATACTTAAAATCCACCGCCCTTAAAGCAAAAACAAAGGAGACATCCTCGATAGGCAGAGAAAGAACAACATCCCTCCCCCTTGAAGGCACCCAAGTAGACCTAAATACAAAACAAAAGTTTAATAACCATCACAATAACTGATACAAATCAAATTACTGAATATAGGAACTACAACATAGAACTACAATATGTTATTTTTTTCTTGAAAAAAAACAACCTCATACAATATGGAAATTAAATACGCAACTTAAGGTGGGAGAACAATAAAATGCAATTTGCAGAAAACCAACATTTTTTATCTATCCAGGGAGGTAAAATTTAAAAACAAAAAAAGTGAAGAGTTAGAAGAGATACAGTGGCAAAAAGAAAACCCATAAGCCATTTATGTATCAAACTTCTTAAATATAGATATGTTTGTTTAGGTGTCAAGCCATTGGACATTAAAGGTGTCAAGTCATTATTGCAACCACTCATTACTTGGCTTCTCAATTGATGATATAGATATGTAAGAGTTAAAAGAGATACAGTGGCAAAAAGAAAAGCAGTGCACAACATTTTTTTCTAGTTGAATGCACCTGTCACTACAATCTTATATTCAATACATTATGTTTGATGTACATATGTACATTTATTGATGACCCTTTTACATAAAACTATAATTTCATGTATATATTCCATTTATTGTATACTTGCTTTACTATTGATTCTTTTATTGTATATCATGTATATATTTGTATGCATCACGGTTTCATAGGTTCGAACAGCACAGGTCAGCACAACTTTCCCACCTGCCTCTCCATGAAAGTAACGCATCATATATATGTCACTATATTTAGAGCTACTACTGCATTCCTTGAAACTGAATGGACTATAAATCGATTAAAATAACCCATTAAATATGTCCAATGCCTTCCTCATTTAATGCCCTGTCCATATCAGCCTTTGCTTCTAAATGTTAATGATATGTGATCAATCACTTATTTGTTTCTCTTCATGTATACTTTTCCATTGACCACATGACAAACAGTGGACAAAGCAAGAAACCACGACTTCCTTTCTTCTTTTATAGGGATATGTGTAAGCATGGTCTTATTAGGATTCCAACCAGTAGACATCTTAAATAGGCAGCCAAGATGCTCTTCCACAGTTTGTAGATTTATATACCTCTAAAGTTACATGCTTTATTATTCAAGATACATCCTTCCACTGCTATGTCTTAATACATAAGTTTTTGGCTTAGCAGATATGTAGACTTAGAAGTTACCTGAAACAAGTACATAAATGCATGGAGAGGTCACCAATAAGTGCATATTGTCGTCCTTAATACATATCAAGCCCTTCCTCTACTATCTCCTCAATACACAAGGAAGGGCCATAGAAAATATGTTACATCAAGTCATGAAGCAGTTAGAAGTATCTTAGTACAATCTTCTCCACATCTTATACCTTATTCTTTAGCTTTAGTTCCTACTAACAGAAGAAATAACAGCATGTAGAGTGCTTCTACACATTCTGTGATGTTCTTTTAAACAGAACTAGAATGAAGGAAAATGTTCTACCTATCAATCAGAATACCCAACCTTAGAAAACGTGGCCTAAACACAGCCATCAACAGTATTAAGTAGTGTATCTCAAAGGGGGAAAAGCCTCGCACAAGGCAGAGAATGTCAGCTGCTTTTTATGACATAACCAACTTGCAATCAAATTTGGATCGTCATTTTGAAGGTCATACATACCTTTTCTATTACTATTACCTATCCACTAACTTTGTTCATAAAAATGTTACATAGTTACTAATAATGCAGCAGTTCTCTTATTACAGAAGCTAACACCAACAACTCTTTAAATTATGTTTTCAAACGTAAGAGTGCAAGATGGAGAGGCATTGAGGAAACTCAGCAAGGTATAGTTCGAACACTAAACAAAAGGAACGCAACTGTGAAGCAGGGTCAAAGTTCACTCACTGCAAATGATGGCATACATGCCATAAAAATTGATCAACTCAAAGGTATGGCATTGGCATTGGAAGACATGACTACAACATTATTAATTTCTCTGCTTTTTTCATTGATATGTCTCACAATTACTACCCTTAAAATATCTAAATTACTGAAATTATGAATTCCATGATATCATAAATATGTAACTTAAAATACTACCCTTAAAATGTTTCAAGTATTTAGCCTCATGCAAGTTTAATATGTGCATGATAGCATATTTGATATTCCAGAACCTTCCAACCATTATGATAGTTATAATAAAAATAATTAGTAATTAGTGGAAGTTGATGCCTACAAATTAATTATGCAGTCTTTCTATTTCTAGATACATATAGTTTAATTTTGGTGTAGAAGTTGAACATGGCGACTTATTTTTTATCCATATGGAATTATGTCATGTTAAAGTGCAGTATGAGTATGATGGCGTAATTTTCAGAATTTTGCATAGGTATAGTTGCTTTTTGTTTGCTAAGGGCCAACATATTGCTTACAAGGGCACAAATATTGTTTCCTTTCATGTCTATTTTTGGATAAATCTTTGAAACGTACCTGAACATTTCTTTCAAGTACATTATATATCATAAAACCATATAACATTAGTAAAAATCATAACTTATAAACTGCAAACTTATGATTGAATACTACAAGACTATCAAGTCATTATATATTTATGATAGTAGCTTGATAGTTGTCTCGCTCCAGCAAGTAATGATTTCAAATACCTGAGCATTTTTGTAAAGTAATTATAGTAGTTTAATATTTTTAGTCCCTCAAGAGGAATACTACAAGAATATTGAGTTCAACTTTGAAATGGAGGCAGTAGAGCATAACCTTTCTAGTGAATCTGAGACAGAAGTTAATCAAGGTTGAAACCAAAACTTGCATATCAGTTCTTTACAATTCAATAAACATTGTAATTGTCTCATAATGCTCATAACATGATTTTATTACAAAACAGATGACTCTTCGTACATGTTAGTTCAGACCTTGGATACAGAAAGTGCTAATATCAATCATTTCTCTAGAGACATTGCTTACCAGGGTAACATCAACTATGCACTATTATATTCCATTTCATTATCTTATAAACTACATTTTACATAAATTAAACACCATATCCTTATATTAAAACTACACACCGATAAAGGGGATCCAACATATCAATGTCAATTATGTCAAGCACAACTTTGGTTTAATGAAAGAGTCAAGAAAGATATGAAACAAATGAATGTCAAAACATTTTCAATATGTTGCTTGAAAGGCAAAGTTGTACTACCCGCTGTGAAGCCTCCTCCTCCTTTATTCCATAAGTTGTTCTTCCAAAAAGGTGAACCAGATTCAAGGAATTTCTACGCAAATATAAGACAATACAATAACATGTTCTCTTTCATATCAATAGGAGGGAGAATAGACCATTCTATCAACTTCGGTGGTGGTCCTTATACTTATGTCTTATCTGGTGTCAATTACTACACGATTGGCACCTTAATGCCACCTGTAGGTGCAAGACCAGTCTATTCTCAATTATGTATACATGACACTGATAATAAAGTCTTAAACCGAATCGTTGTAGTCAGGTATGTTTTATTAAGTTAAATACTTAAAAACATTGCACTCAGCATAAGTTATACTGAAATTCATCCTTTTTCGAGTAAATATCAAAAAGATAATGTGATTGATCCGGAGATTGTTAATAAGATAAAGGACCAACTGGATGATTGTAATCCTTATGTGAAGCAATTCCGATTACCAGGAGAGATTCTTTCAAATCCTAACCATTCTACCTTGAAGATGTGTTTGATAGGCAATAGGCAACATTATGGTCGAACTTATAACTTGCCAATAGCTTCTGAAGTGGCAGCATTAATTGTTAGAGACATTGATATGAATTTTAATGTGAGGGATATCATGATGGAGACCCATAAAATATGTCTTCAACGAATGAATTACATGTTGCATATTTACCTCTACAGTATCCTATTTTGTTCCCTTATGGTGAAGATGGCTACAGAGATGATGTCCAACATAGGCAGGAGACATTAATTGACACAAAGATGATGAAAAGAGTTAGCATACGTGAATACTTGAGTTATAGATTGATGGTTAGAGAAAATGAACTATGCACATTACATCATGCTTCTCGGCTTTTGCAACAATTTATTGTTGATGGTTATACAATGATTGAAGCATAAAGATTATTGTGGGTTGACTCACTAGAAAGAGCTTAGGGCTTATTTGTATCAAGGTTTATCAGATGCAATGATCAATGGTGAGACAAATTCTTCTTCAACAGGAAACAGGATTATACTCCCAGTATCCTTCACGGGGGGTGCAAGGTATATGATTCAAAACTACTAAGATGCAATGGTAGAACAGTTGGTTATCTAGATCTTTTCATCACTTTCACTTGCAATCCTATATGGCCTGAAGTTACTAGATATTGTGCACAACATAGTTTAAATCCATATGATTTTCCGTCCGTACTTTCAAGAATTTTTGAGATGAAGTTAAGGTCCTTGATGAAGACTTTGAAGGAGAAAAAGATCTTTGGAACAATACGTGCAAGTAAGCCATATTAAGTTGTCATATTTGTATTGCATTATTTCCTACTTAATTAATGTAATAGTAGTTATGTTATCATTTTATCTCTTTGACTCACTAACCATCCCTTACCTCATGTATGTGACAGATATATACACAATTGAGTTCCAAAAGAGGGGCCTTCCGCATGCACATATACTTTTTTTTTAGATTCAATTGACAATGACATTTCAACATAAATACCGGATAAGGACAAATCACCCTTACTTTATGACTTGGTAAAAAAATTCATGGTTCATGGCCCATGCGGAAATAGTAGACGCAATGCACCATGCATGAAAGATAATAAATGCAGCAAGTATTTCCCGAAGAAGTTCAGCAATAACACAGCAATAGATGAAGATGGTTACCCTACATACAGACGCAGAGATTATGGAAGGTCTATTGAGTTGAAGGGCATACCATTAGACAATCGTTATGTTGTTCTATATAATCCATAATTATTGCAAATGTTTCAAGCACATATAAATGTTGAGAAGTGCAACCAGTCAACCGCTATTAAATTTTTGACAGTAGCAAGCATATATCAGCCAATGGTGTGATTGATGAGATCCAGCAATATTACAACTGTCGTTATGTTTTAGCATGTGAAGCTTCTTGGCGAATTTTTGGTTTCGCAATCCATCATCGATATCCTGTAGTCGAGAGGCTAAGTTTCCATCTCCCAAATCAACAATATGTCATATATTCCAGCACAGATGATGTAGCTGAATTACTAGAAAAACCGTGTGTCTGTGAATCACAATTCCTTTCTTGGATGAAAATTAATGCTTCTAACAATTTTTCCAGAACTTACCTATTCAGAGTTCCCAAATTATTATGTTTACCAGAAAGACAACCGTGAATGGAAAAAAAGGCAAAGAGGAGGTTTTGTGGGTAGAATGGCCCACATATCACCATCTGCTGGGAAACTGTATTATCTTCGGGTTTTGCTAACTCAAGTCTGTGGGCCGTCTTCCTTTAAAGCAATATGAACAGTTAATGGTGTAATCCATAATACCTTCAAAGAAGCATGCTTTGCGTTGGGGATCTTAGATGACGACAAAGAATATATATCTGCAATTAGAAAAGCTTTTTCTTGGGCTTCAGGTTTCGCTTTGAGGAAGTTATTTGTCACAATGTTGCTTTGCGGTTCTTTGCAACGTCCTTACTATGTTTGGAAAGAAACTTCTCAATTACTATCTAAAGATTTACTATACATCCCACGAAATGATTCGACTCTATCAGGTTCGTTATACTACACATCTTAAGAAGATATAATTAATAATAGTTTGCTCATAACATATCACTATGTTTTCTCAACTATTGCAATTATATGTTGCACAATATGTAGGTATTCAAGTACCGATGTGTCAGAAGGAGCAAGTCGTACTCCGAGAAATTGATGCCCTTCTTAAACACAATGAAAAGAGTTTGCATGATTATAGCTCTCTTCCAATCCCTGATGAAATACCAGGCATTGATTTTATAAATCACATGATACTCCAGGAGTTGAATTATGATCGTCACTCTTTACAGATACAATCAGATAAATTGTTAAATGATCTCAACCCGGAGCAAAGGAATGTATATGATCAAATCATGGCATCTCTGCACTTGCCTCACGGTGGTTTTTTGTTTGTTTGTTTATGGTTATGGTGGGATAAGTAAAACATTCTTGTGGAATGCATTAGCCTCAACATTGCGTGCAAAAGGTGATATAGTACTTACAGTGGCTTCTAGCGGAATTGCTACAACATTACTTCCCTCAGGAAGGACAGCTCATTCCAGGTTTGCAATTCCAATCCAAATTACTGAGTCTTCTACATGGTCAATTTGGAAAAACTCACCATTGGCAAACCACATAAAAGCCACAAAGTTAATTATTTGGGATGAGCACTTATGGTGCAACGTTTTTGCATTGAAGCATTTGATAGAAGTTTGAAGGATATTATGCAGTGTGATCACCTTTTTGGCGGAAAATGCATTCTCATGGGAGGTGATTTCAGACAAATACTTCATGTCATTCTCAAGGGTACAAGAGTAGCTATTGTCAATGCTTGCATAAGTTCTTCACACTTATGGCAACATTGCAAAGTTTCCGTCTGACAAGAAATATGAGACTTAACTCTTCCAATGATCCCAATGTTAATAAGAGAATAGAATGGTTTTCAAAATGGTTGTTAGATGTTTGTGATGGGAATTTAGGGGAAGCTATTGATGGAGTTGCTAACATTGAAATCCCAGAGAAAGTCCTTATTCTAAACTCCAACGATGTTGTACATGCAATTGTACAAGTGACACATACTAACATTATGGACAACTTGAAAATGAATGAGTACTTCAATGATAGGGCTATTCTAGCACCAACCATTGAGATGGTTAACAAAATCAACGAACATATGTGTTCCATGCTTCCAGGTGAGGAATTTGAGTTCCTTAGTTATGATACTGTGTACAAGTCAACTGAAGATTCTGACAGTTTTGACAACCTATACACGACAGAATTCCTCAACACAATAAGCTTCTCAGGATTGCCACCACATAGACTTGTGCTAAAAGTCGGTGCCCCAATTATATTGCTTAGGAATATTGATCAAGTATCTGGTTTATGCAATGGAACCCGTCTCCGAGTCTCTTTCATTGGGAAGAAAGTAATTGAAGCAATTACTTTAAATGGATCAATACTAAATCAAAGGGTGCTCATACATAGAATGAACATGAACCCTTCAGAGTCAAGATGGCCATTTCATAAGCAAATGAGACAATTCCCAATCACACTATCATTTGTCATGACTATAAACAAAAGTCAAGGGCAATCTTTGCGTCATGTGGGATTATATCTCTCAAAACCTGTTTTCACACATGGCCAACTTTATATCGCAATGTCTAGAGTGAGAAGCGTCGACGGTTTAAAGATTGTTTTGGAAGACAATGGTTGTAGAGGGAAAGGGACAACAAAAAATGTCGTATACAAGGAGGTTTTCTGGAATGTCGATGTAGCTGCGTAGCCTTTTGCACCTGCTCTTTCTTATCTAATTACATTTTCAATTTTAGTTTGTTAACTTTGACCATGCCTACCGTTTGTGTTGAAAGATTGATTTGGAATGGTAATGGTTGTTTATTCCTAAAATTTGTTAGTGGTGTTGTGTTGACCAATTTAATCTCCTTGTTCAACGCATAGGTAGCACATGCTCGATAAATGGAGAAAAAAAGTTAGTAGAGACACCCCTCCCCCCACACCCAATGCTGTGAATAAGACAACTAATTTTTTGAAAATGGACAATCATGAAAACTTACCTGATTAGTAGAGGACATCGAAAGAAGAATTATCTGAAGACAAATTAATAAAGGAAAGGCTCTTGTACAAATCAAGCAATATTCAATACTATTTCCAATCCACAAGTCACTTGTGATTAATCCAGTGAAGTTAAGAAAAGTTAATTGCATCATTGAATTTATTTAAAAATTGTTCTTATTTTTATCTTTACCCTTAACAAGTATCGAATCATAAATTTATACATATACATCTAGTATCCCCTCTTCGAAAATTTAGAAGAATGACATATGTAAAATGAAACAATTGACGCTATACAAACTCTTGCAAGATGACTTGTACGTAGGATCACAAAATTCTTCCAGAAGACGACTATAATATGGATTGAGGGGGGAAAATAACATTGTTGCATATAGAAGTTAACCGCTGCATGTTCTCCAAAATTTTCTTTCAACATTATTAAATTCAAAAGAATTTGCATGATACTGCCATTTAACGGGTCACATCTTTTTCCATTTGCTTTTAATACATCAAAATATTTCATTCGTTCATGAGATCAAATTAAATAATAAATACTACCAAACTCGTGGTCATTTTAAAACTGAGGCAATATCACATCGGCCAAGATTTTTTTTTTTTTTTTTTTTTGGGTTGGGGGGCGGGGGTTGGTTTCACTTTACAATCATTAAACAAAATACTTTACTCAAAGACGAGCTATGTTCTCCCAATAGATAAATGACAATGAAATTTCACAAATAGTAGAAATTGCAAGGAGAACAATTTGGCTCTGCTGCAAAATTTACAAGGATGCTCCCAGAAACATTGCTGTTTGAATGTCTGATAAAAATTTTTAAAGGGCGCCTTAAAGGAAAATAAGCAACTAGCATTGCGAGTATCACCTATAGCAATGTATCTATGGAAGCTATTTGTAATGCCATTTTTTTTAATCTCTTCTGTGTGTTTTGTTGTCTCCTGATTTATTTTAGCATCAATTACCAGTTTTCCTATAATAAATTTGTCAACACCGAAAAAAAAGAATGATACAATTGAATAATTTTTTTTTTATTTTCATGATAATGGCTTTGATTCAAAATCTCTATGCATATTCAACTGAGGGTAGCATCATACCCAAGCCAGCAAATTTGCAGGCAAATGACTATACAGCTGTCAAAGGCCATTTGATTTGCAGAAGATATCTCTCATACATCAACACCCTCATCAAGACTTTTGGAACTGATCATCATATTTGAATTAATTTGTTTGTCAAACTTGTTTTTCCTCCTCGCTTCAAACTCTTCAAAGCCATCCATCTAGAGTATTCACCGCGGTTAAATTGTATTAATTCTTGAGCAACTATGTTCCTTTAGCCCAAAGACAAAAAAAAATGGAAGAGGATACTCTCAAAATCCTTTTTCTCCTTTTCTTCTTAGAATCCTATCTACACTCTCAGATCAAAGAATAAATAGTTCGGATTTAATATTTTCTAAAACTATTATTATAATATTTTTATAATTCAATTTTTAAATTTTTTTTTGTATTGCAGTTATGAATTGTATAGATTAGATTTTAACAATTTAAATTTATTTGTTTGTGTTTAAAATAATAGTTTTATAAAATATGAAATCTGAACTATCTATTTTTTTAATCTGAAGGTGGAGATGAAATTCTGAAAAGAAAAGGAGATAAAAACAAGGTAACGAGATCAAAACCATACCTGCTGAAACCGATCCACTGATATAGGGTTATTGTGAAGAGATATGTTCTGCAAAGCTTTACAATCCTTTAATAGGTTCCAAGGTATCTAGCCAAAAACAAACCAGAGCGTTATACAGGTACTTTGCAATCCAAGGGTATTGGTTAGAAACATGTGGGGATGAAGAACAAAGGGGTAAAAATGGAAATTAGTGCAAAAATTGCATAGCAGCAAGGTTTACTGCATAAAAGATATAATCAACAACTAAAAAGTTCAAACTAGATGCTGCATCAGTAACCACAATCAAGAACATAGATCCTCAGGTGGTAGCTATATAATTTGTCATTCCAAGTCAAGAATAAGATTCAGAACTTGATGTGGTAGCTATATTAGTAAGTAGTAATGTCTTCCATAATCAACATGGTAATTGTTGTTTCATGCATTCACCTCTTAAAATGTCCGGTTAATACCATATTTGGTCCCCTAAGTTTCAAATAATTGGTTTTGGTCCCTCTAGAGGCAAAATGGACTAGATTTTTATTGAGTTATAGAGACTAATGTTTTAAACGAAATAAAACTTAAGGGATCAAAACTAAAATAAAGACAAACTTGAGGGACCCAGGATGACATTAACTAAATTTATAACTAAATCTTTGAGACTCACTAACATACCAAATCACAAGACTAAAAAGATTAAGAATATAAAATAGAAGAAACTGGATAACAATTATGGATTTGTGTGATTTATAATTTATAATTCACCAAAATCCCTGGTAATTTATAATTCACCATAATCATTGCAGCAAATCAGTCTACTTATAATGACACACTTGGATGTTTAAAATTCTTGGTAATTATCTTTTAGATATTTCAAGATTTTACATTACAATTGAACAGTCGCTGTCATTTTCTGGGAGAAAGAGAGAGCAAGACAAAAATGACCACAGATGACCATACCAAAAAAAACACATATAAGAAACCAGGGGGGAAACAAAACAACACAACACAATGATGTTTAATCATGTACAGCATTAAATCACAGATAAAATCCACCAAACTAGAGTTTTGAGATTGCAAAGCAATACCAGCTTCACCCCATTGTTATCTAAGGAAAGTGACTTCAAGCAGGTGAGATTGCAAACTGAAGTGGGAAGATCTTCAACAAGATTCTCTGATAAATTGACAAACTTGCCAAAGTTAGCTTCAGTCAACCTCACATCAAAGCCCAAAAACTGGAAAGATGACTCACTACTCTAGAGGTCCAGAGTAGATTATCAAGAATTGATCAACCGACACAGAGTTGATCTAGGGTGTAAAGCCCCGCTAGATCCTCTAGGTCTCAAGTTCAAGTCCCAGAGGAGACACTTGTGTTAGAAGGGGCAACTACGAACCCCGTACCAGATTCCAGATGATAACATCAAAAAAAAAAAACAATTGATCAAGCACAAAGTATCAACCCTATGGGCATATAGTTAAGGCAAAGTCATCTCAAGTAACTAAAAAGCATAGGCACTTCATTTGGGATGATTGGGTGTAAAAACAGAAGTGACAACTATGACTGAGAGCAACATTTCAAAGCACAAGATTCTTGAGTAAGCATGCATCATAAAATAAATTTTATGGATGAAAAAGAGAGTAAAAACAGAAGGGTAGACCATCCTGCAATGTAATATAGATTTATAGAGCCCTCCAATATCTTGGCTTTCAATACAAGGAAGAACTCATCCTATTGAACACACACAGAGAAAAGTGAAAAGCACATGCCCACGAGCATATTCATGCAATGCATGGGTATAGGTAGTAGATTAAGGAGCATACCATTGGCTTGTAATTCTTCCAGAGAAAAGCAACTTCCAATAGATTCAGGAAGAGATTTTAACTTGTTATTTGATACATTTAAAAGCGTCAGCTGAAATGTCAAAAGGAGCATCATGCTTTAAAAATTAGTCATTGTATTTCATATTTTGTTGATTTTGGCTGCTGGTTCTAGAGAAGAAGGCCCATCATAAGTAAAACATTTAAAGGGAAATTCTGACAGATTTATGAGACTTCATAGTTGTAACCTGACCACAATACCAGTATCTGTCTATGACAAGAATTTGTTCTTCATTTAAAGATTACCAACCATAAGGAAGACTTAATGAGTACTAAAAGTACATTTCAAAACCATTTTTTCAGAAGACAAGTTAGACCAATGTTAACAGGAACTAAATGTTCACTGCATATTCTTCAATCATTTAGCAAAGATCCTCCACAAATGCCCAAATCACAGAAGTAGCAAGTTCCATTGCATTCAGCTTTCAAATTAACTTACACTTCGCAGGCTGCCAATAGTCACAGGCAAGCATGTTAACAAATTCCCTGAGATGGATAACTGCTCCAGCTTCACCAATTGGCCCACTAGACAAAAAGATCCACCTTAAGTTATATAAAGTGCAACAAAGAAAACTTAGTGTGTTGTGGAAACAACTAAAACTATGCAATTTTTCCAAATATAAAAAAAGATGTTAAATTATTTATTTAGAGAAGAGGATTACATTCATCAGGCAAGGAAGTAATTCTATTCCCATCAAGGATCAAGATTTTTAGAGATTGTAGTTTTCCCAAATGCACTGACAGACTCTCAATGAGGTTATCAGCTAATACCTGTAAGATTAGTAAAACTTAGAGTAAAGATTTTTTTTAAACCAATTATCTTATATAACTAAATTTACCCAAATGTTGTCACGGCATGGTATTTTGCTGGTCAAAATAATAGCAAGCTATCATTGTGTCTAGAGTCCTGACCCATGTTTAGAAAAGCAAAAGAATTTTAAAATGACTACAAAATTAATGAACTGTACGCTTCTGCAGAATTACTGGGGAAGAAACAAATTGAAACATAACTTTTAAAGGAACAATTGCCATGCATGTTCCCTAACAGGTAAAAGTGTCCCCAATGACCACAAAAATGATTGACGGCCGATGTTAGTACATTTTAAAGTTCAGATTTCTTATCTTCTTTGGATAGATATGAAATGTGGCTTAAAAGAGAAGAGGCACATACACAAACTTATTCAGCAGTTCCAAATAAGTAGGCAAGTTAAACTGTCTTGTTGCCAGTAGGTTGTGAATTGCAACTAGCTGGTATTTTCCATTCCTTCACTTCTATGTATTACCATAGAGCCTCGTGGCAGTAATTTTCAGAGGTTTTGGAGCCTCATAATATCAACCTCTTGAGGTAACAAAATAGCAATTTTGATGATGCATGAGAATTAAACATTAAGAGTTTCTCTAACAGAAAATGAGACATATTGAGGTATATAGACTTCAAATATCATTTGTTGGTGCATTTTGAAGAGGACACTTCATTATCTAAAACCAATCGTTACTGTATTACTACATCGTGTAAATTCAAGAAAAAGAGACCTTCTGATTTTCATGTCAAAACTTTTTACAGCATATATATTGCTGTTTCAAAATTTAAAACCAACACATAGCAAATAACGTAGAAACAATTTATATAAAAATAATTATGTGTTCAGTAGAAGTAACAAGAGCATAAACTAAAACATAAAATTCTTACCAGGCGCTGCAAGTTGATTAATTTGCCCATCTCCAGGGGAACATCAACTGCAGTGAAGAAATTAACTAATATCAACAACAATAAAATCTTTCATACAACTACGTACCAGGCAATTTGTATGGAGGTCAACATAATACAGTCAGCTCAAAAATCAAAGAAAATAAAACAGCATACCTATTCGATTATGTGTCAAATCAAGAGTACGTACAGATCTGTCCAGATCAAGAATTTCATCAGGAAATGTCTGTTCAGAAGGAAATTCAGAAAAACACACCAAGGTAAGGTTGTAGCATCGTCGCAATATGGGGAGGCATACAATGACACATGTATACATCAACAAACACAAAAAGAAGAAAATCAAACTTAGTAAGCTGCAAAGTAACAAAAATAGAAACCAGTATACCAAATGATTGTTACCCTCACCCAATAATGATATAACGGAAGGTATCTATACAGCAAGCATGATTATGTCCAGTATCTATGAGATGATGATGCAGAGATTAGTTGATAAGTTTTCCTTTATATTATCCGGGCACGCAAATGAGTTAAGTTCGTGATATATGCCAATCACGCGCATCAATCATCTCAAGTACAAAGTTCTAATTTGAAATGAAAATTAATTGAAGAACAGAATGCGCTGTTTGTAGTACCAATCATCACTCCGGCTGATATATAATCATGAGCCTCAGTGAAACAGATTCTTGCGGTTTTAACACCGAGAAAGTAAATTTTAAAAACAGAAAGACAAAAAATAAAAAGAACAGAGCAAAATAGTTATATCCAATGGTGTAATCAACTAATCATAAAATCAGGGAATAGATTTTTTTAAAAAAAGAATAAAGTTCAAATTAAAACAAGAGAGGAATAGGACGAGGATGCCTTCAATTTGGAGTCGCGCAAAGCAACAATGCCTGTGGATCGCCACCGCGCAATCTGAGTAGCCTTTATATCAGCGTGTTTGCTGGCGGGACAGCCCATTTTTTCCGAGAATGGAGAATGATGAATAAAGGAGAAAAAAGAAAATCGCAGAAAGTTATGGCCCTTCCGGCAGGCAAGTGTGTCCTACCGGCAATTCGAAGGGGAGATCAGATTGACGTTGTTGCTATAGAATGGGTTGAAGCGAGAGGCTGAAGGCGGGAGGGAGTCAAACGCCCCAATCACAGTGACAAAAAACCGCGTTTTCTTCAGTCTTTGATAGTAGCACCGGCCGGGGCATAAGAATTTCAGAGGCGATTTGTCTCCGTCCTGTCATAACACGTTGTCATACTTTTATGTGAAATAAATTAATCAATCTGTTGGAAAAAAAAACAAATTAATCCTTGGGAAAATCCCAGTAAAGTACATTTAAAACACGAAAAAGAATATTTAGAGGATGTTTGGTTGAGCTTATACTTATGTATAAGTCCGATTTATATAAATCGAGATAAAACTCCTCTACATAGTTACCTCATAGATCGTAAAAATTATTTCGTAGATCTTAAAAACTATCTCGTATATCATAAATCACGATTGAAAAGCACAATTGGAAGTTCCAACTGCTATTTCAAACATACTCTAATCACTCTAATATCATAGATCTCAAATAAAATATCTTGGGGGAATCTGGAATTTGAAAATGATATCAAATGACCGATTTGCCTCGAACAACATTTGGGGAGTTAAATTGTTAATATATATATTGAAGTTATTAATTGTGATTCTTAAATTGTTATTCTTTATACCTAAATTGATTAGGCATCACAATTAATAATTTCAATATACATATTGGCAACTTGAATTCTTCAAATATCAACAAATTAGTGGGCAATATTTTGAAGTCGCAGATGTCAAGCATCACTGACTATTTAGGTATAAAAAATAACAACATAAAAATCACTATTTAGGTACAAAGAATAACAACATAGGAATTGCAATTAATAACTTCAGTGTATATATTGACAACTTGAACACCCCAAATGCAGTCAGGGGCAAATCGGTCATTAGAAAATATTTGCAAATCTCATATTCCTCTCACAGGTCTGACGTGAGATTTGTGATATTAGCCTCCTGATAAACTCATAATTTATATTAATTGTGCATTTGAATTTAATTTTATGGTTAAATCTTAAATTTGCTTTATTTGTTTTCAATACTGAGTGGTAGGGTTGTCCATGGACCGGACCAGACCGGGTTGGGCCTCAACCCGAGGTCTGGTCCTTATAGGACCTCGGGCTGGACAAGTCAGCCCGAGGTCCGGTCTGGTCCAGCACCAGCCCGAGCTCGGGCTGGACCAGACCGGTCCAGTGGACTGCCTGGACCAGTCCAGGCAGTCCAGGACCTATTTTAATTTTGTTCTCCCTCTTGTTTGGATTGATGCAAAGAGCTAGGGACAGTGGAAAAATGCATAATAATACTTATAATTGAGAAAAATATATCACAAAATATTAAAACTCATTCATAAATCCATAATAATCTCCAACAACATTGAACATGAATAAAAAATAACAACATTTAAGTTACTTTAATACAATCCATAACAATCAATTAAACACATTAAATCTAATAAGTATAAAAAAATTATTTGAGTTTTGAGGATTAAAAAAAATTATACAAGATATTTTTTTAAAAAAAAATCGGGTCGGACCGGACTAGACCGAAGGGTCTGGACCCTTGACCCGATGTTCGGTCCGACCCGATCAGTCTGGTCCGGTCCGGTCTGGTCTGTTTAAAGTGTCTTGAACTGATTTTTGGTCTTCTGGACCGGGTCGGGTCGGACCGGGTTGGACCGGACCAACCAGACCACCGGGTTTTTTGGACATCCCTACTGAGTGGAGCTGAAGTGGAAAAGTTCAAATACATATGGAATCCTTTTGCATCTCATCTATTCATTCCTCTTGTAGATGTCACCCAAAATCATCTTTAGTACATCTATAAAATGTATTATTCCCCAAAGATATCCTTATAATGCAGTTAAGCAGTAGGGACTGAAATAAGTCCATTTAAATCTAAATTAAGTAATCAAATCTTACCATGACCAACGCTTACGGTCAAAACTCAAAAAATCATTGCAGACGATATACAGGTTTATAAACATGAAATTTAGAACAAACATAATATTAAATCTAACGAGCCGATATGATAATTGATAGTTTCATTTTCAGTGTGTAATGAGCTGTTTATTATTAATATTATCATCATTTTTTTTTTTTTTAGGAAGTCGTAATCATAGCCAACAAAAGCTCCATCCAGTGTTGCTTTTCAATTTTCCGATCATTAATTCAAAGGCATCCTTATCGATAATTTTAATTATTTATATTCAGAAAAATATGGCCAAATCCTCACTGAATGAAGAAAACACAATCTTGTCATGTAGCACTGTAGCTAATAGCCACATGCCACCAAGATGAGAGTTTAACCATGACAGTAGCAGCTGCATGCCACTAAGACGAGTTTAACTATGACAGTAATGCCTAATGCCTCACATAAAAATTGTTTTTTTTTTTGGGGGGGGGGGGGAAGAGCACAGTGGCTAGCCTTCACAAGCATCTTAAAGAACAAATAGAAAGGGGAGAAACATGAGATCACAGTTTAATCCCAAATCAAAGTCAGTTTTATCATTAGAATTGAATCTCAACTTTGCTTGCCAGTTCTAGCCGGTCCGAAGTAGCTTGTCATCAATCCCATGATAGAAAACCTGGTAATAAGATTTAAAACAATAAACAAATAGGTAAAGGGAGGAAAAAAAACCAGCCACTTCAAATCGCAGATTGGAATAATATAAAAATACAGAGAAAAGGCGTATAAGGACCCCTGAAATATAAAAATCACAAAATGATCTCTCATATTCCGGTTGGTACTTAAATGTCTTTCTCCCTAACATAAAGGAAGCACCACCATCTTTGTTAGTTGTCTACTTTTCTTCCACGCTCTCATGACTCATATCATTAGTCTTCATGTTTAAATGCAACAAGAATTACTCGACATCAATTATCTATATGCTAATTCAAAACCTCAACCAAAACTCGTGTCTGTTCTTGCCCTCAGTTCTGTTGATGGACGTGTTAGACTTTGTGCACTAACTATGCTGACAGTCTATTACACCAAAATAACTTAAAACAGTCGTGATTTAGGTTCCAATTTCCAAACATTAGATGTGGGACACCTAATATATTGTATAATATTCCTGCCATTACATGGATCTGATATCATGTTAGATTTTCTGTGTTAACTATGCTTGAGGATTGTCCAATACACCAAAATAGCTTAATCCACGTGGTAGAATTCACCTTAAACTTGTATATTCAAGATTTAGATGCTAACATTTGATATATTATCTAATAGGACACGGAGAATTCAATCAAAACTAAAGTAGTAAAACAGAATTACAATATAGTAGAGTCTGTCCAAAAGTTTGAGACCAAGAATTAACCAACTCAATTCCATGTTACAAGATTATATAGCATGCATACACTCACTTAAAGGCACAAACAACAACAACAACAAAGCCTTTATCCCACTAGGTGGGGTCGGCTACATGGATCGCACGACGCCATTGTGCTCTATCAAAGACCATAGATTTCGATATATTATTAATTAAAATGTCTCTCTCAATGACCTCATTAAGCGTTCGTTTCGGTCTTCCTCGACCTCGTTTGACAGGACTCCATTCTGCTTGATCAACCCTTCTCACCGGAGCACTCAATGGCCTTCGCTGAACATGTCCAAACCATCTCAAACGATTTTCTACCATTTTTTCGTCAATAGGGGCCACTCCAACACGCTCACATATGAGTGTTACGAATCTTGTCCTTTCTTGTATGGCCACACATCCATCTTAACATCCTCATCTCAGCTACCCCCATTTTATGTTCATGATATCCCTTTAAAGCCCAACATTCACTACCATATAGCATTGCTGGTCTTATAGCAGTGCGGTAGAATTTTCCTTTTACCTTATTAGGTACCTTACGATCACAAATAACTCCCGTAGCTTTTCTCCATTTATACCATCCGGCTTGAATTCTGTGATTGACGTCTCCATCCACCTCACCATCTTGTTGTATAATTGATCCCAAATATCTAAATTTTGTCACTTGCGGGATGACTTGCCCACCCAATTTAACTTCCACTTCACTTTGACTTTGTCTCTTATCAAATTTGCAATGCATATATTCAGTTTTGCTCCTACTAAGACGAAAACCTCTCAATTCCAAAGTCCGCCTCCATATCTCAAGTTTGGAGTTAATTTCTTCCCTAGATTCAGCCAACAGCACTATATCATCCGCAAAAAGCATGCATTTAGGGATCTCCTCTTTAATAGGTTCAATTAGGACGTCTATCACTAGGATAAACAAATAAGGACTTAAAGCTGATCCTTGATGTAGTCCAATCCTTATAGGAAAGTCCTTTGTAACACCTCCAGACGTTCTAACATTGGTTGTAACCCCCGCATACATATCTTGAATGGCTTTAATATATGCAATCCTCACCCCCTTCTTTTCCAAGGCTTTCCAAAGCACATCTCTTGACACCCGGTCATAAGCTTTCTCCAAATCAATGAAGACCATGTGTAAATCTCTTCCTTTACTCCTATACTTTTCCATTATCCCCCTTAATAAATAAATCGCTTCTGTTGTAGACCTTCCTGACATAAATCCAAATTGGTTTTCAGCAACATCAGTCTCCAATCTCAACCTATATTCAATCACTTTTTCCCACAATTTCATTGTATGACTCATTAGCTTAATTCCTCTATAGTTTGCGCAATTCTGAATATCCCCTTTATTCTTATAAATAGGAACCAAAGTACTTTTCCTCCACTCATCTGGCATTTTCTTGGTTCGTAAGATCCCATTAAATAATTTTGTGAGCCACGAGACACCCTCCTCACCCAAACATTTCCAAACTTCAATTGGAATATCATCAGGTCCGACAGCTTTACCAGTTTCCATCTTCTTAAGAGCTTCTTTAACCTCGCCAATTCGAATCCTGCGATAAAATGAAAAATTGAGGTCACCTTCTCGAGTTGTCAAATCTTCCAAATCACAATGCGGCCCTTCTCCATCATCATTAAACACCTTATAAAAGTAGGCTTCTCATCTATCCTTAATATCTCCATCAGTAACCAAAATTTTTCCTTCTTCATCCTTTATACACCTCACTTGGTCCAAGTCTCTTGATTTTCTCTCCTTGTTCTTTGCGATCTTGTAAATCTTACGCTCTCCTGCCTTTGTCCCTAACTCCTTATAAAACTCTTCATATGCTTTATTACGAGCTTCACTCACTGCCTTTTTAGTCTCTTTTTTAGCCATACGATATTTTTCCCAATTTTCAGCATTATTACATAAGTGTATGGCTTTAAAACAATCTTTCTTATGCTTGGTTTTCTCTTGAACAGTCTCATCCCACCACCAAGTCTCCTTATCTTGCCGACCAAGACCTTTTGATTCTCCCAGAATTGCTTTAGCAACCTGCTGGACCTTTTTAGACATATTCTCCCACATGATATTAGGATTTCTTTGCAACTCCCACTCCCCCTCCTCCAAGAGAGTTCTCTTAAAAATCTCCTTTTTTTCCCCTTTCAATTGCCACCACCTGACCTTGGGTTTAAAACTTGCTGGCGTTTTTGTTTTACATACTTAATATTCACATCAAGGACCAGAACCCTATGTTGTGCTGTCACGCCATCCCCAGGGATCACTTTACAGTTAGTACAGAATCGTCTATCAGAATTCCTTACCAAGAAGAAGTCAATCTGTGACCTTGCGGCTCCACTCTTGTATGTTATTAAATGCTCCTCTCGCTTCTTAAAACAAGTGTTGACAATCTTGAGATCATATGCGAGGGAGAAATCAATAATAGATTGACCTTCATTATTGAGTAACCCAAATCCAAAACCACCATGCGCTCTTGCATGAGGTCCTGCCTCCTTACCAACATGTCCATTAAGATCACCTCCAATAAAAATCTTTTCAGTTAGTGGGATACTCTGGATTAGTCCCTCCAAATCTTCCCAGAATTTTTCCTTAAGATGTACTTCTGCCCCTACTTGAGGTGCATACGCACTGATAATGTTAATAGTATCCTTTCCAACAATCATTCTTAAGGAAATAATTCTGTCCTCAATCCTCTTAACGTCCACCACATTCTTCCTCCATTTCTTGTCAGCAATGATACCAACACCATTCCGTCCATTGACCTTTCCTGTGTACCAGAGCTTAAAACCATTAATTTCTCTAGACCTTTCTCCTGACCATTTAGTTTCCTGGAGACACAGGATATTAATCTTACGATCCTTCATTACTCCCACCACCTCCCACGATTTTCCGCTCAAAGTCCCAACTTAAAGGCACAGGTAAACAAAAAACTTGAAGCATGCTTCAGTATGTTTCAGGACTACTTCGGACAAGATTCATGCACAAACATTCTCTATAGGAATACAAGTTTCCAGGTTATCTCTATACAATATACACCCCTGGCAACGAACACATGCATAGAAGGAAGATTATCTTTGAGTTGAGAATAAAATCAAGAAGCACTTCAGCACAGGCACACTTAATCAACCACAACCATCATTAAAGCCATTTTTGTGACCCTGTTTGAAGTGATCGTCCTTTCTATCTTCAATGGACATCGCAGCTAAATCAGCATTTCCTAAATTTTTATAGAGGCCACCAAAATATCCAAAAAACCATAAACCTTGTATCTTCCAAGAACTCCTATACAATCATGAATCCAAGCAAACTAATTCACTGTGCATAAGCCAATCCAATACTTCACACAAATAAGATTTCTCAGCTTTGTTTTACTTACCCTCAAACTACAATGCATTTAACACTTCCTACCAGTAAGAACATGGGGAAATGCATATAATCACTTTAACTCTGAGTCATTTGTAAACACCCTCATCTTTGAGAATCAGAAAATATACCCCCAACTATGACCCCTGAGGATTTAAACCCGTTTTCCTCCTTTTCCATTGTCCTAGTTAATGGAAAAGACACCTCAAATTCTAGAATTTGTTGTTTTCATATGAATGAGAATGTCACACATGATTAATGACAGAATCTGCAGTGGCATCTCCATTGGTGGGATTATTGGGGAAATCAGTAGAAGAGTTCAAAACATTGAGGAAGCTAGCTGAGGTGAATATTTTTGCTTTCCCAAGTCCAAGAATATGTTTCTAAATAAATCAAAACTGGAGGATTTTGTTACTTTCCCCTGAAATATTAAATGTTACAAAAATGTCATCATGTGCATTCAATAGTCTGCTCATTGTTTGAACACTCAACAATTAAACTATGATGTTCAAGCTACTTCTCCCTCTGCACCACATTATGAGGCGCACGTGTAGGATAAATAAGTTCTAAAGGGAAAAACATGCTTTCTACATGTGATTCTAAGAATTACTAAGAAGGCTGTAGAAATATAATGTGGGGTCTGAGTTGAATGGTGTTGCGATTTTGTCCCTCTTTCATCGTGATTTAGTCTATTGCTTCCTTGTCCTTAAGGATCACAAACAGGTCCGTATTATTTTCAAGTTCTAACTTGTTGACACAGGTCACACTTCTGAAATATGTACTAGTACAAAGGATGGATCTGAAACTCTTTCCAAGATCATAAATGGGTGAATCCTATATGTCGTGAAAATCCCCCCTTTCTCCCCTATCACAATCCTATGTGTGATGAAGATTTCTATTTTTCCAAAAAAAATAATAAATAATATAACTGGATGCATCATTATGTACTTCACAGAGATTTTAAAAAGCTCCCCGAAAGATCAACAAACGGAAATTGGAAATTCAAAGAGAATAATGTTAAAATGCTCAGATTCCCGAAAAAGATATATAACAACCAACAGAAACTTACATCATAGCCATCATAACTTGTTTAAGATCGTTTTCCATATTCCTCATGTTGGACAGGGATTGAGCACAGAAGATGAGAGCAAGCCAGGAGCTGAGCTTGTACTGCTTGAATGAAAATTTTAACAAGGATTGTGAGACCCGTACATGAATAAGCGAAAAGCAGGCAAGAGACAAGTAATACGAACCCTGAACATGACGCCGGCGATGCCAAAGAGAACGGCGATGATACCTGCGTAATCGACCGGCATGTCTTGCGGTTCAACCACCGGAGCGACGTATGGCTTCGCCGCAGACGGCTGACGAGGATCGTTGGAAGCGTTACCGTGCGAAGACATCTTGAACTCTTCGATCACTTCTGGCACCGGAAGATCGGTACAGATGTTAATTGGATCTTTTTTTTTTTTTTTTTGGTAGAGATGTTAATTGGATCTTACTTGAGTAACTTGACGCAACTTATTGTTTAAAATTATTTTAATAATTGTAATATTTAATTTTTTTTATTAATTACAAAAGAAACTCGTAGTATTTTGATCATTCTCTAATTCTAATTCTAATTAATTTCTAATAAGGATTAAGATTTTCTTTTTAATATTATCATTTGGTTAAAGTTCGTGGCTGCCCCCAATACAAATGCCCTCATTGGTACTTGAATTTAAGATCTAGAGGGATAAGTAGAACCTTAAATTATTATATTAATTCTATGTTAGTATTAAGAATTTATTTTGCTACATAATACGGTTTAGGAATTAAATAAACCTGATTGTCATCAGATCGATATGCACATTGCGAGGGTGTATTGGGGCTGCAATTTGACATAAGAGAATTGGGGGAGCCTCTGGGGTACAAATCCCCCGGCCCATAATTCAATTTAAAAACCTCTCCCAAAAAAATAACAGTGGCACATTAAAAATAAATGGTGGGCCCACTTCCCAAACTATGAGCCCACACTATAGCATTCTGGACTGTACGAATGCCTGCGGCAAGACCAAATATCAAATATTTGGGCAGAAAAGTGGGGTGGCAAAGAAACCATTTTTAAGCAAGGAAATGTTTACTCCTCCAACAGCAGAACTTTAAGCGTGCCTTGTTGGTCTTAAAAGGGTATGGAATGGGAATCATAGACAAGCTTTTTTGAGAAGTGATTCTTCAGATGCAACAAATCTTATTAAGGATGGAAATGACGATATTCATGATAATTGGAATCTAATCCTTGAAAATCATGTTATGGTTAAACAAAATTAGGTGGTTGATCTTTAATTCGTTGACAGAGAGATGAACTTTAAAGCTAATACACTAGCCAAGCGTGCGTTAGCAATGTTCATGGATTTCATTAGATTCCTTTAAATGATTTTTGTTTGCTTATTTTATTTCTTGTAAATCGAGTAGTGTGTTTTTTTTTAACCTCTTTCTTCTTTATAAAATAATTATTCGCTCCAACTATTTATGATTTTTTATTCTACTATTAAAAAAGAAATAATAATGCTTAAATAAAATATTGGAGTTGTTGATCTTAATGATTTCAACTTTGATTTGTCCGCCTGTGTAAAAGTTGTTGGGAACCTAGTTAGAGATCAAGGAAAAAGTTACTGGTGTATTTGTCCATGTGAGAAAGTTTCGTTCATGAATATTCAATTCTCTTAAATTAAAGGCCAATGTGTATTTCACTTTTTCTTTCCCAACAAAGAAAAGGCTAATCTTTGCATGAGATACAATGATGACTTTGAAAAAAATAATATCTCAAGTTAGAAAAAATAAGCAGCTGTCACAACAGGATGTGCTTGCAAGCATTTGTTTGCAATGAAAATACAATCATTTGAAAACAAGTTACTCTATCATATAATCCTTTCCCCCACTTTTGACAAGAAGTTAACATCATTTTTTCAGATTCTAAAATCATCGGACTCAATTAATTTATTATAATTCAAACTTTCATTTATTTTTTTCGGTCGATTGCACACGTTGGATTCAAATACTCACTAGAACATTGCACATAACTATTTGAAACTTTATTATATATACTTAGCTACTTAAAGCTGAACATGTAAAACATTTAAAAGAAGCGGAAAAATGTTTGCCATTTATATTTAATAATTGCAAGGATCATGAAAATGGAAACATATGGATCCATTCTTTTTATGGTATTTGCTATGTGGTCAGTCCTCTTTCAAAAAGATAAATATATCGTTTCCATCAGAATCATTTATAGCTGCCTTTTGGATGCACGATTGAGTTCAAATTAATTATCCGTGTCAAAGTTGTTTTCAGTATCACATTCTGTTTTTGTGCTAAAGGGCCTTTTTTTAAAAATAAAATTGTGAAAGCAACAAGTACTAAAAAACCTTTTTGAGACAACTCTCTGGCAGTTGACCTAAAGAAAAGACAGGATTGATCATAGTCAAACAAAGGGTTGTTTATGCCATTTGTCACATATTAAATGAATGTCAAAGGACAAAGTGATGGCGTCAACGTCAGAAAAAAAGCCCATATAGTACTTGCCTGACACACACAGATACGCTTGCGTGTTCTTTGGCATTTTTTTAAAATCTCATTGGCAGTGCCATGTCAGAGTCATGGTCTCATATGGGACCAGTGACAATGTGGCTGTATAAAAAAAGATTGCCTGCCAAATTACACACAGGGAAAGGGAAAAAAGGACAATAACAAAATAGGAGCTGTCTCGGCAATTATTAAATCATGAGTGGACAGTGATGCCATGCACTTGTGATAATCAAATGATTCTATTCCCATATATTGTGATAAGACAGTACAAGGGAGAAAGACTTGCTTCTGTGGACTTGATGCAATAAAATAGGCTTACTACTGGAAAAAGGATAACCATTTTTTTTTAATCCAACTTCTGCGATTTGTTTCTAGGTTATTTTAAAGCACTTAAGGTAGGGGGAGGGTGATACCTTCGTTATGAAACACAATAATAGTCAGCCTTCACAAACATGTCATCATATACAGTGCAGTGTCCAGGGCATATGGACCAAAATTAAACAAGTTAAAACTAATAGCACATGGGCTCTTGATTCATGTGGAAAAAAGGAAACAGTAAGCCCTGCTTTTCAATCAACGGGGAACAAATTCCCAATAAGAACCCGAGTATAACTCAATAACATCACGCCTGGGAGGACCAAAGTCAGGTATGAAAATGGAACTAAATATCCAGTTAATTAGAGGCATCGCTTTCCCAGATAAGAAAAAGATAAAAGATAATTAAAAAACACAGCCAATGTCCATTATGACTGAAACAAAAAATTCCAAAACAAATAACTACAGGAAGACTTCTGGGAATGGCCCCTTGGTGAAGGATACGTGAGGGGCTTACAGAATAGATACGGAAGGACTATACTCATAATAAGGTAAACGATTTGAAATTAACAGGAAAGAAGTAATAAGTGAAGCAGCTTATGCTGCCAATTTAATAAGACGAAACCTGGCCAAATGATATGGTTAAAACTAACAAGTAGAGTGCATAAATCTTACTATATACAAAAGGCTTGGAACCTGAAAACCAAAAGTAAAAAGATAACTAGATTGCAAAGATCTACACATACATACATACATATATAGATTGCAAAGATCTAATAGCCTCCGTTGGTTGAGGAGACAATCTAGTACCATTCTTCTCCTACATTGCCAGTTGTATGGTTCTATTGCGATGAAGTGCAATAATATAACTTGGAAGTAAAGGACTAGAAACAGATGGTTGAGGAGACAACTGACCAAGAAAGATGGAAAAATGAATTAATTAATGATCAAAGTGAAAAACATTGTACCCTGTCAGGGAGATTTCTAGGCATTGGGAGTGCAGTAACATATTTCTGGGGACATGATTTCTGAGCATTTGCAGTTGCATCAGAGGATGATGAGGTCTCCCCCCCTTCATTTTGCCCCCGGCCATGGAACTTGGCAAATCGATTGATGACAGAAAATCGTTCCAAATCTTGACATTCCACTCTCAAGTCTAAAACTGAGGCTCTGCTATCCAGTCTACATCATGATAAAAGGATCAAGAGATTTAGTAAGAGGAGGAAGGGCAACAAAATTGGGCAAAGGAACCCAGATAAATTAAGTGAACAAGAAGGAAAAACATAATATAACCTAGCAGAAGCAAGCAGCAAAAACATGGAAAACATCAAAAGGAGCAATATTGTGATCTTTGTCAGCAAAAATCACAGGATTCGGTAAATACTATCACTAACATGTACAGTTAAAAGTGAAGTGAAAAAGTAGGGGCATCCTACTATATTGCTTCACATCTATCGCAAGTTCTCAGGCATATTAAATTGGCTGTCTGTATACCATGATACCATCTATCACAGCTTATTATGTTCTGATTACAAGAAACCCACTTTTTAAGTCTTCATTATCATCCATCTCAGTTGTGCTTGGTTATAGAAAGTAGCAACTAAGCAACACCAACAGCAGAAAACTAACTCCTATCTATTCAATCCATTTAAACATGAGACCCAACCAACATTTGTGATGGACCAGTTAAGCCAGCAAGGTCTGTATCTGTTCGATCCCATAACAAGTGAGCCCGTTGCAAATCAATTAACAAAAAGGGACGGCATCAGATACCATCTATAACAGCACTTCAGCTTGCTAAGGGAATAATTTCAGTGGATTTCTACCACAATGGATGGACAGAGATGACAACACAAATATTACGACTATCTGACCATTTTGAAGAGTGCGCCAAAGCACCAGTGCATTTGCATTCATCATATAAGTACAATATAAGCTATTCCAGATTCTCTTCTGTATATAAACGGGCCTCACTATTTGATAAAGCTGTGAAGAAAAACATCAGGATTGAGTATTAAAATGAACAGTCATGTGTTACCTCAATATTTCATTTTCCAATTTCTTTGCTCTTCCAACAAGGTCTTCCATAACCTTCAACATATACTGATCAATTTTCTCTGGCGACTTGTGCTTCTCAGGAAGGCTATAGGTATATCATGAAAAGTTTCAGTTTTACAAAATGAAGGGATAGAAAAATTTACTATATAATACACATCATGCCCAATTCAAAAGAACATGAATTCTTACATGTTTCTGCTGCCTATATGCATGGGTTTATCACGTCCTGACCATGAAACCGAACTGCACGAATCCCCTAATGCTAATCTAGCAACAGAGTAGACCACACTCTCATGGTGCAGCTTGATATCTGAAGAGATAACTGCTGCTGGAGGAGGGCTAAATAATTGCTGCACAAGTTGTGTAGTCAAGACAAGTCTTCTTTTTGACTTCACAATTGGTGGTACATCTTCAATTACATCAGCATCATCATCAACCTAAAATATATATGGTTCAAAGTGAAAGTCATTATCATTAACAAAAGAATTTACAGAATCAGTTCATAGCCTAATATAATTATGAATAAACAAACCTTCTCAATCAATCTGTTTGTGGCTCGGGCCCAGTCTAATTCCGCCGCACTGCCAGGAATCAAAGAGCACCAGTCATGCAAGGGAATAGATAATTAATAAAGTAAAACAGGCAACAAACAAAATGAGTTGCAGAAAAGCAACATGAGGTAATATTAACTGAAATTGAAAACATAATAATATCATATCTAAGACATTATGGATCTTTCTTTTCCTACAGTAATGGAAACAAAGTAATGTGAATGTACTAAACATCCTAGTTATATCAACCACCTGATACTGCGAAGCCTTTCAGAACCCTGCGCCAATTCTTTATGCCATGGTACCAGTTCAGAGGTGTCACTTTTACGCTTCTTTTGTTTTGAAATTACCATATCAGATTCAACTGCAGTGGGCAATATCTGGTGTTCACTTGCAACTGAAACAGGGGTTGGACTCTGCTGATCATTACCAAACTGACCAGTACCACAAAGACTATTAACTTGCTCAATTGAACTACGCACTTGCAAACTATCAGATTGGTTCTGAACAATCAAAGGTTGGTCCATAATCTTTGGAGGAACCATTTTCCTTACATCATACATTGGCGATAACTTGCCATTTTTAAAGGTTCCATATTGCTCAAACCATGATGGTGCCATCTGGGGACTAATTGGAGAGTGTTCACTTCTTACAGAACTCACTGCGTTGCCACTGGAGACATTAATAGCATTACTCTGAGCATATCCAAGAACCTCCTGAGAAGCTGCATTGTTGTCACGTCCATTACCAGGCTTTGCTGAAAAGCTTAGCATTGTAGGATCTGATGGTGCTGAAGGATGATTACCAGACAAATCCTTTGCCATGGCATTGTATCCATATGACAAGTGTCCATGGTTGGAAGTTGCTGCTTGTGTGTCCAACACATTATCAGAAACTTTAAACCTTTTGACATCCCGATTGCTAGAATCAATCTCTGTACCTTTAGTAGACTGAACTTGATGCAACAATGAGAAATTTTGGTTCAATGAATTGTTAGGCCTTAAAGAGCGACCAAATTGTTCAATATCTCTAGAGGTAGCGGCAGGGCCTGAATGAGAAGCATCAGGCATAAACTTCACAACAGGTTCCTTTCCATGTAATGCACTTACAGCATCTTCAGCAGAATCAGCACTCTCAAGTAGCATCTGTTGTCCAGAGCTTTCCTTAAGCAACTGTTCTTTACCTCCAGAACTATTAGAATAAACAGAAGAAGGACCAACAACAGAAAGGTCATTGCCATCTTTTTCTGAATCTTCATCACCTGCCTTCTTTGGCATAGTTGACATTTCACAATCATTGTTGGGTTGAAGACGGGATGGGATCTTTGAAGCATGTTGCTTGCTAGAAACATTGGTCCATACATTATGTAAAACTTTTGAAGGGGCGCCATGTTGAGATGCGCCTAAGTTAAAAGTAGGTTGAGAAGCTATACCAGCCTCTGAAGCCACAATTTGTGAGGCATGGTCCCCTGGATGGATTTGATCTGTACCACTCAGCTGGGATATCTCTGGAGCTGAAGACAATTCAGGTTCACTAGTTTGAGCTCTTTCACGATATTCATTGATCTGATTCATGGATGCAGTCCTATCAGTAAGTGTTACACTAGCACGCTGAGCACTTGCTAATTGTCCACTGATGTTAGCCAAATTCTGATTTTGAGTATGAATTCTGGAGAAGGGAAAGCTAGATGTGAAAGCCGGTGGAACATTTCCCAGTACACTAAATTGAGGGGATTTGTCGACAACTTGTCCTGAGGAACCAGAAATATTATTCCTAAGTTCCCCATGTAATGACTCTCGAGAAGGCAGAGCCTGAGAGGTAGCCAACCACATATGACCCTTATCTCCAGCTTCAGATGAGCCATGAGAAGATGCCATGGGATGCCTTTGAGTAGGAGGAGCTAATTGCAAACCAAAGCCCTGAGAGAATGAACTTTGATTCCGCAGAGTCTGCGCAACAGATCCATCAGAGGCTTCAGCTTCAGGCACCCTGGAAGATAAATGGCGGTTAGAAGATCTTGTGTTTGTTGCAATGCCATGCTCCCTTGATTGATCCACTTTATGAAGAAGCTCAAGAATATTTTGACTACAATAATTTTTAAAAATAAAAGCAAACAGCTGAGCAGAGATCATTGTGTAAGTTATGAAACAGTAGAGCTCTAGCGGGCAAAGGGTGAAACAAATTAGACTGCATTACAAATGAAACGAAAGACAGTAGATGAAAGTATGACAAATATGCATGGCCAGATTACCACTTGACAATATATTATTATCTGTGTTTTAAACAAAAAGCAATCATTTTTAAATGTTAAACTACCTGGGCGATGAAGTCTTGTTAGGGGCATAATTACCAACACTTCTATCGAATGATGTCAGTGTTTTAGTCATTTGACCAGGAAGTTTGCTTTTTGAAGCATCATCCAAGCTTCTTAAATCACCCTGGAAAGCAGGTATATTAACCTGTCATGTCGAAAAAATGTCAACTATTTTTGTTCTTTAAAACAGAGGAAACTTTAAGGATTAGTAGTGATAGAAGCTAAGTCTTACAATCACCTTCTCAATTTCAGTATGATCTCCATCACTATGGCCAAATTTTGACTGCCCGGTATAGCTTTGGTCTTGACCTTTCATCCCTCCAAAAGTTTGTTGGTGAATCGGCACATCAACACCCACATCCCCCATTGGGTGGTACTGAAATTTACGAGTTGCAGGTGGTCTTTGATTGACCTGAGCAGGTAACTTTGGACTACGGGAATCATTTCCATCAAAATAAACATTTTCTCTCGTACTATTTGCTCTATGGTAAGGAGTAGATCCAATACCATCTGATGACATATCTTTTCTATTAGAGTTCTCAATCTCATGTGTCTCACCATCTCCCTTCTCATTCTTTGGTGACTCCAAAACTAAAGCATTCTTCTCCATATGATGCCTATATTTTCCTGGGCCTTCATTTCCTCTATAGCTTCCAGAGGAGTCAGCGTCTCTCCATACATCAAGATTGTTAGGCTGAAGTTGATTGCTTTGGCGGTTGACCCATGTGGCACCTGAATTAGGTACTGCAGCAATGCCACTTATACCAGAATCTTCCCCGCAGCCCTGCAGACTACCTGCAGACTTCATGCGTTCCAATCCGTTAGATACATTAGTACCATCAGGCATCCACATCCCAGGAACCTGGCCCATCTCTTCTTGTGAGGTTTTCTCACGATGTGTCTGCAATGAGCTTTCGCTATCATGGTTTTTCAGTGAAGCATTACTATCAGGAAGTCCTGACTTAACAAGATTCCAACTATTTGGCCTATTGAACAGTTCAGCACTACTATTACAAGATGACATGGTCTGTTGATGATTCCAAGAACCTGATATACTCCTTTCATTTATTTCTAAACCAGGAGAATTAGTAGCATTTCCATAAATATGACTCCCTTCACCATGGCCCTTTTGCTGAGGGCTGCAGTCTAACCATTTGCCTCTTTCTATAAATTGTGGGACAGATCTCTGAGAAGAATCAGTCTGTAACCTGTCATGCTGTTCATGTGACGTATCTCCTGACTGATGAAATCCAGGCACACCAGAAAAGTTTGCATTAGTATTGGGCCTGTTAACATCTTCAGGCTGAAGGAAAGATCTTGAATTTATATTGGAAGATGATTGCAAATTTTCAGCCCAAACCGGAACCTGTTTGCTGTTGTCAATAGTTGAGGACCGCTCACTTCCGGGCAAACGCTCAGTATTCCGGAAACTTAGACCACTCCACTCCTCTTGTACACCCATATCGCTTGTAGAAGTTTCTGCTACAGCAGACTGCATAAGTGCACTCCAACTCCCACTCTGGATGGATGGAAATCCATTAAAACTATCTGCACCATCCAGCATATTAAAACCTGCATTCTTGCCAAATGCATCCCAAAGGTTGTCGTCTGAACCAAACAAAATCTTCTCTTCAGTTGGATCTAACGTAGCTACATTCTGTGAAGGAGGAACATGCACTACCATCTTGTCCTGTGATGTCTCAGATGATCCAGCTAGTTCTTGCCTCCCATGAAATTCTTGCATTGGCACATTTCTTTGCTCAGAATTTACTTGCTGCAAATTCTCCATATTCAGACCTTGAGGAGGGGAACCAAACGCACTTTTTTCTTGAATATCCTGTCTTGAAGCTGAAGTTCCATCATTTGTGTCAGTTTGATCTGAAAATGCTGCATATTGATGAGCTGAAAATGAAGCACCACTAGTTGATATGTTTGGCAGTGCAGACCTGTCCCCTTGAACATGAGAATACTGGTGTGGGACAGCCATCTGTGACATTGGTGATTTATCTACTTGAACATGAGAATACAGGTTTGGTGTGCCCCGTGAGCTAGAAATTGGTAGCCCATAAAGAGATTGATCGCCCGGATTAGGAACCATACCCATCAAGCGCAATGCCTGTCCTTGTTCAGGAGATACCATTAGTCCATTAGAGGATCCTTGCATAACTGGAGATGCACCTCGCTGGAGCCAATTTGCATTATTTGCCATCACTTCAGGCTGCCACATAAAGTTAGATGCCTCATTGATGGGAATACCATTGATAAGAGATGCAGAATGATTTCCAACAGTCTGTTTCGAAATGGAGGAAGTTGGCGTCATAGAACTTTGTTGCCTAGCTTCCAATTGTTGAATATGCTGCTGCCTCTGCAGTTCTTGAATCTGAGAGATCATTGCTTGCTGCTGCAATAGCTGCATGTCACTCATTCCTGACTGCTGCCTAGCCAAAGAATGAATCATGCCAGAATGCCTGCCACTCATTTGCTGTTGATTGCCAAAAAAGTCAAAGTTGACAGGAGATTCAGCAGCATCGGTCCTTGTCAAGTTTTTCTTATAGAGGTCAAGACCACTCCCTTGTGATTCTAGAACTGAAACACCTCTTGGAAGGTTTGACATGTTATGCCAATCAGATTCTGTATCCACTCCCAACATGTTGGCTTCATTTTGCCTGGCCTGGAAAACCTGATGCCCCTGCATATAGCCATTCCCAGCTGTTTGTTGGTTCTGGGGTAGGTTTCTGCCAGACTCAGGCCTCAGATTTGATTGTGTCAAGTTTAAACCATGCCGCAAATGGGGAGAGCTTGCATGTCCCTGCTCAGAATCTTCAAGTGAAACAGTAGTGTTAGTAGACTATGACACCTCAAACCACATTATAATTTTACATTATGAAGTTAAACTTTTTAACTCTCAATTATAGTTATGTAATGATCAACAGACAAGCGTAGAAATGTGTAATTACAAGTAACAACAATGTCAAAGATAAAGGATCAAAAACCAGTAAACTAAGAGTAAAGAAATTTATTACCTAATTGCTGTACATTGAAATTTTTCAAATTGGAAATAAAAGGAGCACCGGCCCCTCTCTGGCCTCCAGCCCACAAATTACTACTCAATCCTGACCAGCTCCCGTCAACCACCTGTGAATGATACTGGCCCTGGGACAAGTTTTCTTGGCCAAAAAAATTATGAACCCTGTCTCCTACTTCGTTTCCAGGCATAGATGATCCAGCCCACGTTGATCAAAAACTAAGTATTTATAAGAAAGAAGCTACCTGATAAATCATGAAACAAAGCTTAAATTTGTCACACCCTGCATAATGAAAAGATCACATAAAGCTTCTCATATGAAGTACTGTTCAGAAACATACCTCTTATAAACTACCATTGATCCCTGGAAATGAGGGGGGAAGGAATAAAAGACCCTGCAAGCCAAAGAATTCTTTTTGTTTAAATTCACTAGATCAGATGTGAGAAGAAACGGCTGGATAACAAATGACATTTCACACAAGATACCATACTCAAGCATTAATAAGCAAACACATCATGATATTAACCTTGCTTCTTGTTCAGGTAAAGAAAAAGGAGTTAAAACATTGAACCAAAATAAATCCCATTCAAGCACCAAATCAAGTATAAGTGCACACAAAAAATTCAAAAAAGTCACATACATAAGCCATTTAAATTTAATGATGCAGGAAAATGGTGTCATCAATCAATTGACAGCCTAGTAACTTCTTTTTTTGGGATACTATCTATCGGTTTTGGGAAGGTACATTGAGCCATGACTAATCAGAATCGAGCCAGTTCAGACCAAATGGATGTAAAGCTCTTCCAGCACAAAATCTTTTTCCATAAACGAGACTCAAACTCAAGACCTTACTTAATGAAATCAAGCACCTAAACACTTGAGCCAAATGTTGCCAACGCCTAGTGACTTTTTTTAAATCAAAGTTCATTTGGAGAATCCTTTAGTGCAATCGACATTCAACAACAGTTTTTCAACCATCATCATTAGAAGTTCCCTCGAGTCCTCCCAAATTTCAAGCTTAGCTTTAAATATTTTACATCAGCAGCTGGTCAATTAAATAATGTTGAGCTCAAAATTGGACGTGACAACACCCCCCCCAAAAAAAAAAACCTTAAATCACAATAAATTCCACCCCATGAAGAATAATATCTTGCATCACATAAATTCAAAAGGTGGAACTAATGACATAACCACAGTCACGCAAGACGGACAAAACCCCCGTCAAAGTCTCTAAGTTGGATTAATGCATGTTAAGAAGCTTCAGTTCCAGTAACTGGTATTCAACATTAGTATTTGTGTTGTTAAGCCAACGACCCCTATATGTGGCTCATCAATTATCATCCTAAAGTCAACATGTTCAAAGAATGCATCATATTCAAGGCAACCTGGAATCATTTTTAGACCCTCAAAACAGTCATTATTCCATTATGTAACCGGGAAAAGTTCCATCAAGTAAACTTATTAAAAAATTAAAGAATCTATGGACATTTCTTCCGGATTGATATGACATCCCCAAGCACAGAATTCAACAACAAAACCAATATAATGTGCTAAAGATAAATCGTTTAATGGCACAGATTCACTGGGAAAAAACAGAGATGGAGAGAGAGAATTACCTGCTGTGTATTGATGCACTCGTCCAGTCCACACTGTATAAGTTATGGCGTTTTCTCAACCTTGGTACTGTCAAAATGGTGTCAAAAATCCTGGTGGATAAAAAAAAAATTAATATTGTTAGCAAAGCAGGCATGCCAATTTGATTTTTTAATTCATGTGTATTTGTTTTTGTGTGTCTATAAAATAAACAGTACACAGAACAATTTCCACGGTTCATACATGCTATCTCTAAATGCTAATGATTATAAGAGGCACTGAGGTTAATAATTATCATATCCATTATTGGTCCTATCTTAACTACAATGAATTTAAGGGGCATTGACGACCCAAGACAAGAAAAAACAACTTTCCAACAGATTTATGCAGTTACTTTATAAAATTGAAGCGAGCGCGCGCAGAGCTAGTTCGGTTAAGAATGAAGATATAAAAAAGAGGTCCTCAAATGATTCCTTTTAGCTCTATTCTGTTTTCACTATGACATATCACAAAAATATAATAAACAATCTTATACATAGACTTTTGTTTATGGATAGCATTTCCTTTAATTAGAGCAACACTGCTGCAAAATAGCAAACAACGCAGTGACACATATGTATCTGTTATACCACTCAATGTGTGGCTGCACCAAATTGGCATTTAAAGAAAAATCGAATAACTTTGGGAATAAGGAATGGAACATCACAAAGGAAAAATACAACTTTAATTTCAGTGAGTGTGCATTGTTGTTGGACAACAACAATACGAAACATAACAGTCTGCTCGGCACATTCACACAACGGAAAAAAGGGCAGCAATTGTCTACTGCAACTGTATCCTCAGAAATACTTAACTAAAGCCCACATAAATCCGAATATCCACATAATGATCCATAAATGCCAGTATACCTACGTATCCTGCGTGCTAATTAGCATACATACGACAGAAAACCCTTCTTAATCGTGTTCAATATCACCCAAAGGAAAGATGAGGTGCACGAGACGAGTCAATTTGGATGTCAGAATTCAGACTTTCCTTTCCAGGGCTGCGGAAACCAAAAATAAAAGGTAGATAGTGAAGCAAATACTAGGAGACGGAAGAAGAAGCCACGACCAAAAAGAAAATCTAATCAGATATGTTTAAGTTACTTTAGCTGAAATTTTTCGGTTTGAGAAATGGGAGGAAGAAAAATACACAAATTCAATTAGTATTCTTTTCCCTCGTTTTTGCAGAAGCTCAGCTTGTCCTAAAACCGCAAATAACTTCAAAATCTCACATTTGTTACCAAACTACATGAGATCGGAAACACGGCATAATTCCAGCTCTAAACTCTCATTTGAAATGACTAGACAACACAAAATAACTTTGTTGAGCTTTCCAAAATTCTGCCCAACACAAAACACTAGACCCCCAAACATAGATTTGCTTTTTCCCTAAACCAAGGTTTCCTGGAGAGAGAACGCTAGGGTTTATTAGACATAGAACTAAAGTCCAGGAACTCACAGCGACATTTGGAAGCCTCCATTGAAGCTGAAAACTGATCCTCGGAGTTCTTTGGATAGCCAAGCGTTAGGGTTTGCAGCGAAGAAGGGAAAATGGGCGTCTTGCTCAGACAGATAAAGTGATCGAAATAGTGAGAAATTTTCAACGAACAGAGGAACAAAACTGAGGCTCGGTCCGAAACTTAGATTCGGTGGCGGAACCAAAATGGTTTGGATCCGAAGCTAAGCCGCCTCGTCTATCGCTAATTCGGTAGCGCTTCAAATAAACCGAGACGAGGGTAAGGGGTGACCGCGTGAAGACTTGCTGTGGGGTAAAACTGGAGATCCAGTGGCCATCCACTTGAAACATGACACGTGGTGTGGAGCCTACTTGGATTTTTTTAAAATAAAAAACCAAAAACGTGCAGTATTTTTCTTTTATTCCCCCTTTGTATCGTTTCTCCTTTTTATCATACCGCTGCGATTCAAAAAGAGAGCCTTGCTTTGTGAAACTTTCCGGGATAAACTCGCAGTCAAATTTCCCCTACCTCCATCCCTTTATATATGAATTAGTTGATTAATCTAAAAAAATTAAATACTTATTTAAATAAATTTTTAAAGAGTTTATAATTATAAGTATTTGTTTAAAATAGTGATTGGAGTCTTAAAAAAATAGCTTTTTAATTGTGATTTACGGTAAATCAGTAAATATGTGAAATAAGTTTTATCTCGATTTACGTAAAAAAAACTTATAAGCATGTTTGGAAATTCTATTTGTAATCGGGCTTATTTTATAAGCCCGATTTACGTAAATCGAGATAAATCTCCTTCACATATTTACGTAATAGACCGTAAAAGATACTTCGTAAACCGTAAAAGTTACTTTGTATTCCGTGTATCATGATTTATAAGCACTTATAGAGCTTCCATAAACTAATCCAAACGAGCTATAAACTCTTTAAAAACTTATCCAAACATGCTTTTAAAAAATTTAGATAAACTACATAATTATAACATATATTACTTGATATATATGAAATAGTTATGTGTATAATTCGATTTCATATTAATTTATAAGTCAAGTAAATTAATTTAGAAAAAATAATAAATATAAAAAATAAAATAAGATCTTATATTTAAAACAATAATTTACTTCTAAGTTAGCTCTTCCATTTAGTTCTCTTACTAGATTAAAAAAGTAAGGGTTTTTGCTGGTATAAAATGATATTAGATTTTGCTTTCCTTGCTTAGTTACTCCTACCTGTAGTCAATTTAACAAGGGGGTTTAAAGGTTGAGAGGGCTTGAGGCGGTGGGTGGAGCGGAACATAACCCCACACTCCGAGCTAGGCCGGGCCAACTTGGTTTAACGTTAAAAGAAATAGTAGGGGTTTAAAAGAAAAAATGTAATTACGTTCTTATAAAATATTTTTAAAAAATTTGCCAATAAATTGTAAAAAACCAATATTTTTCAAATCAAAACTCAAAAAGTATTATTTTTCTAAAATTATAGATGCTTAGTAATAATATATTCTGCAAAGTCTAAGTTAAGAAATTAATTTAAAATCTTAAATACAATTAAAAGGTTTAAATCCATCCATAAAATTAAATTTTAAAAAATCTCCATATAAATAAACAAATTATTCATTACACAGTATATATTAAGAAAAACGACATCCCAAATCATTTAATATTTATTACAAATAAATAGTATATATCAAGTTATACAAGTCAAATAACACCTTATTTCCGCATTACCTAATAAGATAACATCCTAAATATGACCCATTATATATAGGAGATCAGAACAAAGGCATTGGCTAGTTGACTAAGGCTGAGATGCTAAGAAATTCAAATCGTGAGTTTAACCCTCACAAGCTTCAAGATCGTGCAGTAGTTGTCAAAGACCAAAACTTAATTTTTCTCTACATGGCTCTAATAGTAAGGAACACAAGAAAAACTAACCAACAAGAAGTGATTCAACTTCCAATTCCAAGAGCCTACAACACAACATGCTTTGTGAGAGTAAAGTCTCCATATGTTGTGCACACACACACAGTGGATTCTTATTATCGATGTCAATCAACAAATTAAAGTTATTTTACATGGCCAATCATGGCTTTTGAGAAAGCTTATCAAAGAAGATTTCTAAACCCTCATATAACTAATGTCACTTATGTTACACGAGGAGACACCCCTGCAAGTTCTTGCAACATAAATGAGGATCTTTTTGTGCCATTAAATTATATATATGTTCTATAATGTATCATGGGTAGATAAAAAAAATAGATTTTTTATTTGATAAGGGTATTCCAAAACTTCCTTTGTACTTGAGACTAATTCATTTTGTAACTTATAGTGTAAAAGATCTTTGTATATTTCAAGAAGTGTGCTTCCTATAATTTAAACGTATATTTTTCTCTTTGTGATAATAATGTCCCCTACTATCTCAATAAATAGCTTATCTGTTAGCAAAAATATTTATATCTTGAGAATTTCGCGTCTAAACTTCTTAAGGGCTAGTTAATATGAAAGACATTTATTTTATGGACGTTGAAGTTTTTTTTTTTTTTGCCTCGCACTTGTACATGTTAGGGTTAGTTAAAGTATAAATTTATTTTAAAAGTTTCCGTTGAAAGGTAATATCACCTCAATAACTTTTTTTCAAGCAACTTGCCTCTTACCATTAAAAAAGTTTACAGCCGACACTAATTTTTTTAATGGTTGGCGTTAGTTTTTCAACGATATAGGTAATATTGCTATGTTTTAAATATTTCGGGTGATATTGATCATAAAAATACTTTTGGAGTAATATTATTCTTTAGCAAAAACGTTTAGGGCAAATTTATACATTAACCCATACATACTAATAATGTTATGGCTTTCACTAACCTTTCAAACTCAATTAAATGTAAAAGTTTCATGGGCTCTTGAAAAATGACGGTCATTGTTTATTTGTTTATAATTGACATTGATCCATTTGTATATTTACTTGAGTCCTACACAATGGGAATCTCCACCACCAATCCAACAGCAAGCTATATATAATGTTTATTTGGAATAGTAATTGGAGTCTTTAAAAACAGTTTTTCAATCTTGATTTACGGTATATAAGGTGAGAGATGTGTTATTCCGACTTACGTGCATAAACATTTAGTGCTTGTTTGATATCACTTTTAGGACCTCTAAAAGTGTTTATTCACGTAAGTGAAGATAAAACCCATCTCACATACTTACTTTGTATACTGTAAATCACGATTGAAAAAATATTTTTTTAAAGGCTTCAATCGCTATTCCAAACAAATATTTATAAACATTTTAAAAGCTTATCCAGCATAATAGTACAAAAACATTACATCAGCACGGAACAATCATAAAGGTGATTGGCTTTTCCATAATTAGTCCCCCATGTCACAAATCTAACATCTCGCTTTACCCAAAATATCATTCATACTAATAAATTCATTTTTTATATATGAGAGGGTACTGTATATAGTATACACACAATTTAATCTTTTTTAAAACTGCAAAAATATATCCCTTCTGTATTTGTTCACCTTTAAACATGGCTACCAAACTATCACTAATTTAATTTGTAGATAAAAGTTCAGATTTAGATCGATAGGTATACTGAATTAAAAAAATAAAATTTGACTAAAATATATATAGTAAATACGAATTCATCATGCCTTTTAAAATATATAATATATGCAATTTGTTTGAAGCTAAAATAGTTAAATACTCATATTGTTTTACAAACTAAACTAGGTTCTACATTAATTAAGACCGGAGGTTTTAATAATTGATTTTACAAGGTACACATAAGTCTATTTTGTAGCATTAATTTTGCAGGCATTCTCAACTTATAAAGCTGTCGTATACTGTACTGTTTCTAAAAATTGCGATTGGCATACATATGCACCGCGTGATTTAAATTTTTTTAGTTATACATTGGGTTTTTATAATTAAACATGGATATAATCAGGTATTAGCTTATTAGAGGTATATAACACACTTTTTTATTAACTTGAATTTCCCAGTTAGGTTAGGTGTCTTGATAAAAGGTCTCAATCTAGCTCCTCCCAAGGAGTGTGATATGTGATCCTATTCCTTTTAATTGCATCACTATATGTAATGGGTTGATATTGTGAGTAGTATGAGAAAATGTAAATTACAATATCTGTTATACACAAAAAACGGGGAAAAAATTATATTGTGCATAGTTTATAAATACCTCCTTTGCTTTTTAATATAATATCTGGGTTATTTTTTTAAGAGTTTAAATAAATTAAATAAGTTGGTTAATCATAATATATGTTGTATATTATTATATATATCAGTTTATAAGTTAAATAAATTAGTTTGGTATAAAAAAGATAACTATAAATATTCTAAAGTAATTTATTTAGTTTCCTTAATTTCTTTAAAAAATCAATTAGGTTTTATATTAACAATCAGAGTTAGTAATACAAATTATGGAAGTTATATCATGTATAGATGATAAATTTGAAGTTATTAATAATGCAAGGGGGAAAACAGAGGGAGAATACTCTTTAAAAGAAAACAATAGATTAAATGTCTGTTTTAAGTATCATAGAGTTCACCTAATTATCATTTAATTTTCATTGTTTACAAATGTTAATAAACCTTTTATGTTCTTGAATTTTATGAAATAGTTGTCGCTATTTTTTTTATCAACATTTTCTTAGTCAACGGGATCGCATGACTTGCGTCTTATGCTTCTGCACATTAGTGATGCATATTAAGAATGGATGAGTAAAAACAGATACCAGTAAACGTAAAAATTGATTCGCATGCATGGCATGTCGTAGCACGTGCAGCTGCAGCATATAAGTGGATGGTATAGCTACGGTTGACTAGTTTAGAGTGGCAAAGAAATCGGCAGAGGTTAATAACTCTGACCATGATGACGCAAAAAAAAAAATCAATAAAAACAAAATATTAGCACTCAACACGTGTGATGGAGCTAGTTAAAAAAGAGTCTGATTAAAATAAAGAAAATGTATATTTTATAAATCATATTGTAAAAATAACTTATACCACTAATTCAAATAGTCACTAAACAAGTGAGAGGGTCGTATAATTTGAAATTATATGTTATAGAGAATATAAAAATAATGACAAGAGCAGTAATTAATTTTTTCTTTTTGTGAATTTCCGCACTATCCATCTATGTGTTTGTTTGGATTAGCGGTAGAAGCTGCTTTTCTAATGTGATTTACGATATACGAAGTAAGTTTGTGAAAGTAGTTTTGTCTCGACTTGCGTGAACAGACTTTTCCACCACCAACCCAAATATGCCCTATGATGCCACTGCTAATTGCTTTTTATGACCTAGCATGTTTGTGATCATAATTGAGAATCCTAAAAGTACTTATGTAGGTAAGTTGAAAAGACACTCCTCTCACATACTTATCTCATATATCATAAATCATAATTAAAAAGTTACTTATGAAGACTTCAATCACTATTCCAAACAAACACAATCTTTTAAAAAAGACATCAACACGAGCATCTTTAATTTTTCTATCAAAGATCATTTTTACAATCTCTATGGTAGGAATCTATGGCAGGAGGGTTTTTCATGGGAAGGGGGAGTACAGAACAAATGAAAAAATCCATTAAAAACTGATTTTTTTATCCTATTGGTATTATTTTAATTAAAAATTGAATCTAAATTGTTTACTATTGAGGATTTACAGGCTCTTATGCATAAAGGGTTGGTGGATATATAATCGACTCAATCTAAAAAAAGGCTTGTGGAGTGCTGACATAGTCTTGGAATCTCTTTTTCCCTCACAAAAGATAGATAAAAACAACCAACCCTAAAAGATTTAATTGGTAAAAGTTTATATTAGTTTAACAAGAAGTCTCGAGTTTAAATTTTATGCAGCAAATTTAACTACTTGATAGTTATACTAAAATTTCATTGCTTTTACATTTCTGCTTAGTTTAATCTGAATTATATTGACCCTACTAGATTTACTGGGTTAAATGAGGTAGATCTAATATATTAAATGTATTATGAAAAAAATAGATAAAAACATGTCAAGTTTCGTGTACTTTAGTCACAACAATTTTTATCACTATTGAGGATTGAGCTAGATGAATCATCAAATGTTCATGACTTTATTAGTACATGACTTTATTGTGTTTATTTATTTTTCATTCAATTCATTCAGGTATATCTTTTTTTCCCACCTTTCCATTCAAGCATATCTTTAAACATTGTACTAAACCCCGGCCAAAAAAAACTTTTACTAAACCATTTATTTATAATCGATTATCATTTTTCTAGACACAATTAATGGCCATTTACCAATTAATATTTTTATCACTGTGTTAATTTCTTATTTAATTTAATCTTAAAAATTTTATTATGATCATTTGATTTTTTGGTAAATTATAATAATTTGAATTAATTTATTACATTATTAAATAAAACAAAATCAGGATCCTGCAATTGTTTTGTGGACGGGGGATTAATGTATTCTAACAAGATATCTGCTGTTTATATTAAATTTATATGACATTTATTTTATTTTCAAGATTTAAATATTATTTACATTAAAAATATGAATTAAATATATTATTTTACAAGTTAAGACCTAAATCTTAAAAATTAGAACCACTTGTTAGCATATTGTAAAATCTAAAAAATTAGAACGACTTTTTAGCATATCGAAAAAAATTTCATAAAAAAATGATGCTGATATAATTTTGCTTTATAGATATTGCTGTTGATAAGAAACAAAATAAACTCTATTTTTTTATTGGAAAATGGCAAAAAATACATTTAAAATATGTAAAAGATAAATAAGGGTGTTAAATATCAATAATTTCAAATAAACTAATTTAAAATTTTGAAATGTTAACAACGGAGAAAAAATAATGTAATTACTCTTACTATTTTATTTTTTTAAAAAAATCCTTAAAATCCCTTACCGGTAAACAAGCTCCGATGCCAACGAATCACTGGAGCTCTGGTGACATTGCCGGTGACCAATCGCCTGAGTTCTGGCGAATTTTTTTTTTTTTTTTAGCTTCTTAGGTACAAGTAATCAATATGGATATTTCAGTAGTTAATAACTATATTAAAATAGTAAACATGGTACTTGTTAAACATTTCCTAATAATAATTTTTATCTCACTCTTCACTACTCAAATTTCAATATTGACTACTTTGGCTAACTGCTGACAAAGTTTTTAATATATTTTTTGAATTTTGAAAATAAAAAATAGATAATATCAAAACCATAGTAGAATAATAAATAGCCAAACAAAAGTGGTTATTAAGATTATTTAGTAAAAGGAACCATATTTAGTATACTACTCTAGTTTCGGTATTAATTGCTTTGACTTTACTATTAATTACTTTTATTTCAAATTTTAAAAATATATAAAGAATTTTGCCTTTAGCCCGACAAAGTAGTCAATATAAAAACTTGAGTCATCACTAAAGAAACAAAAGTAGTTATTAAGAAATATTTAATAAGTACCCTATTTACTATAACACCCCAATTTTTATTCCTATTGTTTAAGCATTATTACGAAGTGACTTATTAAATAATTTAAGGTTTAGAGTAAATCAAATGCATTATTTGAGATATATAAAAATAAAATTTAGAAAATAATTAAATATGATTAAAAAGTAAATGCCTTGCATATTTATTAATATTGAGTTGAGTTTATTGGAATTATTTTTATGGTAGTCAGAAATTACCATATAATTATTTAAACAAAGTATTTACCCAAAATGGGTTAAATTATAATTATAATTAATGGCTCAATACCAAATTATATTTTGATAAAAAAATAAATAAATTAATAAATTAACTAATAAAGTTTTATAAAATTAAAATTTTAATATAAGTGTACATTATAAAAAAGGAAAAAAGACACTTAAATACTATTTGAACTTCAAAATGCTAAATTAGTGATTTTCCAAAAAATTAAGTTGTAAACTGTTATACTCTTTTTGTTAATCATATTTCTCTTATAGTCAATAAAACTAATTTAGGATTTTGAAGACGTCTTTTTCTTTATACAAATTTTATTTGAATAAAATATATAGATAAAGCTTAATTATTGGACTCTTGGAAAATCTTGATAAATGCTATTTATTCAGAAAGAGTCTAGAGATTTTTCAATGTTAAGATATGAGATTAAGAGTAATTAAAATGTTTGTATTATAATTTTAAAAAATTAGAGAGAAAGAGTAAAAAGAAATAAAAAAAATAGGATAAAAGAAGCCAGAAGGAAAAATAATTTTAAAAAAAAAACTAAGGGGGACCCATGCTCCTTTAATATCCATCCATGATGTTTCCCCGTTATTTCTTCTGGTTGTATAGCTTTGGGTGTGTTTGAGTTGACATTTAAAAATTACGTTCATATAAGTTAAAATAAAACTCTTCCTATATACTTACTTTGTACATCATAAATTATTTAAAAAAAACATATTCTACTGCTAATCCAACATAGGCACTTCTTCAACTTCCAAAGGTGAGCAGCTCCAAGTCCTCTATTAATGGTGATTTAGGATAGTTTTGAGTTTTATTTCATCTTCAAAAATTCTTCCAACCTCAATACTTATTTTACAAATATTTTTCTACTCATTGGAAGCTTTCTAAAAGTACAAATTTTGTTGGGAGCAAAGAAAGTTTGAAGATTAGAGCTTGAAACAAGTGTTGATTTTCAACAAATAGGAACCATATGATGGCAGAGGTGAGTAAATACATTTAATCGGTTTAGAATTTTTATATTGCATTATTTGAGAGATTTAAAAGAGTTAGAGGTTGAATATTAGAGAAATATTATGATTGAATATAATAGTTTTACAGATTAAATTCGAGTTTAATGATTGGTTTATGTTTATTATAGGTATAATTGATGTTTAATTGATTTAAAATATTGCTTGAGCTTGTCAAATTAAAATGGATATTTTGGGTGAAACACTAAGTTTGATAAATTAAGGATTTTGATCTAGTTGAGTAATTACGGGATAATTATTAGTTCAAATGAGATATTAGAATTTGAAAAAGATATGACTTGATATTAGATTGGAGGTTTAGTCATTAAAAGTGATATTTAGAATTTAAAGGTAGAATTGGAGACTTTAAGTCTATATAATTAAATTGATTATTTGTTTAGTAATTTGAGTAATGAGAAATTGGTTAATAATTATGGAGATGGTCTTCTGATAGAAATTTCTCCCTTAGTTCTGCTTATAAACACTTAATGGGTAAACCACAACATCATGACAGATACCGGTGGAGAAATGTTTGGAAATTAAAAGTCCCTCAGAGGTATCGTACTTTCTTATGGTTATGTTCTCATGGCCGTCTAATGACAAATTTGATACGCTTCCATAATGGCGGACATCCAACAGGAAATTGTGGAATATGCAATATTTCACATGAGTCAATTTTCCATGTCCTACGAGATTGCCCGATGATTTCTGATCTCTGGAAGGGTTTTCTGCCGCCTGAATGGCATGAGCTGTTTTTCAACATATGGGACAGGAAGGAATGGCTTGCATGGTGTCTGGGACGAAAGGATACAGTACAGGGATTCGAGTTTCGCCTTTGGTTTACAATCATATGCAGGCATATCTGGTTGGCTAGAAATGAGCGCTGCTTTAATAATGTTACTTGGAGTAGTACTAACATTTTAGCCCTTACTCGTGCTTGCTTATCATGGAGCAATATGAATCTGCTTCAAAATCAACAAGAGGAGAGGAGTAATCCACATTGGAAACCTCCACCGCCTGGATGGATGAAAATTAATACTGATGGATCAAGGAATGAGAACTCTGGATTGTGCACTTGTGGAGGTGTATTAAGAGATCATAATGGAAAGTTCTTGCAGGGGTTTATGTATCGAATTGGGCAAGGGACTGTGGTATCAGCTGAAGCTTGGGGTGTTTTGTGGGGTCTTAAAATTGCTTGGGATAGAGGATACAGATGAATTTTACTTGAGTGTGATTCTACAGAAGTCATGGAGCTGATTCAAAATACGGTGCCTCAAGAACATCCTGATTTTCAAATTTTCGAGGAGGTTTGTTCTTTGTTGAATAGACAATGGGAAGTGGAGCTATTATGGTGTATTAGAGAAGTTAACACGGTGGCTGATGCTATGGCTAGGGAAGCGCAGAGAATGACGATGGACATCCATATCACTGATTCACCTCCTGATATTATTAGGAGTTTTTTACTTACTGATGAGAAGGAGTTGAGAATGTTGTTTGACTCAGGAGGTTAATCCCTGAGGTGTTTTCTTGTAGTTTTTCATTTTCTATAAAAAACAAAAAACAAAAGGCTTGTGGTAGAGGGAACCTTAGTTATTCTTTTATATACTTGTCAACTATGTATATATTAAACTGTTTGAGGATTTGTTGTGTTCGTAAAGGGTTGATTTGAAATTGTATATTTGATATAAACTAATATTATATTTAGAGACTATGCAAACATGTTTGTGTGTATTATAACTCACATATATGTATTTAGAAACTTTTAAGCATGCTAGTGTCTTACAATAGAAATATTGTTTGTTATAAGTAATTTGAAAATGATGTTATATGTTTTAGATGATGAACACTTTTGTTATATGGTTCCTTGAGTTAGATATTATTGTTATCTTAATAATTATTAAGACGATGTAATTTTTTTTATCTTATAAATATTGTTTGAAACCATACTCATGATTTGAAATTTGAATATTCATGCCATAGTTGTGCTTGATTGTCTTTGATGCACATGGATGGTTGTGAAGTTGTGACAAGGGATTTTGTGTAAGTAAATACCATGTGCTATACAATCACTCGATGCACAGTGGATGATACTTGTCAAGACCCCTTCTTCTATGTATTGGGAGGGATTGCATTGAATATGTGGGATACATGACACCTCTTTAGTTTTATTCTTTTAAGGAGGGGAGACATAGTCCATATTTAAACTTTGCACATTTACCTGGGTACATCTCAATAACTAGTGAGTTTGAGACAATCTATTTAAATGGATGAGTTTTTGTTAGACTATGTGTTAGCTTGTGGTTTCAGTCAGCGGTTATAAGGCTAGTCATGAGTAATAATGATGGTTTAGGCATCAATCATTTACTTGGTGTGCTATATATTTGATTTGTGATTTGAATATGATAAGGTTTTTATATAATTATTTGTGTAACAAAGTTGAGACATGTTTTTGTGAAATTATTGTGAACGATATTTGGAAAATGAATTATAACATTTAATTGTTTAAAAAAATTTTCAGGAGGGGGTTTTGGTAGCCAAATCGAGAATTAGTTTGTAAAAGGTTTTATGTAAAGAATAATAAAAATAAATTATTGTGAATTGAACTTAATTTTTGAACCGTATGTTCTTGCTCTCGATTTGCATGTATATATTTGAATAACCAATGGTTATTAAGATATTTGGATCTTATGATTGCTGTATTTACATTTTTTTTAGGTGAGAAATAAATAGGGTTGTAGGGAAGTTGTAAGAGGTGAGCTTAATTGTAGGCTATCGTTAAGGTTCCTCTTACTAGCATATATCATCATTTGTCATTCCTGTTTACGTATGTAATGTCCCTATGAACTATTTAATTATGGTTTGAGAATTATATACAACTTAATATTGTGGACTACTAAAAACTATTGGTTTTGGTGCTTGATTGAGAAATTCAATAAATAAGTATTGTTGTTATTAGGCAGAGCCCCTCTTGCTATGAATTTGCGACGTTGGATTTGGATCAGGGGATTAAATAAGTTGTTGTCTGGGTTTGTGGAACGACTATTGCCATTTGGGCTTCAAATGCCAGAGGCCCAGTTTTATATCAGTGATCCTTAGTACTTACTTCCGTTGTGTTTGGAAATGATTTATTAAATTGTTATGATTAACTTTTCAAATTGATGTTTGAAATTATTATATAATGGCATATCCTTTTCTACCACAATAGTATGTTAAAAGTTTTAAAGAAAACAATTGTTTTCTAAATAAACATGGTAGGCATTTTATATGCGGTTTCTTCTATTTTCTACCATGATAAGGTCAATTGGTTTTGATAAATGCCTTTCTAATTGGCTTTTAAACTTGTTGCCATAATAAACCTAATTGTTTCAGTTTTGATTCTTTATTATCATGGCAAGTTACTTAAACAATAGTTTAAAAGTGATTTATAAATCGGAGTGTTACATATATCACTTTAGTATTGCTATTAACTACTTAGGTATTCATATTGACTGCTTTTTCTTGAGAAATTAAAAAAAAATACATTAGATCGTCGGAATTGCAGCGGTCGATTGCTGGCAAGGTCACTGGAGTTTTAAGGATTCTTTTTAAAATAAAAAAGTAAGGTTAATTATGTAATTTCTCAAATTCGTCAACATTTCAAAATTTTAAATTAGTCAATTTAGAACCATTGAAATTCAACTCCCACATTTATCTTTTGTAGATTTCAATTGTATTTTTTTTTATTTTTTCCCTTTTATTTGATATATATTGATAATTGATATTATTATTAACAATGATATTTAAACTTAATAAACTTTTAGTTAAAAAAAGAAGAAGAAAAACATCACTTGAACATGAGAATTCTAAATAAGTTTGGTTGCTTGTAAGAGTATAGGTATTAGTTACACTTATATAGTGATTGACAATTTGTTTTAGTAAGAAACCACTGATTTAAGATTTTGAAGTTCAAGTAGTATTTTATTGTTTTTTCTCAATTTTTTTATCCTGGATTTAAGAAACTCTATTTTAAAATTAGGAGAATTAAGGAGAAGGCCCACTGAAACAAAATATTTATTAATAAGGATCTTAAAAATTATAATTATTTTCAAGGACAAAAAATTAAAATATAAAATTTTAATTACAAAATTAACCTTTCCTAATCTATCTCAACTATTTGGTTATTAGTTATCAAATTTGATGATATCTTCATGTATATTTTGATAAAAAAATTGGTATACAACTCAATAAATTTTTTTTTTTGGATATTTTCTCCCTCACACATTAGATTACCTTAAAAAGTATCTTTTGTTGATTGAGGACTTCTTTTTATAATTGAGGATCTTAAAAATTACCTAGGTTAAAATAGCCTTTATAATATATAAATAATCACAAATCTATCTCTTTCTATATTTTAATTATTGTAAAAAGCTTGAAAATCACAAAAAAAAGTATAGTATATCTCTGTTAAAAATATATGATTTTTTAGTGAAATAAAGCTCAAACCAACTAGACGCACTTAAAAAGAATTTTATAAAAATGAAAAATATGAAAATTTAAAATTCTTAAATAATAAATTTTAAATAAACTACTAATACTATTGGAATCTAAATATCTAAATAAGAGTTAATTCAATTTAAGAATTTGGGAACATCAATTAATAACTAACCATTAAATAGTTGAAATATGATTATAAAAAATATAGATTATTTGATTAAAATTAATTTTATAATTGGAGATTTATATTTTAATTTTGTATCCTTTAAAATAATTACAATTTTTTTTATAAAAAATAATTATAATTTTTAAAATACTTATTAATAAATATTTATTTTCTTTGATTTTTCTCCCTGATTTTCCCTTTAAAATTAATGTTTAAATTTAAGCAGGCTAAAATTTCATCTCATTATTCATTTATTTGTTGATAAAAAAATAAAAAAAATTAACGGGATTCAATAAGTTACCAAAGCTGTGCCAGGATTATCCCGAAAGAAAAATTACGCAACCCACAATCACTTTCGCAGACATCTGGAGAAACAATCATCAGGGATCAAAGATTCAAGCCGACGAGTGGCCGTTTGATCGTCTCCGGCGAAGAAAATCTCCGAGTCTTGTTTTTGTACTGCTATTGGTCAGCCGAGAGGAGTAGGGACTAGAGGCTGATACCGAATAAAGATGGGAGAAGAAAAGCGACACCAGATGATGCAGAACCTCTTCGGCGATCAATCAGAAGAGGAAGAAGAACTTGATTCAGAGCATGAATCGAATCCCCAACCCACTTACGCTTCTGTAAGATACGGTTTCTCATTTCTTATCTTCAAATTCTCCTTTTCGTTTACTGTTTGGATGTGCGATTTCATTGCCTGAAGCTAGGTTTCCCCCCCCCCAATATATATATATATATATATATATATATATATATATATATATATATGAGCATCGGTTTGAAGGGCTGCAAAGTTCATTCTGTATCCATTCCCGTATTATTTGTAAGCTGAAATACGACATTCACTGAAGGCCTGTGGCTCTGCACATTATTGTAGAAAACGGGGTAGACTTTAATTTTTATGGGCATCTATTTACTTGTTTTTGAGCTGTGGGAATGGATAGATGTTCTTATCTTATGAGTATGTACATTTTAAGTTGACCATTTTCTGTTTGATCTTCATGTGTAGTATGAAGTCATTACGCAAGAGTACTAAAGCTGAATTAAAAACCGTTTTGTTTTTCTTCAGGATGAAGGGGAGGGAGGGATAGAGCCTGAGGTTGAAGGGGAAGGGGAAGGGGAAGGTGAGGGTCATGGGGTAGTGGAAATAGAAAGTGAAGGTGATGTGCCTGATGGGGATCCAGATCCTGGTGAAAGTGAAGGTGAGAGGGAGCAAAGTTCCCAAGAGGTAGATATTGTTGATCAAAGAGAAGAAAGTGAAGCAAGGGATTCTGATAGTGATGCAAAAGATGATTACAATCAGAGAGTTGTAACTAGCAAGCGCAGGGATGTTATTGAGAGTGGATCTGAGAGGTCAGAGGATAACCATTATCCTGAAAATGATGACGAAGAAGTCGATGAAGCTAGAAGTCCAAGGTATCTTTAACAGTTTCTATACATATATATTACAAAATATAGCATCTATTTTTATCTTGTAGAATGCAGATTGTTCAGGGCATATTTTAATTGAACCTAATGTCTGAGGTTCCTTGGCTGTTTATGTTTTGTTCTGAATCTTTTTGAACAGTTCTGTGTGTTAAATTATGCCTTAAATTAGATGCTGGAATTAAACAGAGACCATGGTTGATGACTCAAAGTTTATTGGCTTGTGCATGAATTATTTCATATTTAGTGAATAAAAAAATATCTTTTGGCAGTCGATCACCCAGAGATGACAAGGATCAGGCTCGCATGTTGGATTCTGCCCCTGAAATTCGTGATGTATTTGGTGATTTTGATGATGAAGAGGAGGAGGCAGAATATGCAGTTCGGCATGATATTGAGCATGATTCAAATGTGAGTGGTGGAGGTCAATACTAAGTTTTTTTTTTCTTTATTTTTTTCATCAAGTACCTAGATTTTAAGTATAACTGTATAAGATAATAAGACAAACTAATTTTCTGTTTTAGAGATCTCCTTTGGATGAGGAGGAAGGAAGTTATGGAAAGAGCTTAAGACCAGAGGACATAATTGCTGATGAAGAAGCTCATTATGAGTCAGAGGAGGATAACATTGAGATGAAACTTAAAGAGAAACCACTGGGACCCCCATTGGAGCTGGAGGTTCCACTTCGACCGCCTCCAGCTTTTCCAGAAAAGGTATGCCTTTAATATGTATGTTAATATTATGTCCATTGATGATTCTTTATTTCTCACGGACACAAGTTGGATGGACAAGATATGTAACTAGAGCTCTGATATTACTTATGTTACATCTTTATTATTTAGAAGGTTGTATTTAAGGGAGCTTAGGTGGATGTCAGAATTTTGAGCAAATTGTCTAATGTATTTTTTTAAGTACTATTGCTTGATTATCATAGAGGGTGAGCCTTGGCGCGGCAGGTAGGTTATTACCATGTGACATGAAGGTCACATTTTCAAATCTTGAAAACAGCCTCTCTGTTTGCAGGGATAAGGTTGCGTACATCTATCACTCCACAAATCCTATCTGGTGGAAATCTTGTGTACTGGGCCGCGCGTTTTTTTTAATTGCTTGATTGTCACGTTACTAACCTGGTTGCTGAAATGCTAATGCAATCTTATATTTTGACATCAAGGCCATGCTTAATAAATTAATACTGTTTCACTATATAGGTGCTTGATCTACGCATTAAAATGACTGTATATAAGATGATTTGCATTTCAGTGACAGTATATGTTGAGTGTCAACGCGCTCTCTATTTTTTTTTTTTTTTGCAGATGAACATGATTAAAGTATCTAATATTATGGGTGTTGACCCAAAACCGTTTGATCCTAAAACATATGTTGAAGAGGATACATTTGTTACTGATGAATCTGGGGCCAAGAAACGCATACGCTTGGAGAACAACATTGTGCGCTGGAGGACTGTGAGAAATCCTGATGGCACAACGATTGTATGTAGCAATATCTTATTATAGTTAGTTTTCCATGCCCAAGTGATCATGGGTGTTCAATTCATGCTCATGGATAGAAGGCAGATGATGTTTTATATAAGCTTCTTGTTTTTTTTTTTTGGTTTTTATTCACTTTCTTCAGTCTCCTATGTTTTGCTTTACAATTGTCCTGTTTTTTGGTTGTAAAAAGTTATTTGAAATAACAAGCTTGGTACTGAGCTTGGTCTTAGCTGTTGAGGTAGAATTTCTCTGGAGAATGTAAAGTTTACAGGATTTTTTGACATATGACTCCAACCTCTACTTGCTTGATGACAATTGGTTTTGCTGAAATGGATGAATAATGAGTTTTCTGAATTTTAGAAGTTGAGATGTTCAGGAATAATAGGAATTCGGAGGATGAAATTTGAACTTTCTACCTTGATTAATTTCCTGTTGCTTTGGACCAGTTGTGATTGAGAAGGTTTATTGTAACTAGGTTGGATTGGTGAAACTGTAATTTACAATGATAAAGGTTTAGAAGATGTTAAATGACTAGTTTTAATGGAATAGGTGGCATAAAGCTTCTGTGGGGCTCAACTGGGAGGCAATGCTCTGACAGGGCTGATTCTGAATAAAATTGCTTCATGGTTGTGTGACTTGTGTCTGCACGCAGTACCTTTCAGTCCAGTGTATCAGGGCCTAAACATGCATAACTCACGTAATGAGTTTGTTCCATGTACTGGTCACACTATCACCTTTATGGCAATTTTCTTAATTTTCGTGTATAAGAGTGCTGGTGTATAAATAAGCTCCATTGATGCATGTGGGCAATGGATGCATGTGGTTAATGTTTTATTATTTACTCAACTGTTATGCTTTTAATTCCAGAACTATTTCATTTGAACTGTAGCATCCTTACTCTTTGATAGAATATGTTATTGATGATCAAGATTAATTATTTTGTTTTATGCTGATACAGTGTGAAAGCAATGCCCGTTTTGTAAGGTGGTCTGATGGCAGCTTGCAGTTATTAATAGGGAATGAAGTTCTTGACATATCTGTGCAAGATGCACAGCATGATCAAGCACACCTTTTTCTTAGACATGGGAAGGTGAGTTGTGATATATCACTTTCTTGCTGGTTATTGTTTATTCTGTAGAGAAACATGTGCCCAACACCCGACAATGTGTGCAGGGGATCCTCCAATCACAGGGAAGGCTATTAAGGAAAATGAGATTTATGCCGTCTTCCTTGTCTTCCAATTCTCATCGGTTGCTGACTGCCCTTGTGGATTCAAGGCATAAAAAAGTTTATAAGGTTAAAAATTGCATTACTGACATTGATCCTGAGAGGGAAAAGGAGGAAAAAGAAAAGGTATTATTTATTGGTCAGTAGTTTCATGCCTTTATTGCCCTTATTGGTGCCAATATCCTACTTTCCAATGGATTTTGCAGGCAGAAAGTCAAACCATCAGAGCTAATGTACTTCTTAACCGTAAAAGAGAAAAGGTGAACCGGAAATATGCTCCACCTGTAGAAAGGAGGCGCCAACTTTCTCCTGGATTTTTGGAGGACGCTTTGGATGAGGTGTGCTCTCAAAATAATGTTTCCTGCCCAGTCATTGTAGCCTTCGTTTGCATGTGCATATACCAGAGTCTTTTCGAGGCCCATGACTCCTCCAGTAACTTATACTATGTCAATTTGATCAATCACCGCTTTTCCCTTTTCAGGATGATGAAACAGATTATTATAATTCTCGCCGTGGTCATCACCGCTTTGATGATGATTTTGATGTTGAAGCACGAGCAGAGAAGCGAATTATGAATGCTAAGAAGGTATTATCACTCTGTATTCTGATAGTCTGAATTTTGCTGGATATTTTCATTCTATCACTTAATGGAGGGTTTCTTTTTTTTCGGGGGAACGTAGTCGCAGGCTCCCAAGGATATCCCTCGAAGGTCATCTTTCCCACCTGTTAAGTCATCCCGGCGCCCAATAGATTTCTCAGATGATGAGAGAGAGGAATCTGAGTATGAAACTGATGGTGAGGGAGATGATCGAGCTCTGCCACGAAAGAGGGCTGAGGATTCTGAACCAGAGTATGAGGATGAGGAAGAAGATGAAGAAGAACATTATGGAGGAGAAGCACTAGTTAATGACGCATCAGAGGAAGAGGAGGTATCATTATTTTCAAATAATTTAGTTCGCTTTAAGATTTATTAGACTTATCAATGAATGAGTGGGTACAGACTGTCTTCTATGTTTCATTACTTATATTATAGAACTTTGGTCTTTCAGATTTGTTATTATACAGTTTGAGATCGAATATTAAGGGTTATTTGCAACTTTTGCACTTCGGTGGCCTTTCCTCTCTCATTTGTTACGTTGGCATATAAGTTATTGGTTTCAGCAAAACTTGTTTGATTTTTGCTGATGGGATGTAAAGTGTGTATGTTGTGGCAAATGTTAAAACCAGTAATAATTATTAGGCGTCTTCACCAAAGGAAAAATCTTTGAAATGCTGCTTGGGAAAGTTTTGACGATTTCTTGGGAATTCCAAGATTCCTGGAAATAAGTTTTTGGACTGTGCTCTGGATTAATCTTGAGAAATTTGGAGAGCAGTTGATTTAATTAATGCCTCATTATTTTAATATAAATAGATCAGTGTAGTGGCATATACTTGTTCGTTTACTGCTACTGCTACTATGGCTTCACCTGTAGAACTCCTACATTCTATGGGAGCTGTACGTGTCTGTTGTGCTACATGCAAAAATAATAGTAATTCTTTTTTGGGACACGCATTGTGTCGTGATTTATTTAATTCTATACTATTGTAGAATATGAGGTTGGGACCATGACTGGTTTCAATTTTGTTTTGATTCTTTTGGCAGGAGCCAAGACAGAAGAATAAGGAGAGAAGCGGCAGCATGAAAAGGAAGGGTTTTGAGTCAGAAGAGGATTCTCCTCCGAGGAAAGCAACAACCCATGCCCATAGGCGAATGGCAGTTGTTTATGATAGTGATGAGGAATGAATTTGTTCAAGCCGGATTGCCTTCATGTGAGTGTACCTTAACCTTAATTATGAAACCCGAGTGTAATTAATTTGCCATTTCTAGCTATGAGGGATAGGCCAGCATAGCGACACCTAAATGTTTGGAGATGATGAGGCATGCACCTTTTTCCTGTTTTTGTTTTGCATTTTATTATTGATGATTAAATTTTGTCTTAGTTTAAAATGCTATCTGACTGTACCCTACCAATGTTGCCATCATATTAGCTAATTGTTGATGTTTATTTTATTTGATATCAGACTGGTCAAGTGCCTATGTTAATGATTGCTATGTTCTAGGGAAGCCGAGTTCAATGGATCCCTGTGATTTGGATTGCCAATAGCAATGGAGTTAAGAAAGCGGCTTGCAGATTATCGAATGCAGCACAAGCCAATATAATATGGCTTATCTTTTTCTGCCACTTGTTTCCTTCGAGCAGTTGAATCGAGTTACTTATCTTTACATGTAATGCAAATTACTTCTTTCGCCTCCAAGAGATTTTAACATTAATAATATAGGAAGTTTGAGACGTTACAGGGTATCTTTGGGTCATTCTCAAAAGTATACAACTGCGCATAAATTATCATCTTTTGTCATTACCAAGTTTCAATATCGTTCTTTTGTTTTCATTTCTTAGGATAATCTTCATTTTTTCTTGTTCATGAATTATTCCATTCTTCGGTCACCGGTGTGTTAAATGAAAAAAGTCAATTGACAAGTGAAAGGTAGAAAGAAGTAAATATTACTCCCTCTAGTCTTAGATATAAGATATATATGATATTTTTGTTAGATATTTAAGAAATTAAATAAGTTATTTAATTATATAATATGTTATATATTATTATATTATATATCAATTTATAAGTTAGGAAAAATAATTTGGAGAAAAAACGATAAATATAAGTATTTTAAAATTATTTAATTAATTTTTTTTAATATTTCTAAAAAAATCAATGTTATTTTATATTTAAGACCGGAAGGATTGTAAAATCCATGCTATTCAGCCCTTTTATAGGTTTTTTTTAAAATTTTAAATTTCAACTTCAAAGTAGATCCTGTTAATTTTTTATAATTTATTGCGACTCGTTCGTGGCATTTGAAGTGTGGGAATTAAAAAAAAAAATAGGAAAATTGAATGGAAACCTACAAAAGGACTGGATAAAAGGAACATATAAAGGACCAAAATCATCTATCTACTTCCTTCATCAGCCACCATCTTTTGAATAAAGGTTGATGGTTGATTAAAGATACAGAGCTCTATCCTATGAGCAGACTTTGCTAAATAATATGCAAGAATGTGTTTCTTTGTCACCACGACAAATTTCTACTTGCCAATCTCTATGTATGACAAATCTAGCTTCATCTATAATATCTCTAAAAGGGTGATTACTTAATCACCCTTGAGTAAGCATTGAAATTACATCAGTACAATCAGTAAAGATAACCACTTTTTATAACATTATTTCTTCATATCATTATTGTTTTGGCAAAAAAAGAGATAACATTAGAGATCCCCACGATGAACACTATTTATTTCAATTTTTTATTAACAATAACTTTTTACCGGAAGTTTCATGAACAGTATTTCACCATTGTGCAACTCGTGAGAAGACTTGATAGAATAGATCCTTTGCCAAAAGAAAAATGAATGAATGAAACAATTTATCATCAATCATCAACCAATGCACAAATATTATACAATCAAAATTTATCAATCAAGACTTTAAAGTTATAACTCTTCTGCCTCATCCCTAGTAAAGAGAATAATACAATTTAAAATCTTGAAAAGCATATTTATTAGAAAAGGCAAAAATCCTTTACACTAAATTTCGAAAAGGGGAGCCGCTGTTACTAGTTTTGTCTCAAGGATCTCAGACTGTCGGCACCGTTTGGTTTAACGATCTCAACAGTTCTGGAGGAGAGAGAAGAAGGGAAAGGCTCTGTTTCAGGCAACGGAGTTAACAGCCGATTCTATCGTGCTTTTTGAAACTGGGGTTCCTTCAAACAGTTCTCATTGCCGACGTACCACAATGTAACCGCCGTCACTGGGTTGTTCCAGACCGTAGGCACCGTGTGTCTCAAGGATCTCAGACAGTTTCGGCGAAGAGAGAAGAAGGGAGAGGCTCTGCTTCAGGCAACGGCGTTAACAACTGTTTTTATTGTGTTCTTTGAGACTGGGGTGCTTCAAACAGTCTTCATTGACAATATACCAAAGTGTCACTGCCGTCACTGGGTTATTCCAACAAAACAGAGTTCTCTTGCTTGCTGTAAGTTTTGACGGTGTCCGGTGTCTTTAGCCAAAGCCTCTGGCAGGAAGGCTTGGGGCTGCTGAAGATGAGTGAACGAGAAAGAGAACGCAGTCGTGAGAGAATGAATCCAGAAAAGAGGATTGAGGAGATTGATACTTTGGAACGTGGTAGGAAGAAAGTTCGTGATGATAATGAAGAGTTCACACATAAGCAATCTTTAACCCCAAGAGTTGAAGTCTGGATGAGTGATGATCTTATTAGAGAGGAAACCACTATACCTAAGGAAACTAGACGATCATACAAGGAAGCATGTATTGAAGATCAGACATTAAATCAAGCTTCAGATGAAGAAGAGGAATGGTGGAGAGGAGACGGATGGAAGTCGAGAATTGAAGTGGAGATGACACAAAAAGGACCAAACATTATTGTATCTCCGGAGTTTAAAAAGAAGTTAGCACGGAAATAGGCGACTTCGCTGTTCGTTAGACTCCTTGGAAGGATGGTGCGAGAGGATCAACTGGGTCGAAAACTACAACAACTGTGGGGACATAGAGGGGAGGTCGAAACTATTGAGATAGGGTCCAGATATTTCCTGGTACGTTTGAGCAATGAGGAGGACTATGATTTCGCGTTAACAGGTGGCCCTTGGGTTTACATGGATCATTATCTCGCAATACAACCATGGAAGTCAGAGTTTGATCCTGATGCTAGTGAGGTCTCCAAAATAGCAGCATGGGTAAGAATTCCTAAATTCCCTGTGGATTTTTATGATAAGGGTATTTTATATGTAGTGGGGAACCAGATTGGACGGGTTTTGAAAGTGGATACAAACACTCTTCGGTAAACTAAAGGCCGTTTTGCCCGAATATGTGTTGAAGTTGATTTGAGTGCACCCTTACTCCCGTCCTTGATGATCAATGGGAAAGAGAAGAAGATTGTTTATGAGGGTTTACACATGATTTGCTTTTCATGCGGACGATATGGCCATGACATGGAATATTGTACTAAGAATCAATCAATAAGCACATCAAAGTTATCATGCATGGAGAATCAGTTAGTCCCTATAGATGAAACATAATCGCCAGTATGCTCTGAGACGAAGGATGGAATATATGGAGAATGGATGGTCGCACCACGTCGGAAAAGGGGGCAACGAATTTCGAACGTAGGTAATAGCAATTCTGGGAGTGAGCCTAGGCGTGATGTTCGTTCTCAAAATATGACAGGAGGATCACGTTTTGAAGCTCTTAATACTGAAAATATGGGAATGAATGATGGAGACAACGATGTTAGTATAAATCAGGGGAAGAGCCATGTCAATTTTAAGCAAGGAGAGAGAGTACGTGAATCAAAAGGGAAATCAAAGGCAAATAGTGGATCAGATATTTTAAATGTAGGTTTAAAGGAGAGGAATTCTGATTCTGTGAATAATGCTGGGCATTTAAACAAGTTGAACAAAAAACATGGGATCCAGGTAACTAAGAAGAAAGGGATTGAAGTGGGAACATCCCAAGGACTTTTGAGTAGGGATCCGAAAATTCAGCAAGCAAAGACACAAGTAGACTCTTCTATGTTGAATCCTCACAGTTTGTCTCGAGGAGCAGGGTCGTCACGTAATGCTAATGCGGAGGGGGGGTTAGTATTTAAAAATAATTTCACAGATCCCATTCCTTCCACTATCAGATTAGAAGCATCAAATCCTCTTGATCTAGGCGCAGATGAAGGAGAGAATTTTGTTAATCAAATGAATTCTTCTGGAGATGCTGATGACGTGGAGATGAGCGGTGTCAGGGATGAGCAACAGGGACATATGTCTCAATAATGCCTGGTTTGGTTGTGCTTAATCCTTCTGCTTTTTATTAATATTATTAATTTTATTGATTATTATGACTTGGAATACTCGGGGTGTCGGTGGTGCCTCTTTTCGCAGGCTACTTGGTGATATAGTTGCCAGACATGGAGTTAATTTCTTTGCTCTGCTTGAACCTAGACAGACAGGGATTAAAGCTAATCTCATTGCTAGGAAACTGGGATGGACGCATATGCATGTGGTTGAAGCTCAGGGCTTCAGTGGAGGTATATGGTTATTCTGGGATTCTACTTTGAATTTTTCTGTGATTGGTTCAGGTGATCAATTTATTCATGGTATAGTGAATAAAGGTAAAAGTGATGAGTGGTCGCTGACTGTGGTTTATGGGCACCCTAATATGATTAATAGATGCCGGTTGTGGCCTATTCTTGAGGGTATTCAACAATTGGTTATTGGAGGCTGGGCAGTGATTAGAGATTTTAATGCTACTTCATGTCCCCAAGAACGTTGGAGTAAGAATAACAGGGATAATTCGGGCATTGATAGGCTATTCCAGAATTGGCTAGTGGGTAGTGAGCTTCTTGACATTGGTTTTAATGGTCCCCAATTTACTTGGAGCAATGCTACTAGTCATAGCAGAATTGATAGATCTTTGGTGGATAAATGTTGGTTTACTAAATATCCTAATGCCACTGTAACGTACCTACCAAAATTTAAATATGATCATTGTCCGGTTCTGGTGAATACTGATTCTCATGTCTTTTCTGAAAAGAAACGGAGACCTTTTAGATTTTTTGCCCCTGGGTTATGCACGAAGACTTCAAGAGCTTTGTACAGACAAGATGGGAGGTAAAAGATGATTGGTGCGGATCTGTAAATCAGTTTACTGAGGATTTGAGGTTATGGAATAAGGAAGTATTTGGTAATATTTCTTATATGAAAGACATTTTATATAGAAGATTAAATGGAATTAATACAAAGATGGCTTCAGTTGGTATCTCGGAGAGCTTGGATAAATTAAGAGGGGAGCTATGGAGTGAGCTTGAAAAGCTTTTGGCGCGGGAAGAAGTTATGTGGCTACAATATTCCAGGGCTACTTGGTATGTGGATGGTGATCGTAATACTAAATACTTCCATACTCTGGCTAATGGGAGACGGAGAAGGAATAAAATAGAAGTATTGAAGCTTGAATCTGGGGAGTGGACTTATGATGCAACGGAAATTATGAGAATGAGAAGCAAGTATTTTGAAGATCTGTATATGGAGACTAATACTTATACTGGATCCTTGGTTTTTGGATGTACTTATCCCAGAATTGATGATGTGAATCTGCGTATTTTGGGGAGATCTATTGAAGATAATGAGATCAAACGTGTTTTGTTTGATATGGGGCCTCTGAAAGCGCCAGGACCAGACGGATTCAATCCTCTTTTTTACCAGAGCCAATGGGAAACGGTGGGAACGTCAGTGCTTGATTTAGTTAAAAAAAATTTCAATGATCCAACGCTTATTCGACAGATTAATGGAACTCAAATTATTCTTATACCAAAGGTGGAACATCCTGAGACGTTTCGTGATTTTCGTCCTATAAGTTTGTGCAATGTTGTGTACAAGATTGTCACTAAAGTTATAACTAATAGATTTAAGGGTGTCATGCCTTTAGTGATAGCCCCAAATTAATGCAGCTTTGTGAAAGGACGTCAAAGTACGAACAATATCATATTAGTTCAGGAGATTATCCACTCTATGAAGTCTTTAAAGAGGAAAAAGGCTTCATGGCCATAAAGATTGATCTGGAGAAGGCGTATGATCGTGTTAGATGGAGTTTTATCACCGCTTGTTTAAGAGATCTTAACATCCCTGACTATATCCTTAAAGTCATCCAAGCTTGTATGACGACGCCCCAAATGCAATTGCTTTGGAGTGGTGTGGCTTCAAAAATATTTTGCCCTTCTCGTGGAGTTCGTCAAGGTGATTCTATATCGCCTTATTTATTTGTTATCATGATGGAAAGACTCAGGCATCTCATTCAGACTACAATAGAAGATGGGGACTGACAACCATTTAGGCTCTCTAAAAAAGGTACTCATGTCTCTCATTTATTTTTTGCTGATGATCTCATTTTGTTTGCAGAGACAGACCTTGATCAAGCGGGGGTGGTGAAGGCCATCTTGGATGATTTCTGTGACATTTCAGGTCAGAAAGTGAATGCAAGAAAATCAAGAATTTACTTCTCAAAGAATGTTAATCATAACAGGTGCAAGGAAATCAGCGACTTCTTGAACTTTATTCCGACGTCGAATCTTGGTAATTATTTGGGAATGCCTATATTACATGAACGAAGCTCTAAGACAACTATAACTTCCTCCTGAATAAGATGGATGTTCGTCTGGCTAATTGGAAGTCCAACATGTTATCAATGGCGGCTAGGCACACTCTTGTGTCTTTTGTATTATCAGCTATGCCTTCTTATGCTATGCAGACAATGCCTCTTCCTTTGAGTACTTGTGAAGAAATTGACAAACGATGTCGTAATTTCATTTGGGGGAGTAGCTCAACTAACAGAAAACCTCACCTAGTATCCTGGGATTCAGTTTGTAAACATAAGGAAGATGGTGGTCTGGGTCTTAGGAAAGCTCGCGATCAGAATAAAGCTTTCATGATGAAGCTTGGATGAGGTATGATTAATAGACATGACTCACTCTGGGTCAGGTTTCTACGAGAAAAGTATAAAGCCGGCAACGACATTATTCCTAAAGTTGAGAAGCGCAGATGTGAGTCTAATACGTGGAGAGGTATCCGTAATAGCTGGGAGAAAGTCACATATAGTATATCATGGAGAGTTAATAACGGTCTGAGCATTTATTTCTGGAAGGACGTGTGGGTACCACATTTGGATAAGCTGGAGAGGTTGATAAACCGACCTTTGTCTAGAGACATTATTGATTGGAGAGTGGCTGATTGCATCACCCCCTCGGGACAGTGGGATGTAAGTAAGTTTGAGCATCTACTTCCAGGGCATGTTTGTGCAGCTATCAGACGAGTTAATATTCCTCTGTTACATGGTCATGATTTTCCGGCATGGAGATGGTCTTCTGATGGAAATTTCTCCCTTAGTTCTGCTCATAAACACTTAATGGGTACCCCACGGCATCATGATAGATACCGGTGGAGACGCGTCTGGAAATTAAAGGTCCCTCAGAGGTATCGTACTTTCTTATGGTTATGTTTTCATGGCCGTCTAATGACAAATTTGATACGGTTCCAAAATGGCAGTCATCCAACAAGAAATTGTGGAATATGCAATATTTCACATGAGTCGATTTTTCATGTCCTACGAGACTTCCCGACGATCTCTGATTTCTGGAAGGGTTTTCTGCCGTCGGGATGGCATGAGCTGTTTTTCAACATATTGGACAGGAAGGAATGACTTGCATGGTGTCTAGGACGAAAGGATACAGTACATGGATTCGAGTTTCGCCTTTGGTTTACAATCATATGCAGGCATATTTGGTTGGCTCGAAATGAGCGCTGTTTTAATAATGTTACTTGGAGTAGTACAAACATTTTAGCCCGTACTCGTGCTTGTTTATCATGGGGCAATATGAACCTGCTCCAAAATCAACATGAGGAGAGGAGTAATCTACATTGGAAACCTCCACCACCTGGATGGATGAAAATCAATACTGATGGATCAAGGAATGAGAACTCTGGATTGTGCACTTGTGGAGGTGTATTAAGAGATCATAATGGAAAGTTCTTGCAGGGGTTTATGTACCGAATTGGGCAAGAGACAGTGGTATCGGCTGAAGCTTGGAGAGTTTTGTGGGGACTTAAACTTGCTTGGGATAGAGGATACAGACGAATCTTACTTGAGTGTGATTGTACAGAAGTCATGGAGCTGATTCAAAATACGGTGCCTCAGGAACATCCTGATTTACAACTTTTCGGGGAGATTTGTTCTTTGTTGAATAGACAATGGGAAGTGGAAATATTATGGTGCAATAGAGATGTTAACAAGGTGGCTGATGCTATGGCTAGGGAAGCGCAGAGAATGACGATGGACATCCATATCACTGATTCACCTCCTGATATTATTAGGAGTTTTTTACTTACTGATGAAAAGGAGTTGAGAATGTTGTTTGACTCAGGAGGTTAATCCCTGAGGTGTTTTTTGTAGTTTATCATTTTCTATAAAAAAAAAATCTCGAAAAGGGTTATACCCTCCATCAAATAATAAAAAAAAAATTCATAACTTTTTTTTTGTTTAGTTCAAATTCGATGGACCTTGAAAGTCGGCCCATCTCCTCCTGTCGGCACCGACATTGGGCTTTAGGCTCCAAAAGCAGATCATGGGTATGGTTTGGTTCGTCCATTCTGGGAAAATCCAGTAACGCCTAGTTGATTCACCGAACAGCCTCAGTTGAGTCAAGTTCCAACAGGTTTCTTTTTTGTTTTGGACAATTCCAACAGGTTTCTTTTGGAAACGACTAACGACTTTTCTAGGAGGTTCTTCACTCAGTCGCGAACATCCACAATTCTTCCAGATGTCTCTTTTGCGTCAACAAATACACATCCTTCTTCTTCCCTCACCGCTTCACTCTGAAACTAACCAAAATTCCGAAACATTTCTGAACTACTCCCACAACCAAATCTCCCGAAGGGCTTTCTTTGTACATATTTTTGTCTTTTCGGTTCATTCGATCAAGGCGTCAAAGCTTGCTCGTCTAATTGCCTTCCCTCGTTTTTCCTTTCTGCTGCTGCTTCCGGAAATTGTTCACAAAGTTTTCATCTCCTCCTTTCAGGTATGTCAATGTCCTCTATAACTTCATGCTCTCTGGGTGCCTGTGTGGTCAATCAGATACGTTCGAAAATTAATTCATGGGTAGAATTGTGTCGTGATATTATTTTGGGTCTTTTTACGTGCGTCATGGTATCTCTGACTCTGCCGTTTTTTTTTTATAAAAAAAATTGTATTCTTGTCATCACTTAGGTTTCTGAACTCCTGTGTCTCTTTTTAGGTTCTACTATACAAATGAATCCTGATAAGTTCACCCACAAGACCAATGAGGCTCTTGCCGGGGCACACGAGCTGGCAATGAGTGCTGGCCATGCCCAATTCACACCCCTTCATCTGGCAGCTGCATTGATTTCTGATCCCGCTGGCATTTTCTCCCAATCAATTTCTAGTGCGGCCGGGGAAGAAGCTGCCCGTGCTGCAGAGAGAGTCTTCAATCATGCATTGAAGAAATTACCTTCTCAGTCACCTCCTCCGGATGAGATACCTGCAAGTACAACCCTCATCAAAGTAATTAGGAGGGCACAAGCAGCACAAAAGTCACGTGGAGACACTCACTTAGCTGTTGACCAATTGATTCTGGGTCTTCTTGAAGATTCCCAGATTGGCGACCTGCTGAATGAAGCTGGGGTTGCTACAGCAAGAGTGAAATCAGAGGTAGAGAAGCTTCGTGGAAAGGAAGGGAAAAAGATTGAGAGTGCTTCTGGGGATACAACTTTGCAAGCATTGAAGACTTATGGACGGGACCTTGTTGAGCAAGCAGGTAAACTTGATCCCGTCATTGGACGTGATGAGGAAATCAGGAGGGTCGTGAGAATTTTATCCAGAAGGACAAAGAATAACCCAGTTCTCATTGGAGAGCCAGGAGTTGGTAAAACCGCTGTGGTAGAAGGTTTGGCCCAGAGGATAGTTAGAGGGGATGTTCCTAGTAATCTGGCTGATGTGAGGCTTATTGCACTGGACATGGGTGCTCTGGTGGCGGGTGCAAAATACAGAGGAGAATTTGAAGAGCGATTGAAGGCAGTTTTAAAGGAAGTGGAGGAAGCCGAAGGTAAGGTTATACTATTCATTGATGAAATCCATCTAGTCCTCGGCGCAGGTCGAACTGAGGGATCAATGGATGCTGCCAATCTCTTTAAGCCCATGCTTGCTCGAGGTCAGCTACGATGCATTGGAGCTACCACACTAGAGGAATACAGGAAATATGTAGAGAAGGATGCTGCGTTCGAAAGAAGATTCCAACAGGTCTATGTGGCCGAACCGAGTGTCACAGACACCATTAGCATCCTTCGTGGGCTGAAAGAGCGATATGAAGGTCATCATGGTGTTCGGATTCAGGATCGTGCTTTGGTTGTTGCAGCTCAGTTGTCTAGCCGTTACATAACAGGTATGTATCATGTTTGGGTCCCTTTTTTTTTTGTTTTAATCTATTTTTTCTACGTGAGAACTTGGTGATTTTAATATACTTAATGATTCCACAAATGGATTTACAGGGCGTCATCTTCCTGACAAAGCAATAGACTTAGTGGATGAAGCATGCGCAAATGTAAGAGTTCAACTTGACAGTCAGCCTGAGGAAATAGATAACCTGGAAAGGAAGAGAATGCAATTAGAAATTGAACTTCACGCACTTGAGAAAGAAAAGGACAAAGCTAGCAAAGCACGACTGGTTGAAGTATGTGGCTTTTTTTTTTTTTTCACATTGTGAAATATTTGATTTTTAATGTTTTCTATTTTAGATTACATGCTCTTATTTTATTTGTTTGATCGGATCTAATCGCTCTTGTTATGAACAGGTGCGGAAAGAACTTGATGATTTAAGAGATAAACTTCAACCTTTAATGATGAAGTACAGAAAAGAGAAGGAAAGGATTGATGAGCTTCGTAGACTCAAGCAGAAACGAGAGGAGCTCTTATTTGCTTTACAAGAGGCTGAGAGGCGATATGATCTAGCTAGAGCTGCGGACTTGCGATATGGGGCAATTCAGGAGGTAGAATCTGCAATACAACAGTTAGAAGGAAACGCTGGAGAGAATTTAATGTTGACAGAAGCTGTTGGACCAGATCAAATAGCTGAGGTTGTGAGTCGCTGGACAGGCATACCAGTGACAAGGCTTGGCCAAAATGAGAAACAAAGGTTAATAGGACTTGCTGACAGATTGCATCAGAGAGTAGTGGGGCAAGACCAAGCAGTAAGTGCTGTTGCAGAGGCAGTATTGAGATCTAGGGCTGGCTTGGGAAGACCCCAACAACCTACAGGCTCGTTCCTATTCTTAGGGCCAACTGGAGTTGGTAAGACTGAGCTTGCAAAGGCTCTTGCTGAGCAACTTTTTGATGATGAAAATCAGCTGGTAAGAATTGACATGTCAGAGTACATGGAGCAACACTCTGTTTCTCGGTTAATTGGCGCACCACCGGGGTATGTCGGTCATGAGGAGGGAGGCCAACTGACGGAAGCTGTGAGGCGAAGGCCTTACAGCGTGGTTCTCTTTGATGAAGTGGAAAAAGCGCACACATCAGTATTTAATACTCTACTTCAAGTCTTGGACGATGGGAGATTAACTGATGGCCAGGGACGCACAGTGGACTTTAGAAATACTGTCATAATCATGACTTCGAACCTCGGAGCAGAGCATCTACTGACTGGACTCTCAGGAAAATGTTCAATGCAAGTAGCTCGTGATCGAGTTATGCAAGAGGTACACCTTATCGCAGATTTTTTCTATCTATTTCTTTTTATAGTCTCAATGCCAAATTTCATGTGTATGGTAGAAGGTGTTGTTTTATTCTCGTTCCCATAGTTATTAAACTACTTTCCTTGTTCAGGTGAGAAGGCATTTCAGGCCAGAACTTTTGAACCGGCTGGATGAAATTGTGGTATTTGATCCTCTTTCACACGATCAGCTGAGGAAGGTTGCAAGGTTACAGATGAAGGATGTTGCGGTTCGTCTCGCTGAAAGGGGAGTTGCTATGGCAGTGACTGACGCAGCATTGGACTTTATACTGTCTGAGAGCTATGACCCGGTTGGTATTATTACATCAAATTTCATATTTTTATTCTCTATATGATCCTAAAAAGACGTTTATATTTAAGTTGATGTTCATTATTTGCAGGTTTATGGAGCTAGACCAATAAGGAGATGGCTTGAGAGGAAGGTAGTGACAGAGCTATCAAGGATGCTTATAAAGGAAGAAATTGATGAGAACTCGACGGTCTATATAGATGCTGGGCCTAAGGGCAATTCGTTGGCATATCGCGTGGAAAAGAACGGAGGGATGGTTAACGAGGCTACTGGACAGAAGTCAGATATTTTGATTCAGATTCCAAATGGATTTAAGAGTGATGCTGTTCAAGCAGTGAAAAAGATGAAGATTGAGGAAATTGATGATGATGAAGATGCTGAGATGGAAGGTTGAAGTGTATGAATATGGATGAAACTCGCGTGTCTTTTGTTTCCTTTGCTTTTTGAGTTAGTGAAAAATAATCCCTTTATGGGATTTTAAATTCACTCCCTTGAGGGGTGTGTGTGCGTGTGTTTTTTAATCTCTCTTGCAAGCATACGTGTTTCATCTAAAAATCTTAAGAGTATCGTCTGAGGTTGTGCTCTTATTAATCTAAACAATTAATTATTTAAGAAAATAAGAATGGATGGAAATAAATATAAAATAAGAATGAGAATAAGAGCACGACTATTATTAAAGTGTGTCAAGATGGTCTAGAATTATTAGCTTATTTTGTATCGATGTCAAATTCGTTGCCACGACAATTAAACATAATTATTTTGTGACGCTATAGTCTTAACTCTTAAGTCACCTCAAATATCTACTACAACTATCTTAACTTAAATAAGATCGTCATTGAGTGGCGTGATGATCATTGAGTGGTTTTTAGGTTTTCCCCCCACCCCTTTCATCATGATTCAACTCCTACATTGTAATTACCAAAAAAAAAAAATTGTCAATTTATCAAGATTTAGATTCTCTCCTATCAAGATTACTTAAATATCATGTATGTTGATTGATCTTTCATTTTTAATGAATTTGAGATATATTTTGTTATATTTAGAGAGTCACTAACACAAAATTAAAGAGATATTTTTAAGATTTTACAAGATATTAATTTGATGCATTATTTGAGAGATTTTAATATAAATATCATAGTTTTTAAATAAAAATAGAAATAGTTTAATTTAGGTTTTAAAAAAGGGTTAATATGTAATTTTAGAAACAAAGTTTTACTCAAGGGGCTTTTAGCATAAATAAGTTTTGGAAGGGGTAAAAATAATGAAGAATTAGAAATGGTGTAAATTTAACACAAACGTTAAATTTGATCTAACAGCGTTAAATTATAAGAGAAGAAAACTCCAATCGCGATAGGTCAAATCTAACGGTTTTGTTAAATTTGATTCATTTTTAATTGTTCATTGTTATTTTTACAATTTCTAAAACTTATTTGTGCCAGACATCTATCAGATAAAATTTTATTTCTAAAATTACACCTTAATTGTTTTAAAAAAATAATAAATAATTATAGATATGTTAGCACTGATACCCTTTAATTATAGATATATATTATCGTTGAGAAAGTAGGGAAACTTGATCCCATCATGGATTAGAGGGTGCTCCCCCCCCCCCCCCTAAAAAATGAGGGGCTTCTCAAGTATTTTTCTTGTGTTCTTTCTTACCATTATATTCTAGATAAAATGAATGACATTTTGATATCTTATGTGTAAAAAATGGAGTTGTTTTCAATTTTTATGATTTTTCAAAGATATTTCAGAAAAATTGTGCAGTTTTCTTTTTCACTTTGAGCACTGAATCTTTGAAAAATATAAAAAAAATTGAAAACAATTCAGTTTTTTATCCATAAGATATCAAAATCTCACTCATTTTATGTAAAATTTAATGATAAAAAGGAACATAAAATTCTTTTTGGAAACCCGTCATTTTTTAGGGCAGCATCCTTGATCCTCCCATCATTAGGAGTGATAAGAAATTCAAAAGATGGCGAGGGTTTTATCAAGAAAGACAAAAAACAATCTAGTTATCATTAGAGGTTTCGCTGGCATAGAATGTTTGGGCAGAGAGTAATTAGAGGGGATATTCCTAGTAATTTTGTTGATATAAGACTTAGTACTTGTTTGGAATAGTGATTGAAACTTTCAAAACCAGCTTTTTAATCATGATTTAGGGTATACGAGGTAAGTATATGAGAAGAGTGTTATCTCGACTTAGGTGTATAAGTACTTTTGGGATTACCAATCGTGATCCAAACATTACCTTATTACATTGAACATGGTTGCTGGTTTAAAATACAGGGGCAGTTTGAAGAGTAGTTAAAGGCACTTCTAAAGGAAGTAGAGGAAGCTGGGGGCAAAATTATCCTCATCAATGATGAAATTCATCTAGTCCTTAACGTTGGTCAAAGGGATGGCTGAACGCATGCTGCCAATCTCTTCAACTATGTTAGAGGAATATAAGAAATATGTAGAGAATGATGATGTATTTTAAACCTTTGAAGATGCCAGCTCTGATATTATATTAGAATTTTAAGTGTATGTTTGTTTTAATTTTTTAAAAATACTTTTACAATTTACAAATCAAGTATATGAGAAAAGTTTTGTCTCGATTTATAGAAAAAGACTTCGGAAACAATGGTTTCCAAACATGCACTAAATATATATATATGTTAGCTCTAATATATGTTATCATTGAGCAAGCGAGTAAACTTGTAAATATAGATATATGTTAGTTCTAGTATATGTTATCGTTGAGCAAGCAGGTAAACTTGTTCCCTTCATTAGACATGATGAGGTAATCTGAAGGGTGGTGACGATTTTATCAAGAAGAACAAAGAACAACCTAGTTCTTGTTAGAGAGGTATAGAGTTGGTAAATCTGATGTGGTATTAGGTTTGGCGCATTAAAGAGAGGAGATATTTCTAGTAATCTCGCTGTTATGAGGCTCAGTAAGTTAGACGTGGATGAAAAATGAGAGAATTCTAAAAAAAAATATCATTTAAACTTTAAAATTCTAAATAGGTGATTTAACAATAAAATGATTTGTTAATTGCATTATCATTCTTGTTAATCCCATTATCAAACTTGTTAACGGGATTTTGAAGTTTAAATGATATTTTTTTAGTATTCTCCCATAAAAAATACATAAGTGAATTTGAGGAGCGGTTGAAGGAAGTTCTAAAGGAAGAATATGAAGTTGAGGGCAAAATATACTATTCATTGATTAAATTTATCTAGTGATTGGCGCAGCTGCTAATCTCTTCAAGCCTTTGCTTCCTCAAGGTCAATTACAATGCATTAGCACTACAGGTTAGAAAAATATAGTAAATATGTAGAGAAGGATGTTGTACGCAAATCGAAGTGAAGGCTTAATGGATGTTACTAATCTCTTCAAGCCTATGCTTTCTTGAGGTCAATTATGATGCATTAGCGCTACCACGATAGAAAAATACAGTAAATATGTAGAGAAGGAAGTTGTATTTGAAATCTTGGAATAGAACATCTCCTCGTTAGACTCAATGAAAATGCCTTATATTTTTAAGATGTTGAATGAAAACGCCTGAGTTAGAGCCAGCACTGATACCAACTTTGATATCGTAGTATAAATATAAATATTGTTATATGTTAGCTCTTATACTAGCTCTTATACCCTCTAATTATAAATATATGTCATCATTGAGCAAGCAGGTAAACTTGATCCCATTGTTGTATGTGATGAGGAAATCCAAAAGGTGGTGATGCTTTTATCAAGAAGGACCACTAGGGGTTGATAAAACCCAAGTGATAGAAGTTTTGGCGTAGATGATAGTTAGAGGAGATATTCTTAGTAGTTTCACTGATGTGCGACTTATTACATTGGACATAGGCAAGGAGGCAAAATGCAAGGGATAATTTGAAGAGTTGTTGAAGGTAATAGAGGAAGCTAAGGGAAAAGTTATATATGAAATCCATCTATACCTTAGGGCAAGTCAAATTGAGGGATCAATGGATGCTGCCAATATGCTTGTCCGAGATTAGCTACGATACATTGAAGCTAACTAGGAAATATGTATTGAAGGATGATGCATTTGAAACCTTAGAATAAAGCATCTCCTAATTGAAAATGCCTTTTATTTTTTAGATGTCAACTGAAAACGCTCAAGCTAGATGAAAAGTTGAAGCGTATAAATATGGATGAGACTCAAGTGACTTCCATTTTCTTTCCTCTTTTTTTCATTGTTTTATCGAGGACCCGATAATAACATTGAATGAAAATGCCATCTATTTCTTAAGTGTCTTTTGTTGTTGTATTGAAAATGTTAATTTTTTTAGTTTGAGTGAAAACTGATCCCTTAAGCTTCAATTCCCACATTTTACATGTTTTCCTCCATTATTGTACTTGGATAGTTTGAATCATATTAAAGTGGTTGCATAAAACAAATATATTTGGAATCACGATTGAGAATCTCAAAAGCGTTTATGCATATAAGTTGAGACAACACTCATCTCACATACTTAACTTATATATCTTAAATTACGATTGAAAAGCTATTTTTGAAGACTCTAATTATTATTCTAAACAAACACTATAATTTTTATGCATTGAACTAATTAAGTGTTAGAATTAAGACCAATATAATTTGTGAGGGAATTGTAGGCATTGGGTGTGAAAATAATCATTCTTTTATAAGTGATATATTATTTTTAATAGCATAGCATTTTAATACAAGTACTATTATGGATTTTACCATAAAATGATTCAATGATAAAAAAGAATTACAAATCACATTTACGATTTGAAGAATTCATTGCATTTGTTGTTGATTGTCAAAGGACGTTTCTCCCATTGTGAGCCTAGTTCTTACAAACTGGACTAATCGGTGGCTAATAGCGTCGATACTTTAATAAAAAAAAAAAAAGGCCAATGACTTATTAGTTGGGTGTGGATTTTGGGCCTTTCTTGGGTTAGGCCCACTCTTCATTCAATAGTACGGAGGAAAAAGAGAGTAAGATGCGTAATTTGGTGTCATCGTTTAATACTTAAAAACAAAAATGAGTTAACTCAACAAAATAGGAGTAAATTTGGACAGTCCTGATTCTGAGGGTTAACATAAAAAAAAAAAAAACAAAGAAAATCAACCCTCAGAGCTCAGAAGTCATCAGAAACATTATCATAAACAATTTTGAATAGCAAAAGTGGGCCAATGTTTTTTCTTTTGGAGGGTTAAGCCGAAAGAAACCTGAAACTCTTCACTGTTTTGATCACTATCCATCAGAAACACCAATTGACCGATTAATAATTTTTTTAAATATTATCCTCAAGCCTCAAAGAACAATCATCCATCAAACTATTTAGGCATTGTTGTTTATTAAAGAAAATGAAATATCACACACACACACGCACACGCACACACACGTTTCTTTGTATTATATATGTGTGGAACAACCAAGTCAAGTAATGTAAACAACTTTGCGGCAAAAAAAAAAAAAGTGAACAACATAGAACTCACACCATAGTCAGTTAATCACCACTATGAAGTTAGCTGACATATATACAGTCAGCGAGAATAAATAAAAAGTTCCATTCACTGCAATATGCCAATCAAATCGGTCTGTTTCTTCTAGTGGATTATCTGTCACCTTCTAAAAATAATCGATTATTTCTACCTACTCACCTAATTATTTAAGCTAAATATTTTCACCAATCTCTGTTCTCCGACATTCATGCTTGCTGCGTCCAAAAGACTTTTTCAAAAGTCAACATTTGAAAGTCAACAATCATCCATGCATGAGTAGGTGTGACCCCTTGTATAGTTCCAAACTTTCAATATATAATTTTGGATTTAAATATAAGATCTATTTGATTTTTTAGAGAGATTAAAAAAGCTAAATAAGTTATTTAATCATATCATATGTTGTGTATGATTAAATTGTATATCGGTTTATAAGTTAAATAAATTAGTTTGAAAAAAAAAGATAAATATAAATACTTTAAAGTAATTTAATTAGCTTCCTTAATTTCCTCAAAAAAATTAACTAAGTCCTATATGTAGGACCGGAGGTAGTATATACTCCCTCCGGTCCTATTTATAAGAAATTTTCTTTTTGATTGCGTAAAATGAACTGGTAGTTAAAAGCAATAAATATGTTAAAAATATCATGTTTTTTTTCATATATGCCCCTATTTATGAAAACAGAGAGACAGTGCATAAAAGTATGAAATATAGTAAAATACATTTTTTCAATATTTTGTTGACTTCATTCACCTAGTGAGTTTTCTCTTGCTCTCCTAAATATAATTTTTGATGTGTATGATAATTATTTATAAATAATATGTATTTAATAAAGGTAAAATATAAAATAAATAAATTTATATTTTCAGAAACAAAATAAAAATTATTTATAAAAAGGATAAGTTTCATGATAGAGAAATTTATTTATAAATAGGATTGGATAAGTAATAATGTTAATTACTTTATGAAACTGAACTGAAAGCACGACATCTAAACCTCCAAAACTTTACAACCAGACAATTTTTAGAATTAAAATTATTCAGATCAAGTCTGCGAATATTGATATGACAATATAGATATGCAACAGCAAAGTCAGATAATAGGGGAGAGAATGAAACGTACACGTCGAATATAATGAAACAAGTCCTTACATTTTCTTCAACGAGCTGGTATTCTGGTGCGTTGCACGGGGAGATAATACTAAGGAGCTGAAAACAAATAGCAATATTGGTTTTCTTCACGTTTTTTCTTTAAGAAAAGCAGCGAGAATAATCTTCACACTTTTTTTTGTCCCACAAAAAAACAGAGATCGTACAGAGAACCAGGCACTGAAAAGGCCAACGAAGTTAATGATGATTTACACGTGTGAAATTCTCTTTGAAGAAGACATAAAAAGCTCAAAACGAAGCAAAATAAAGCGAGTCACACTGGCAGGGAGAGCTACATTCTTAAGTTTCATAGAACAATAATGAAGAATGGTATTTTAAAACATAATTTAATAAATTTTATATTGGATATGCAGTTAAATGTGTGAGTGATGTGTATATATTAATCTTTGTAATCTCTTTGGTCTTCACGATAGGACTTTCAACAAGTTTACATTAATCAAGAAAAAAATAGTTAATTCATTAAATTTATCTTGATAAAATTTTTCAACTTAACCTCTATTAATTAATGAAGTTTTGAAGGAGAGAAAAATATAATACTCACATTTAAACATTAATTATTGGGATAAAATTGTTACATAAGCATTAATAATTGTTCAGATGATTTACATTCACTACTACAAAAAGAAGAAGCTGTGTCACTTATAAAAACAATATTAGTGACACTTTACAAGCGCCACATATTGAAATACCACTAAAACTAACTGTGTCGCTCTATCAAAAGCGCCACAGTAAATATTTTTTTAATTCAATAAACCAAAGGTGACGCTTTTTCAAAAAAGCGCCATAGCTGATACGGCACTTTCTGTGACACTTTCGTCCATAAGTGTCACCCTATATTTAAGATCAATTTTTTTTAAAAAAAATTTAATTGCAAAATTTTTTAAATTTTTTGTAACCTTGGGTGGTGCTTATTCAAAAAAGCGCCACCCAAGGTTCCCCTTTTGTAAATTATTTTTTAAAAAAATTTTAACACGTCTTTTTTTTTTTAAAAAATATATTAAAATAATATATATAGGGTGACGCTTTTTGAAAGAAGCAAAATTTTATATTTTTTTATTTTTTCTTTAGGAAATTTTTTTAACCTAGGGTGGCACTTTTTTAAATAAGCGCCACTCTAGGCTTATTTAATTATTTTTTAAAAAATTAATTTGTGTAAAAATATATTTTTTAGGGTGGCGCTTTGTTGAATAAGCGACACCATAAGTATTTTTTTTAACATAGGGTGGCGCTTGCTGAAGAAAGCGTCACTCTAAGTTTTTTTTATATAATTTTTTCTATATTTTTGTCAAACCTTGCCTGTAACACAACAATTTCTATACCCATGCAAACCATAATGGAATAACTAAATTGACACATACAGATAGGTAATTAACAAAATCTCTAAACATATATTTAGTCAAATGTGAATATATATATATATATATATATATATATATATATATATATACACACATTAATTAATTTAGCTATTTAAAACCACAGTAAATGCAATAGGCAAATAAACAACCTAACACTTGCTAGCCAGGACAGTGCCTCAACAAATACTCACAACATTCTTCGATGAGTTTATTGATTTGGTTGTCAGTCAAACTGTCAGAACGCTGATCTTTATAATACTACACCAATACAATGATGCAAATAATGAATTAATATAACTAAACATTAGTTATCAGACAATTAATTAAATCTAAAACACAATATGTATTGTACTAAAATTACTTACTTTTAGTGGAACCTGAAGTTGATCATGAGTAATGACATCCTTCATGAATTTCATTACATAATACCCACAATCATCGTTATTGGGTTAGAAAGGGCACTGTAACAATATAGGAAAATAGTTAAATAAATTTGAAAATACAATTTTGTTAAAATCAAAATGCAAATAAATTCCTAAATCAGTACCTGTATCCTCTTCCAGGTATAGCTATGGGCAGGATCTGCAGATTTAGAATAGCTCAAGCTGGCAGAGGCTCTATATGTAGTCAGTGCACTAAGAAAACAAATAAATGTTAATTACGTTAGGGTATTTAATGGCTTGCACAAATATATTTTTTTACACACACTGCATATATATGCTCACCTATTAATCAGCCACAATAAATGAGGACGGTCTGAAGGAACACCTCAACTTAGAGGATCTATATAGTAAATGCGAGGGCTAGAAGGTGTCGCTGCATTGATCACAATCAAGATCCAATGTGCCCTAAAAGATTTTGAAAGTTTTTCTTCAATCATGGATGATATAGTAAAAGTAATACAGTAAAGAAATGCAAAGTGAAATACGACCAGTAATAATAGATTTATTACCCTACATTGTATGACATAAGAAATAATATATTTGAGTTTTCTCTTTGTCTGAAGTATTCTTTTAGATCATTGGGATCTACTATACCTCGTGTTGTCCAATGAGATAAGGGTTGACAAAGGAGAACTGACCTTTTGTGTGTGTACCAAGATGTCATGGTACAAGTGCCTTTACAAAGAACAAAAAATGTGATAACGACAAAAAAATTGAAAGATGAATAAAAATAACAACGATAAATGATGACAATAAAGTACCTAATCTAGATGTTGATGATCGAAGCACCAATCCATCCACGATTGAAAATTTCACCCAACACATCAGCGGTAATATGTTCCTCTATGCCCTGAACACCATAGATGTCTTTATCAAATGGAAATGACAAACTTCCTTCGTGTATCAACCTAGGTGTAATGCATGCCAACTGATCGCAATATGAGATCGTTTGTCGATTGCTCCATTAGCTAGCTGAGGGGTTGGGATTCAGCTGTGTGGTCGAACACTTTGAAACTTTGCCATGTAGTTAAACTTGTTTTCCTTTAGAACGTTGAACCTGTAAAAAAAAGTGTGAAATTAAATGATGTTGAGCATAGGAAAAATAGAAGGAATTGTGTTATTGACTACCTTCTGACATAGCTCTATCAAACTTATTGGCCAAGCAACATAACCGCCGACAACATCTTTAACCATTGTCTCGTCATCCAGAGAAGGGATGGGTAATAGCGCATCATCTGTGCATACGTCGACCCTTACTCGGATAGTGTTCTCCGGCAATGGTGAATTGTGGAGGGTATCATTATCTGTGTTGTAGGCAACACCCACCTCAACTGTGAGCTTTCCAGAATGTTCAACATATAACTTACACGCTAACTCACCCTATGAAAGATAGATCAGTTTAGGATGTTATGTTATATACTAATTGACAATGTAACAATTAATTAGAGAAGAAATTAATTACTGAAGGGAGATGTACTTTAGAGATAGAAGTACAACTATCTTTCACACTTGGACTGTCACAAGGAGGAACGTTTAGCATTGCCTTAGACTGCATGAGCTTATCAATGTTCGCCCTCGGTTGCGTATTTTGCTCTTGCAACAAACGCATTTGCGAATCAAATTGTTCTTGCATTTGATGCTTGAAGTTGTTCATCTCCTCGCGTAGCTGCAAAAAGTCACTCTTGGGGACCAAGACCAAAAAGGTTACTTTTGGCAGTATTATGGGGACACAGCTGATCATACACGAGGAATTTGAAGCTGTTCAACAATAAATAAATTAATGTCATCAGAAACAACACTTAATTATAAAAAAAGAGGTGACTACTAATATAAAAACCCACCTTGAAAGCTAATGAGACACTTTAACCGGAGGACCTGAGGGCGAGAGGTGTTATTCAGACAATTAGGGAATGTCTGTTAAAAAAAGGGAAGAAGACAGCTAGCTAGGGAAGGGAGAGAGCTGGGGGGAGCTGAGGGACCCGATGGGGTGCCGGGGGAGCTAGGGACCAATGGGGGCTGCGGACAGGGGGGAGCTAGGGGACCGATGGGGTGCTGGCAAGCTGGGAACCGCAGGGGGTAGTTGCGAACGACAGTGGGGGCGGGGAGCTGGGGGTCAGGGGGAGCTGTGGGAAGCGGTGGGGGGCGGGGAGCTGGGGTCACGATGGGCAGCTAGGGAACCGGGTGGGGGCTGGTGAGCTAGGGGTGGAGACCGCGAGCTGAGGGTTTAGGACTTAGGAAGAAGCTGATGGGGCCTGGGAAAATAAATTGAAGGAGGTGGGAAAAGAAATTCTTAGACATTTGGTGGCGCTTATTGGTAAAAGCGTCACCCAATCCTCAATTTAATACATTAATCAATTGAACTAAAATTTATATATATATATATATATATATATATATATATATATATATATTATTAATAAATTAAATAATAATTAATATATTAATGATAGGACTTTAGGTGGCACTTTTACCAATAAGTGTCACCCAATGTAATTTTTTTTAATTTTTTATATACTAATTAATATTATTAATAAATTAAATAATAATTAATATATTAATAATAGGACCTTGGGTGGCGCTTTTACCAATAAGCGCTACCCAATGTATTTTTTTTAATTTTCTATATACTAATTAATATATTAATAAATATATTATTATATAATCATATAATAAATAAATAAAACAATAATAAAAGGACTTTATGTAACATTCTTGATTTTTGGGGCTTAGAGTTAGTCGTAGTTTAGATTTTATTTAGTCAAAGAGTATATAATAAGTTCATAATTTAAAAGAAGCATTAAGTTCAAAATATTTAATTCAAGACAAAAAATAAAATACAAATGAAAATCCTTTAAATAATTATTTTAAATATATGTGTGTAAATGTGTCTGATTATTGGAATAGTAACATAAAAAAATGTTATCTCAATATTTACACTATTATTATTTCTTTTTTATTAAAAATAATATTATTTTAATCAAAAGTGAACCCTAACCCTGCCCTTATAAAAATGGCTTTACTCTTGTCACTCCTCACTAGAGCTGGTAAAACGGGCCAACCCGCGGGTTGCGGGTTGGCCCGCACCAACCCGCGGGCTGCACGGTGCGGGCCCGTGCAGCCCGCACTTTTGCGGGCTGGCAAAGTGCCAACCCTAACCCGCAGGGTGCGGGTTGCGGGCCAGCCCGCGGGCCCGCAAATTTTTTTTTCAAATTTTTTTTTAAATTTTTTTTAGAAGACCGAAAATATGAGATACATATATATGAGTTATAAAATTTATTTTCTTACCATCAATCATTTTTCTTATAAAATTTTAAAAATACAATTCATAATTCAAAGAATAAAGTTATCAAATCTGTTAAAGTTTATACAAAAAAACATCAAATTGTCCTCAAATAACTAAGATATAATAATTTTGTTTAAAGAAGAAGGAAAAATGCTAAGATTTTTTCTATTTGAATTGAGAGGTACTAAGATTGAAGTAGACAATTTATAGGTTTTATGAGATTATTATATATAATTTTTTCTTTTTTTTTTGCGGGCCAACCCGCCAACCCGCGGGCTGGCCCGCATCAACCCGCGGGTTGTGCGGTGCGGGCCTGTGCGGCCCGCATTTTTGCGGGTTGGGATTTTCCCAACCCTAACCCTGTTCTAACCCGCGGGCCCGCGGGTTGAGCCCGCGGGTTGGACCCGTATTACCGGCTCTACTCCTCACTCTCAGCCGTCGCATCAGTTACAGGCACTCAGGTAACTCTCTTCCTCCCTCGTTTCTTTTTCTCTTATTCGGCGTTCCTCTTATTCTTTCTTGAATCTGATCAAAATTATCTTCTTTCCATGGTTCCTCCTTTGGTTTTCTTATGAGTATTGTCATTACTTATTTTCTCCGTTAAAATGCTAATACGCACAGCGCCTTAACCCCACCTCCATTCATCTTTCACCACAACATTCATTGCTTTTTAGAGTCAAATCATTCTCCCACCCCCAACGTCTTTTCACTATATGTGTCTATATATATATATATATATATATATATATATATATATATATATATATATATTTATTATTTGCATTTCTCCACTTTTTAGCAAACATGGCTCTTTTCATAAATAACTAATAATCATCATGTTTATTCTTTTCTCTCTCTCCATCAGCTATATACTTGATAGTCAAAAGCTTTGTTATTTTTTTTTAACCTAAATGTGTTACCTACAATTCCTCCAACGTCCTATTATTATTAATATTATTAATTTCTTCTTTTCTTGTTTTTCCCTTATAGTCGCAGGAGTCATTGTTTTTGTGTGTGTATTTATAATTTTCTTAAATAAATCATGTTGAATCCTACTTTATATATATATATATATATATATATATATATATATAATCTTATTCTATTATTGAGTTTGTTGATTTTTAGATACAATTATTTAAATGAAGGTTTAAAGAAAATAAATACCCACGTTTTTTTTAAACTGTGTCTATTTAAAAAACATATATAAACACACTCATATATGACATTCTTCGGCAGACACATACAAGGACCTTATGTTTAAATCTTATGCACTTGTGTCATGATCCTTTCGATAAGAATTAGGCATAAAATTTAAAAGGCATAAAATTTAAAATGAATATGTGGCAACCAATAAAAATATATTTATATAATATTAATTTTAGAAGGGTAGATTTATGTTTAGAGTAATAATAGAGTAACTTTATAATAGTTTTTAACTAGTGTATTTATAGATATTTATGTGTGTGATTTTGTAAATTCTCATTGAGAGCTTCGGAGTAGCTCTTTGTGTGATTACCTGTGAGCTAGGGAATAGCAGGTAACTCTGAATATTCTCTCATATACTTGTAAATTGTGTATGATTGTGAATAAATATCTTTTATTAAAAATGGTCTGAATTATATGTATATGCGTATATATTATAAATTATTAAATAAATAATGTTACAATCAAATTTCTTAATAACTCATTTTTATTCACATAGTTAATAATTTAATTATAATTAATGTATTGATTGGATTATTGGTTCCTTTTCGGCTTGTTTGAATATTGATGATGTTTAATATGAATGGAAGTATGATTTATTGTACCTTATCTTTTATTTATATTTATTGATGATTAAATATGACTGTCATGGTGGTTGCATTTATGATGGCTGAAGTAAGGAGGAATTTGCATGTTGAGATCTTTTACCACGTGGTATGCCATCACTCGGTGCACAGTGGATGACACTTGTCAGGGCCCCTTCTTCCATGTTTTCCTTTGGCCGGAATTGCATTGGAGTTGTGGGACACGTGACACCTCCTTAGTTGTATTCTTTTAAGGAGGGGAGCCATAGTCCAGACTTAAGCTCTACACATTTGGCCGGGTGCATCTTAAGAATTGGTGAGCTTGGGACAATCCAGTCAAATGGATGAGTTTCTGTTGGACTATGTGTTAGCCTATGGCTCCAGTCAGCAGAATAAGGATGGACGGTGATATAAGGGAGGTTGCATTTTGCATATTGCATATTACATAATTATATATTACTTGTTGTGATGGAAATACAGATTGACATGATGATAATTAAATTAGTAATAGTCTTGTATGAGGATTATGGTACATATAAATATATACATAATCAGCTCCTTTTTTTTCATATATGGTTTGCTTGTGTACGGTAGAAACTTTCAGTAGTTACTGAGACGTGGAATCTCATCCCTTACATTAACATTTTTCAGGTGATTGTTCTAATAGGGAGCAAGGGAAGACACATATGGAGTGAGCCTTGAAGGCTCTTTTGTGCTTTTAGAGCATATGTTATGTTGTTGTTATTTGCCATGACCCTGAACTTCCGCATTTTATTTTGTTTTGTTGAAATATTTTGAAAACTTGATTTAACACCGTGATATGGGTTTTATTTGAACTGATTTTGTATTTTGATGATTTAGATGTTGAACATCCTTATTGACGATATGTCAAATACTTTGGTTAAGTATTTTTTTTTATTTGGGTTGGGTTGTTACACTTTAGGTGGCGCTTTTTCCAATAATTATATTTTGATTATTATTAATAACCCAATGTCATTTTTATAATTTTCAGTATATACATAATTTTTGTTTTATTATCCCCCCCACACACACACACATATATATATAATCATATTATTAATTTAATTATATAATATAATATAGTTTCGGACCATTTTGGGTGGCGCTTATATCAATAAGCGCCACCCAAGATATGTTTATTCATATTAGTTGTATATGTTATTAAATTATTAATTTAAAAATTAGTAGTATTCAATATTCATATATGTTTATTATTTAATATAATATATCAATTATATGTTTATTCATATTAGTTGTATATGGTATTAAAATTTATCATTTGTTATTTTATTATAGATTTTAATTTTTATAATCAACACCTACGTGTATAATTTTCATTTCAATAAGTAGAAATTTTAAAAAAATTGGAAAATAGAAAAACTATTGGGTGGCACTTATTTAAATAAGTGCCACATTTTCTTTTAATTTTATTTTTTAAAATTTTTTTTGGGCAAAATACATTAGGTGTCGCTTAATTAGGAAAGCGTCATCTAATATCACCAACTAGCTGTGACGCTTATGTAAATAAGCACCACCTAATGTTCATCCACAAAAAAAAAAATCAGATCAAAAAAATTAGTTAAAACTGTAACATTTTTTCAAATAAGCGCCACAAAAGGTGTGCCACTAAATCTGTTTTTTGTAGTAGTGATTAAAAGGTACCCGTATAATATATATGGGAGGAAATTAATACTACCCATAATTGGTCTTAAATGTAAGATTAAGTGAGCTAAGTATGTTACTTAATCATATTACATGTTGTGCATGATTAAATTATATATTTATAAGTCAAATAAATTAGTTTAGCAAAAAAAAAAATTAATATTTTAAAATAATTTAATTAATTTTTCCAATCACTCTAAAAAATTAACTGAGTTTATATTTATATAAAAAAAATAATTATTAGTTTGTGAATGAAAACTAGTCAATCACGTGAGGAAATACACATTAAATGAGGAGGTTTCGAAAATAGCAGCGTCATTGAGGACGACATATGACATAAGGGGAACGTAAAAGGTTATGTGGCAGGCATATTACTTTCTAGAAGATTGAAAGCATTCAGCTTGTGCATGCACACACATTCTGGAAGCTGACGCAACATGTACATGCATATGAACTACATATATACAAGCATAATATATATATATATATATATATATATATATATATATATATAAGATCATCAATCTGAACCCCCGTCGGAAAAGAATATAAATGGCGACCCACTACTCTCCATATTCTTGCGACCTTCTAACCAAACTAATAAACAACCATTATATAGTGTCAATAATATTGAAACACGTGTTAGTTTGCCGAGACAGAAATAGAATCCTACTATGTATATGTTCATACATACAAAAGAACAAAGATGAAACGGACAAGTTTCTCATGTCCTGGGGTCTCCGCATCTTTTGTTTCTATATTTGCCAGAAACTATATGACTTGTTCAACTCAGAATTGCATGAACAGTGAGAGTCTTCACCCTTCAAATAATTAGTAGGGAGTTTGATTTCTAATCTACACTATGAAAGAAATATTTCCTCTTATCCATTTTATAATCATTTCTATAAAAATAAGGATTAGTGACGCATACACTTCTTTAAAGAAGTATCACAACTTCTTCTAATTTTTTTTTTAAAAAAACACTTTAGGTGAGGAAGCGTCACAGTTTCCTGACGACTTTAGGTGGCGATTCCTTAAAAAAACGCTACCTAAAATATTTTTTAAAAAAAATAAAAATTGAAGCAGCAGTTGTGATGCTTAGTTAAGGAAGTGTCACAATTGCTACGTATTTTGTGTGTCACTTAGTCTAGCAAGCGCCACACAAAGTATTTTTTTTTATAAAAAAATTCAAACCCTTTTCTCTCTTACAATTTGTTTCCATTACCTTTATTCTTTTAGTTTTCACTTTTCATCCAACACGTGTCATCATCGTTATCCTCTTAGTTCTCACATTTCCTCTTTCTCCTCTTTTTGTCACTCATCACAGTCTCCACTTCGATCTGCACTTCCCTCATTTTTCTGTTCCATCACTTCTCACATTTCCTCCTCCTCCTCCTCCTCCTCTTTTTTTTATTTTTTTTTAATTTTTGGCACTCCTGCCTCATTTCTTTTGTCCCATTTTTTACACCAAACTGAGCATACTCCTTCTCCCTCTTGATCCCATTTCATTCTCTTTATAATTTCATTTTGTCCTGTAAGTACCCACTCATTTTTTTTCCTTTTTTTTATATATTTTGAAGCTACGTATATCACATCGTCTTCTTTACCACCTTTTTTTAAACATATAAGCAACTTTGTCTTTCTCTTTTTCCTTTATTAATTTTTTTTTCAGGTGTTGTACTTGAGGTTTCTGCTCATTCTATTTAAGCTTCCTATATATTGTAATTTTTTTTAATTTTTGAGATTACAAATATAATTCTATTAGTAGTTAATAGTTTAATTTGCTCAAAATTTTTTATATTTAATTTATTATGAAATCTGAAAAAAATTATTCTAATTTTTATATGCCAAAAAATAAATGAGATAAAATTAAATGTTATTATATATAGGTTGTATGTGAAAATATGTAGTGATTATAATTTTTAGTTGTTGCAGTAATTGTTAACATTGATGGGTTGCATAAATAAAATAACTGTTTATTTTTAACACTTATATTTTACTTAGTAGTGATTTTGTTAATTAGTTATTTGTTAATTTATATCATTTTGGAGTTATTTGATTGTGGTTTTCTTTTTTTCATTTTGTTGTAGATATGAAAATGTGTTTAAAGTGTGTTATTAACTATAATTGTAAGGGTTTAAAAGAAAAATACAAAAAAAACTATTTTTTTTAAAAAGGTTTAGGATGACGCTCCCTCAAAGAAGGGCCACCCTAGGTGGTATTTAAATACACACACATACTGTGGCGCTTGTGGGTAGCGCCACAGTTTCTTTTAGTGACATTGAGATATGTGGTGCTTGTCAAGTGCTACAAATAATATTAAATAAGCATCACAACTATATTTATTTATAGTAGTGAATATGTCTTTTAAAAAGGTACTTTTGTTAATTTAATTTTAAGACGTTTTGATTATTTTAATTAGTATTAATTTTTTTTAATTCATGTGGGTGTGTATGCCCACATACTTTCGATAAAAATAGTGGAAGAGAATATAAATTAATATAATTTTAGAGTTTAACATGATTAATAAAAATATTATTAGAAGTCACTTAAATTTTATAACAAATCACTCAAAAGTTTTGCGTTATAATTTAGACCGGAGAGATAATTCATGATTTGAATACGTAGAAGCAAGGTAAGTTGACTTAGGGGCTATTTGGTATGAGGGATTTGGAAGGGAAGGGAGATGAGGGAAAATTTTTATGACTTGGATTTAAAAAAATTGAAGAAGTGGGGTTGGAAGTTTTTACTTAATTTTTCTTATTTTTTTTTATTTTCATCTTATTTTTATTAAAATTTTATAACCCCACTTTTCTAATTTTTTAAAATCTAACTCATAAAAATTTTTCCTCCCCTCCATTTCCCTCCAAACAACAAACAGATCCTAAAACTTAATATAGTAAGATATTATGGGGGAAATTTGAAAAAGCCTCTTATATTTGTCAACAATATAATTAATGTTGTAGCTCCCAAGTCTTGGTTGTTGACGGCAGCAATCACCTTCCTCCTATTATTGACCTTCACATGCTCTACTCAGAATATTCTCGAGGCTTGTGTAGACGTTGGGTCTCCTCGAAAATTCGACCACTCTTTGTCTCTTGTATTCTCACCTTCAAAATTGTGTGTTTTTAAAATCATTAGTAAGATCAAGTTGTCTTCAATTTAATTATATCATTCTCTATTTTTATAATTCCCATCAAACAAAATCTTTAGATGCTTTCTTATAAAGCTTATATCAAATGAAATGTTTTGCAAAATTTGAAAAGACGCGTGCGCGCACACACGTATGTATTGTATATTTTTTTGCCAAATGTATATATTATATATGAAGAAAAACATCTAAGTTAAGTTCTTTATATTTATTTCGTTAAATTCTTCAATCACATGTGATGTTGTGTCTTGTTTTTGAATTATTATCATTTAACTATAAAATCAAATAAAATAAAAAAAAATATATGACCACATATGATTGAAGAACTTGATATTAGTATAGTCCATATATATGAACATGTACACTCTCTGATCTAAAATATAAGGTTCTTTTTAAAAGAAATCATTGATTTATAATATAAGTCCCTTAGAAAATTATTAATCACTACCATTTTTTTAATGTTATCCTTATTTATTGGTAGTACTAATTGAATAAAAAGATGAAAGAAGTATTGAGACATATTTGAATAGAGAAAAAAGAGACTTTTTTTTTATTTAACTGAGAGAAAAAAGAGCCTTTGAGCTATAGTAATTATCTTCAATTGACGAAAAATGCCGTAATTATTTTTGATTTGGCTTGGGACTTGTTTCATCTTTAATTACCCTAATGGAATGCGTAAAAGACAAAAATGGCCAATAATTTCTATCTGCTGAGCCTTGTATCTTAGATCAATATGCGACTTTTATAGTGTACACAGAGGCAACGGCGTGTGTGAAACAAGAAAAATTCGGAAAAATAAATGAATCAGTCAAAATTTTTAAGGCCTTCGTATAGTTTGTTGATCTAATTAATTTAAATATAAGCTCATGCCTCTTGATATGATCAGGTCATAAGGAAGAGCCGAAGAACTAGTCAAATGGAATATGACAAAGTCATCGTTTCAATGATTTTTCCCCCATTAGAAAAACAGAAAAGAAAATAGCAAGCAAGAGAAAATTTGTTTCATATATTTGAATTAATTAGAGTCATCAATGTGTGTGTGTCTATATGTACGTATGAGATTAATTATCAAGAATTATATATATAATAATGTGCTTGCCTCACAGGCTCAAACCTGCGAACATCTCTTGCAACAGACAAAGTCAAATTCTGAATTATAAAAACTCAACCTTTTAAAAATTCAGCCTTAAAAATTTTTCCTTCCCCTAGGATTATGTCATATATATCCTATTCAAGTTGATTATCCATATCTTATTTTAAGAAAATTAATCAACAAAATATCAAACTTTTTCTAAAAAATCCGCTCACTAATTTGATCAATACGACTCAAAATTTAGAAGTAAAAAAAAAAAAGTCAGAATATTAATTTCTTGCTGACGATTCAAACGAAGAATATATATAGGCAGGAAAAAGAATTTTGGATGATGATCTTATATATTGGACGAAGGTCCAAGATCGTACGTCAATTATTGGAAATGATATATAATAATAAATAATTAAAAAAATGTGTAACCGGCCATCACTAATAAGCAATGAATACAAAATTGGATTGGACCAGCGGATCTAACCGGAAAATCAGTCAACTGGACTCTAGTCCCACTATTAGAAAAAACACATTTAACGTCCCTTATTTGAGACTTTTAACGTTCTTTTATGGGGGGGACGCGTATGTCAGCGACGTAATAAATTTGGACTTTATACGTCCTTTGTAAAGGGACGATTGAAGCTCTGGGTTTAGGCGTCCCTTTTAGTAAGGACTTTAGGCGTCGCTTTTATTAAAAGGGACGCCTAAAGTCCCCGTTTAAAAATTTTTTAAAAAAAAAATTAGGGACTTTAGGCGTCCCTTTGGCCAAAAGGGACGCCTAAAAGGGTTTTTTTCCCTATATGGTGCCATTTGTATTGTTTCTGGCTATATCATTCTGAAAGCAAATAACAACGTATACACAAAAAGGAAACATATAGCACACAGTTTATAATTAACAAAACACAACATCCACCTCTAATGAAACATTCATGCACTACATTGTTGACATAAATGTTGTTCACTAATATAATAAACAACTACTAAGTAAATGTACAAGAAACGATAAACTTCTACAAATCAATGTGTTGAAGAATCCTCCCAGCCAATAAGTCTCTGATCAAATTAATGTCTTCATATAAGTAAGCAGCATCATTATCAAAGATCTACAAATTAGAAAATATGATTATACGAAATCAATGAAATTAAAGGATTATTTAGCAATTCAATTAAAATACAACCAAAATATTATCATTTGATTACCTGTTGAAAATCACTTGTAACGCCACTTTGAATGATATTATACATGTAAAGTAGAACATAATAGCCACATTCAGTACCACCTGGCTGTTGAGGGCACTATAAATCAAAAGCAATTGGTTAAAATCAATAACATACATCATTTATAAAACAACCGTAAATAAAATAACTTAAATTATATTGGAACCACATACTTTGGGATAGAACCACTTTGGCTTGCGAACAACTCTACTCTCACGTGACCTGCCAAGCATTCTATATGTTTGGGTCGCGCTACCATTAAAATGTAAAACATTTTAAGTTAGAACAATTTATTTAAATCAAGCATTTCTTTAATTAATAAAAAAGAAATAACTAACGTGTTGAAGACTGATTTTGTGTCCTTGTCGGGCTTTTTTGTCAAAGAATCAAACCAATAGATTTCATTGAGGCGTGGGCAAACAACACACAGGCTCCAATGGTAACTACAACAATACACAGATCAAAATGAAGTTTAGATTATAAGAAAATTATTTCTCAAACATCCAAAAATAAAATTTTTTACTACAACATAATGCACATGTGGTAGAAGGACCTAAAATAGAAATAAAATGACCAATGAATTATTGAACTTATGAAATCTTGAACTTAGAAAAGAAAAACTAACCAAATGGCAAGTTTGACTCATCCTGCATCTATCTCCTCCAAATGCATAAACTCCTTAAGATATTTACTGTCAATCGTGTAGGGATACGTCAATTGTGTACCCACAATCCCTGGAGGCATATTGAAGTCGACTTGGGGAATACCTTTGTAAATCTGTTGGAGCCGTGCTAGAAAGGACCATCTCAGCGCATGTTGCTCCTCCTATAACCATATAAAACAAAACCAATTATATTACAATGATGCCAATAAATGTCAAGTGATATGAATATAATTCCTACCATTGGTGGGGTTGCCAACGTGCTAATAAGATATTGAGGCCAAAGGATGAAACCTCCAATTTCCTGACCCAGCGTGGCAATCTCAACGTCAGGGATAGGGATGACTGCACCTTCTTCCCCCTCATGAACACGTGTCATTGTCACCCTACGTAAATACTGTGGAATTTGATTATGATGGTGGGTGGTAGCTTGTGTGTAAACGAGAGCATCGGCTACAACACGAATCATGGGGGCATCCAAATAGAGGATACACGATTCACCTGACTCCGGAGTGGCAGAAGGCTGGCCTAGTGGTTCTGTTATGTGAGAAGGCTGGCCACAGGGTTCTGTACTGTGGGAAGGCTGGACAAGACTATGGAAAGGAGCGGCAACAAGTTCTGGAGTGTGGGAAGGCTGGACAAGGGGTTCTGGATTGTGGAAAGCCTCGGCAACGAGTTGTGGAGTGTGAGAAGGCTGGACAAGGGGTTCTGGATTGTGGAAAGCCTCGGCAACGAGTTGCGGAGTGTGGGAAGGCTATACAAGGGATTCGTCTGGCGGGTTGTGACTTCCTTTAGTGCTGGGGAAGGCCGGGGATTCCTCGTTTCTAACCCTAGTAGCCTCCATGTGATGAAAATCAAACCACGATTTCATTTCACTACGTAGTTGTGTCATTAGCTCATCTCAGAGCTCTTCTCGGAAAATCAAACTATATGAACAAATGAGTAAACATATTTAAAGAGAAAGTTGCTTCACATAAATATATACATTTTCATTTATTCATAATTAATTTCAATCATGTATGTATGAAATTAAAATAATCAATATATAAACTCATCTTCCTCATTAAATTATTGTAGAAACCAAGTCAACAGGTTTCTGGAATCTCTAGCATATATACATACATGTACTTATGGCATAATATGAGTGGCGTATAGTTTCTAGCAAAACTACTTCAAATTAAACGGTCATGACATTAACTAAAGTGAAAAAAAATAAACCAAAAGCAAAAAAAAAAAACAAAAAAACTTACAGCACGCAGTTGGAAAATGGCGTGAAGAGGCTGGGAGGGAGGAGGCACACCAGGCCACCGTGAGAGAGGGAGCGAGTCCGATGCTGCAACTGTGAGATGATAGAAGGAGGAGATGAGAGAAAATGAAGAAGGAGGGATATGGTGGAAGGGAGACGGTGGAAGGAGGCTAGGTGTTTTTGAGAGAGGGAGGAAGAGTGAATGAAAGGAATGGAGGGAAATGAAGAAAAAAAGTGGAGGGAAATATGTTTAGGCATCCCTTCTCCAAGAAGGGATGCCTAAACATATAAATAGGTGTCCCTTCTTAAAGAAGGGACGCCTAAAGATTAAAAAGTTTCTCTTTATTTACATAAATGTTATTGCGTACAGTTTTTACTTCACTTTTCAAAGAAGGGACGTCTTTATGTGACGTTAAATCCATTTTATGTAGTAGTGTCCGGTCTAGTTGATTGTTTAGCTCGGGGGCTCCGAGTGAGGCGGGTTCACCAGGTTAAATTTTTCTTTTTTTAAAAATGGCCTCCAAACGGCATCGTTTTGGGGCTTTTCCTAACTAACAAAAATAAATAAAAGTCGGGTCTTAGGCTAATTACCCAACATTGAGAGAATCATAAGAGAAAACCCTCATGTGCCCTGCCCTATTAGAAAACCTAGTTCAACACTCACTCTCTTCCTTTCTTCTTTGTAATGGCGATTCGCCGAAATTGATGTTGACGGCGAGCTCAAGCGACGGCTTGCAGCGAAGGTGAGCGTCAATGGCAAGTTGCAACTGTGATAGTGAGGCGAATTTGTGAATGTACATAAATTCTACAAATTAGCTTGCAGTCCATAAATTAGGATTATTATATTCTTTATATATATTCTTATGGCCATAAATGATTCTTCAATATTTGCGTGTTGATGTTACTTAGTGAGTCCAAGTCAATTATATATAATGAGATGTGATTTATGTTGGTCCTATTTTTAATTTTTGTTGCAGGGATGGATATATCGAATTCAGGAAATGAGAATGTTACTCCTAATCTCAATACCCAACCTCTCACTCCCACTTCCAACACTAATTTTAGTCTTAGTCTCAATCCTACTCTCAATACCTCATTTCGTATCAAAACTGGATAACTTCAATGTATTCAGCACAAAAAAAAAATCAATTGTTTGAATTGAATAGTATAAAGTCAGGTCCTAAATTATTTATAAACTAAATTTCGCTCTCATTTGTTGTAAGTGTAACAAAAATAACAAGCAAACATAAGAACACGGCGTTGTAAAACGAGAATGAATATGTGCCGCTTGCAATTTGGCTACTAGTGGGGTTCTTTTTCTTTAAATTAAAGCCACTAAATCAATCTTTAATTACTAGAGCATAATTACCACTTCCTTACAAGTAGCTAAGGCTAAATTCATGGATAATTAATTAATATAGAGTTGGTCTAATGGTGTAAGATTACATTAGATTCTCTAGATCTTGAGTTCAAATCCTTAAAAAGACATTTATATTAGAGGGCTGGGTTAGTTACAAACCTTGAACCAGGTACCGCATGATAATCTAAAAAATAATTTATAGCCACTTATGTGATTGAAGTTGGTGAGTTATATCTAGATTCCAGAGTAGGGTCTTAAGCACTTTTTGCTCACGTATATATGGGAGAGTTGGATGAAAAGTTTGCATGTGCGTGCGTGTGTCTATTGATTTCCCTTTTCATTTACTTTGAATTAAGTGTATGTGTGAGTAGATCAATTTTCAATAGTTGAGATTTTATAATATATAAAAAAAATAACATTATAATAAAAATCTATTATGGTAAATATCAATTATTGAAAGTTGATCTAATGGAAGATACATTCAATAGAGAGTAAATGAAGAGGGAAATCAATGGAGACACCCTCTCTCTATATATATATATGAGGCCTTGTATTGTCGATTATTAATTGCTTAATTTAGATGATTGTGTTGATATATAAGTATTCAGAAACTGTAACTAGCTAGTCTCTGTATATGAAACATGCCATTTATCTATCTCCAAGGGATATTTTTGGATCAACTTCTTCTTTTTTCTTCACACCAATATAATTAATGGCCAAAACATCAACGTTAAGGAAGCTTTGATTTGCTTCATGCAAAAACAAAGCTTCCTTCCTTCGAATATATATATATATATATATATATATATATATAGAGAGAGAGAGAGAGAGAGAGAGAGAAGGAAGGAGATCAGATCCTGAGAATAAATGGTTTCTCAATATTTAGAGGCACATTATTCATTATTTTGGTGGGAAACATATTAATTAAGGCTCACATTACTCTCACTAATGCGCATGCGCATTTATCGTTTTGTTAATTTTGTCCTACCACTTGACTGTGTCTTATGCGTTCACTTAATCATGAGAAATACTTATATACTATAGAAGTATTATGTTATCTGAAATTTATCCAATAAAAATATAAAAACTCATATAATTTTAATCTTAATTAGCTGATGACTTATATAAAAAAAAATTCAAATTTTATCTTTTTTTTAAGGAAAAAAACATCTTAATCTAAACAAAAAAAACTAAAATAAAATGACCAACCAATATTTTTCTTAAAAACAATATAAATTTTTTTAAACGAGTCATCAACCAATTTAGATTAAAATGATATGAATTATTATGTTTTTATTAGATAAAATTTAAATAACATAATACTCATAGAGTATATAAGTATTTCTCTCATTAATCACACACGCCTCTCTTCTTGACACGTACCTCTCCGCCCATTCAATATAATTAACATCCAGGAATTTATTAGTGTATGTGGGTATAAATTTTTAATATTATATTATTCTTTCTCTTTTTGTTAGTATTATAACATGTTTTTTATGGTATTTTTTTTTTGGCAAATGACCCTATTCCATTTTTTCCTCTCATCAGTGATCATGACTACTCATTCCAATTATTTATTTGTGTTTATGCATGGTAAACTATATATTATATTACGTTTGATTGTTGAAAATAATAAAGGAAATTAAAATTAGAGGGGGAGATGATGGATCGAGTTAGTTCAGGTTGTAGTATCACCTACTAAGGTGGATATCATAAAATAATGCTAGATGGTGCCGCATATGTCATGCTTTATTATAACTTTGGACTTTGGTGGTCAAATTGAGAATATTATTTTTCCCCATAGACATTTCGCATATATAAAAATTTGTTATTGATAGCTCCAACGTCATCCTAGCTAGTGTGCGTGTAAAATTATGAGTATTGATCGAGTGGAATGACTTGACGAGGACACTACGTATAATATAATATTTGTTTGAAATAGTAATAAAATTTTTAAAAATATTTTTTAATCATGATTTATAATATATAAGGTAAGTATATGAGATGAGTTTTATCTCAATTTACGTAAATAAATATTTTTAGGATCTCAAAAGCTATCCCAACAAGCACATAGTCTTGTGAGTAATACTCATTCGACGTGTTCAAGGATAAATTTTGATATTAGATGTAAGATTTTTTTTAATATTTTATCTTTTTTATTTATTATTTTTAAAATTTATAAATTAATATATAATCTAATGTTATATAAAAATATTTTAGACCCATATCATATCACATGTCATAATTAAATATTTTATTTATATTTTCTTAATCTCAAAATTATATAAATAGATCTTCAGGGAGGATCTAGCTATATAAAGATAAGACTCGTAAGATGCAAATAAAACAAAAAATCAACTTAAACTCATAGGAATTTTCACAAAATAATATTTAATATATACATATACATACATATATATATATATAGTATTTGATGAGGTAGTTAAAAGTAGTTAGGTGTAATAAATATATATAAAATAAAATTTATTTTTTAAAAAACGACCTCATTCATATTAAGTTACTTAGTGCCTGTTTGGGAACACAGTGGAAAATTGAATTTTTTTTTAATGTGGCTTTTGTAGAAGCCAAATGGAAAAAAAGTCATATTGTTAATGTGATTTGTGTTTGGATTGACAGTAGGAAAAGTGACTTTTTTTTTTCTAAATCCAGTGAAAAAAAGGCAGAAGCTACTTCAATGAGCTTCTAAAAAAGTAGCTTTTTTTCTAAAAGTCCAGTGAAAGCTAATGTGTTCACAAACGTGTCCGCAGATGTCAAATGAGCTTTTGCCCTCCAAATGAGCTTTTCCCCCTCTTAAATGAGATCCCAAACAGGCCCTTAATCAAGTATGAAAGCTAAATGAAATAGTAGCATGAGTAATTTTGATAATTAAATTATAAGAAACTTTTTAGATATCCCATAATAATAAGGGTAGGAAAGGAGAGTTGGAAAGAAGGGTTTTATGCCATTAATTACACAAATGTGGGATCGTATCTTGCGATCCCTGGTGGAAACTATAAAAACAAAAAGAGGTCGTTGAAAGCTTCAACTTCAACATCAAGTCACCAACATCAGCTTTAGCTACCCGCAAACAGCCTAACACCCTACTCTTTCCATACGTCAAACACCATAAAACCTTCATTTATCTCTTTTTCAGAAAATTAGGTTTTTTTTTATTTTTAGAAAAAAGAACTAGAAAACTTATTTTTTCAATAAGTTGTTTTTAAAAATAAAAAATTATTTTTAAAAACTAAAAAATAAAAATAATCATTAGTGGTTTTCTTATTTTTGTATTTCTATTTTAAATTTTTTGAAATCTCCACTTATTTACTATCAACATCTACACTACTGATAATGACCACTGTTATATCACTGTCAATGACAGCTGTCGTTGCATCACATTAAAAATAAATTCATTAATATAACTATCCAAACAATTTTTTTGTTTTCGAAGTTTATTTTTAAAAATAATTTTATAAAATTGTTTTGAACAAAACCGAAAATGAAAACAAAACAGGCCCTTAGCTTCTTGTAGTCAAACCAAACTCTTATTTATTATCCTTTACTAAGTGTCTGTTTGGATTAGCGATAGAAGTTATTTTTTCTACATGATTTACAGTAAATATGTAAAATAAGTTTTATCTCGACTTATGTAAATATATTTTTAGAACCTCAACTCAAACATGCCCTAATTCATCTTACATTATAACAATTCTAAGTATGAATAATATCCATTTCCCATCAATCATTTGATCTTCGATGTCCCATTCACACAAACATCAACTTGTTCATAAACTTCCATACGATATGCAATGGTTCACTTAAATTTTTTTTTTTTTTGGGTAGAGCATTCAATATCCCAACCCGCTTAATGTAAGACCAGATTAATCAAATCGAAACCTAATCGGCGCATTTATGGGAAAAGCCTCTACCACACCCCCCGTGAGGGATTTACCACAATGACTACATTCTCAAGACTTGAACCCGAGACTCTTGGTTAAGCTAGAACGACTCATTATCAGTCGACCTAAGTGTTCGATAGTTCACTTAATTTTAAGTACTATGAAATAAAATTTTATTTCAAGGAACTTCACGGCCTTAAATAATTAAAAAAAACTATTTTGCACTTTACAAACTAAAACTTTTTTTTACATACTTACTTCATATAATGTAGAATTGTTTAAAATAAATTAATACTAATATGATCTTTAATTAATGTAAGACCTATTTATATAATTTCAGTAGATTATTAAGAAAACTAAATAAAATATTTGGTTACTCTCATAACATATGTGACATGATATCTCTATAATATTACTTATAATATTATATTATACATCAGTTTATAATTAAGTTAAATAAAATAATTAGTTTAAAAAATAATAAATATAAAAAAAATATTTTACATTTAGAACCAAATTCTCCTACCAAACTAGATATTACAAACTTACAATCCCGAGTAAGAATTCATAGAATTTAAGAAAATTAAAAACTGCATCTGCGCAAAGCAGAAAAAAAAAAATAGCAATCAAATTAAAGTCTACATTTAAAACCATTAATTGTTGATGATATTATGACCTACCCCGCTAAAGACTTTAATTGGCTTAACACCTTTGATAAAAAAAAAAACAAAAAACAAAACAAAAGGAGAATTCCACTAAAGGATCCGAGGATAAAGACGAAAACATTATAAAATTTTACTATAAAAATAAAGATCAAAATAAAAATAAATTTTATAAGTAAAAAAATAATAGTGCTCGTTGCTTTATTTTTATTAAAATAAATTTAATCGTGGCGGAATTTCGATGACTTGTCACATATGAATGAATAACCATATGAATATTAATTTTACATGAAAAATAAAATAAGAGATATTATTATTTTTTACCTATAAAATTTATTTTATTTTAATCTTTGGTCCTACCATAAAATTTCAGAATATTTTAGTTTTGATTGAAATAAATTTAATTATGTGTTCCTTTAAGAAAAAAAAAAAAAAGCTTAACAACCCCTCCCTCCTTCTTGTAAGAATAATATTATAAATATGGCCTTCCCCTTCCATGGAAAAGCCATTATCAGATCAAACAGATTATTGCGCTCATCACACTCTTCATCATATATGGCTGATCTCTCTTCTCCATGGCTTCTAGGCTTGGCCACTCTGGTTTTAGCCTCTCTTCTCTATCGCCTCCTCAAGCTCTTCAACCGCCCTTCTCTTCCTCTCCCTCCGGGTCCCAAGCCATGGCCTGTCGTCGGAAACCTCCCTCATCTGGGTCCCGTCCCCCACCACGCTCTCGCCGACTTGGCTCGCACCTATGGCCCCCTTATGCACCTCCGTCTCGGCTTCGTTGACGTCGTTGTCGCCTCCTCCGCCTCCGTTGCCGAGCAGTTCTTGAAAGTCCACGATGTCAATTTCTTGAGCCGACCTCCCACCGCCGGAGCTAAGTACATGGCTTATAATTACCAAGACCTCGTGTTCGCTCCCTACGGCGCACGGTGGCGCGCTCTCCGTAAGATCTCCGCCGTTCATCTTTTCTCCGCCAAGGCCTTGGATGACTTTAGACATCTCCGTCAGGTGAGTTGACTCTTTCATCGCAGCTATACATTCCTTTTTGTTTCCTTTTTTTTTTAGATCCAATTAAAGTTGATAAGCTGAACACGTTATCCTCTGACTAACAAATAATTTATTTTAGAGTTCGTGATGCTTTATCACCATCAAATGAATGTGCAATTCCCTTAAGAAATCGAAACCTCTTTGATTTGTTACTTAGCTTCTTTTTCGTGTTTTTTCAGAGTTTTTGGGTGATATTTTATTTCGTTTTAGTCAACTACTTCCCAACTTGAATTTTATACCCATTGGATGGCGAGAATTGATAACTTTAAGTATTCTTTAGACGATCACTTAAGAAATATATCGGTTCTACGATATCATCATATCTTTGAAAATAGGGAATAAAAAGATGTGGTGGTTGCTGCTTAATTACTTTAGAGTTTAGACACCATTAAGATTTCTACTAAAGAAAGATATATGTTGTTAATAACTTTTCGAAAAATATATATCCCATATGTTATTGCTAACCCTTAGCTGGTAACTATGAGGTTGAACACGTTGGTTTACTAGTGTAAGGTTCTTTTAGATCTTTTTAAGTCTTAATTTTAAATTTTAGAAAAGATACTTAATTTAGGAGAGGATGTCACGAACGATAATAATATATATATAAAAAAACTATGGGGTTGAACTCTAGTGGATATCTTACCCTTAGCGCTAATTTTATCTATGGGGCTGAAAAGGCTGATTAGGATGCACTAGAAAAATAGCAGATAAGTCAGAACCAAAAAAGAAAAGTGGCTGAAAACAAGACTCGTATGTTAATAGACGTATGCGCATCTACCGTCCTTTACACGTGATCGGTGAATTAATGAAAATAATACTTTTCTATTTTTTGAAATAGCGTACGTGTATTGTTTTATAACTCCTTTGGTACCTTTTCCAAATTCAACCTGTAAATATTAATTTGGAGTTCTGCTTCTACTTGCATCTTATGGGATGTAATTTGTTCATTCATTTTTTTGGCTATCAAAGTAAAAGGTCCCTTCAATTCAAAACAGACAAACTTACCATACATCGCTTTCAGGAGTTGTAATTTACCTGCGTTTCCTTAAGCTGACAAAAATTGTCGTCATCATTACATCACCAAACAAAACAAAAATAATTAGACATCCTGATAAATGAATACTTTGCTTAAGTGAAATTATTCTTATAAAATTATTAGCTAACAAGAAAAATAAAGGAAAATTTTTAGAAAAATACATTCAAAATATCAAAATTCTAAATTAATGATCTCCTACTAAAATGAATTGTGAATTGCTAGTCAAATATAATTAATTTTGCTAGAATTTTCCCATACATAAATAAGGACAGATGCACCCTAAACATGGTTGTTTCATAAGTAAAAAAGAAACATTACACACACACATATATACCAGTTTACCACCATAAATTAATAAGATTTGGCAAATCTTTATTATGTTTATTTAATTTACTTAACTTAAAATGGAAAAGGGGAAAAAGAAACAAAAACACCCATATGTTTTAGAGGCATCAACTTTTGCTGGACTGCTTTTAGTTTTGCACAAATTCATAAATAATTTTTTTAAAAAAATTTGTACTCGTCACCAATAATTATTATATATACTACGTCTTTCTTAATAAGTGAAGGAGTGATTTTATTTTTGCCTTACTATGCGGTCCTTATCTGAGCTTTATTCAATGTAATGCAATATTGGCAGGAAGAGGCATCAAGATTGACACGTAATCTGGCAAGAGCCGAGTCTCGCGCAGTGAACTTGGGACAGATGCTCAACGTGTGCACCACCAACGCGCTGGGCAGGCAAATGATAGGGCGGCGCGTGTTCAATGACGGTGCGGAAGGATGCGATCCTCGGGCGGACGAGTTCAAGTCGATGGTGGTGGAGATGATGGTGCTGGCCGGAGTTTTCAACATCGGCGACTTCATCCCGGCGTTGGAGTGGCTTGACCTTCAAGGAGTTCAGAGCAAAATGAAGAAAGTCCACAAAAGGTTCGATGCCTTCTTGACGAACATCATCCAAGAACACCAGGTTTCTAAGAGCGACCACCACAAGGACATGTTGACTACTTTGCTTTCCCTCAAGGAGGTTCCCGGCGAGGAAGGAACCAAGCTCACCGACGTTGAGATCAAAGCATTGCTTCTGGTATATATACTCTCCTTTCATCTTACTTTCTATCTGATTTCATTCACTTATTTTATACTATTTCTCCTCTTAAACCTAAGATATAATTTATAGGGCAATTCTTAAATTTATGACCGTAGGAGCGTTATTTATTTACCTACACACTGACCAACACCAACTCACTTAAATCCATTGGAACTCAATACCAGCACTAAAATGCTATGTTACATTATTACGACAAATGCAGAACATGTTTTCGGCTGGGACTGACACGTCAGCAAGCACCACGGAGTGGGCCGTGGCGGAGATGATCCGTCACCCGGAAATGTTGGCCCAAATCCAGAAAGAATTGGACTCAGTGGTGGGCCGGGACCGACTAGTGAGCGAACTTGACTTACCCAATCTTCCATACTTGCAAGCCTTTGTGAAGGAAACATTCCGGCTTCATCCTTCGACGCCTCTTTCGCTGCCAAGAATAGCAGCGGAGAGCTGTGAGATATTCAGCTACCATATTCCGAAGGGAGCCACTTTGTTGATGAATGTGTGGGCCATCGCTCGTGACCCGAATGAGTGGTCCGACCCGTTGGTGTTCAAGCCCGAGAGGTTCCTACCCGGCGGCGAGAAGGCGGGCGTGGATGTTAGGGGGAATGACTTCGAGGTGATACCATTCGGAGCCGGGCGGAGGATATGTGCTGGCATGAGCCTGGGCCTTCGGACTGTGCAGCTTCTGACGGCAACATTGGCCCATGCCTTTGAGTGGGAGCTGGCCGATGGGCTTAGCCCACAAAAGCTCAACATGGAAGAGGCTTACGGCATAACCTTACAAAGGAAGGTCCCTCTCTACCTACACCCGAAGCCCAGGCTTGCCCCTCATGTCTACTCTTCCTAATTTCAACTTTTAAATATATAGACACGTCACACTCCAACACAAGAGAAGTGGGGGGAGAGGGAGAGAGAGAGACTTACATGTATTCTCGCTCTTCAGCTTCTAGACATTCAAACACTTCCACAATGCTAGAAATAAATCAAGTTAATTACTCATAGATACATATAAGAATGCCAAGCTTATATTTCTTTGATGAAGTTTTATGGTTCTCGTGCTTATATATTTATTTTTTGTTGAATTTCATGTATCTAGATATTTTTGCAGTGGCCTTCTTTGTTTAGCACTTTGATATGATACTTCTTGTTGACAAGCTGTAGCATATATAGTTTCGTAGTGAGTCTTCCGAATTTGTATTTGTATATGCTTTAATTTGTATTTCCCTAATTCCCTCCTCAACGGGCTGTTAAGAGGCTTTGTCATTTTGTTGAATAATGAAAGATTTCCGCCATGATTGCTTTAATTGTTTTGCTTGCAATATAATATTATCAACCATCTATATATATATATATATTAATAAAAATGAATGACATATTATATATACTGACAATATTAATAATATATCATTACAATATATATGTTAAAGTGTATACTTAGTGGACACATGAATGTTACCCCGAACAGTGTACTATTGCCAGGGTTAATAATAATACAAAGCGTCACCTATCAAGTTGTTTATTTTGACCTTATGTTTTCACTTCCAAATTGATATATACCTCTCCAGTTCTCTTAAACAAAAGAATGTGCAACTCACCTAAAATCGCTCACTCTTTCTTCATTATTTTAATTTACTACTACTTGTCTGATTATTCATAGTGTGACTTTTTAAAATATAGTCACAACTTACCTAAAAAGTCATGTGATATAGAGTTATAGGGTTTTGATTAATGTATGGAAACTCTTATCCCTATATATCATCACTTACATGTATTCAGATTAATTTATTTTAAGTGATATTACGTTATATAACATAAATGTGTAAGAGGGTTTTATCTTGAAAAGCACAAAAAAGCTTTTTCCAAGATAAACCAAACATCCCAAAAGAAATTCTTAGGGAAATGCCAATGGGGCTTCATGTTTGTTTGAAACATTTTAGAGCTTGTTTGGATTAGTTTATGAAAATTCTATAAGTGCTTATGAATTGTAATTCACGGAATACGAAGTAACTTTCATGGTTTACGAGGTAACTTTTACGGTCTACGAGGTGCTTTTACGGTCTACAAAGTGCTTTTACGGTTTACGAGATAAATATGTGGATGAGATTTGTCTTGATTTACGTGAATCGGGCTTATATAATAAGCGCGATTCATAAAAGTGATGCCAAACAAGCTCTAACTAGCAACCTTATCTTATCTGAGTCTTTGAGATACAAAGAATCTCTTATTCTTCAGGCAATAATTTCAGAAATAACGGTTGGAATACTTGACATATATGCATCCCATTCTCCCAATTTTAGGTACTCCCTCGTATTTTTAATATAAAACATATGAATATTTGTCTAATTTGATTAAATTAAAGAAGTTAGTTGAATTAATTAATATAATATGTATTTTTAAAAATACTCTAATCATTTTTCCTCATTTTCTCTTCTTCTTGGTTATTATTAATGGAGTATCAATAAAGGTAAATTAAAAAAATATTAACAAATATTAAAATTATGCCTTATATTTAGAACTAAAATCAACTCTATAAATATATCTTATATTAAAGACGGGAAGAAGTACTTTATTTGTGACAAATTCTGTCAAATTTCATTTATTAGAATGTATAAATTGATAAACTTACGAAAAGAGTGGAGTTCTAACATCGAGACAGCGTGAATCACACACTATTTATGTTGTATTATTTTCTCAATCAAAATCAAAATTATAACTTTGATAATTGTAACATGGAATTGATAGCTCACAAGTAGCTAGCTAATAGACGCGAGCAGTTAAATAATGTATATATGAATCTAAGGGCAATATGCCTCACCAAGTCTTTTGAAAGTTTGAATTTAATTAAGTTGACTGTTGAGTGATATCTATAATATAATGTCGAATTAATAAGACCCCGGATTGACTTAGCCTGCAAATTTGAAATCCCTTCAAGGCCCGTAATTACATTTTTTTTAAAAAAATTATGAGATACTATCCTTTTCAAAGAACGCATATATATGAATAAAAACTTATTACCAATTGAGCATGCAGCAAGGATTCACGTATTCACACGTGCTTCTATGTTGCTTATTAAAATTGTAGACTTTCGTTACGTAGGTTTTTCGCGAGTCAACGTCAGCAGAATAAATTTATTCATAGCTCAAGATTATCTATAATTCAATGTGAGATATTTATATTTAAATAAATTGGCCAAATATAGCAGACAGACATCTTCACCAATTATCTTGCATTGATTAATTTGCCAATTCAAAATCTTACCTCCAAAGGCCCCTCCCAAAGGATATTCATTACATCACAAGATCAATTCAATCGAATATCTTGTAAGAATTGAATTTCTTTAATTATTACAATGATAATTTTGCCAATCTTACCAATATCAATATGAAAAAAATTCATAAATTAAATTTGTTCTTCTGATTTGATAAAAAAAATACCATTTCTTATAGAAATCAAATTAATTATGAATATTTCATTTTGTCTAATATAGATAGTATATATTGATAATTATAGATTTGGCCTTTTCAGCTAAATATGTAAGATGCAAGCCGCTTGCGTGTTTACATGTAATACTTCAGCAAACCCAAAACGTTAGACTTATATTACTCTCTTCGTCTTTATATACAAGAGTTGTTTTTTTATTGGGCTTATTCCTAAATATCATGATTTGAAAAGTCGGCTCAGACCAGAAACTGATGAACTGACCGGTGGTCCGATAAGGAGAAGTGAAGAAAACCAAGGTCAATTGAAAAGGTCGACCCGGTCTGAACCGGGTTGCCCTTTTTTTTAAAACTTTTTTATACTCCAAATGACGTCGTTTTGACTTTTTTTTAAGAAAAAAATTATTTTCTTAAATTTTTTTATTTATAAGAAGTTTTAAAAAGATTGTGGAATACTTTTGGCATTTGTTGGAAAAAAATCCTTATGTACTTAATGATATTTTTATAAATATTGGGTTTAGAGTTTATTCCAAGATAAACCAAACACTCCAAAAGAAATTCTTAGGAAAATGCCAATGGGGCTTCAGGCTTGTTTAAAACATTAACTAGCAATCTCATCTGATCTGAATCTGTGAGATACAAAGAATCTCTTGATCTTCGGGCAATAACTTGAGAAATAAGGGTCATAACACTTGACATATATGCACTCCCATTCTCCCAATTTTTGTTACTTTATTTGTGACATATTCTCTCAAACTTCATTTATTAAAAATGTATAAATTGATAAACTTATGAAAAGAGTGGAGTTCTAACATCGAGACAGAATGAATCGCACACTATTTATGTTCTATCATTTTCACAATAAAATTCAAAAGTATAACTTGATTATTCTTGTAACATGGACTGTTGAGTGGATATCTATAATATAATGTCTAATTAATAAGACACCTGATTGGCTTAGCCTGCAAATTTGAAATGCTTTCGAAGTCGATAATCGGTTATGAACGTACACGTCCTCTGTTTATATGTTAGTCATTGTGTGCAAATTTGAAATGCCCTCAAGGTCTGTAATTACAATTTTTTTAAATTTTTCTGAGATACTATCCTTTTCAAAGAATGCATATATATGAATAAAAACTTACCAATTGAGCATGCAGCAAGGATTCACGTATTCACACGTGCTTCTATTTTCCTTTAATTTATGTGCTTATTGAAATTGTAGACTTGCGTTACGTAGGTTTTTCGCGAGTCAATCGTCAGAAGAATAAATTTATTCATAGCTCAAGATTATCTATAATTCAATGTGAGATATTTATTTTTAAATAAATTGACCAAATATAGCAGACAGACATATTCACCAATTATCTTGCATTAATTAATTTGCCAACTCAAAATCTTACCTTCATAGGCCCCTCCGAAAGGATTGATAGCATGATCAGTTTAATCGAATATCTTATAATTGATTTTCTCTAATTATTACAATGATAAGGGTTAAAGTGTTAAAATATCATTCAACTTTAATTTGTCAAAAGTGTAATATATATATATATAGTAACCATAAACTAGTTTTTGAAGCAAAAGTAACGATAAACTTTTAAAATTGGAGCAAATCTGTTAAACCCAATTAACTTCCATCAATTATAATGAGAAAAATTAATCTTTTGTCTCTTAAAATTTCAACTCACTTATAATTCAGTTCCTAAATTTTTGACTCGATTGCAACTCAATCTATGATGTTTCTGAGTCATCCTATGTAGCAAAAAATGTTAAAGTACAATTAAAAATTGCTTAAGTGAATTTTACATAAATTAAAAAATAATAAACAACGTCCCCATCCCCACCAACTCACATCCCCTCTACCTTTATTTTTCAGAAACCTCGTTGTGCATCCGTAGTGTCCATGACAGATCCTTCTGAAGCATCAGAGGGCAGCAAATGACTTAGATTAAAGAACAAGTTGAAGCCACTTATGATGCTTTTAACTCTGATAAAGTACCCAAGCATGCAAGAAAAAACAATTATTGAGAAAGAGATTTCTTAATTTTTAAAAGATAAATGATGAATAGTGTTTGGAAGAGGATGAGATTAGAAAAAATTGAAGTACACCCACTTCACAACATACCTAGCACACAATCTCTCCTTTTAATCACAAATGAAACTATAGATCCTTTATATGATACTCATAATTTTGAAGGCCTTTTAATATAAGAAAATCGATCTCAACTTATGCTTGAAAGGAGATTCTGAAGGATCTGTTGTGGACGCCGTGGATACCCAAAGAGAGTACTGACAAACAGAGGCGGAGGGGGATGCAAGTTTTGGTGGGGACAAGGACGTTATTTTTTATTTTTTAATTGATGTAAAATCCACTTAAGCAATTTTTAATCGTATTTTAATATTTTTTTTCCATATAAGATGACCCAGAAACATCAAAGACTAAGTTGCAAGTGAGTAAAAAATTCAGGGACTGAGTTATTTTAAGGACCAAAAGATTAATTTTCCTTATTGTAATGGATGAAAGTTAATTGGATTTAACGGTTTTGCCCTAATTTTGATAGTTTATTATTACTTTTGCTCCAAAAAATAGTTTATGGTTACTGTTACACTTTTGATAAAAATTGAAGGTTATTTGAGCACCTTAACTCCAATGATAACTTTGCTGATTTTATTGATATTAATATGACAAAATTTCTTAAATTTCTTCTTATGCTTTGATTAAAAAAATACCATTTCTCAATTATTACTTATAGAGATCAAATTAATTATGAATATTTCATTTTGTCAATCCAAGCATAGTATCGCATAGCGAGAGTTGCTGGGTTTTCTCTCTCTTGGGATCTACGCCTTTGCTTTCTCTGGAATGGATGACCAAAGTCACCGAAAAATCCCCCCAGATCAACCTTCTAATGTTTTGGTCTGCGGCAGTAAGAAGAAAACAAAGAATGTATCTAATATTGAATCTTTTATGGATGCAAAGATGGCTAAGGAAACATTCCCTGAGGGTCAAGGTACAGGAGTTGATGTTATAGATCAAAATTATAGACAGGGACAAATGGTAATCTTTCTTTTGGCTATACAAGTGTCATATAGAGACTCTCTACTTGGCTTTAATAGAGTTGATAATAGTAGGATTCAAATGGAAGAGAATGAGTTACTGTCAGATATTTTCAATAAAGAGTGGGAGCTCCCAACTTTGTATGAGGAGTATAAGGAGATAATGAATCACTACCGAGTGGTTCACATTGAGCCTGAGGAATATGTTGAGTGGTACAAACCATGGAATACAACACTTATTATTACAGTACTTAGTAAGAGGTATAATGTGTACACGTTGAAGGAGTATCTGAAATGTATATGGCGATTTGCAGATTTTAAGCTTATTGACCTTTCAATTAACTATTTTGTGGTCAAGTTTTCCAATAAACATGGATGGTCTGAAATGTATAAACGAGTCTTATATGAGGGACCACGGGTAGTTCAGCAACATTGTGTGATGGTGCAACAACGGTCAGCTCAGTTTGATCCTTTTAGCAATGAGTTAGGGAGGGTGGTCTCTTGGGTTCAAGTTCCTAATATCCCGATTCAATACTATAATAAAATGTTTCTTACCAGATTGGGGAATAAGATTGGAAGAACGTTGAGGGTGGATATGAATACTCTAACAGAAGCTAGCAATGATCTAATGCGGGTAGAGAGGGGACGATACGCGAGGATTTGCGTAGAACTGGACCTACGGAAGAGGCTGGTACCGCGGGTGTTGGTAGCGAATACAACTAGTTTAGAGTTTAGGGTGTTTGGAATAACAATTAGAACCTCCAAAAGTACTTTTCAATTGTGATTTACGGTATACGAAGTAGCTTTTACGGTCTACAAGGTAAATATGTAGAGGAGTTTTGTCTCAATTTATGTGAATCGGACTTATACATAAGAATAAGCTAAACCAAACATCTATGAGGGACTTAATGTAATATGCTTCAGCTGTGGCAGTTATGGTCACCGTCGAGAAAATTGATCATCCTCTTATAAGCCAGAGTCTACTGCTCAAGGAGGAACCAGGGCTGTTTCACCGGAACTTGTTAGGGGCCAGGGGAAAATTTTCCAAAGAAGACATTATTGGTCAAGGAGGAAAAGTTTGGAGAATGGATGTTGGTGGGTAATAACCGGAGGTCTCGGTTGTCGAGGAAGCCTTTGGAAGCACAGCGAGTTGAGGAGCATGGTAAGGGGGAAAGATTATCCATAAAGGAGAGAGATGACTCTAAACACAAGAGGCTTGACATTTTGATGGCATTAGGTGAGGATGAAGTTGCTAATGCAGCAGGTTCTTATACGGCTTTAGGAGCGGTGAAGGCGGCCTATCACAGTCGGGTGTCTTTAGGTGAACAAGAAAAGAATCTGACAAGAAGGAAGGAAAAGTCAAAGAAGCAAAGTATGAGACTGGCGTTGGTAGGAAAAGAGAGAGAGAAGAGGGAAGTGTCACGTGTTGGAGGAAATTTAATAGGAAAAGAACAAATGTTGAATGGTGAAGCAAGTGGATGAGGAAGTGACACGATAAAGGACTAACTTTTTGGGCTTGGCAAGTAAAACGGATGGGGCCTAGCAAATTAATGGATTAGGAAAAGGTAATGTTAATAAAAAAAATCTACCAAGAGGCCTAGGGTTAATGTTGTTGTAGGTGGGGCTATTAGATAAGTGGGCTCACCAGTAGTGGGCCCAGCCAATAATAAGGATCCATATGGTCTTATAACTTCTGAAGAGGGGGCTGGGGTAGATGCTACATGGGGAGATGTGATACGTGCGAGACTGGTAAAGGAAAATAATTTGCCATATAATCCCTTATCGAGATAGGATTCGGATAAGGCAGGAAAATTGATAGTAGAATATACTGATATGGACCCAAATAATGGGGGAGACATTGACTTGGTGGATCGATGTGGATGGTTAGAAGCAGATCAGAATGTGGAGTAAATTTACTTTTCACATTCTCTTTTTAGTAGTAATGATTTATGCTTCTTGGAATTGTCGTTGTGTTGGGAATCATTTCTTTCCTAGCATCATTAAAAATTTAGTGAAAGATTATAACATTGATATGTTATGCTTACTGGAACCTCAGATTAGTGGGGCAAAGGCTGACAAGGTTGTTAGGAGGTTGGGTTTCACTAATTGGCTTCATTTGGAAGCTTCTGGGTTTGCTGGGGGTGTGTGGGTGCTGTGGAATGATATTGTTGCTCAAATTGATAATGTTAGTTCTACTACCTAATTAATTCATTGCAGAGTAGTTGATGTTAAGTCTCGGGATGCGAGTTTTGTTACGTTTGTCTATGGAGAGCCTTCTTTTGCCCGCTAGCAGTCTTTGTGGAATTCGATTTTAGATATTGCAGGGCATAAAGTAGGGTCATGGTTAGTGCTTAGGGATTTTAATGCCTTCTTGAATTCTACGGATAAGATTGGGGGAGTATTTCCATTGTCTCAGTCTATGTCAAGTTTTGCTGATTATATCTCCCAATTAGGTTTGTTGGAACTTATTGTAGTAGGCGAAAGGTTCACTTGGAAAAAATAGGGGGTTGAAGAGCGATTGGATTGTTCTTTTAGAAACACTAGTTTATTTTTGAAGCATCCTCAAGGCCGTGTCTGCCATAAATTGAAGTTTAAGTCGGATCATAGGGTCATTGTGGTTAAGGAAGATAGTGGGTCAGGGCATAACTCATCAAATAAGTTTGAATTTAAGTACCAAGATGCTTGGAATTTGGAACCGGGGTTTAGAGAAATGGTGCAGCAATCATGGGAAGGTATGGATTAGTATCGAGGTTATGAGCGGTTTCAACAAGAGGTTATGAGATGGAACTAAGAGGTGGTAAGCTGTATTCCTTGGAAGAAAAAATCTGTCTTGAGAAGTATTTAGGGTATTGATCGTACTAGAATGAATAAGTTATCTATTGGACTTTTTAAGTTGGAAATGAAGTTGTGGCAAGAGTATTATAAACTGGTGGCACAAGAGGACATGATTTGGTTTCAAAAGTCACATTGTAAATGGCTAACTTGGGGGGATCGGAATACTAAGTTTTTTCATACAACGACAATGATTAAACAATATCAATAAAGGATTGATGCTCTCCAGGATGAAGTGGGTCACTGGATCACGGATGAGGGAGCCTTGAGTAGAATGGTTGGGGATTTCTTTCAGTAGTTATATACGAAAGATAGTGATGTGGTGGTGGTAGGGGAGGATACAATTAATTTCCCCAGGATTACCGAGACAGATATGAATTTCATACATAGGGATGTGACAGAAATAGGGGTTATGAATGGTGCTTTTCAAATGGGTGCATTTAAAGCCCCTAGACCTGATGGCCTGTTAGCCCACTTCTTTCAATCTCAATGATCTTATGTTGGTAACCAGGTGTGTTCATTGGTATTTGACGTGTGGAAAAATCCGGAGTGTATCAGGGCTATTAATCATACTAAGATCATTCTTATCCTAAAGGTAGATAACCCTGTGACCCTTAAGGATTTCAGGCCTATTTCATTGTGCAACGTAATCTTTAAGATCATCATGAAGATTATTGCAAATAGGTTGAAGGGTCTAATGCAATATATAATACAACCTCAACAGTGCAGTTTTATCTCTAGAAGGCAAGGTAGTGATAATGTCATAATAGCACATGAGGCTATTCATACCATGAGGAGCAGGAGGCGCAAGAAAGGGTATGTGGCAATCAAAGTGGACATGGAAAAAGCCTATGATAGACTAGACTAGGATTTTTTTTCTTCATGTATTGCGAGGGGTGGGGTTCAAGGATGAGTTGGTTGATTTAATCATGGCTTGCACTACGACAATATCTACCACGATGATTTGGAATGGTAAAGGAGCTTATAGTTTCCAACCTACACGGGGAATCAAGCAAGGGCATCCTTTAAGTCCATATCTTTTTATCCTATGTATGGAACTTCTAGGACATATGATAACAAGAGAAGTTAGGAGAAAGAGGTGGAAGGGTTTGAAGTTTGGCAATCACAGGCCTATTTTTATACATTTGTTCTTTGTGAATGATTTGTTGTTATTTGGTGAAGCCTCAAGTGAGCAGATTGATGTTATGAAAAGAGTGGTGAAGAAGTTTTGTGATATATCAAGACATAGGATCAGTCTTGCAAAATCTAAAGCTTGCTTCTCCAAAAATGTAAATTTTGCTAGGGCAGTAGCACTTAGTCAGCAAATAGGAATTGTGATTACCGCATATTTAGGGAAGTATCTGGGAGTGCCATTAATGCTTATACTCAGGGTACCAAGATGACTTATCTTCCCTTGCTACAACTGATGTGATTCAAGCTGGCTTATTAGAAAAGGAGTTTCTTATCCATGGCAGGGAGAACTATTCTCATTAAGTCAGTTTTATCCACGTTACCTAGTTATATGATGCAAACCATGCTATTATCTAAAGGTGTACTCAGGGAGATGGAGAGACATAGTAGGCAATTTTTATGGGATCAAAGTTAGGAAGGAAAGAAACTTCATTTAATAGGATGTGATCAAATTAAGGAAGACAAGAACCAAGGGGGTTTGGGTATACGGGATTTGCGAAGTCAGAACATGGCTTATATAATGAAGTTATGTTGGGGATTATTATCCTCCCCAGATGCTCTGTAGGTACAATGCCTTCGATCCAAGTATAGGTGTGGTGATGGTTTGTATCCCATGGTATGGAGGAAAAGAAATGCCTCAGTTGTTTGGAGAAGCATTAGTTTGGTTTGGGAGAGGTTTTATCAGGGTGTGGGCCAGATTGTCAGAGATGGTAAAACTACTAATTTCTGGTAGGATTAATGGACACTGCTTGGAGAGCCTCTTATTCAGTTTGTGGACAAGAATTAGCAGAACATTGATCTTGGGTCTAAAGTTAACTCATTTGTTCTACCAAATGGTTCTTGGAATGTTCATGCATGGGAATAGTTTCTCTCCAAATGGGTGATTAATGTAGTAGGGAGTATGAAAATTCCTACAAGTCAGGAGGCTGATAGTTTCCGTTGGTGTCGGGCATCCAACGACAGGTTCAGTATTAGATCTGCCTTTCAAATGATTGTCAATCACCCCCAGCATGCTGCAGCAGGTCAATGGCAGAGGTTATAGAAGTTACCTATTTTGGAGAAAGTTAAATTTTTCATGTGGCAAGTATCCTATGAGAGATTACCTAGGAACTCAACCTGTGCTGAGAGAGGAATTATACTTAGTAGAGTGTGTCCATTTGAGTGCTAGTGTGAGGAAACAATATTACATATCTTGAGAGATTATGAGATTGCAATGGATGTCTGGAAATCTTTTGTTTCTCCTCATAAACGATGGTCTTTTTTTATATCTTCTTTGCAGGGGTGGCTTCAAGAGAACATGACAAGCAGGTTTGGGAAGGACAAGTTTGCTAAATGGCATTGGGATTTACTCTTCAACCTTGTTTGCTGGCATTTGTGGAAGAATAGGTACTACGGCATCATGGAAGGAGTGCGGCGTAAACCAAGTGATATTGTCCATGCTAGTCTCTATCAGCTTATGGAGACGACAAAACAAGGAAGATTTCGTCACCAAATCTTTCAATTTGTAGAAGTGGCTGATTCTATATGGTGATCTCCAGCACCTATGTTTTACAGATTAGATGTGGATGGTTCAGTGAATGCTTTAGGGATGACTTCTTGTGGCAGAGTTATTCAAGATTCCCATGGAAAATGGATTATGGGATTTCATAAAAAGCTAGGATTTCAATCTCCACCTTCGACTGAGGTACATGCGGTAATGACAGGTTGTTCACTTGCTGGGCAGTTAGGGCTTCCTAGAGTATCTGTGTACACAGATTCTATGGAGGCTTATCGGTTGATTATGAGGGATAGGGGACCAAATCACCCTCTTAAACTGGAGATCCTGGCAACCAGAAACATGCTATCGTCGGGATGGGATGTTAAACTTAGATATGCAGCACAGACTGCCTTATATTGTGCAGATCGGCTTGCTTGAGAGACACATACGAGAGACGAGGATCTGCTTCTGCCATCTGCCCCTTATTTTTGTTATAATAGACTAGTTCAGAATTGGCTAGATAGTGAGAGAGCCTCATTAGAGGATTATCATGTGTAATTTTTCATCAAGTTGTTCCAACTTGCCATTTTAATTCAAAAAATATATATTTCTTTGAGTCTTTCAGCTAAATATTTAAGATGCAAGCCGCATACGTGTTTGACAAATATACTTCAGCAAAACCAAAAAGGTACTTATGTATTATTTGTCAAACCATACAAGTGTTTAGATTTGTCAATTTAAACCTAAGAAGATCCCGGCTCTAATAAAATCCCCTTACATTACATTCCACTCAATATCTGATTTGACTTGCTGTCGTGTTCTGGAGACAGAAGTAATTAATAACAGCACAGAAGCTTCAACTGTACTGAACTTTTCTGTGTGAATTGCTGCCCGCGAATTGCACCAAGTCCCGTCACGGACTTCGTCTTCCACTTATTAAACCCCTTCTTCACCATATCAAATTCAAAACCCTATAAATAACCCCTTCTTATTCTTCCATTATTCACTTTCGTTTCATAATTAACTTGCTCAACCATTAATGCCCTCTTTAGAATATGGCTTCTTCTTCTGTGACTTCTCCATGGCTTCTGGGCTTGGCTTCTCTGGTTTTGGCCTCTCTCCTTTATCGCCTTCTCAAGATTTTCCGTCGACCTTCTCTTCCTCTTCCTCCGGGTCCCAAACCATGGCCTATCGTCGGAAACATGCTTTGGCCGATTTGGCTCGCACTTACGGTCCTCTCATGCACCTCCGGCTCAGCTTTGTCGACGTCGTCATGGTGGCTTCCGCTTCCGTTGCCGAGCAGATCTTGAAGGTTCACGACGCTAACTTCTCCAACTGGCCACCAAACGCGGGAGCCAAGTACATGGGTTATAACTATCAAGACCTCGTGTTCGCTCCCTATGGACCATGATGGCGCAAACTCCGAAAAATCTCCGCGGTTCATCTGTTCTCCGGCAAGGCCTTGGATGATTTCAGACATCTCCGTTAGGTCAGTTATACATGTAGTTGACTTTAAAAAAAAATTAAAAAAAACTAATTAAATTATTTTAAATATTTATATATTTTTAAAATTTATTTATCTAACTTATAAATTAATATATAATATAATTATACAGATTAAATAATTTATTTGATTTTATTATATACAGATTAAATAACTTATTTAATTTTATTAGTGTCTCAAAAAGAAAAATAAGTCAACTATCTGAGGAGTTTATTTGAATTGGCCATACTCAAACTAAGTGTATGACTTAAGTTAACTAATCAAATGAATATAAATTGCAGGAAGAGGTCGGAAAAGATTAATACGTAATCTGGCGAGCGCCACCTGCCAAGTGGTGAACTTAGGACAATTGCTGAATGTGTGCACCACCAACTCACTGGCAAGGGCAGTTTTAGGACGGCGCGTGTTCGACGACGGTGCTGGCCGGAGTTTTCAACATTGGTGACTTCATCCCGGCGTTGTAATGGCTTGACCTTCAAGGAGTTCAAGGCAAGATGAAGAAACTCCACAAAAGGTTCGATGCATTCTTGACAAACATCATAGAAGAACACAAGGTTTCAAAGAGCGAGCACCACAGGGACTTGTTGAGCGCTTTGCTCTCCCTCAAGGAGGTTCCAGATGATGATCGAACCAAGCTCACTGACGTTGAGATCAAAGCATTACTTTTGGTATTCTTCACCTTCATGTTCATATATATACTTCTATCAATTGGATTCATCTGTGGAGATATATTTATTTTAATTAGATTAACGAAATTAATTAAGTTAGTTAGTATATCATGTATTTTTTAAAATATCTAAATCATTTTTTTTAACTCTCTCATTCACTTTTCTTCTTAATTATTATTGATGGAGCATAATAGGATAGTAATAAATTAAAAGAAAAATTAATAAATATAAAAATTATATTTTGTTTTTAAAATTAAAATCAACTCCACATATATGTTAAAAATAAGAGAGAGTATTAAGTTTGATTTTATCAATCACCTGTTGAGCTTAACATGATTGATGACGGTTAGCAGAATATGTTTGCGGCTGGTACTGACACGTCATCAAGCACCACAGAGTGGGCCATAGGTGAGCTGATCCGAAACCCGACCATGTTGGCTCGAGTCCAACAGAAATTGGACTCCGTGGTGGGCCAGGACCGGCTAGTGAGCGAATTGGACGTGCCCAATCTACCATACCTTCAGGCCTTCATAAAAGAAACATTTCGTCTTCATCCATCGACTCCTCTTTCTCTCCCAAGAGTTGCTGCTGAGAGCTGTGAGGTTTTCGGATACCACATCCCCAAGGGGGCCACTCTTCTGCTCAATGTTTGGGCCAAAGCCCGTGACCCGAAGGAATGGTCCGATCCGTTGGTGTTCAGGCCCGAAAGGTTCTTGCCGGGTGGGGAGAAGACTGGGGTGGACGTGAGGGGCAATGACTTTGAGGTGATCCCATTTGGTGGTGGCCGAAGGATATGCGCTGGCATGAACCTTGGGCTTGAGTGGTCTAGCTTCTGACTGCGACCTGGCCCAGGGTTTTGATCGGGAGCTTGCAGATGGGCTCGACCCAGAAAAGCTGAACATGGAAGAGGCTTACGGGCTGACCCTCAAACGGAAGGTCCCTTTGATGGTTCAACCTAAGCCCAGGCTCGTCCCACATCTGTATTCACAATCTACCTAGCGATGATTGTGTTCTAAATTTGTATGTGCTTATGCTTTCCTTTGTATTTGCATTCAATGGTTGAAATTTATTGTATAATTTGAATGATTCCTTTTTCATGTGCGGATGGGATTAGAGCAGAGAAGCCCAATGGTCTTGATGGTATCTTTTATTCTTTTTCCAATTTATTCATAATTTTTTAGATTAATCTCTTCATTGTACCTAGCATTATTTCGTTTTTCTTATACTTTATTTTGTTTTACCCACGGTATGTTTCTTTTTGCTGAAACCATGGTATGTTTCAATGCTTAGACTGGGCACCCAAACTATTTCACGCTAATCAATTTTATATGTGAATCTGAATTTACAATATCTACATTAATAAAAATTAATGATATACAGCCGTAGGATAAAGATTTCAATAACAGTCCAGTGGTCACGTTCTCTTGTTACTTGAGAGAAAAGATTTAATAAAATAAAAACATGTATCAGCAAACATTACTTTACCTTGGTTAAGGTGCAAAATGCCGACTTATCAAAGTGGCTCATGAACACATTTCAAATTTCAATAGCATTTTATGAATCTCTCGCACCATGTTGCTTGCAAGTACTTCACCCTTTCATTATTCACCATGCAAATTCGTCTTCCCAGCTTTGCTTTGTTGTAGTCCGTGCAAGCTTATTTTACCAGTTTAGACCATCCAAATTAACTGCAGAATAAAAGGATTGGCTTTGTTTGGTTGGGGGGTTTTTAGAGGAGATGTTAAGTGAAAGGAGAGTTAGAGATCAAAAATGGGTGTTTGGTTAGAAGTAAGGGAGTGGAGGGGGGGATTTTTGGCTTTTAGTGGTCACCTCCCCTCCCTCACAAAATCTCTAGATTTGGGGTTTTTTCTAGGGGAGATAATATTATGTCCAACTATGACTACATTACCCATAGCAGTTTTTCAAAATTCCAACATTGCCCTTTCACCTGTTCATTCCATTTTTTATCAATGTCCCCCGAAGTAATATGTCAGGTCAAGTTTCTGATTGGATCTTGATGCTTTCTCTTTCCAGAAACATTATAAATAATAATTATTAATAATTCATTGTAAAAACAGGAAAAAAATATATGTAGAATAACATTTTTGTTCATTTATAATTAACTCCCCTCACTTCCCCTTCTGAACCAAACAAGAAATTAAACCTCCCCTCTTCTCTTTTTGAATCAAACAAAATTATAACCTTCCCTGACCTAATTTAAATAAACCTCACCTAAAGGAGTAAAAGGGTTTATTCAAATTAAAGCTTCGTTCAATCACACTTGTTCTGTTAAATCTTCCCCTGCTTCTGCCATACAACACAAAAGGTATCTAAAAATATTTACACACTACACACATCAAAAGATAGCTGTCCATTTACAACATGTCGAGGAATTACTCCCAGTCAGCGTCGAAGAATCCGGCATCTCTCATCTCGGAGTAATAAGCATTATCCAAAAGGAAATCTTCCTCCTGCAGCAAGCACCAAGAAATAACACATCATATGCTGTTGAATAGGGCAGTTCCACCACAAGAAAACAGTACAATTGTGAATCGAGTTGTTCATGGGTACTATTGTGTTTGTCTGGCACATAATTCAAAATTAAATCAAACTGGTTTAGTTAGTTTTGCATAAATGAAGACTCCCTGTTTTTCCCCTAAATTTTTGCTTATGATTCAGCTAAGTTCGATTTGCTCTTCTTTATTTATTTATTCATTCTGATTCAGCTAAGTATTTTCTTTACAGATTTTCCTTTTCAAATGTCTTTTAGGTCGATTAAATTGGTTCCAATTACAAGAGAAACCAATTTTACTTTCTTTTTTTTTTATTTCAGTCAATTGAATTGATTTGTTTTCATTTTTTAAACCCCTATCCGTTAGTGTTTTTTAATCATATACCTAAGTGTAACTTCTGTACTAGATGGCAAGAAATGATTACCTGGAAAAAATCTTCAAGAAAAGTTACATACAGAAATGGCAGATATAGAGTGTGATAACAAAGTACAGTGAGATCATACATCCTGCAGGAAAGGAGATCCATCCATTCAGGGCAAATTTCATAGAATAGAAAATAAACTATTGAGTGCTACTCTTAATGGCAGAGAAGTGATGCGGGATTACCAATTGCCCAAGCCAGCCCCAACCGCTGCTAGCCCACAAGCAAACAGGGCAATTGCACTAAAGACAAACATTGCAACAACATAGTTGTAGAATGCTGGTCTGGCTGCAAAAGGTAAAAGAAATTTATACGTCAGAACTCAGAACACACTTGTGGTCCTCTTTGTAGAGAGGGATTTCAGAGAGAGAGATAAAAAAGAAAGGATGTTTATGATTATGAGATGTAGATCCTATACACAGTAACATTCTTTGTGTGGCTCTATCTCCGAATGCATAAATGCATGGTCAGAGAGTATCTGATTTGATTAGAACATAAGATCAAGTAAGAAGAAAGGTAACAACAGACCCAGATACACACACACACTTACGAGGCAGCTTTTCTCTCCATTTAGAGAAATGTACAAACAATATGAAGCAATATGCTGCAGCAAGCAACACTTTGTGAATTATCAACAAACCCCACTTGATCTTAAGTGAGCTTCCAACATCACGATTGAACAAAGGGACCCCAAATCCAAAAACATATATTGCCTGATATGGAAGTACTCAATTAGTACAAGGAATATAAAGAAACAAAGCGTTAAAGGAGTGGAGTGGAAAGTGCAACATTGACAGGCATGAACAGAAGAATTGACATCAAAGAGAATAATCATCAGTTAACTGGACAAAAACAACACAAGACCTATGCTGGGGACGTGCTGTGAAGGGTAACCATAACCAACAACAACAAAAAAAAAACTTGAGAGGGGGAGAGAAAGGGAAATTCATAGAAAGCATACCGAAATTTTACTACAGCAATCATCAAAATATAAGAGAAACAAAGTAACCAACATCAATATAAACAGGTCAAATCACTGAATCATGTTGTATAAGAATAATAAGATATCCTCGACACAAATAAACTTCTTCCAACAACCTGACAGTATATATTCCCATGAGTGCAAAATCGTGTTCATATTAAAAAGTAGTTATGATAAAAACTTCATGAAATTCTTGGCATGCCTGGCTCTCTTCCCCATACTCACATTCAAGTTGATACTTTGTAATGATTCAGAAATCTCTTTCCAATTGAATTGAAAAATTAAAATGACGCTTCCAGCATACCGCTTGTTTCAAGTTTTAAAAGAGAACAGAACATGACTCCGATTTTAGCACGTAAAAAAATGTGCTTTTATTTATATGTAAGGCATGTAGCATAACCAAAGTTATATCAGATTCTTTTTTTCTTTTTTTTTTTTTGTTTGGGGTGTTGATGTTACAAGGGATGACTATATACATCAAGTAGTTGCATGATATATGAAGTAGAAAAAAGTTTATATGCCTCAGTGTGGGCTGAAAAATTATGGCACATTAAGACCTTACAGGACAGGTTGGAAAGTGTAGTGCAGGCATGTGCATCAAATAACGCAAATGAAAACAGGTATTACCTTAAGAAGAGTATCCAAAATGACAATAACTCCAGATACAAGGGAAGTGTGCGCCAGAGTTTCAATCCCATTCATATAATTATCCTTGAGAAGAAAACCCATCATGCTTATCTCCAGACAAAGTATTCCAGATGCTGTCAATAATGACAGGAGATTCCATGCTATGTCCTTGCCAGGCGAGCACTGCCATGCCTGCTCAGACAAGAAAGAAGTTGAAGTTGGAAATTTTGTTACACATGCAAAGCCTGAAACCAACTGAAGGGGCTACGAGTGGGTAATTTTCCATATTTGCGATGAAATGCAGATGGAAATCATGCCACACTTTTATTATCTCCACTTAGATAACGTGAAAATTACAGCTAAGTGAATGATGAAGACAGGAAGATAAGTTTTAATGATATATGCAACTCCACTGGAGGGTAATTTTTAAACTTAATGGTGGAAATTCTAGAGATGGTCAAATACATACGCACAAGTTCCTTAGAAATTGCAGCAATCATGTAGTTGCAAAACCTTATTCCATAAATAGTCAAATAACAAACAAACAAACAAAAACCCAACCTATAGCATAGACACTTCGCAGCATTCACTCAACCACCTCGGACCTTTCAGATCTGAATCTAAACGTCCCTCTAACATATAAATGCGTAACGTATTATCTCAATTCCAAGTGTCAGCAACGGGGATCATATCTGTCTCAGTAACCACCAAAAACAACTATTCAACAAGCTTGATTTTACAATCCAAGGTCCTAAATCTCTATCATTTAAATTTGTTTTGCATAACTTCACATCCTAATACCCGCTCGTAATGGAAGTGATGGTATAATATATTGCATCTCCTCAAGTTTTAGCGCCCAAAGAAAAGGGAAAAAAAAATTGGGGAGTACAAAAACGCAGTCTCCCCACTAGTTTCTTCTGTTTATCATACAATTAGCCGCACCAAGGAACACAAGAAGCTACTAAGCATACCTGAGAGAAACACCAAGTGAGGTTTAAAAGAGTAGCAACCCAAAGGAGGGCATAACAGGATTTCATCACATAAGATCCTCCATTATAGAGTTTCGTAAGGTTCTTCTTCGCGTGGACCGCCAGATACAGCACAAACAAAACCGACGGAACGACAAGGAAGGTGTCATACCAGAAACCGTTGCAATTAGACAAAGAGACGATAGATCTCAACCCTGGATCGCTGCTATTGGATGCAAGACTCGCAGTTGGAGGAAGAGACAGTGAGGCTTGGATGGCCTGAAGGAGATTCCTTGACATAGTTTTGCGTGGAATATGTGCTATTCCTTGTTCTTCCTGGCGTTTTATTTCCTGATATCAAAGGCTTGATCAGATTGGTGTATTGAGAAGACAAGGGTTTTGAGAAAAAGAACGACCGTGGTTGGAGAAGTTCAAAACATGATAGATTCAAAAGATCGCGCAGTTTATAAGATTCGATTAGCCGAAATTGCAACTTGAGGGATGGAAGATGGAAGGTTTGGGTGGGTTTCTAAGTGCGATGAATCGAGGAGGCCAGGCTAAGGGAGATGAAGACGGTCCATTCATTACACCGGCGAACGACTTCCGTCTGTGAATGTTTCTTCATTGGGTTTATTTATTTATTTATTTATTTTATATTGGTGGCCTGAGCTTTGTGAGATAATGCATTAATTAAACAAATTATCAAATTACTATCAAATACGACCACGGGCAGCGCTATTAAAAACTCGGGATGCATTAAATCGCTAATAATATTGCCGATACTAAAAGATAAATTTATTATCACATGAAAAATTTAAAAAAAAAAGAAGGGAGAATTCTAATTAAATCTTACGAAATAATAACATTTAAATTCATACATAAACTTTCAAAAAATTTCTAATCAGGCCAAGGCCATGAGGTCTAATTAAAGATTTTTTAAAGTTGTTAAAAGACAAAAATACCTTTAATAGTTAAAATTATGAATAAGCTTCCACATCACATTGTTCTCAGCAAACTAAATCATCTGGGAAAAAAAAAGAAAATGGTAAGGGGAATCGTGGCTTTTTGAGTGATGGAAGAACCTGATTGATAATTGAACTACGAGTTTTACAGTTTGACATTAATGGGAGAATTGATCGATAAAAGTTTGTGACTTTTGTATATGCAGTGAATGACAATTTTTAGCTTATGAATGCTGAGATATCTGCAATATGCCATGAATCCTTCAATTTATCACATTTAAACGGTGCTAAAACTGACGCTTTTGCAAATTCTTCAAGCGGACATTGATTTCTTGAAGCTGTTTGCCTTGTTGTGTTTTTTTTTTTTTTTTAGAATGCTTCTTTTAATGAGCCAACATAAAGATGGTTCTATAGTTGAAACCAAGAAAAAAAGATTGAATTTTGGGTTCAAGGACATTTGGGTCCTTCACGCTTTGATCTTCTAGATTTTGTAGCATGGACACACAACCTTGTTGTTATAGTGTTAGATTATAATATCGATTGAAATCTTTAAAAATAATTTTTTAATTATGATTTACGGTATACGAGGTAAATATGTCCGTACCAACATAAAGATAAGCCAACATAAAGATGGTTCTATAGATGAAACCAAGAAAAAAAGATTGAATTTTGGGTTCAAGGACATTTAGGTCCTTCACGCTTTGATCTTCTAGATTTTGTAGCATGGACACACAACCTTGTTGTTATAGTGCTAGTTTAGAATATGGATTGAAATCTTCAAAAATAGTTTTTAAATTATGATTTACGGTATACGAGGTAAATATGTCTGTACCGTCTTTTGCTTCTTTTTTTAAAAAAACTTATTGATCATATATAAAAATGAAAAATAACTTGACAAATTTGCTTTTGCTAAAAGTCTAACAAACTAAGAGTATGTGTAGAACTTTGGTTTAACCGCATAGCATACCTCTAATGATAATCATGATTGCATTATTGATAAGAGTGTTTGGTTACTTTTTAGTATGATAATAGGGTTTACCATAGTAATGATGATTATCAAAAAATTGGTAATCTTCATTCATTCCTCTCCCCCTATGAATACTCATTACTACCCCATTGGATGGTTGAAAAAGTCTAATTTACTCTTTAGTTTCATTGTCTTTGTTTCACTTATTTCATTTCACTTGTCACATCATGCCACAACCGCCCCGCCACTACCTCCTCCTCGTTCTCCACAACCATCTCTGACAATGTCACCTCCACTACCACCACCACCACTAGAGCCGGGAAAACGGGCCGAACCCATCGGGCCAGCCCTTTTAGGCCCTTAATTTATAAGGGTCAGGCTTAAGATTTTAATCTCAAAACTGAAAGCAGGCTTAAAATGGCTAGCCCTGTAGGGCCACGGGCCGGCCCTTTAGGCCCTTATATTTATTTTTTATTTTTTTAAATTATTTATATGATAATAATATTATTGATTTTTTATATTTTGTTGAAGATGTTGCAAATATTTAGTTGTTATTATTTTTTTAGAATTAAATTTTATAAGAATATCTTGTATTAAGAATCCTAAAAATAAAAAATTTATAAAAGATATTTATTATTTTTGAAGAAAAATACATTAGATATTTCTTATTTACTACAAAGTTTCACATATGATGGTAATTTACTAATTTATTTATATTTTATATTTGTTATAGATTTATTTATCATTTTGATTTATTATTTGTTACAGATAAAGATTATGGATGTATTCATGATGTTGGAGAAGAAATTCTTGATATTTTTACCCCTCAAGCAGGACTACTCAAAATGAAGCACAATTGAATTTTCTTGAAATTGATGATAGTGGCAAAGAAGATAAAAATGATAGTCATCATACTCATATTACTTAAACTAGTTAGCTTCTTGTCATATTATACTTTATACGAGACTGTGAGTTATTTGTGGATATTATTTGTTACTTTTGATTATGAATTAGTAGTTGTATTTGTTTTATTGCATGAGGCGTGTAGACGTGTAGTTAAATCTTGTAAAAATAGCTTCCGGTCCTGCAGATTGGCCCTGACCTTCATGCTCTCAGGTCGGGCTTTGAAAAAAAGCAATTTTTATTACCTCGAGCCCTATAGGGCCGGCTCTTTTAGGCACTGGCCTTTCAAGGGCCGGCCTTGTAGAGCTGAGTCAGCCCTGATTCCCGGCTCTAACCACCACCATCGACATCAGATGATCCTCGGACAGATAGCGTGACAGTTATTATAAGATAACGTAATGGCTCCACTAGTGCAGAAAATACTTTTTACACTTTACATACAACAGATGTAAAAAGTTCAGACTTTCTACACATGTTGTCTCACAACATGTGTAGAAAATGGACTTTCTACACCTCTCCTTGTTCGTCAAGTGTAGAAACTCATTGTTTGAAAAAAAATATATATTGTTTGTTTATTATGCTATAAATCTGTTTACATGATAATAAATAACCAAACACCTGAAAAATAAAAACAATTACAACAAAGCTAATCTGAAATATCAAATTTATTGTAAATTCCAATCCAAAATAATAACAAAGTTATATCAATGTAGGTAAACAAACTTGACCTCACTTTTACAATAAAATTTGTACAATCAAAGTCAAATCCAATACCAAACAGTAACAATGAAATTCAACATGTCCAATACCAAATAGTTATTAACATTACATGTTTGACATTACACTCACAAGTTTGTGATCTGTAAAAAAAAATCCCTAAAGTGTGCGAACATCATCAATGTCCTCTTCAGAAAATGCATCCGTAATGTTAAACATCTAGAGATTTTGAAATAAAAAAACACATCAACTTAATAACTACAAAATGAACTTAATAAAACAAAGAACATAATAAAATAAATATAATTAAATACAATTATCTCTGCAGTAAATTATGTACTACCCAAGAGGATGATGTTTAACATGTGCCTCAGCACATAATATCCACAAGCCTTATTCCCCGTTTGACGACGACACTATAGAAGAACATGCATTATATGAATTATCTGAACAAGATAATTTTGTTCATAGAATGTTAGGATTGAAACCATTTACCTTTGGTTGTATCCAAGTAGTCTCTTTAAGCTCGTGTATGCGCTTTTTATTAACCACTAGTTGGTATGTTTCCATTGCCCTGTGATAAAATATATCAAGGAACAAAAAAACCGGATCGGTCAATGAACCGGTCACGGCACTGGTTCAAGGGTCAGTGGTTCAACCGGGGTCAAACCGGTGGTCGAACCGGTCATACTAAAATATTATAATTTAATTGACAATAACAAAATAACCATAATTCAATTTCATAATTCAAAATTCATTACTAACAATAAGTTAGTTCGTCAAAGTTGAATCAAAATCTATAACTAACATCAAAATATAGTTAAGACATTACAATGTCAATTATCATTCATCAAACAACCAAGAGGCAAGAACCAACATCAGAATAGTCAAAAGATATCGAATTAAATCATCAAGCTCTACAACTCATCAAGGGGATCTATTGGAGATGAGTCATTAGGAGGTGGATTGGGTAGAAGGTAAGAGGTAACAATATCATCAAGCAAAGCTAGGGGATCAAGAACGTCCATATCTTCGTCACCTACGCATATACACGACAATAATATCAATGATTATATGTAACATATAATTATATGGATGAATAATAAATTAGTAAGAGAATATTAATAGCACATATAAATATAGAAGGAAGAGAAATTTACTAAACAGCACCACAGTAGACAACGACGAGCCGACTAGAAAAGCAAAACAGCAAGAGAGAAATTGAAGAAATAAACTAAAAAAATAGAAGGAAGACAATGGATAGGTACCAGGTGAATCAGCGAATCAATCGAGAGAATCAAGTGTTACTGGCTTAGCGTTGAAACAAAAGAATCTGAAAGGAGCAGCGACGTTTGTAAGCTTCAGATTAGGGCTATAATGCTAAGACGATTTCAGAGGTAGGTTGAAATTTTGAGCTCGAGTGCTTGACAGTCGACACAGAGAAATCACAAGACCTGCTGAATCTGATAAGCTCGACACAGAGAAATCACGAGACTGCACAGAAGAGGGTTCGGCCGTTTAGGAAAATTCGAATGAGTGAAGCTGAATGCCTGAATCTGCAGAATCACGAATTAGGGCTGCTGTCGGGTCGGACGCTGAAACCGCCCGACCCAAATAGCCCCAAAACGACGTCGTTTTGGGGCTTCAACAAAAAAATTTTAACTCGGTCAACCCGCCCGACTCGGCGGGTTGACCGGTTCGAAGCCGGTTTTACCAGGTTAATCCCAGTTTAACCGATTCGATACTTCAACCGGTTTTTCCTTCAGACCGGACCTGTCTAGTGGCCGGCCGGTCCGGTCCGGTTCTTTACCCCTTGAAATATATACAAGAGGCTAGATTATATAAAAAACTTATATATTGAAAATAAAATGTCATTGTCCAAGTACACTTACGTGTCCATCGTTTTCTTCAAATCTTTTCCCATATTATAATGTAAGGAACATAAAAAAATGACGACGTTCCACTTTGGACATACAAGCACTAACTGTCAATCAGTACTGCAAAAAGAGGTATGAATTATGCAAATTCATGAAAACAATGTATCAATTACAAACTTTTTCTTGCTCGTGAACATATGGTGTTAGGTAGCACTCTTTTCCATCTTCACAAAGCCTCTGCCGAAGGTATGACTCTCTTATCGTGGAAGTGTTCCATTTTTTTTGGATATGAAGCAGGTAAAGGAATCCAAACTTGTCATCGTTTCCTAATAAAGTATAAAGGCAATGGAGGTACCTGCAATAGTGAAAGCATGTTAGATTCAAAAGTTGAATACTTAGTAGTATTGATAAAAATATACCTATATCATAAACAAGTGGACGTGCGGTACGGTAATCTGATCATTTATTAACATCCGCACCACATCCTCATGCTTGATATGCACGAAGATGTCCCTCTTACCCACAACTTCTGGATCCATCATCAATACTTCGGTTGAGAAGGATTCGTTAAACGCCAGCAGACACAGACGTTGAAGCGGCTTTACCTGGGTTTGGGTCTGGGATTAGGGCTGGAGTTGTGGAACCACTTTATTGGATGGGGCAGTTTTCTAAATAAACAAAAGTTAATAAGAAAGAGTTAGTAACAATTGCATGTTATAAATGTGTAATAGACAACTATTTTCATACTTCAGCATGAATCGTAGCTAGAACTACCAAGATAAGTCTCTTTGGCCACCTAAGGAAAGTTTTGAGGGCTTTACCCACAATCTTCACCTCATCATTGGGATATGGCACAGGCGCATCTGGAACTTTTACCTCTTCAACCACCACTCTCACTTCGTCATCTTGCATTTGCGCCAAGTGCTACTAAGCGTCTATCAGGGTCCTCAAAATATAATTCACAAGGTTCCCTATTTTTTTGGACTTCAGAATCCTCTGATATACGCCCAAGAACATAACTCTCATTTATGCTTTGAACTGCAAGAGAATGAGTCGCATGGATAATTGTGTCCTGTCGTGAGCTTAGGATGCTCATCATTTCTTCCTTCAGTTGTAACATCTGGGCGGTCGTCTGCTTCCTTTCATTCTCCAATATCAGTTGCATCTGCTTACTTTCATTCTTTAGTATCAGTTCCATCTCTTCCTTAGTCAACATTCCCGTAGAGGAATAGCGTATATGTGCTCCAAAGTAGTCTCTTATGCCTACTCTTCGTCCAACGCCCCTAACACGACCACCATGGTCTGGTGTCCCAGTGGCAACCGTCAAGATATCATTCATTCCCTGTGGAATGAAGGTTCCATAGGCACGTTCTAGTTGAAGTTGATCCTATAATATATAAATAACAAACATAATTAACATGTTACTATACAACAAAGAAAATAATAAGGATTAATGCTAAATTACATACAATCCTTTCAGCAACCACACGTGCTTTCTCGCTCGTATATTCTCCTGTCTTCTTTCAGCGTGCAAACCTCTATTTTTCTTCATGAGATATTTGAGATAGTGGAGATATAATAGTAGATGGGTCAGACTAAGCCTCTTCTTGTCGCCTCTTCTGCATCTCCTTCATCATTAAATATTCAAGCTTTTCATAACCCCCATGAGACAATCTGTGGGGGCAATCATTCTTCTACCACTCGCTATAACTTTTTTCCTTATTATCTTTTAATAAGAAATCAACAAATCAATAATCGATAAAATCAAATGAGAATAAAGTAAGTAACTAAGTGAATAGAAACTAACCAAGGCTTATGGTGTAGTCTTAATCCTGTAAAATTCTTTCCATGTAGCTTCATCAAGAAATGTATACTCCTCACAAGGATTAGGAGGATTCTCACCCTCTTCTACCTCGACACGCACAAATCTTTTAGTTATAGAGGTCTTTAAGGCCGTCCAACGCTCTGTGCAATATGATAACAATTTATCCTTCAAGGCTTGACTGGGAGGAACGTCATAAGTGAGATGTGAAGTCATTATAATAGTTAGTAACGTGAATAAATGTATCTTTTCTATATAATATACAATCATTATGGCAGTCATGTATCTTTTTTTACTGCAGACCTAAGAGACACAACATTTTCTTTGCCTCATAGTTACGCTTCAGTAATTCATTACCTTCTGGAAGCATGTCTTTCAACAACTCAAGCAATTCTATAAAACTCTTGTCACTCTACCCATTCCTTGCTTTTAATTGGACCATGTCCACATCAACTTCCACCTCTTTGGATACACTAAGCTCTTCTACTAATTCACTATACCATACCCATCGTGTATAACTCTTCAAGAACCCGTCACAAATCAAATGCTCTCTTATTTCCTTGACATATAGTTGCCTCAAATTTAAATAATTTACACAAGGACAATAAAACTTCCCAAATTTATCACCACCAGCATTTCTTATAGCAAGTTCCAAAAAAATTCTTTACCCTATTGTCGTACTCATCACTAGTTCGTCTAGCATAGATCCAGTTACGATCCATAAGTGCAAACATGCTTAAAGAGCAAATGAAATTGTTTAAAATTTTAGGTGTTCAAATTATAGGACCATTGAAGGACATTGAATAAATAAGGAATGAAATTGTAGAGATAAGAACAAAATGGTCTCTCCAGTTGGGAGAAACAAAAGAGGAAGCAAAGCACATGCATAGTAAAACCACTTGTGTGTTTGTGTCCAACCAACAAGCAAGTCATCAAACTAAACCAAAATCCAGAGGTTGGTGTCCATTAGCTGTTAGAGCAAGCTTTTCACCCAAGAGGGGGGGTGAATTGGGTGATTACAAAATAATTGGCAAATCTAAAATCAATATACAAAACTTAAAACACAGTTAATGAAAGAAGAGATATCACCAAAGTTGACACAGGGATTTATACTGGTTCGGTCTCAATCACTTGACCTACGTCCAGTCCTCAGAAGTCCTTCTGAGCCTTTCACTATATCCTCCAAGATTCAGTGGGTTCTTGGCACCTCAGTACAAACAGCAAGTTCCTTCAGACACTCGCTCCCCCTTACACAAGGTAATTTCAATTCCCTACTTAAGGTTCCTCAACCTTAAGTTAATACAATTGAGAATGATTTAGTATGACTGACAATCTCTCTTTCAGAGTATGTAGATAAAAACTGAAGTACAGATGAAGTGTTAAAGCCTTTTTGAGAAGATATCACTTGTGGAAGGTTCAGGCGTATTTCTTCGTACTTGTATTTTTCAAATGGCTGGGCATATATAGTGTAGCCTTTGTATGCCATTGTAAATATGCCCGTTAATTCAAAGATGCTTCTGACAAATGTAACAGCATTTGTCTTCCGTTACTTTTGAATTTCTGCTGCTACCATGAATAGTTGTCGTTTGAGTGGAGTGTTCAGTTACAAGTCAAGTGCGTGATGGTGGAGTACAGCTGTAACACACTTATGAATATAACCGTTAAGCAATATTTGTATCTCAGTAAATTAATATGGATCACTGGAGGTGTTTTATAAAAGAGACAGTGAAACCATAGAGAGTGATCCTATTTTCGCAACTGAGTATTATATCATGATTTTGAAAGCTATTTGGATAAAACAGTAATAATAAAATTTCACTAGCAAAATCATTTGTCGTTGATGAAGTTAAAAGAAATTGGGTCAAGGTTAATGTAGAAAGATGTATACTTGATCAATAAATCCTCATATGAGAAGATGCAATATCATTGGTAGTGAATATAATGTGTTTGGAAATGATTTTGAAACCTTTGAATATTTCTGACAGTGATTGCTGGTTCACTGGAAGTGATATTGGAATTTTCATATTTCACTCGAGTGAATTTGGGATCACTGGAAGTGATTTTGTAAACAGTGATTTCTTCTTGAAGTGATTTTCAATTCACTGGAAGTGATTTGTAACTTTGCAAATATCACTCGAGTGATTTATGATCACTGGAAGTGATTTATGATCACTGGAAGTGATTTGGTGAACAGTGAAATCTTCTTGCAGTGATTTCCAATTCACTGGAAGTGATTCAGCGAAAATCCAACATCACTCGAGTGATTGAGGATCACTGGAAGTGATTTGAGAATTTTGGCGGATCACTCGAGTGATCTCAGCTTCACTGGAAGTGATTTGTAAAACAGTAGATTTTTCTTGAAGTGAAATCCTAATCACTGGAAGTGATTTGCCTGATCACTCGAGTGATTCACAATCACTGGAAGTGATTTGGCGGATCACTCGAGTGATTCAGAATCACTGGAAGTGATTTTCAAAACAGTGAATTTTTCTTGCAGTGATTTCGTGATCACTGGAAGTGAAATTGCGGATCACTCGAGTGATTTCCCATATCACTCGAGTGATCTGTAATTTTCCGCAATCACTCGAGTGATTTCAGCGATCACTCGAGTGATCTTGAATATCACTCGAGTGATTAATAAAATCACTCGAGTGATCTTGCACAGATCACCAGAATGGATTGCTTTGCTGCTAATTATTCCATGAGCTTCCAAAACATGATTTGTTATCATCAAAACATGGAATCTAACATTAGCTACAAGACGTGTGGCAATGGAAAAGCAAAGGAGGCAGGCTACAAGTACATCAATTCATAGGTGGCGTTGGAGTAAGAAACATAATATAGTCAAAGAGGAAGCAAATCACATGCACATTATGTGTGTTTATGTCCAACCAGTAAGCAAGTAATCAAACTAAACCAAAATCTAAAGGTTAGTGCCCATTAGCTACAAGACATGTGGCAATGGAAAAGCAAAGGAGGCAGGCTACAAGTACATCAATTCACAAGTGGCGTTGGAGTAAGAAACATAATATAGTCAAAGAAGAAGCAAAGCACATGCACAGTGAAACCACTTGTGTGTTTGTGTCTAACCAGCAAGCAAGTCATCAAACTGAACCAAATCCAACCTCTCCTCACACCCAAGCTATTTTAACTATAGTTATCATGAACTCTTGTCATTCCCAAGACGCATATGCGAGCATAAATGTTTTCAATCAGGAAAATAGAAGTCTGGAAAATTGTAGAAGGCAAAATGATTTAATCTAGAGTGTACCTTGTGGATTTAGTTTGTGGCTGCTAGGCTCCCGACAAAACCAACAAGTAATGCAAGCGACGAAACCAACGGGTTACAAGAATCTGTTCTATTTCTGCCATTGATAAATATTAAGAAACATAACTTGAAACTTTAAGAAAGACTATCTTAACAAGTAAATGATAAAGACTTCGTATAAATATTTCAAAATGCAATCTTAACATGAAAATTTAAGAAAGATAACTCGAAACTTTCTTTATCATGTCCATGTATAAATATTCGTTACAAATAAAGAGGAAAAATAATATATATAGCATTAAATAAAATCCTTATCTTATTAAATACTTAAGTATCAATAAGCAAAATATATAATTCCAACAAGCTTACTTTAATGATGCAGTATTAAAAGTCCTTTATAAACTATGGAGAGAAACAAATAACCTTAATGTAAACTCTTAGTGTTTACTCATTTCAATATCAATGGAGAACTAAGATAAATCTGGCAAATACTTCTTAATGAAATCGTACTCAAGACTTCTGGTAACTAAATAAAAATATATAGTAGTAAAGATATCAATGGGATGTTATTCACTCACCTAATAACTCCAAGTAATTCAATATGTCATCTTAAGTGAACTTGGAGAAATTTTCCCATATTCCTACCTAAATCCAAAAAAAAAAAGAACTATCAACTATAATTCAAAAGTTTCCCTATTCAATTTTCCATTGCAAATTTCATTATTCTAAGACCATCATTTTTTTTAAATTGTGGTCAGATCAGAAGTTTTTTTTTAAATTGTGGTCAGATCAGAAATTTCTCATAGCATTAAAAAAACAATGACGATAGGCATAAGACCAAAGCAATGTGAATTATTCAACCTTGACTTATGCACTAGAGTTATCATCCACTTAGTTACCAATATAAGCTCAACAAAAAAATAATATATTTAAACACATACACATACACACACATATTCCCTTTCTTAGGCTCTTTCAAACACATGCAAAGTGTTATAGATTATTTGAATAAAAGATTTCCTTGATAATGTTAGAATCAATTCGAAAGTATTTCATAGATTGGAATAAAAAGAATTAATTTATTTTCATTATTATTATTATTATTAATATACCATTATAAATCTTAGATACCTAACTCTTTATAATTTTGCCAAGGTTGTGTTAGTCACTTCTACTTATTGATTTACTCAATGATATTTCTCTTGCATTTTTAACAAATTTCATATGCATCCTCAAATAATATTTTAAAACAAGTCACATCCCATAAGTCTTTCCCAACCCACATCAATGCAATGAGTCAATCTTATTAACAACTATAAGAGTTTCAGCAACCATGTAACACCTCACCAAACCTTTCAACACATTACAGCAAACAAAAGAAGATTAAGAAAAAGGGGGTAACATTAGTTTTATCTATTTTCTTGGTTTCAAACCCTCTTTCAGACATTTTGACAAACAACTTGTAGGCAAACATTTTTTTTTAAATTGTGATCCAAACCACACCATTCATCAACAAAGCCTCAAAAGGCTTCATAATCTTTAGAATCATTGACAAAAGTGCAGCAGTTAAAGTTTTAGACACCATTGACCATTAAATAAAAAGAGAATCAAATTGTGCTTACAAAAAAATCATATTATACCTTTCAGATTTTCATCATGACAACCGAAAAGGAAATGCTATAAAAATACCTCTCAGTAGAAGTTCTATTTTTTTTTCAATGTTTTAGTTAAACAATACCGCAAACCCTCCCCTGTTTTGAACGTCTAGTTAGCAACAGGGAAGAGAAGAAAATTGAACCCACTCACCACAGACCATGGCAAACAATAAAGGAAGAAGAAAAAGGCAGTGCTAAGCATACATAATAATGACAACACACAAAATAAGAGAAGAGGAGCCTGCATACGCACCAGATGGGAAAAAAGCCATTATTACGAGTGTAATGAGATGTGTTAAACAATATTAATATGCATTGACGATATAAATGTAGCATGATTAAAATTTGTCGTCAAAGAAACGTGACAGATGGGAACGATGTAAGATGGGGTTTTGGATAAAAATATCAATTATTTTGTTTTTGTTTGTTTCGTTGAATCATCAGGTGGCTAGGTTGTTCAGGCCCTCCATGTTTGAATCTTCCAAGTTGAAGGTCTTGTTCTTAGGAGTGGACCAAGATAAGCACCTAGCAACGTTTCCAAGGATTTATACCCTAACTCACAGTGATTTAACCTCTAAACTCACTCTCGCCATCTCCCAGACCATAAACAACTCCCATATGTGTGTGTGTGTGTATTTTTCCCCCTTCCCATATCAACAAGGCCATTCCCTTCAATTTATTGTTCTTGACACTCCCCTGTCTCTGCCAACAAGACATTCCCTTCATTTTCCCCTTTTTAACCAGAATTTTCAGTCTCTGATCTCTCATTCCAGACACAGCAAATGAAAAAAAAAAGAAAGAAAGACAAGTTGGAATAGAGTTCTTGGTACTTACCTTAGTCTAGATCTAAGCTTATATATGGATTAGAGCTCACCTTCTTCCCTCTTTCCAATGACTTCCTCTCTGACTTTCACTCTCGCTCTCTCTTCTCCCTCAGTGGCCGAGTATGAGAAATGAAATGGAGAAAGTGAAGGAGTGTTTAGGGTGTGTGGATCGTGTCTTGCCTATCCTTATTGGTAAGATAGAAAAATTACACCATGGGTTTTGGCGGGTTTGATAAGCTAAGGCAGAAGTTTTTAATTTTGTTTTAACAAATTACCACTTTCTACACCGGTTGAGTCCTAACAGGTATAGAAAGTCAGTTTTCTACATGGGTTGGACTCTCGACCCGTGGAGAAAGTGGTTATTTTTTTTTTTTTAAAAATAAAAATTTTCAAAATAAAATTAAAGGCATTAATATTAAAAAATATATTTTAAATTTACTTTGTACACGTGTTGTCTTTTCAACACGTGTAGAAAGTTCCTTTATCTTCATATATTTATAAAAAGTCACCGGTCACACTTTCTACACGTGTTCTGTTTTGTCAGGTGTAAAAAACAGGTATAAAATCTCTATTTTGTACTAGTGCTCGTAACTATTTTTTTTTACAAAGATTATATTAAAGGTAAAATAGATTTTGTATGATATATTAATTTTAAATAATTATTAAAAAAGTAACTCATTATACCTTACTTAAAAATCAAACTAAACATTAGTCTTATAATTAATATTGCATTACATTATCATTACATCGCATTACACTGTACTACAGGTGTAATGGGATCAAACCAAATAGGCCCTAAGTACTTGTTCTTCAATCATTCCACGTACATCCCATATACATTGTGCATCATTAGGGATTAAAGAGAAACTATTAAAACCTACCATTCAATGTTGTTGCAAATGGACTAAAAGTTGAAATCCAATTATTCAAAGAAGTGTAAATTCTAATGTCAGGTTTAAAAAATATGAGAATTTACAATTAAAAATCTTCAATTTTTTTAAACTAAATATATTTCTCACGGCTTAATTTGAAATTTTTTGAAAATGTAAGCCGAGTTTGGATTTTAATATTTTAAAAGGATTTAATTAGAATTTTTTCCTTTAAAAATGTGCTATTTATGGGAATAATAGCTTTCTCCTCTAATTTTATTTATAAAGTGAAGGGAATGTTTTAATTTTTCATATGTAAAACCCACGTCATTAAATTTTTACATATATGTAAAATTATATCCTTCATCATTTACTGTTGGCTGAATTTATATTATTTTGTGTAGAGTTTTTATTAAATATGGGTAAAATTGAAAAATGACTTATATTAAGATAAAATTATTAAGGTTTGAGATTTTTTTAATTAAACATATTAGAAATACTTATAAATAGTACAAAATATATAAATAGCATGTCAGGAATTTTTTGCATCACATCACATGGGTGCACACTGCACACCGTTTTACTCTTTGTAAAAATGAATAATAAACCAAATGGGATTTAAACAATACTCAATAATAACATAAAAAAATTATTACAAAGTATTTAGCAAACTCGAATGGTTTTTCTGCATCTTTGATTTTACGACTTAGACCCTTAGCCCTGTTTGGTTCGATCCTATTTTATCCTGTAGTATATTGTAATATGAAATAATGATAATAAAATGTAATATTAATTATAGAGCTAGTGTTTACTTTAATTTTTAAACAAGGTGCAATTTGTTATTATTTTAATAATTTTTTAAAATTAATATTTCACACAAAGTTTATTTCACCCTTATTATAATATTTATAAAAAAAATAGTTAAGAGATATCACGCTACCTCATCATAACTATCACGCTATCTCACTTAGGATCATTAGATGGCGATGGTTGTGGTGGTGGAGGATGGTAACAGTGTTGCGGCGACAGAAGGTGGTGATAGTAACAACAGTTGAGCCTCATATGCTTATTATGAGCCTCACTCACAGCCTTTTTAGTCTCCTTTTTAGCCATGCGATACCTTTCCCAATTTTCAGCATTATTACATATGTGTATGGTTTTAAAACAATCTTTCTTATGCTTAGTTTTTTCTTGAACACTTTCATCCCACCATCAAGCCTCCTTATCTTGTCGACCAAGACCTTTTGATTCTCCCAAAGTTACTTTAGCAACCTGCTGGACCTTTTTAAACATATTCTCCCACATGACATTAGCATTACTCTGTAACTCTCACTCCCCTTCCTCCAAAAGAGTTATCTTAAAAATCTCTCTTTCCTCCCCCTTCAATTGCCACCACCTGACCCTTGGGTTTAAAACTTACCGACGCTTTTGTTTTACATACTTAATATTCACATCAAGAACCAAAACTCTATGTTGTGCTGTCACACCATCCCCAGGGATCACTTTGCAGTTAGTACAAAATCATCTATCAGCATTCCTTACCAAAAAGAAGTCAATATGTGTCTTTACTGCTCCACTCTTGTATGTTATTAAATGCTCCTCTCGTTTCTTAAAGCAAGTGTTGACAATCTTGAGATTATATGCGAGGGGTAAATAAATAATAGATTGACCTTCATTATTGAACGTCCCAAATCCAAGACCATCATGAGCCCTTGCATGAGGTCCTGCCTCCTTACTAACATTTCCATTAAGATATCATCCAATAAAAATCTTTTTGGTTAGTGGGATACTCTGAATTAGCCCCTCCAAATCTTCCCAGAATTTTTCCTTAAGATGTGCTTCTGCCCCTACTTGAGGTGCAAACGTACTGATAATGTTTATAGTATTTTTCTCAACAATCATTCTTAAGGAAATAATTATATCCTCAATTCTCTTAACATCCACCACATTCTTCCTCCATTCCTTGTCAGCGATGATATCAACATCATTCCTTCCATTGACCTTTCCTGTGTATCAGAGCTTAAAACTATTAATTTCCCAAGACTTTTCTCCTGATCATTTAGTTTCCTGAAGATACAGGATATTAATCTTCTGATCCTTCATTACTCCTACCACCTCCTAAGATTTGCCGCTTAGAGTCCCAATGTTCCAAGTGTCAAATCTAATATTGTTCTCATAAACTAGCTTCTTTAGCCGCCTCCGTTTAGAAGAGAGCGGTAACTCTTGCTCATTTAACACTATATCCGAGCGACGATGCAGCGGCTCTCGCTCACTTCTCACTGTACTCGAGCCATATAACGCGTTACTTACATAAAACGACCTAGCATTAACACAATTTCTTCATTAATCCATATTCATAAGAGATTCGACAGGTTTTACATTGGCTCTCGGAGCCTAACACAACCCTCCTCCTTTATCCAGACTTGGGACCGGCTATAAGTTTTATGTATTAGTTAATTTATATAAAATTAAAATGTATAATAAATGATATTATGAAGTATTATGATGAGCCGAAAACCCGCCAACAAGCTAATCAACCAAAGATGCGACCTGCTTTGTCCTTTTGTGGAAGTGTGATGTGACATGGTCGGGGCATTAACATGCGTTGCTAAAAAGACAAACAGATGCATTTCCCATGCATTTGAAATTATAAAACGTTTTGTATACTTCTTATTATAAGAGCATTTCACAATCCAGGTCCAAAAAAAAAAAAGAGCATTTCACAAAGCATAAACTTTTTATTTTTAAATCTCTTTTGCTATAATATTTCTTAACCAACTAAATAATTTCTAAGCTAAACAGTCTCCCTTAATAAATAATTTTTAAGATAATTTAAATTTTATAAAATATTAACTAAATTTACATGAATTCTTCAACTTAGATAAACTTATTAAAAGGTCATTTTATCAAAAACTTAAAAAAAGTATCATTTCAAAAGAATAGCAGTGTCAAATTTAATTAGCTTGGATGTTAATAAAAATCATAAGAAGTACTACGTACCTCTGGTTGTTAAAGGCTTAAAACCCCTAATAAAAATTTCATTAATATGTACGGTAGGGATACTTTTAGGCTTTAGATTCGGATCCTTTCTATAACTAAAGGGACAGCTTTCTAAAAAAAAAAAAATTGTATAATTGAGATACTTTAAGATAAAAATTATAAATTTAAAAACTAAAGTAGATTGAATTTTTATATTCAGAGTTAAATTAAATTCTTCATTTAGCTTTTATGTTAAGAATCAAATAGAGTGTAATATAATACTATTATTGTACTCGGTGTTATCCTTTGTGTCCGTATGGAATGAAGAATAGTGTGAACGTTGAAACTGGAGGGGATAACGAGAATTGAGTAATGGCGAGGGAGTCAGTGACGGAAAGTGAGGCGATTTATACAATACTTGTTTTTTTTTTCCTGGATCAAAAGACAAGTCTAACCCTTGATACACGAGCAAACTCTAAAGAGCATAAACTATCAATTATAACGGTTGAAGTTTTTAAAAATAATTTTTTAATCATAATTTATGGTATATAAGGTAAATATGTAATAGGAGTGTTGTTTCAACTTACATACATAAACACTTATAAGTCTTCTTGTCACCCAGCCAAACATAGCTTATATCCTACTCTAAAAGAAGATGACATTCCGGGTGGGGCTCCGGCATGAGAATTATGCCTGCATGAATATGATGCGCCACCTTAGCTAACTAGTCTGCGCACAATAAAATAGCCCTTGGTGCGTATCTAATTTCAATCTCTCAGTTAGAGGATACCATATTTTTTATTCTCAAAAACTTTGTCTTCAGTGTGTGATTAGAGTCACAATTTAAGCTTATCAGTTGATATGCCTCCTTAGAGTCTACGTGGGCCACTACTTTCTGTTGATACCCCGATCATTTGGTGTGGAGAGTATACACGTTCTTTCACAGTATAACCTAGATGTTAATAAATGACAAATGAATTAGCCTTTAAGAAGTGGTGCTGTGCATAGCCCAAGGCCCAAACCACCACGTGTCCTAGTCCTAACATCAACGTCACCATTCCGCCCATCTGGCCCGAACCTTTTGGACTTCAATACAAACAAGTCATGGGCTACAGCCCAAACATACGCCGAAGGAATTGGATTAGCTAGTCCCTCACAACATACTAAATTGAAATTAGGTGTTCATATTTAACATCAATCGTAACGTATGCAAATTTATAAAGTATGCTAAATAAACTATCATATAAATAGAAATCAGTATTAATAACATTTAGTATTCAAGATGCAACATAAACATCAATCATGTGATATACTGGTCCAATACAATACAGCTGGCATATAAGATCTTACAGTCTAGGGTTACTGCCCCATGCCTTTGGTCATTACCTAGCACAACTCTAAATGCATAATGGTCTGCCGGCCTCAGGACACACTAGTCCAAATAGGTCTTATGGCCTTAGAAAACACTGGTCTTCATCAACTTCATATATTCATAAAACAAATATAAGTGATGGTAAAAATATATATGCATAATGATACATATTATATGAGAGAAAGAATTACTACATGTTAACCTTTCTTGCAGTTTACCTTTACCAACAAGTTTCTTCTTTGAGTTATGGCAAATATCAAATCTTATAATTTAAAATTTATGAATAAAAGGGTCATTACTTATTTAATTCTATTGACATAATAAAATTATGTTATTCTTGACCCATTCTAAATTCTTATCTTTTATTTTAACTTTTGTTGGTTATCTTGTATATATGTTAATAAAGTATAATCATAGTGGAACCGGTATCTATAATAATGATTATAATTGACTCGCTATACGCAATGAAACGGCAAATGCGTGCTTGACGTGTTAAAAGGTCTGGAATTGGATAATTGTATAATGAAATTAAAGCCCATCCGTTATAAATAAGAAAATAAAATACTCTAATAATAATATCTAAAATTATCAAAATAAAAGGGGTTTACACCTCATAAGAGTATAGTGGGGGCCAGCGAGAAAAAGTTCAATTCTGGTTATTGTAAATTTGAAATATTGTTTGCCGCATAGTTACCTTCGCAGGCATTGGCTAAAGTTTAGCGTGCACACTTCACACTTGTCCCCATTTTTATATTTTCACCTATATCACCGTCAACAACATCGCCAACTCTTTATTTAGAAAATCTACATCTCAAAAGGAAAGGGGCCCCTAAAATATTTGTAACCATATCAGAAAGGACATTTAAGAAATACATCCAACACGCTTGTATATTTAAGGAGACCCAGTCTAGCTGTAAAGTACGTCTGGATGAACCATTCATTAACTCGGCTCAAACCAATTGGGAGTAAACACGTGGTGCAAGCCTAGGCCTTGGGTTCACTGACAGAGGGACCTTTCGTTGGAGGGTTATTCCATAAGCCTCTTCCATGTTAAGCTTCTCCGGGTCAAGTCCACCTTGCAGGTCCCACTCAAAAGCATGGGCCATAGTTGCCGTTAGAAGCTGAACCATGCAAACGCCAAGACTCACGCCGGGACAAATCCTACGACCAGCACCAAACGGGATGGCCTCAAAGTCATAACCCTTAATATCAACGTCAGCCTTCTCGCCTCCGGGAAGGAACCTCTCCGGCCTGAACATAGTCGGGTCGGACCACTCTTTCGGGTCACGACCTATGGCCCATATATCCACCAGCAGAGTCGCACCCTTGGGGATGCGATAACCAAAGATCTCACAGTCGCTATCGGCGATTCTCGGAAGAGAAAGAGCAGTTGGAGGGTGAAGACGAAACGTTTCCTTTATAAAGGCCTGCAAGTATGGTAGATTCTGTAGGTCTGACTCGTTCACCAGCCTATCTCGACCCACAACTGAGTCTAACTCGTGTCGGACCCGAGTCAGCATGGTTGGGTGCTTAATCAGCTCCGACATTGCCCACTCCGTCGTGCTAGTTGTCGTGTCCGTCCCGCCGGCGAATAAGTTCTGCATGATCGTGTGTTTATTGGGTTAATCAGTTAATTACATTCAAGGAAATTTTTTCATTCTATTCATGTGATAATATCTGAGGATCTAATGTTATAACTGTATATAAAATATATTTTTTATATTTATCTATTTTATTTTAGTTTACTCACAATGATACTCCATCAATGATAATAAAGAAGGATATTGAATGAGAAAATTCAGGAAGATGATTATAATGTTTTAGAAAATAAATGTCATATTAATTAATTTAACTGATTTTCTTAATCTAATCAAATTAAGTATTACCTATGATCTTTAATATAAGACTTAATTGACTTTTTTTAAGAGATTAAAAAAATTAAAAAAAGTATATTAAAATATTTATATTTATCTTTTTTATATCAAACTAATTTTTCTGAGTTATAAATTTATATACAATCAAATAATACACAACATATAATTAACTAATTTATTCAGCTTAGTTACACTATAAACTCAGAATGAAAAATCAGTAAGGTGTTATATTTGAGGCAATATGTTTTATATTAAGAGGGAGGGAGTACCATAAGTAGGGCCTTGATCTCGACGTTGGTGAGTGTAGCTCCTTCGTCATTTTGAACCTCCTTAAGCGACAATAGCGTGGTCAACAAGTCCCTGTGGTCGTGGTTCTCAGAAAACTTATGTTCCTCGACGATGTTGGTCAGGAATGAGTCGAATCTCTTGTGAAGCTTCTTCATCTTGGTATGAACTCCTTGAAGGTCGAGCCACTCCAACGCTGGAATGAAGTCACTGATGTTGAAAACTCCACCCAACTCCATCATTTCCATTACCATTGACTTGAATTCCTCAGCCTTGGGGTCGCTCCGGCCACTAACGTCGTTGAACACGCGCCGCCCTATCATCGCCCTTGCTAGAGCGTTCGTCACGCATATGTTCACCAATTGCCCTAAATTCACAGCACTTGACCCAATGTTCACCAAACTAGTTACCAGTCTTCTTGCTTCTTCCTGCAATACTTGCTTTAATTAATTAATTAATTCAATCCCATCTCTCTCACCCCCCCCCAAACCGTTCCCCTCTCATCATGAGTTTATCTGCTCTGGATCGATTTAGATTTAATTTTTTTATTAATGATTTTTAAATAAAAAATTTATTTTTTAAATTCGTTAAGAGATTATTTTTATAATATATTCTCTACCCATTAAAATAATTATTTCAACAAAAAAATAAAAAGTTAAAAAAAATAAATCTAAGCAGTTCAAACAGATGACTTCATTTGAATATAAGCATCGATATTGGTTCCCTTTCCCCCTCACGCCCAGAGGGAGAGAGAACCAGCTAGTGTAAGGTTATGATCATCTTGAATAGTGAGCATTAATTACACTATGTCTGAATAATTAAAATTTCAAGAGTTATCATATATATAAGAATAAAATTAGTGTGTATATCAAATTTATTTTTCTTTGAATATATTATGTTTATACTGTCCATTTACTTGCTGAGTATGGCAAAATCACTAGCTAATAAAGAGAGTTTAAAAACGAACCTGACGGAAATGCCTACAATCATCCAGGGCCTTGCTGGAGAACATATGGACGGCGGTGATCTTTCGAAGCATCCGCCAGCGTGGGCCGTAGGGAGCAAACAGGAGGTCATGATAGTTATACATCAAGTACTTAGCTCCGGCGTTGGGCGGCCGGCTCAAGAAGTTGGCATCATGAACCTTCAAGAACTGCTCGGCGACAGAAGCCGAGGCGGCCACCACAATGTCAACTACGCCGATGCGGAGGTGCATGAGAGGACCGTGGAGCTTAGCCAAGCCGGCTAAAGCCTGGTGCGGCATAGGGCCAAGGTGAGGCATGTTTCCGACTATAGGCCATGGTTTAGGACCCGGAGGGAGAGGAAGAGAAGGCCGCTTAAAGACGTTAATAAGAAGCCGATAAAGGAGGGTGGCTAATGCAAGCGTAGCCAAGCCGAGAAGCCAAGGGGAAGAGACAGTCACAGTATCCATATTATATATATGGATCCTAGAGGCTGATGCACAAGTGTTTGGCCAAATCAGTAAAGTGATGAAAATGAAGGAGAGTAAAAGAATGTTGTGATATATTGAAGTGGATGGTTTAATATAAGTATATATAGAGATTAAGAAACATAAGGTTTAGGGTTCTAATTTGAGTTGGTTAAGTGTGGTGGATGCACGTGCCTATATATGGGTTGTCTTACTGTGTCCATACCCCATGTATCTAGTTTCTGAATAGCTATTTTGTCGCGGTGGCTGAATTAAGCTTAATGAGATACGTCATAGAAAGTAGAAAAATTAACATTTGTATTTAACTACGCACTTATTTTCACACAATATATGGAATTCTTAAAAATATCAGTATCATACTATTCAGTTATATATGACGTGTAAATATAAATAGTACAGCTTATTATAAATAGTTTTCTACTCATTTCTCCTGTCTTTAATATAAAATATATTTAGAGAGTTAATCTTAATTAGTCTTAAATATAAAAAATCATTTTTATATTTATCAATCTTTTTCTAATTTATCTATATTGTTGTTCCATCCTCAACAATAATCAAGAAAGAGGGGGATGAATGAATTAAGAAAAATGATTGTGATGTTTTAAAAAATACATGTCATATTAATTAATTTAATTATTTTTTTAATTTAATTAAATTAGAAAAAAATTATTTTATATTACTGAGGAAGTATTTATTTGGTCATGGACTCATCCGATCCTCTAGTCATCTTTATTTTTTGACAAATCAGTCCATGCCCATAACTTTTAAGTAATTCTGAAGACTACTTAATTTCTTAAATAACGGATATTTGAAGACTCAATGGTTGTAACTAAAATACTAAATGTATATTTTTTTAAAAAAATTAAAATCCTCTCAAATCTTATTAATACTGATCGTCAAGTAAAAAAAAATTACTGTCAAATTGCTTTAAGTAAAATTCACTACACACGCAGGGCATGGGCATCACTAGTGTGTCAATAAGCCTCTTAAGCACAACCTGCTCATGTGCACCGTATCATTCATCTTCATTCCCTGATTGAAGGAACTTGTTATAATAAAACAATAATCAAATATATATAAACAGTATTTGAAAAGGTTAAATTAATATAGACTAATATGGTGAGTGTTTTTGTTCTGTATGATCAACTGGGACTTCTATATTTAGTTAACAGGATTTTTTGTCGTGGTTAGGTTTATACTTTTTTAAAACTTTAATCTACGTACAATGTTTTTTTTTAAAGAAAAGGATGATAGAAACTTTAAATTAAATACTACCTTCAGTCTAAATATAAAATTTAGTTGACTGTTTTCATGAGATTAAAAAAACTAATCAAATTACTCTAAAATAGCATGGATGTTGAACTGTGAAGAGTAAAGTAGAGCTAAAAAAGAATTTCAATGGTGATAATTTATTTTATTAAATTTGAGTTGAAATTTTTTATATTGAAATGTATTTAAATAAGAGAAAGGGAAAATGGTTAAAAAATACCATTTAAGCAAATTAATTGCTAAATGATACCAATATGTAAGCAAGCATCCATCATATGCAATCAGCATCCATATGTGCAAAAAGCATCCATGCGAAAGTGCAAACACCATCCCTTATGTGCAACATATCATCCGCTTGTGTGCAACATACCACCCACCATGTGCAATGATAACAATAAGCAATTAATTTACGTGCAAGATTTTTTTTAACAATTCTCCCGAGAAAGCTAGTGTTTGCTAGTATGGTCGAAACCAACCAATCAAAAAACGCTGTAGGTGTGCTTGGCCCGTCATTATTTATTATGTTTGCGAGTTGACGGCGAAGGTATAAAATCTCCTTGATGATGTAATTCATTATGATATATATATTTTACTCATTTAAATATTAATATAATAAGACTTATTTATCTAATTTAAAAAATATTAAAAAATTACTTAATTATACTATATGCAACATAATTTTTTAAAATATTTGTTTGTAAATCAGACAAATTAATTTTAAAAATTATAAATGTAAGAGATAAAATAGAAAAAAGGTTTTATAGATTTAGAACAAAAATTGAGCCTCAAACTAGATCCTACTTTTAGGATCAGAGAAGTATTACAATTTTGAGATTTTCTTGGATATATATGCTTATGTATATTTTTCGAATTACTGAGTTTTATAATCTTCATTGAACATTCTGTTTCATTCCTTTTTTAGCCAACTTTTCCATATTATATACATAGTTATAGTGCATGATAGTAGCATGTTTACATATAATTATATTTTATATATCCCCCCTAATTCGATTGGCGCTAGTTTCAAATGCAATGCTGAAGCCATGAAATTTTGACGTGTATAACTGTATATAACTTGACCTTAAATTGAAAAACTATATAGGTATTTTTGGATAACCTCCATAAATATTTTTCAATCGTGATTTACGGAATATGAGGTAGCTTGTACGGTCTACGAAATAAATATGTGAAAAAGTTTTATCTCGATTTACGTAAATCGAACTTATATATAAGTATAAGCCCAACCAAACAAAACCAATATATCTAATGCCATATATATATTGACGCCACACCGTGAATTAGTTTGTGCTATAGATAATAAAGAAATAGGTTAGAAAATATCATTTAAATTTTAAAAATCTAAATAAATATTTTTTTTACTAAAATAAGTTATCAATTGTTATACTTTTGTGGATAATATTTATACTTTTATAGGTAAAAAGACTGATTTAAAATTTAAAATCCAAGGGATATTTTTTTACATTTTTTTTCTAGATAATATCGGTATAAAATTATTATATGTATTAGGTGTCAGCGAATTTTGCAATTTCTTTTTTTGTTTCTTGCCTTGTTTTCTTTGAAAAAGAAAACTGAGACTCTGTTCATATTGTTGATTGTTTCTGTCTATTATTTTACGAGTTCCTATATATATTATTGTCATATGTGTGGACCTTTTACGAGTTCCTATATAGATTGTCAAATGTGTGGACCGTGGATGGCAGAAAGTGGTATTCTTCTTAAAGGGTATGTCATTATGTGTTCCTTACGTCATTTGATTTAGATTAGACAGAAAAAAGTAAATGAAGGGAAAATTCAACCCAACAATTTTAGATATATTGACAATTATATAAAAAATACACGTCACAAGTGATTATTTTTAAAAACATATACCTGAGACAAAAGAAAAAAAAATCAAAAGCATTTAAGTTTTATTATAATCGCAACTGCTCAAACTTCCCTTTTTCTTAATCTATATATTCATATTCTAAAACATGACTTCTCGAATTTTTGTCATGTTTCCATTTCATTCACTACCTTGCATTCTTATATATTGGAATCCTGAATTTTATAGGTTTTCCTTAATTATCCTAAATAATGCTTGTAGATTAAAGATGAGGTTGCAGATGGTTTCAATACAAATGATTAAATAAGATAGTTTAAAAAAATTATCACACGTTTTTTCAGAAATAACCAACTTAAATAATTTTTTTAAGTTAGTCTATATATCCAAGTTTTCTTATATATGTAAAAAGATCACATGACCTTATTACATATGAAGTCTATGTGCCCACAAGCACGCGATGTTGATTAATGTATAATAAACGGTATCACTCATAAAAAGATAAGAATATAAATTTAAATTAAAAAAAAATATATTTGTTGGGAGATACAATCACCCTTACTTTTTTAAGTTTTAAAAGTATAAAACTTTAGCTAAATAAAAAACAAAGAAGGAAAGGTCTGTGAAACTAACTAAAGTCACCCTATTTGTGCATTGAATCGTGCATGACTTGTATAGATTCAAAATTGTCCCGATTATTTTTTGATGATTCCATTTTCTTCAAATTTTACATTTTGCACTTTTAAGGAAAGCAAAACATAAATGAGAAAATTATTTTTAACGGTCAATTTTAACATCAATTATGATCGCAGTTAAACATTATATAATAAACAATCATTTCAAATTTGAACTACTGGGTTCAAGTCTAATAAATAACTTAAAGCAGATAAATTAAAAATGAGGATCTAGTTGGGATCTGGATAGCCGGCAATATTTTTTTGAAACTTGGATAACTAGCATAGAAAAAAACTAACAAGATGACGTTAAATTCTGAAATACACTACAAATTTTGGGTTGCGTGATAGCTCAAAAGCTGTGCATTGAATTGTGCGTGACTTCTGGCACGTAACCAGTAGCAATTTAACATCAATATGAATATTCACGGTAAATGTTAAAAGTTCATATTAACAGTGATTCGAACAATATTTTCTTTAACTTATTTCCTTTTTTTTTCAAAATTTTTAATATTAATGTCAATATATACGGAGAATTTTAAAAATATAATTATTTATGTTTTGTTTTTTTAATTTATTTATTCTTAAAAATTTAAAACTACAATTATTTATGCTTCCATTATTTTGGCTATTTATTTGTAGTTGTATATAAATTTTATATTACAATTTATAAATTTTATTATTATTTTTTATAATATTATAAAATCAATATTTACTAAAATTTTAACTTCTCTTAATTTTTTTATAGGCGCATCCGTGTAGATATCTTGCTATTAGATACAATTATATTTGAGGCATTGTCAGATATTAAATATAAGCACCAAATTATCTTAATTTTTAATATTTTTATACATGACACGGATAAAATCTACTTGTATTGCAAGATTGAAGCTTTAATTAGGTGATTTTTTTTAAAATGGAGTTACAAGTTTGATAAATATTTGGAAATTTTTTTTATTTTACAGTCTTGCAAAGGTATGTACTGCATCCTATATATTAAAAAATTTAATTAAATTATTTTAAAATATTTATATTTATTATTTTTTTCAAAATTATTTTACTTAACTTATAACTAATATATAATCTAATGATATACAATATATGATATGATTAAATAATTTATTTAAATTTTTTAATCCTTTTAAAAAAGACAATGAATTTTATATTTAGGATAAGAATTAGGAATATTTATTGTCGGGTAAGTCAGATATTACACACTCACTGATTAACGCTTGTCATCTTGTCTTAATCAATAAATCCGTTGCTTCAAAGTTCAAGCATCATCCTAACTTATTCTTAGACGGATAATGATTTGATTTGACTAGGGAATATGTAAATTTTCTCCAATACGGAGTATAAAATATCAGTGCGTGAAAGAATGAGATTATAGTTGAACTCAATTTCAATAACAGTAATTAATATTTTTTCCAATAATAAGGTGTTTTAATATGATTAAACAGCTAAGCAGGTACTAGTATCAAATAGACCCAGTTAATACTTATGATTGAATTTAGGTTATCTTAAATGATTAATTAATCAGCTCCATAATAAGCCCATAAATCATATTTGCATATTTCTAGTACTTATAGAGCTGGTAAAACGGGCCAACCGCACCGTGCAGCCCGCATTTTTGCGGGCTGGCAAAGTGCCAACCCTAACCCGCATGGTGCGGGTTGCGGGCCAGCCCGCGAGCCCGCAATTTTTTTTTTCAATTTTTTTTAGAATACCGAAAATATGAGATATATATATATGAGTTATTAAATTTACTTTCTTACCATCAATCATTTTTCTTATAAAATTTTAAAAATATAATCCATAATTCAAAGAATAAAGTTATTAAATCTGTTAAAATTTATACAAAAAAAACATCAAATTATCCTCAAATAACCAAGATATAATAATTTTGTTTAAAGAAGAAGGAAAAATGCTAAGATTTTTTCTATTTGGATTGAGAGGTACTAAGATTGGAGTAGACAATTTATAGGTTTTATGAGCTTATTATATATAAATTTTTCTTTTTTTTTGCGGGCCAACCCGTCAACCCGCGGGTTATGCGGTGCGGGCCTGTGCAGCCAGCATTTTTACGGGTTGGGATTTTCCCAATCCTAACCCTGTCCTAACCCGCAGGTTGAACCCGTATTACCGGCTCTAAGTACTTGTGAAAGTATTCACAAGTGACGGCAGAGACAGCATTTTAACCCAATAATTTTTTTTTTTGCTGGCACATTGTAAAGCCTATGAATTGTTTAACACTGTTACAAAGAGCCTATAGGCCATGGCCCAGTCCAGGGCCCTCAGAATAATTTTCATGACTCTCTTTTATTACTCTTTGTGTTTATTTAGGATTGCGTTTGAGATCCCTAAAAGTGTTTATTTATATAAATTGAGATAAAAATATTTTTACATAATTTTCTCTTATACCGTAAATTATGATTGGAAAACTACTTTTGATGGCTCCAATCCTTATTGCAAACAAGATTTTAATTAGTTATCAAAATTTCACTTATAAGCCACAAGGCCTAGTATAGTTAATACTTAATTGGCTTCTTTAAACATTTAATGTTTGTTTGGTAGGAGGGAAATGGAGGAGATGGGAGGGGAGGGGAGGAAAAATTTTTATGAGTTAGATTTTAAAAAATTGGAGAAGTGGGATTATAAAATTTTAATAAAGATAAGATGTAAAATAAAAAAGTAAGAAAAATTAACTAAAAACTTGCAACCCCACTTCTTCAATTTTTTCAAATCTAAGTCATAAAAATTTCCCCCCTCCCTTTCCCTCCAAATCTCTCATATCAAACAACCCCTTAGTCAGAAGTTCAATTTTTGGCGGTGTGTATGAAGAGGGACTCGTGACCAGCACTAAAATCCCTTTAGAAAATCTACAGTGCGAGGGGATTAGTTACCGGCTTACCGCTATTCAAGATTCCACCACGGGTCTAAAAAAAAGAGAAAATTATATTCAGGTCCCAAACAAGAGAAAATATGAAAAAATAGTTCCTTAAAATCTCAAAATTGCCAAAAAGTCTCGTGAGATTTTTTTTGTAATAAATTTCAATTTCATTGACAAATTTATGAGCGTCTGCTAACAAGTCTACGGGCATGTCATTTATAAGTCCAGGGGCGCATCATTAACAAGTTTAAAAACATCCATTGACAAGTTCAAATGTGTCTATTAGCAAGTCTATGAACGTCTATGATTGAAATTTATTACATAGGATTTTTTGATAATTTAGAGATTTTAAGGGACCATTTTTTATTTTTCGTTTGTTTGAGACTGAATGTAATTTTTCAAAAAAAAAATCTCATTTATAATTTATGGTTCACAATACACACATATATATATATATATCGGTTGCAAAAAGTGCTATCAAGATTAAACACAACAGCGGATGAGCCATTAAGAAGTACGAACCGTACAATGGGGGAAAAATGTGGCTATGAATACCCTTTTGTACTGGTAGAACGTTTGTTAATCTCCCCGTTTTGTTTTGACCTCGTTGTAATCTAATATTAATAAGTTTGTTTGGAAAAGTTTTTTTTTTTAGTGGAAGGAATATGTATTAAAAAAATTGACAAGTTACAACGGTACACCTACAGCCACAGAAGGAATAGCCAGTCAGGTGTGATTCAGAAGAGGTCTAAGTAAATCCCCAGCTGAGGAGATGTGAGATGCTTACGTACAAATATGCAAATGAATACATTCTGGAGAAGTGGTCTCATTTGCAAAAAAATAAACGTTTCTATTATTCCAGAGCTTCCAACATAAGGTTCCAAAGAAGATTCTCCATTGGCTTGAGCGTCTCTATGGATGAAGGTTCTGTTGGAATTTTGAACAATAATTCCATGGGTTATGAATAAGAAGTAGGTTGGAAGAGAAGAGGGAAAAAAAAGGAGAAAATAGTGTGTGGATAAAAGTCTCACATTAGACAAATCAAGAGAAATAAGAGTGCATATAAGACTCAACTTCTCACCTCTAAAATGGGCCCTTGGGTCAATCCACTTTTGTGGAGGAGTGGGGACGTACATGGGCCTTGATCCACCACACACGCGCGCCGCCGCCGGCCGGCTTGGTCGGTCGCTGCCGCCGCCGGTCCGATCAGCTCGTGTGTGAGATTTAAAAATTATTTTTTAGTTTGTCCGAACAATCGCTAAACTTTTGTTTAATTCCTTTTTACCCATTCGTGATTCTCCAAACAGTGCGGTGGCTGTGTGACCAAACTGGTGCGTCCGGTGGATTCGTTCTGATGTGTCTGTTCGTACGACACACCAGTTTGCAGCAAAGAGCCACCATTCGTCTCTGTTCGCTCCGTTCTGGTATGTCCGTTCGCATGACGCACCAGTTCGCCGCAAGAGTCGAGTCCATCTGATCAATTTCCGTAAGCTATAAATAGGACGTGCTAGTGACAGGAAAAATCACTCAAAAAAAACTCGAAACACTCCTCTCTTCTCATATACTGCATAGTGCATTCTGCAATCATCTCAACCTGTGCGATTCTGAAAGCAATCTCATTGTGTTCGTTCGGGCTTCTGATTGATTGTGCCATCATTCTGAAGACGCAATCCGTTCTATCCTGGGAGACAATTGTTCGAGAACCTTTGGCATCCGTATAGAGAAAACAAATTGTCTTAAGGAGACAACGTACGTTGGGCTCGGATTTTTTCAAAAGTTCATTATTATTTTCGGCAGTCTTGTGAGTTTTTATATAGTATGCATAATTGTTCTATATTTACAAATTACGCCATCTTAGTTATACAGATTCTTATTGAATTTTCTACTTTATAAGTACTTGGGAACAACATGTTCATCAATAACTGTTCCTTGATTGGTAAGGAGAAGAATTTGATGGTCTGATTGTGTGGAATGACCTTTGACCAACATGTCTGACAGTAGTGCAATGCCAAAGCACATGATCGAGGTCTTCACTCTCTCCATGACAGATTTTACATTGACTCATCTGCGTAATGCCTCTCTTTAGCCTTTCAGCATTGGTAAGTACTCGGTTCTTGATAGAGAGCCATATAAAGATGTGTATGCATGGAAAACCTGGCCATTTCCAAACCCAATTCCAAAAAATTGCTTGTGCATTTTGTAAAGGGGATTTGATTGCTTCATATGCTGAGGTGACCGTAAAGGCTACATTCAAGAACAGGTTCCAATAACATGAATCAGCTAGATTTGAGATTTGGGGCGGATTAATTAAGGCAATCTACAGGATTAGTGACATCGGTAGCAAATGCTGAAATTTATGCCATTCACATTGCCCATTAGTATCAACAAATTCACAAATATGCCTTCCTAGCTCTGTTGTCGGGATATCCACGATAGCATTAGCCTTTAACGGCCCACATTCATCTATCCATATCTGACCAGAAGCAAGCAATGGCGCCATTCCCTATATCCCAGTTGAATTGTGATTATGCTTATGGCCAAATAGTTGCTATGCTCTTCCATGTGTGAGAGGCAATATTTGTTTTAAATTCATAATTAGTAGCTTCACTTCAGTTGTATTTGGCTTTCAGTACTTGGACCCATAATTGGCTCAGTTTGCTAATAAGCCAGTTTGGAGAGAAAAACCTGGTTTTGTCCTCTAAGATCTCTTATTCCACAGCCTCCATATTGGGTGGGCTGGCACAATTTCCTTCCAGTTAATCAAGCTAGTTTTACGTTCCTAACCAACTGCTCCCCCAAATGAATCCTCTTATTCTTTTTTCAATGGCGTTACAGCATTGGGTCGGTAAGAGGGATGTTTGCATGGTGTAGTATGGGATTACGCTTAACACAGATATGGAAAGAACTATTTGGCATGCTAGAGAGAGAGAGATAGTTTTTCTTCCATTTACTAAGCTTGAGCTGCACCTTTTCAATTAAGTAGTGGTATGTGTCTTTAGAAATCCTAGAGTGAAAGAGAGGCACACCTAAGTATTTGCCAAGTTAGTCTGTCTTTTAAAAGTTCAGGCTTTAACATATTGCATGGTCGTCATACCTCTTGACATTCTTGGAGAAATGTACTTGTGTTTTGCTCTGACTCACTACTTTCCCAGATGCCCTGCAGAACTCAGTTAAGATGACTTGAATCAGCTGAACTTGACGAGGAGATGTGGTACCGAAGAGGATGAGATCATTGGCAAAGAACATGTGCAAGAGGGGGTCCTCTTTGTCCACTTTTGATAGTCTCTCATCTATTCCTTTCAACCTCTGTGATTATTGCATGGGATAGTCTTTCCATACAAAGGACAAAGAGATAAGGTGAGAGAGGTTCACCTTGCCTTATTCCTCTGGATGGCGTGAATGGGTCTAATGGCTTCCCATTCCATATGATCTGTATGGAGCTTGAGGATATGCATTGCATGATTAGCGAAACGATATGCAATGGAAATCCTACGTCAATCAGCGTTATCTTTAATAAAAAGACCAGTTTAGCTTATCGAAAGCTTTTTCCAAGTTCACTTTATTTACTAACCATCCTTGTTTCCCTTGCTTCTGTCTCATAGAATGGATTACCTCCTCAGCAATGATGATGTTGTCAGTAATACTTCTCCCCTTGATGAAACTTGACCGATAAGGAGAGATGAGTTGAGTCATCAGTGGTTTTATCCGATTAGCGACTACCTTTGTGACCAATTTGCAAAGGACAGAGCAGAGGTTGATGGGCCGAAATTCTTTGATTGTGGTAAGATAATTTACTTTCAGGACCAGTGCTATAAGTGTTCTATTGAAGTTTGGATCCAACTCAGCCCCATTAAATAAAGAGTACACCATTTGGAATAGTGATTGTCCTACAATATCCTACTAAATTTGAAAGAATAGAGCATGTAACCCGTCCACCCCGGGAGCCTTTAGGGGTTTCATTTCAAACAGAGCTTTTTGGACTTCCTCTATGGTGACACTAGCACGTAATGAAGAGAATGCAGTAGCAGGAAGGGACGGAAATTTACCTCGGTGGTGATATTGGTTGGTTGGATTTGGTTTGGTCGAGTATAGGGATTCATAGTACTCCTGCACCATTTTTTCCAACGTAGCTCCATCTGTCATCCATTCGCCCTCATCATTCTTAAGAGATAAGATCCGGCTACGTGATTTTCGAATATGAGCCTTAGTATGATAGTAGGTCGTGTTCCTATCTCCCAGATTAATCCAGTCTGCCCTGGATTTATGAACACAAAGCAATTCCTCTTGAAGGCATGCCGTTTCGTAATCTCTATAGAGTTCCTTGTTGAAACTGAAGAGAAAAGAAGATGTCAGATGTACTTCTAATGCTTTTTGTGCTCAAGGCTGATAATCGCCGTTTCCTCTGTCTAATCTCGCCAAAAAGTTTAAAAATTCCATTGAGTCGCCACTGCTGAAAAGTTTGATATGTTTTCAGCTATGATTCACTTGTTGTTTGGATAAATTTTTGAAATGCTTATAAGTGATTTTCATGTAAATCGAGACAAAACTCCTCTCATATACTTACCTTGTATACCATAAATTACGATTGAAAAGCTATTTTTAAAGGCTCCGATCGTTATTCCAAACATACACATTGATATAGTATGCCTTAATCTTTTAATTCCTATAATTTTTAGTTAACTAGAACTCAATAATTGCATTTTAATTCAGAAGAACTTATTTTTTATAATTTTCAGTTGGTTGTAACTCATTTACTATAATTTTTACCATTTTATACTATAGTCCTTCTTCTTTATTAAATATATAAATTTATTTTATAAAATATTAGGATTAATATATTTTAAATTGTCAAACTATATAAGCTGAGCTGCATTAAGTAAAAATTTAGAAACTGAGTTACAATCACCTCAAAACTATAAAAATTAAGTTGCACAGAAATAAAATGTAGAGACTTGGTTACAATTGAGTCAAAATTATAGGAATTCAAATATTAATATTCCTTTAAAAATAAACACCTACGACTCCAATGCTTTCAAGTTTTAAATGCTTTAAGGCTATAAAAAGCGCTATAAAAATTAGTTAAAATATAAGGATTGAGTTAAATCTAAAGGATAAAAACTAAAAGATTGATTTTCCATTAAAAATAAACAGCCGCGGCTCATAAGGCTAAGTAAAATACCTGCAGCCCGTGGATCCGTCTGCAGCCTGAAGGTTTTTTGTTTGTTTAAGCCCGTTAAAATTGAGCCAGTAACAGGTGGGCTCAAACAGAGCGGGGCAGCACGGACAGTATTTTTTTTAAATATATAAAGATTCCTTATATTATGTTAATCCTTCAATTTTGTGTTTAGGAGTGATGGTAAAGAAGCTACTTTCCACTTTAGGTATCAAATCCCCTCACCACCTCAAGCATTTTTTTCTTTTTTTATTTAAATTTTATATCATAACATTTTAAATTTCAAAATACACAACTTCCAAAATAACCTAATCCCTTCGCTTTTTCTTCTCTTTCCTGACTGCACTCTGCCCATCCATATCGTCGTCTCTTTCAACAAGCTTCAATGGCGGTTTTTTTTGTTCCCTTTTCCCTTCCATATAGTCTCTTCCTCCTTAAGTCCTCATCCTCATCTTTCTCTCCCATCTCACACCACCAAGTTCGTAGTCACCTCCATTGCCACTGCAAGAACAATTAGCCGACTCTCGTCGTTATCGTTGTCTTCTTCTTCTTCTTCTACATCTCAGATCTCACCATCTATTCTCAAATCTATTTTCTCCGTGGTCGAGCATAAGGAATCCCAAATCTTGTTGTTTGATTTCTCAGATCTTGTCGTGGAGCATAACAATTTTCTCTCTTTATTTTATGATTCTTCTTCTTCCTTAGTGGTGACTGGCGATGGTGCTTTCAATTTTTTTTAAAAAAATTGCATCATATTATAAACGGGTTCTCGAAAAAATTGAAACCCACCGATGTATATCGTACCCGTTTATCACAGGGGTAAAACGGGTTATGGCTCGTACTCATGAAACATAAACAGGCGGGATCGGGTTAGGCCACGTGCAGCCCCACCGCCCGTTGCTCAGCCCAGATGGCTTCAATGCTTTGATGTTTTTTTTCCTTTAAAATAAAATACTATAATTCCTTAAAATCAAAGGTGCCTCACCAACTAACAACACGTGTTGGCTATCTTCATCAACCTCCACCTCTTGCCTAATTGGTGGAGGGTAAAAAAAAAGTTTCTTCATGTTGTGGGAAGACCTAGCTAGATAATTTGTCAATACAAATGCTTCTCTCGGAATATGGTTTACATATACTTGCAATATCTCAAAATGGGTAATTAATATAAAAAATCCCTGGTAAGTAAGTTAATAGCTACAATATGATCTGAATACAAATCGATTTTCCTAAAATTTCAATACCAACATAGATTCAGACCATAAAGAATGCCACTAAATTCTGCAATGGTAGGAGGAAACTGTAATGAATTTACATCGAGCTCGTTTGGATTAGCTTATGAAAACTTCATAAGTGTTTATGAATTGTGATTCACGGAATACGAAGTAACTTTTATGGTTTATGACTACGAGGTAGCTTTTACTGTCTACGAGGTGTTTTTACGGTCTACGAGGTAAATATGTGGAAGAGATTTATCTCGATTTACGTGAATCAGGCTTATATAATAAGTCCGATTCATAAAAACGATTCCAAACAAGCTAATCCACCTCTCAATGCTTTGAAGATTGAAGTTTCTAATGCTTCCAGGCTTAGTTTAGGTTAGCGTGGAAAAATGATTTTTTTTTCTAATATTATTTGTAGAAGTTAAATTGAAAAAAAATATCATATTGTAAATGTGATTTGTGTTTGGATTGACGGTGGATAAGTGATTTTTTTTAAGTGCTAGTTTGTATTAGCGATGGAAAAGTAGTTTTTTTTCTAATGTGGCTTTTGCAGAAGTCAAATTAAAAAAAATTCATATTGTAAATGCAATTTGTGTTTGGATTGGCGGTGGAATAAGTAGTTTTTTTTTCTAAACTCATTGAAAAAAAGTTAGAAGTTACTTCAATAAGCTTCTAAAATACAAAAAAAGTTTTAAAAGCATAGTGAAAGCTAACGTATTCACAAACATTTCTGCAAATGTTAAATGGGTTTTTGCCCTCCAAATGAGCTTTTTTTCTTTTCCAGTGAATTTTTAAACAGGCCCTGAACCTAGTGAAAAAAAACCAAAAACTACTTCAATAAATTACTAAAAAAACAACCATTTTTTAAAAGCTCAGTAACGTGTTGATTTAGTGCATGTTTGGGAATACAGTGGAAAATTGGTTTTTTTTTAATGTGGCTTTTGTAGAAGCCAAATAGAAAAAATGTAATATTGTTAATATAATTTGTGTTTGGATTGACAGTGGAAGAAGTGAATTTTTTTTTAAACCCAATAAAAAAAAGTTAGAAGCTACTTCAATGAGCTTCTAAAAAAAGTAGCTTTTTTTTAAAGCCCAATAAAAATTAATATATTCACAAACGTATCCGCATGTATCAAATGAACTTTTACACTCTAAACCCGATTTACGTAAATCGAGATAAATCTCCTCCACATATTTACCTCGTAGATCGTAAAAGCACCTCGTATACAGTAAAAGCAACCTCGTAAACTGTAAAAGTTACTTCGTATTCTATAAATCATGATTTATAAACACTTATGAAACTTCCATAAACTAATCCAACCGAGTTAAAGCTTTTTTCACTCCCCAGCAACATTCTAAACATGCCCTAACTTATCAGCAGATGCCCCAACTTTTTTCCCTCCAGTCAATTTCCAAACAGGAAAGCTTGCAAAACTCGGCTTCCTTTTTTTTCAAAAAAAAAATTAAAAATAATTAGGTGAGCTGGGGTTTTCGGCTGCCATCTTTAGACCAGAACACTCCTTGAGCTATCTTTTTTCCCTTGGCTTTTCGCAACTCCCAATGTTTTTGTTTTTCTCACTTCGATGTCAGGGAAAGAGCTCTACGCCCTCTACCCCAGTAACACATCTCATAAAAAATAATGGGCAGATCTATAGCTACCTTTAGTGTGTGTCTGGAAACTCTCTAAATCATGGCAGATAAAACTCCTCTTACAAATTTAATTCGTAAGTCGTAAAAATTATTCTCAAAAGCTAATTCAAAATTAGTTAAAAAAACAAAAAATAAAATAATTTATCATAATAAAAAAAATAGTGATTAACTTATTAAATATACCTAAAATTACAATCTTTTTAACCTTACTCATATTAATTTAGGTTTCAAATAAGAAAGAACATACAAAAAGACACATTTAAGCATTAATTATATGAACAAAATTGATAAATATGTATTAATTATTCTCTAAATGATTCACATTATGGATCAATACATTTTTCTATAAGTAACTTATATTGTGGATCGAACGGAAGTATTATTTCTCCCTCTAATATTTATTATAAGTCACTAACTACCAATTCTTACAAACTAATAAAACTAGTTAAAGGCATTAAAATTATCTTAAAATTCAAATAATTTCTAATATTATAATTAATAATTATATTAAACTCAAATATTATATTAATTATTATTCTCTCCTTCTACCCTTATTAAATAAAAACATACATTAAAAAATAAATTAAATACTTCTTAAAAACTTATAAGTAGATTATAAAAATGATAAAAATTAATAGTTAGTGCCTATTAATATGTATTTAAATTAATTTTTAAAAAATAATTTTTATAATTTATAAGATAAATATATTAAAAAAAATTTACCGCAATTTATTAAAAATAAATTTTAAAACCTTGGACCCGAACACTGCAAGATGATTACTTAAAAAAAAAAAACACCCACAAAAAGACACCAGAATTAAAAGGGTACCCCTGCCAGTATCATCCAGATTTATCGCAGGACATTAATTTACACGCATCCCCATCTCCCATTTGTCATATTTTTGTCTTCATCGTAATATCCTTCTCCTCTCTTGCTCTCACCAATCCACCTTCAAACATGGCTTCTCTTCTTCTTCTTCTGGCTCTCACTCTTCTTGCCTCCACTCCCATTTGCAGTACATATTTCTTCTTCTTTCACTAATAATGTGTGTGTGTGTGTGTGTGTGTTTCTGTGTTAATTTTTGGTGTTGAATGTGGAAGGTGGGAACTGGTGCGTGTGCAAGGACGGAAGCGACGCAGTGTTGCAAAAGACTCTGGACTATGCGTGTGGAGCTGGAGCTGACTGTAATCCCATCCGTCAGAACGGTCCCTGTTTCCAACCTAACACCGTTAGGGCTCACTGCAATTACGCCGTTAACAGCTACTTCCAACGCAAGTCTCAGTCCGCCGCCACCTGCGACTTCGCCGGCACCGCCACCCTCACCGCCTCTAATCCCAGTCAGTGACTCAGTTCTACCCTTTTTTTTTTTTTTAAACATTTCACTTTAAAACTGTATTACATTACTCATGCCTCACTCTTTTTTTTTTTTTTCCTTTTTCCTTCTGCTTCATGACGAGCAGGCACATCTGGTTGTGTCTACCCTTCAAGTGCCACGTAAGCATTTCTCTCTTTAAGCCTGCGTTTTGGTTCTCTGTTTCTTTTATCATTTCACTTTAGCTTCTCCCAGCTTGTTTATTTTAGTTTTCATTATTGGTCTTATCTCTTTGAATTGTTTAATTTGATTATGGTAGTGTCTTTAATGATCTAAAGAAAAGAAGCTTAGCATCTTGAATCCAGCTGATATATATCAATATCTTATCACTTCATGCTGAATTTCACGGATTTGGATTTTCCGGAGATGATTGAAATAAAAACTTAGATGGAATAAAGATATTATAAAATCTGAACAAGTGCAATTCACTTGTTAAATTCATAATAGCAAAAACAGGTCTCATCATTCTTCTCATTTCTGTTCATTATGATGGCCTTTTATTCCAACCCTTTAAAAGCAATTAAAATGGCAACTTTACTTTTGGGACTATGGGGCTAGCACCGGCATAGATTAATTTCCCTTAAATATTGGGTATTTTTTTTAGGAGTCTAAATAATTGTTCATGTGGCATACTAGAATAAAATATTTAAAAGTGAGTATATATAGAAGAATTATGCTTGGTTTTGAACTTGCATGGAATGAATATAAAATAAATGAAGCTGCTCCCAACTCTACATTTAGTGGGTCTGTATTTAGTCTGTACCAATAATTCATCTGAAATATGTTTTTGGTGGGTGTGTGTGAAAACGATGGGAAATAATTGAATATGAGACAGTTAGAATATGTTTGGAATAACGGTTGTAATTTTTAATCATGTTTTTTAATTGTGATTTATGGTATACGAGATAGTTTTTACGGTCTACGAATTAATATTTACGGTCTACGAGGTAAATATGTGTAAGAATTTTATCTCAATTTACTATACATAAATCCAACCAAACATCCTAATAATAACAAAATAAAACAACCCAAAAAAAAAAACAACAACAATCTGATTTGGTGTGTATACTGTTACCTGAAAGGGCTCAATTGGGAACACATTTATTATTATTCATAATTCATAATTATTAATGTTTTTAGAAGCTGGATATGTTCACATTTATATCATTTTATGCTGATTAGATTAGGCAGGAAAATCTAACGTGCCACTTTTCCTCTTTTCCTTTTGCTTTTCTTGTTGTGCCTTTATTTTTTATGTTGCTACTTGCTAAGCTATGTTATTGTTTATGGTCCTGGGCCCCTGGTCCCAACGGATATATACGAACACCTTTTCGTAATTTGACCAACATCTTAAATTCATCTTCATGTACATTTGTTCACCCCATCATTAGTCATTCGTGAACTTGGTACAAAGACACTTCTAGTACTGCAATAATTGGGATCCCATGCCTTTCTGTGAAACAAGAGCTTTGAGGAAATTATATTATGAAAAATTAAATAATTATTTTATTAAAAAAATTATTTTGAAATAATAATGTTAAAGAGGATTACGGAAGGACGATTGTGTCCCTATTGGGGTGGGGTTGCCTTTTGCTTTTGGTGTTTATTTTTTCCGATGAAAGGTTACAAAGCAGTAAAAAAGGTGAGGGAAGTGGACACCATGAATAAGAATAAGTGAATAACGTACTGTGATTGATTGATGACGATGAGACGCATTATCACTTATTTTGAGGTGCGAGCCTTCTTTAGAAAAAGTCCTCATTCATGTACATTTCTTCATCTTTTGTGTATACCTCCACCGTCCTTTTCTCAACTAATAATCTTCCCCATAGCTCCTCTCCTCCCTTTTCCTCCTCTTGATTGTCTACTTTAACCATAGATCAATATGTTGAGAAAGAGAGCAAACGAACAATTAATTAAGTTATAGAGTGAGATTTTTGATTAATAATTTATTTAAATATTTGGATTTTGAAAGAGTATAATAACATTATGCGATACATTAAACCAAACCGGTCTTTTTTTGTCAAAACATGAAGCCGGTCTCACATGATAGGATAATGTTTTATTGTTGTTGTCGGTCGATGAATTTGAGAGTAGTGCAAAATCAATTCAGTATTTTGTGGATTTTACAACTCTCTCCGCGGTGATTAATATTTATACCTTAGGAATTGATTGTTGTAGATTCAAAGTCTTAATAATTTAAGAAATCTATCTTCTGAATGTAATTGGTGGGTAGTTTTGTTTTTGGTAAACCAGCAATGCAGGCGGCACCTCGCCAACGTCAACCACGCCTTCCACCGGCAGCACCTCCTCAACAACCACCGGCAGCATGATGCCGTCGTCGTCAACCACCTCAACAGCCACTCCATACGGTGCGACGCCAGGAGTACTAGGAGGCATCGGCAGTGGTGGCATAGGGCCGTCGGGGGCAGGCATGAACTCAGATGATAGCCACGGTGGGATTAGACTTGTGGACACTTATTTTTCTTCTTGTGTTTCAGCCCTGGTCTTGTCATGCTTGTTCATGATTCAGCTGTGGTGGGGTTGAAGTTGATGAAAGGCATTATTAATGGAGGTGGTAATATGCTTGTGTATCTCTCTCTCTCTCTCTGTGTGCAGATTAATGAGTATTAATGAGATCGTCTGTCGATTATGTAGAGACGTGATCATATGTATCTCTGCGTTTTAGTTTATTTCTTTTGGTCTCTGAGTCTCTAGCTCTCACACTTACTAGAGGACTATTAATTATACGATGGGCCTTTTATTCTTTCCTTTATTATAGTTAGTGGCAAGGGGCATAGTGCTATGGTGTTGCTATTATATAATATACTCCTCCTTCACACTACTGTCTCCCATCCCCTTTCTCTGTTTCATATAACACGTATGTACATCTGGATTCCAAGGTTAGTTTTATATACTCCCTCCTGTGCTCATTATTGTAGAAGATATATGTATCTAATTTAATTAGATTAAGAAAATAGGTTAAATTAGACGACATAACATGTAATTTTTAAAATATCATAATCATCTTTTTTTTAATTCTCTCTCCTTTTTATTTATTGTTAAGGGAACAACAATATGGGTAAATTAAAAAAAGATTGATAGATATAAAAATTATATCTTATATTTAAGTCCAATAATAACTCTTCAAATATGTCTTGTATTTAAAAATTATTTCTTATATTTAAGTTAAATAATAACTCTTCAAATATGTCTTATATTTTAAAATATCGGAGGAGTATTTTATATTGTTGGATGGAGTTCTATTGATGGATCGAGCTATTAATCAGGATTTCCTACTTAATAAAAATATATCCGATAGTGCATTTGTTGAGACTTGAGAGATTATTAATTAAAAGACTAGTAAGGAATGTGTCGTTTTTCCAAGGAAATGAGATAATTATTAATTAAAAGACTAGTAAGGAATATGTCATTTTTCTAAGAAAATGAGATTCCATCATGTTAAGATATTGTTCATCTAATCCCATAGTGGGACGTGTCTTTATCAGTTCTTCTTCACTTCAACTGTCGAGTTTCGGTTACCTCTATTCTCTATCTCTCATGTGCGTCCAGTTTAGGCTCTAATAATCTGAATACGTTTTTCTTCCTCCTCTTTTTAATTTGGTTTTAAGGCCCACGTGTAATCAGGCTTCAGAGTATCACAAAAAGTGCAATGAATGATGAGTAATAAATAAAGTGTCATGTAATATCATTTTCTATTGCTCTCATGTTAATTACTAGAGTTTAGAAAATGGATTGAGCTTGTCGGGCCGGTTTGTTTAGGCCCTGAATTTGTAAGGGCCATGTTTAAGATTTTTACTTTAAAAATAAAAGCATACCTAAAAATGTTAGCCCTGTAGGGTCAATGGTCAGCTCTTTTAAGTCCGTATATATATTTTTTATTTTTAAAATTATTTATATGATAATAATATTATTGATTTTGTATACTTTGTTAATGATGTTGCAAATATTTAATTGTTATTATCTTTTTTAGAATTAAGCTTTATAAGAATATCTTATATTAAGAATCCTAAAAATTAAAAACTTATAAAAAATATTTCTTATTTCATAAGTATTCTTACCAATTTTGTATTGTTTTTACTTATTTTCTAGTTATTGTTTTGTTTATATCTTATGTTGTTTATTTTATTGACTACTTACACTTTTTAAGACATATTTATAAGAAGTATTTTTAATTTTTTTAAGTCTTCTCATTAATTATTTATAATTGTGGTATGTGGACAATATTTTGCCTTTGATTATGACTTATTGACTGTATTTTTGTTGTTGTATGATGCATACCATTTTAACCATAATTTTGACAAAATTTATATTTTAAATTAAGACTTTCATTATTATAATTTTTTAAAAAAACTAAAAAATAGTAAAAATTATTAAAATAGCTTTGGCCCTGTAAGGCCAGCCCTGACCCTTATGCTTACAGATTAAGCTTCAAAAAATGATTGTTTTTTTTAGCCGGGCTCATGAAGGGCCAGCCCTACAGGGCCCGACTGACATTTTTCCCCAGCTCTATTAATTACTCATGTCTTCTAAGTTTTAAATAATTTGATCCTCCCTTTCCCTATTAACTGCCATCTCATTGTAACCAAAAAAAAAAAAAAAAACAAAACCTGCCATCCTCATTATTCCTATTTTTAGAGGTTGTTTGGTGGTACAAGGGATTTAAAGGGGAGAGGAGGGGAGGGAATTTTTTTTTGAGTTGGATTAAAAAAATTAAAAAAGTGAAGTTATAAAATTTTAATAAAGCTAAGATGTAAGATAAAAAAGTAAGTAAAATTAATTAAAAAAATTTAACCTCAGTTCTCTAATTATTTTAAATCCTACTAAAATTATTTTCCATCGTCTCCCGTGTAGCAAACAACACCTTAATCGGCTGACTTAGCATAAGATCAAGAGGTTGATCACACTAAGGCCACCACGGTACAAGGATAGGGAGTTCTGAGTGCGTGACAATGTGGTATCAGAGCCTGGTTTGAGGGAGCCGTTGGTTCGAGATCGTATTCGTAGGAAATGATGTCAGGTGCAACTTCAGGCATCACCAGTAAGGCTGCGGTGCATGTCAAGGAGAGAGGAAGGGAATTTCAACCTCCACACCAAGGTGGTAAGAAGGCAAGAAGCACTAGTAATGTATGTTCTGAAGACTTTGCTATTATGTCGATCAAAATAGATGCCTTAGAGCGAGCCGTTGAGGAGGTAGCTACCAAGGTTGAGAATATTGAGGGTGACATGTGGACGTTAGAAAGTCACACCCTCAATGAACTAGGAGAGTTGAAAATGAGCGTGGATACTCTGCAAAACTCTAAGGATCGACTTAAGGAAGGCGTGAAATCCTTGGTGACCAGGGTGATGGATGCCATCACAACAATGCATAATCAACTCAACTCTCTCCAAACTTCCTTTGAGGGCCAGGGAAGGAGTGCGCTAGTGGCTAGAACTAGTGTACCAAAGGAAGTGAGTGTAGATCTTCCCAAACCAAAAGAGTTCAGGGGCGTACGAGATGCCAAGGAAGTTGAAAACTTCCTATGGCAAATGAAACGCTATACAGAGACCTTGGGGCTAAGTGATGATGAGACCAAAGTACGTACTGCTGCTTACTTCCTTACCGATAATGCTATGCTTTGGTGGTGAAGAAATCACATAGATATGGAGAGTGGGCTTTGCACTATAAGAACCTGGGAGGAATTCAAGAAGGAACTGAAAAGGCAGTTTTATTTGGAGAATATGGTCTATGAAGCTCGTAAGAAGCTGAGGGAGCTCAAACATAAGACCATCATATCTGACTATGTACGGGATTTCACCTCCTTGACTCTTCAGATCCCCAGCTTGAGCAGTGAAGAGCTTCTCTTCTACTTTATCGACGGCCTTCAAAACTGGGCTAAGCATGAGTTGTAACGCCAAAGGGTGAAGGACGTTGATGAAGCCATTATCGTAGCTGAGAGTTTAACTGAATATTAGAAGGAGAAAGATGAAACCTTCAAGCCCAAGTATTTCGAACCTAATCATGAAAAAGGTGGGGGAGATAAAGGCAAGGTGATGGACAAATGAGGTGATAACAGGTTCTCTCAAAGGAGCTAACATGAGAGACAGAGAAAGAATTTCAATGACCAACTCAAATGCTTTGTGTGCAAAGGTCCTTATAGAATGAAGGATTGCCCTAAGTTGGGTTCTCTATCTGCAATGGTGGAGAGAACAGAGGAGGAAGCCAATGCAAAGATGGGGTTTCTCAGGCTTCTTAATGCCATGATGGGGAAGCCCTTACTGAAGATCACTAAGTGTGAGGGTTTAATGTATGTTGATGGGAAGATAAAAGGAAAATCCGTCACTATAATGTGTGACACGGGAGCTATACATAACTTCATCACTTCTGAGGAGGTTAAGAGGCTAGGTCTCAAGGTTACACTAGAAGGAGGGAGTTTGAAGGGGTCAACTCACCTTCTAAACAGCTTTGTGGCATGGCACAAGGGGTTAAGCTATGCCTGAAAAACTGGAGTGGTAAGGTGAATTTCTCAGTAGCTCCAATGGATGACTACAAGGTGGTATTGTGATTGGAGTTCTTCAGACAGGTAAACACTTATCCCATGCCATACTACAACTTACTTTGCATCTTTGAGAAAGATGCTCCCTACATGATACCTGCCAAGGGAAAAGACAGCAGTCAACACTTATCAGCCCTACAATTGAAGGGGGGGCTTAAGAGAGGGGAAATCACATACCTTGCTGCTTTAAAGGAGGTGGTTGGATCCTGATGAAGGGGATAATCAAAATCTTCCCCCTATGATGCAAAATGTCCTGAAGGAGAATTGAGGAAATATGACATTTGGGCTCTCTAAGAGGTTGCCGCCTAGGAGAGAGGTGGACCATGAGATTGAGTTAGAGCCAGGAGCCTACCACATAGCCAAATCTTGGCAAGGACAAGCTACGGTAACTAGATCTTTCCTTGTTAAGACGGCCAAGAGAAGGAAGAAGTTTGCAAAAAGGAAGAAGCGACCCTTTGAATACCAAGTATGAGATATGATTATGGTAAAACTTATTCCTCAATAATCTAAAGCCTTCTGGAAGGTGCACAAGGGTCTCATTCGGAAATATGAAGGCCCTTATAAGGTGATTAAGAGGGTAGAAAATGTTTCATACAAGTTGAAACTTTCTGCCGATTTAAAGATTAATCTTGTCTTTCACGTTAGCATGCTGAAGCCATACCATGAGGATCAGGATGATTCTACTCAAGAGATATTGTCACAAGCACCCCCTGTAATGATGAAGTCTTATGATAATCGAATTGAAAAGATACTTAATCACAGGGACGTGTGAAGAAAAGGGGTACCCTCAAGTACCAAATACTTGATCAAGTGGAAGGGACTGTCAGAGAGTGAAGCGATATGTTCAAGAGGATCTTTGGCAGTTTGAAAGCCAACTCTGCCACTATAGAGATAAATTAGTGACGAGGGCGTCACTAAAATAGGTGGGGGGAGAATGTTACGACCCGAGAAGGTTAGGAGTTCGTGGGATGCTCCTACAAGGCTCCAGAACGATTTAGAGAATTTCAGAGCATTTAAGAACTCTGTGGAGTACTCAAGAAGAGACTGAAGCATACTGGATATCTCTGGAATAGTGTGGAGAATGTTAGATAATTCTATAACATTATAGGGATATCTCTCTCTTGTATATTCTAGATTTCTCCTTGTAAATATCTATATATTAGTTGTAGATATTCTTATAGAATATTCTGAAGGATGAATGTAAACTGTTAGATCGAATTGATCTCCACCGTCCATTAAGGAGGTGTGAAAGTTATGGAATAAAGGGGAGGCCTATAAATACCACCTCACCCCCTCATTTGTAATCATCAAGCAAATTAGATAAGTTCTCAAGTTCTCTCATTCAAGAGTTATTTCACTTGTGTTCTATCTTCTTTTTTACCTACAATTTGAAGGTTAGACTGATTTAGCATAAGATTAAGAGATTAATCACGTTAAGACCGATACGATATAAAGAGAGAGAGTTCCGAGTCCTTGACATACTTCTTCCTACTCTTTTTTTTATCCTTAAAAATAAAAGACCATTTTCTTCACGCACAACAGCACGCTCCGCCCGTTTCGGATAGATAAATGATAAATGGATTTTTTTTTAAAAAAAGAATTCGGGAAAGAGACTTGTTTAAGAGTATTAAATAACATTCCCGGGTGATTTATTTATTTTGGTACCCAAAAAAAAAGGTTAAATTATGTAACGACTAACTAATTAAAAACGGAAGATGGGGTTTAATATGACGACGAATAACAAAAAGAAAACGGAGATATATATCCCAGAGCCCTCAACCCCCACGTTCTCCGACGAGCAGAGGCCACCGGCGAATCAGCTTACTGTACGTTGACTGAAATGCGGAGGGGAGGCCCACAACCGATGAAGAGTATCAAATCGAGCATCCCAGCTTCTCTCAAATCATCACCGTTTATCTTCCTTCTGTGGGGCCCACTCTAGTACACCAATGCGATTTTTGACTTCTCTCTTCATTACGCCACTCTGTCATTTTCTCTTCAGTGGCTGTTTGAGTAGAGCCGTTCCAGTAGTTCCTTCGTCTCCCCGTCTTTCCATTTCTATGCATTGCCACCTTTCGCTTTTACTTCCTCTCAGAACAAGCAGCCCAACAAAGTTGCAGCAATTAAGCCCTCGATATTCATGGAACCAGGCAACACTCAAATCGTAAGCGGCCCCAGACAACCCTAATCCAACGGCATTTTTCTCTGTTTGTTTGTTTGTTTGTCTTCGTCCTACCTTTTTGAGACATGCCAGTATGAATTTCCCCTTCTTTAACTCTTGACGTGTTTTGTTTTGTTATTTCTGTCATAATGTGTGCCTCTGTAAATTACTGGCTTGCCTTGTTCCCTCCATACTGCTTTGGATCCTTGAAGTTTATCGTTTGTTTGTATGTTTAGCGTGACTGTTAAGACATCACTCGAAGTTCTTGCTTTTTGTGCCCTTTGGACTCGAAGACGAGTTCTTGTAAAAAATATTTTGGAATGGGGTGAGGGAGGCGACCACTAGATTTAGATTGTTTGAAAGTTTAATGGAAATAAGATATGAGGTATGAGCATAATGGACGTGCTGCGTATTCCTTTTTTTTTTTTTTTTTTAAGGGTAGAGAGTAAAAGAGTAAAAGAAAAAGTTACTAGCTAGGCGGCACATCGGCATATCCCAACCTCGAGAGAGAAAAAACTGATTTGGAAATCGGGTTGAGTGGGCCAGGTCATAGTTACAAACAATGCTTTAACCTCGAGAGAGAAAAAAAACTGATAGAAAATTGTTTTGTTGTTGGTTTAATGCATTATAAAGTATGTCAACCTTTCATTATAAAGTATGTCTATGTATGAACGATTAATTATATGATTATGATTTAATACGTGCGAGTAGACACGCACCGACAAAAACAGAGCTGTATCTTGTATATGCAAGTGTTGTATATAATCTTAGATGTCACTGTAGTTCTGGAGCTATGAAGATGATAACAGGGCTGCACCTCCCTTTTTATCAATACAGCTTCATAGCACCTACTACGTCTTGCCCAATATATTTTATAATCCAAGAATCTCTACCTGTAATTGGTCCATCTTCAGTACCACAGTTGTAAATATTAGTTGCTGTTAGGCAATATTGGTTTACAAATTAGCATGCACAAGGCTTCTGCGAGGTATTGCTACACAGACAGCTTAAACAGGAAAATATTCATAATATTTTGGTCCCTTTTTAGTATCACAGTGTTGCTATTTAGTTTTTATAATGTTATTTATGAGCATAATCTTAATCCATTGGCTCCAATCCTGCCTATACTCAAAGAGCAACAGAAAAGTTAGGGTAAAATATACATTCAATCTCTTAACCTTGCCTTAATTTTCACTTTAATCCCTTAATTTCGTTTTGTTCCAATTGGATCTTTTAATTTTATCTATAGTTATATCTCTGTCTGCTAACTTTATCTCATATTTTACTTTGGTAATTTAAATTTGATTTGTTTTCATTTAGTCTCTTGCCTTACAAAGAACATTCATTCCCCCCCCCCAAATCTCTAACACTACTATGCTTAAAGGAAGATTCTTATGTGGCTTCTTTGTTAATGGTGATATGATAGTAGAATTTAGTTACCAATAAGCCTTGCAGGACAACCTTTTTTTTTTTTTTTTCTTTTTTCTGGTGGGTATGGCATTTTCTTTGCTAACCATTTTAATTTGAGGGTGTTAGAGGGAAAAAAATATATGAATAGTCTTTGGAATTTAAAGAATCAAACGGGGGAAAAAAGTAATTAAAGGATGAAAGTGAAATATAAAGTAAAATCAATGGATAAAATTGAAACAAAATGAAAGTTAATGGATGAAAAAGAAAGATGAGTTTGATTTAGAGGACCAGATTATAGCCAAATGAAGTTAAGGGAAAAAAGTGAAATCTCAATTAAAATTAAGGAACAAAAAATGTACGTCTGCTAGAAAGTAATGACGGGGAATGAGATATTTTTCAAACCTTTGCACCAATTATCTGGTTTCTTTACAAGTACATTTATCAGCATTGTCACTCTATAGAGGAATAATGACAGAACAAATAATATCATTCCAAGTTCTTTTCGCATGATCATGGATTGTGTGTTAATGACTCTAAGGAGAAACATCAGTTCCACATGTCACCTTATTCATTTAAAATCATATAGTGACTTCATGTTGCTGATTTGTCTAACCTTAACTGTTTTATAGTTGTAAGTTTTAACCTATGACATGGTGTGAACTTCTATGGTACATATACTTATTCAAAATGTGGGAGGCAGAGGAATGAATACTTAAGTTTGAAATATCTATCAATAAAGACTTGGCTTTTCTGTACAAGTGGTATTTTAAAAACTTGGGTGTTCATTTTCTTTGCAGGTTGAACCTTGTGATGTATGTGGTGCTGTTGGCTTCCCTGAAGTAATTGCTACTTGCATCCAATGCAAAGTAAATCGTGCACATGTGTAATGATTTCTTTTCTTAATCCCTTTCTCTATTACAATGTATATATCCAATTTGTCGGGAAAGTGAAGTATAATTTAGTTAACTAGTTCATTTATAAGCTTGATCTGTTTTTTCATCTATCAAATGCATTTACTTGACTATGTGTTTGATTGTTTTTGTGCTATCCAAAAGAAAAAAATCCGTTCTCGCCATTTTAATTGTTCAGAAATTCTCTGTGGTGTGAATCAGAGGGTGTTACATTCCATAACAGAGGGCTAAATCTCATATTTGCGATGCTTGACATATTTAATCAATTTTCTAGACGCTTATCACGTAATTGATGGACCTGTGATCACCTGAATGCTTTCACAATGTTGCTAAATAAAGCTCATCCTGAATTAATGCCATTTCTCTCTGTTTGCAGTTATTGTATGAAAGTTTTTCTCAAAATAGTTCCTGACGATTGGATTTGTGAAATTTGCGATCCTGGGAATGATACGACATCATTAATATATGTTGAAGACAATAATTTCTCAAGAGACCCTGGATTTGATGCTTCTGATATAACTGGCCGTGAGAATACAGATTCAACCAGTCCATATAAAATGCATAACTCTGGCTCGCAAACTTGTTCTAGAAGCCAAAAAGTTGGTGGAACTAGGAAAGTGAAATTCATTCCTGATGAAGAAGCCATTCGACTTTGTGGGGGTAAAGTGTCCTCAAAATCTTTTCCTGCCAATTCTTCAATGCAAAAGATGTATAGTCAATCAAAAAAATTTAGTGCAAAGGTTTCATTTATGAATGTGAAACCTAATTCTAGCCCATCAAGCGTGGGACATGGGAAGCTTCCTGGACACAGTGGAGTTCAAAAGGCTACATTAACTAACCAACAATCTCCTCATTCATTGGCGAAAGGTAACACCCTTGATTTTCTCTGTCTATCTAGTACCCCGCCTTCCCTTCCTTTAAAAGAAAACCCGGACACACACTTGCAGATGCAAGGCATTTGATGGAAATAGACATTTATGCATAGTAGTTCTAACTTTATTGGAATCTCTGCAGACCGGTCAAGGGAATGTGATTGGAGAGATCACTCCTCAAGTTTCATTAGACCAGTCAACAAAGAGGAAACTTCTAGAGTAAATGCACTTAAGGGTGATGATAAAGCATTGTATTCAACACAAGCAAACTCTCTTCCAATCAACACTGAAGGTATCACTCAATAGTTATGGGCTATTTTATGCAATGTTTTGGTTGCTTGATTCTTTGAACAAATTATTGTTATTGGGTAACTTATTACTCCAAGATATGTTGTCTCTTTGTTCTTTCCTGCTCTTTGGTGCTGAGATACGAAGTAATTTGATGACTCCAAACTGATGGTTCACAGATAAAGGCAAGCAGGTAGTATCATTATTATCAATTTTGACCATAGTATGTTAACTTAAAATTTAGTACCTCATCATTTATATGTGAAAAAGATTCTTCTAATGCACTAAGGAATGCTTTATGCCAGTTCCAGATGAAATCTTGGATCAGCAGGTAGAAATGTCTAATAAAAAGTAACCAAGTGCAGCTATACAAGCTGGACAATCTTCACCTGTTGTTGATTCAGATAGGATTTTTATCTTAACTGCTTTTTAACTAAATATTTCAATCTTGTCTGTCACTCTTCCACACATCCCAAAAGCTAAGATACTTTGCTTACCATATTTTGTTGCATTAGCTTTTAAAATCTTATCACGTCTATGCAGAAAAGTTTCTTTATACGCATTAAGGCATTAGTCACATGCAACCTGTGGGTTCTAACCGTGACTTCTCTCATTCCATCCCTGCTTCTTTTATATATATATATATATATATATATATATATATATATATATATATATGATGGTGTATATGTTTAGGTGTTTCCTGTGCTAATGGTGAATGCAATAGATCTAATGTTGATGAGAGAGACTTGCCGAACACTCAGATTAATTTTCAGCTTTACCTCTACTGCATACCCTCTTCATACGCTACCTGGAAGTATGTAATTTTTTATTTGTCCTGTATTACTTATTCTTTCATCTTTTAACTTTGTAGTAAAGTTCACTTTGTCTAACAAAAAAAAAAAAAAAAAGGGGTATACTTTGCAATCCCATCCTTGGCAGGAATGGACTTTTAGATTTACTTCTCAGTTCAATCTAGGAGGATGTTAACTTTAAAGCTGGCTAAAAAAAGGACTATATTATGTAGATGGTATCTGTAAGTTTACCTATGCATGTAAGCCCCTATAGGTGTGAACATAGATGTGTGCAAGGTTATTGTGGTTGGCTGGAATTTGGGAATTACAGGATATCCTCCCTTCCCCTGCCTTTTGAAGTGAAGAATTTGCTTTGCTTTTGAATTGAAGCCCACTGCTTACCATAGAACTGATTGTGTTTCAAAATAATTCATTCTTCTCCTTTTGGATCCAATCTTTGCCCTTGTGGAGCAGTATTTTGGTTCATGATGTTATGGCATATCAGTTGTCCTCCACTTGCGTATGTTTGGATTGAAAAGATTGGGGGTTAGGAAAGTTATGTGAAATTTCAATTTTAACATTAAATGTTTATTTGAATCTAAATTAAGAAAATGCCAAAATTGAAATTTCACTTTCCTTCCCCTTCCCTTGATCCTCATTGACCAAAGCATATCCTAGTTCATTACTGATACTTGGTGAAGCCTGCAGATATTTTAGTCCACTGGTACGAATTCAGGTGTAATGATCCACTAACTGTGTGCTTTTGTCCATTTTCTAGGGGTGGATTTAAATTTCAAAGCGCTGCGTTTTGTGAACTTTGTGATGGATTGGAGGCTCTACCTTCGTGCACTGTTCATAGTAAAGCATACTATTATTCATGCAAATTGCCCGCAGTTCTTGAGGTGCAACCACTGCCTATATCCGGTGTCTTAATAGATTTGTTCCAAAATGACTGTCCGGGACTTCAAGACGTGGCGCTGTACTTCTTTCCTTCAGATAACTGTGATAGGTCAGCTTTTGCCTCTTACTGATGCTCCTCTTGGTTTGGAGTCATGCAATTATGTGTAGTTTAAGTTGCTTATACTGGCATTCACTATTAACTGTAGGTCCAGACAGAACTTGAATCTCATATTTGGGTTCTTGGATACCAAAAACGCTATGTTGAAAAGTGTTATTGATGATGGAGTGGAGTTGTTTGTGTTTACCTCGAAACAGCTAGACAAGGACTCCCAGGGTATGGTACTTTGTTATCGTTATTATTTATTAGCTGTTTTTATAATTGTCAGTTCTATACTTCCATATGTATGTGCTCTGTATAGATTTATAAATTCAGGATCATTGATAGAAAAATGCAGAATGGAGGCTGCAGTTTCTAAAAATTAGATTCAATGTTGTTTGATCGTTCTGGTTTTAAAGTGAGTGCTTTGGTAATTATTGTTTGCCTGCCCAATAGCCTGCCTGGTTTGAACATAAATTATTGTTGCATTTCCTTCGACTTCTTCATGAAGACGTCATGAAATTGTGCTCACAGGTATTATTGAGAAATTAAAGGTTAAAAATTTCCTATGGGGTGTCTTTCGCCCTAAGGAAGATGGTAGAGCCATTGAAGAGTTAAATGACACACAGGGTGCTGATATGGATATAGACATGGTTGGCGGACGGGATGTATTGGGGAGAATTGACTCCGTTCAGAATCGCATAGACAAACCCAGAAATTTCTCTATTAATTCTGGGGAAGGTTTGATGCTTCAGAAGACCTCTGAGAAGGCTAAAGATAACAAGATTATGATCACTTCAGGTGATTTGAATCTGAATGTTAGAGATAAAATATCTTTGCCTACCAATCTCAAAAAGAATATCAAAACAGAGGCTGCTGACATGGACATTGACATGGTGGGAGGACAGGATGTATTGGGGAGAACTGACTCTGTTCTGAATCGCAAAGACGAAGCCGGAAACCTCTCTCTTAATTATGGGGAAGGGACAGAGTTTCCCTTTGACATATTCCCTTTGAAGTCCGTCCAGGATTACTATAAAATTATGGACACGAAAATTGCCCCACCTGGTTTTGAAAGAGTCCATGAACTCAAGGATTCACAGCTTCTGAGCCTGAAGTCAAAGAGAACTAACTCTATTGAGAATCGTGAAGACAGACCTGGAAATCTTCCAATCAATTCTGGGGAAGGGGTGATACTTCAGAACACCTCTGAGAAGGCACAAGATAAGAAGGCCTTAACCACTACCAATGACAAACCATCTTTGCTTGCCGATCTTAGAAAGAGTGTCAAAAAATAGTTTCCTTTTGATGAATTTCCACTGAAGTCCGTCCAGGATTATCATAAAATCATGGACACAAAGGATGCCCCGCCAGGTTTTGAAGGAGTCCAGGAAGAGGAAAATTTGGAAAGTCTGAAGTTTAAGAGAGTTTATGACTTGTATTGAAGTGTCATCAGGTAGTGATATATACTTGTTAGCTCGTAGGAATCCCACTTAGCTTACACAAGAAATCTGATACTAGAGATGTACAGAAACCTGCTGACTGATTTAGATGATAGAAGTACAGAAAATGCTTGCTAACGTTCAGAATTATCAAATGGTCTGTCATAGTTTTCTAAAACCTTTTCAATTTTAATTCTTCAGTCTGTGTTTTGATTAACTTTTAGAGAATAACTTTTATGATTTATGAGGTAAATATGTGAGAGGAGTTTTGTGTCAATTTGTAAAAAAAAGATTCTAAAAATATAATTTTGTAGTTTTCTAAACATTCATTAGCTTTATTGTAGATGAAAGAATTTTAAGGGTGGCTTCACATCCTACATCCTGGACTACTGTGAGCCTGTGACTGGATGTTAACATGGTTAGAAATTTGTGCATTGGGGTATTAGAAAATATCGGAAAGTAGGGAATTCCTTTCACATGTGTTTAGCATCTAGAATGCTTTGTCAATATTTTGATTCCCTATTATCTTGATTAACGGGTATTTTTAATATAAAATTAAATGACTAAAATAATATTTTTTACAAATTTTTGAATCAATTTCACTGTGATGTGTGTGAGCCAATCGATTTAGGTGTGCCTGTGCCTGTGAATATAGATAAATGAGATATTTTATTATTTGAATATCACATTTTTAATGATTTTCTTATTTAGTGTCGGTCCCAAACATTGAAATCTATCAACGATTTGGTGACAATTTTTCATGCAAGGAGACTATAACATAATCTGTTTATAACAACTAAAGAACGATGATATTGAGGGAATTTGACTTAAATTTTAAATTCATATATAACTTAATATATATAATTTATTAAATTCGATGACCATAATTAAAATTCGAGTAATTTAGCTGTAGGCTATCCTTAAATTGTATCAGAATGATTAAAGGACACTAAAGATATTTATAATCTTGTGATAAAATGTATACTCACATTAAAAAATGGAAAATTTTTAAAAAAATACCATTTAAATTTTAAAATCCTAATAAATGATTTAACAATAAAATGATTTGTTATTTGTATTATTATTCTTGTTAATCTCATTAACGATTTTGTGAATGAGATTTTGAGGTTTAAAATGTATTATTTTAGAATTTTCTCCTAAAAAATACATGAAGATTAAAGTATTTATATTTTTCTTAATAAAAGATAAAGTAGTAAAGGTCAAAAAATTAAGAGATAAAGTAGTAAAATTCAGTAAAATGCCCAGAGATCTATAATTTAGGCAAGGCCTCAACGATAATCTCGTGAGCATTAGAATTAAAGTTTTGGTGTCCACGATTTTTAGATGAGGGCGTAGTTGAATCTTTAGAAGCAAAAGTGGCATGATTTTGCCTACGGAAAACCTGGTAAGAAAATAAAAAAGTAATACTTGTCCAAATAAAGACCTGCATTTCAAATTCAAAATCAGAAGTCTCCAAAATTTCTGGCATTCCTTGACCCTCGGTTGAACTCGCACTGCTCTTCAATTTCTCTCTCTATCTCTCTGTCTCACACAAAGAATCAGAGAGGGGCAAGATAGGGGCGGAGAAGTCTCGATTTCATGGATGCCGTAGCGGAGCTTGACAGCGAGAGTGGTAGCCACGGTCAACGGCGCGTGGGTTTGCTGTATGATGAGAGGATGTGTAAGCACTACACTCCAAACAATGATTACCATCCTGAGAACCCGGACCGGATTAGGGTTATTTGGAAGAAGCTCCAGGACGCTGGTATTCCTGAAAGGTAGCTTCTCATTTTCTTAAAATTTGCATCTTGCTTTTTTAGCCTATTGATATGAGTTGTTTTGTTCAACTCATCAAAGTTAAGTTTGACACCATTCTTCCGTGATGACAGCTGGCAAAATTAGGAACTATTTGACTTTGTTGGGTTGTTCATATTTTGCGTTTCAGAAAATAAATTATGCTTTGTTTTTTTTATTTCTTCTTTTCATTTCTTTGGTATGTGGCTCGCATTTTATAAGCCTTTAACGCCATCAATGATTTTTGACGAGCTGAAGTGCGGACTTGAATTGGAAGATGTAATAATTTATTTTCTTTTATCCACTTGCTGGTTTTACTGTGGGATGGGCATGACTTGCCCGATAAAGAAACGAGCAAGACCTTATCTGGGTTCTGTCTAATTTATGGCGAAGTTGCTGAAATTTGGAATGTTAGATTATGACCTAGTTTATTCTTAAAGTGATAATATTTCAATTTTCTTTTACGTAGTCTCAATAAATTTGGTGTTTTCCCTGTTCCAGATGTGTGGTTTTGGATGCTAAAGAAGCTGAAGACAGATATTTACTGTCAGTGCATTCAAAACTTCATGTAAACCTGATTAAGCACATCAGCTCAAAACTGTTTGATTCACGGAGGAATAGGATTGCAGCAAAATTGAATTCTATTTATTTTAACGAGGGTTCTTCAGAAGCTGCTTATCTTGCTGCTGGCTCTGTTGTTGAGGTAATGTTCATGAATGGTTCTCTTTGATGCAATCTCCCAGGAACCTGGCCAATGAGTGGAATGATAATACAGTTTTTTCTCCCATGGAATTACTTTCATTCCTGCCTGAATGGTTTTTTATGTCATAATTTTGCTTGAGGATTTGAATCCCTTAAATTATTCCAGGGATCATCCCAAAGTTCATGCAAAAAAGCAGTTGACTGAAAGAAACTGGTAAAAATTTCGGACTTTTTGTTGCTTTTCTTCCTGACAAAGGCTTTGATGTATAACAGCGAAGGGAAAGAGTCAATGGAAGGAATAGCGTTGGTGCTTAATCCTAAAGACGAGATAAACTTTATTCAGATTATTTAAGTCTAGTTAAAAGATTGATTAAATTAAATCTAGAAGACATTCTAGATATCCTAATAAAATATAATAATTTAAATAAAACAAAGAATTCTAGTTGTTTTAGGACAATAATACAACAATGCTGATTATGTTTCCCTTTAGGCTTTCTTTGATTATACCCTTGGACTTGTTGCTATAAGTAGAACCAGTACAGGCTGAATCTGTATGGGCCAGCCTGACATGTTTTTCCAATTTTAGCATTAAAACGAAGGAACTGAGCCTTTAGTTTCAATAACTCATGTTTAATAAGATTGAGTTATTTAAACAAGTTTAAACTTTTCACTGGATCGAATTCCTATCTTGGTTTTAATTTGTTTCATATGTGCAATTGATTGTAAATTTTAAATTTTTAATACTAATCATGGCACTTGCATTATATTAAAGCAACATCTGTATTTATATCTAATGAAACCCTAACAAACGGCGGTATTCATTAGTTATGAAGAGTGTGGCTTATTTCTTGAACTTTTTGCCACATACGGGACCGACCCTAGTTTGAATTAAATGAGTGTGTTTTCTTTTTCAATTTGTCCTATCTCTGTCTGTATAAAAAACTCGAGCCTGAACTAACAATGTTTTGAAACCTAGGTTGTTGAGAAAGTTGCAAGGAGGGAGTTGAATTCTGCTGTTGCTATTGTAAGGCCTCCAGGGCATCATGCAGAACATAATGAAGCCATGGGGTTCTGTCTGTTCAACAATGTGGCCATTGCATCAAGTTATCTTCTAGATAAAAAAGTGGGTATCACCCGTTATCATTTCTGTTATCACTCAATTTTTAGCTTTTAATTAGCCACTTGCTGTGAATTCCTAACCTCACATTTCATGTTTTGTCATGTGTATGACAGCCGGAATTAGGTGTGAAAAAAATTTTAATTGTTGATTGGGACGTTCATCATGGAAATGGCACTCAAAAAATGTTCTGGAATGATTCTCGCGTGTTATTCTTCTCTGTTCATAGGTATGATTATGAATATTTTTATTGGGCATCTTCGATTATTGCAATCAAACATAGATGTTAACTTAATAGTTTCATTGATTCAATAATATAGTCATGATAGGATGAATTGGTGGATCCTCTAATACTATACTAGTGCTTTGAGTCCATAAATGTTGGTTGGTATATATATAAACTGTACTGGACAGGATGGGGTTTTTTTCAATTTAGGCTTTTTAACACTTTGTCACATCACTTTAATGATTCATCCTGAGGTTTATAAACTTTTCTGCTCATTCAGGCATGAATTTGGGAGCTTCTACCCAGCAAATGATGATGGTTTTTACACTATGATTGGAGAAGGACCAGGTGCTGGGTTTACTATTAATGTGCCTTGGGAAAATGGGCGATGTGGTGATGCAGACTACCTTGCAGTTTGGGATCACATCTTGGTTCCTGTTGCCAAGGAATTTAATCCAGATATAATTATAGTATCTGCTGGATTTGATGCAGGTATACATTGGATAACTAAAATCTGATAATTTCTCTTATGTATTTTTTTCCTTGGCCCCTTTTTGGGATGTGCATTTTACTAGTATTCTTTGGTAAAACAATTGAAGTCTTATGCTATATTTGGAAGATAAGAATGAAAAGGGAATGTGAATGAAATTTTTGAATCTTTGGTTCAAGTGATTCCCATTTTATGGGTTTGGGCACCTCACATTGCCAACATGATGGAAAGCAATCTCATTCTTGGGAATACAACAACAACAAAGCTTTTATCCCACTAGGTGTGGTCGGCTACATGGATCACACGACTCTGTTGTGCTCTATCGAAAACCAAATCTTTGGATAGACTATTAACTAAAAGATCCCACTCTATAACCTTATTGAGTGTTTGATTTGGTCTTTCTCAACCTCTTTTTACAAGACTCCATACTGCTTGATCAATCCTCCTCACCGGCACATTCAATGGCCTTCTTTAAACATGTCCATATTACCTCAAACGATTTTCTACCATTTTTTCTTCTATGGATACCACTTTAACTTGTTCGCGCATATGATCCTTATGAATCACTCCCAATTCATGATGAAAATATACCCTTACGCCCTCATTCAGTTTAATGCTTGCAACAACTCGGATATAATACTACTCCTCACTCATTTGATTTGATGCCTGGAGGACAGTTGGTAATAGTAAAGATGGTATTCTTAGCATTATAGGCATCAAAAGCTGTGATATTTTTTATTTTCTGAATCAATTATTAATATTATATTAAAAATTTCAGTAGATTAAAATGTTGAAAAGTGAACATTTTAATATTTTTACACTAGAGAAATTGTAGTCATTGGTCCAGCTTTATTTCCATTCATGTATTTTTTTTCCATCCAAGCAAATTTACAAATGAAATAGCATTCCTTTTCTATGCCAAATGAAATATAGCTAGAATAAGGATCCATTGTTAGAACCTGGAAAATAGGAATAGAAATAGGGGAAAGGGAAAGAGAGAGAAGAGGAAATCTAGAACCAGAATCTGTAATTCTAGATGAATAGGGAGTTAGAAGAGAAACGAAGAGGGAAGAAGAGAGAGGCTAGAACCAGAATCTAGTTCTAGGGTGAAAGAGGAGAAAAGGCTAGAGCCAGAATCTGAAACTCTAGTCAAAGAGGAGAGGGAACAGTTTTACTGAACAATACTTTATTTATTCATCCATATCTTTGATAGGGTACAAGCCTGATATTTATAGCCTTATACACTAACTACAAATAATTGCTCTTTCTTAAACATACAATAACTGACACTATCTTAAAATAACTGATATAGGACACTTAAAATAACTGACATAGGACATTTATGATGGCTAATACAGCGTCACATAATAGACATAAAACATAATACTAATAGAGGGTGCTGGTTCCTATCATCCATACTCGGCATATGAATTGGGAGTGATTCGATTGTTCTTGCTAATTATTTATCCATCATAAATTTTCATAATATTATTATTTTAATGTTACAGCTGTTGGTGACCCTCTGGGAGGATGTCGTGTCACCCCATATGGTTATTCAGTTATGTTGAAAAAGGTTGATTTTCAGATATTGACTCACATTTCCTTCTTTTATCTGTTTATTGTAATTTGTAATGTTTATTCCTTTTTAAAAATACCTAGTGTTATGTGGGCAATTGCAACCATGGTTATTTCTTGATACCAGCATTTGAAATCATAACTGCATAAAGGCTTTTCAAGGCTTACAATGAGGACCAAATTTACTGGCAAATGTGGCAATTTCTTTGTTAACCTATACTTTTCCGATTTTATATTTTTTCCCTTTCCTTGTTCTATCATGAATTGCGATTCTTTCTTCAATTGATATTAATTTTTTTCTTTGTAAATGTTTTTTCTATTAACTTTCAAATTTGAAAAAAACATTTATTATGCTTTTCACTGTATTATGCTTATTGACTGTTACATATTCTCTTTTCTGTAAATTCCAGTTGATGAATTTTGCTCAAGGTAGGATTGTGCTGGTGTTAGAAGGAGGATATAATCTTGATTCAATAGCAAATTCAACGCTTGCTTGTGTGGAAGTTTTACTAGAAGAGAAGTCTATTACAGGATCCTTGGAGGCCTATCCATTTGAGTCTACATGGCGTGTGATCCAAGAGGTAATAATATTTCCTCCTTATTATTCCTTCAAATGTGAGGAAAAAGAAAATTTGGGGAGTAGAGATAATTAGGTAGAAGTATCTCCTTAGCTCAGGTGTTGTGTTGAGGTAAGAATGTAAATGTTGTAAGGCCTCTGCTGATTCATATAATCTCCATTTCTCTCCCTCCATTTCTAGCTTGGGCTTTTTGTTATTAAGGGTTCAGAGTAATTTGTACTAGGGATTCTTTCCATGCTAAAGGTATGTGCATTTATTACAGGTCCGCCAGCAATTAAGTCCATTCTGGCCAACACTTGCCAGCAAGTTACCTGAAAATTTGATTTGTCAAGCAGCACCACCTCTGGTAACCCTCTTTTCATTCTTGTGCCCCATTTCTTGGTAGTTGGTTTAGCCAATACATTGTCACAAGCGAATTTAAAAATAATTTTTAATAAGAATTGTTTTGAGTTTTAATTATTCTTGTGTAATACTATATATTTACGAACTGCATCATTAATATAAATAGACTCTCTTTTATGTGAAGGCTGATTATTATGAAATATCTCCAAGTTCATTTTGTAGTGAAGAGTTGTATTGGCTTTTTATTTGTCAGCTTCTGATGGCATGCATAATTTGAGATCAAAGTTGAGTTTTCATTGGAAAGCTATCAATGCTACTTTCTCTGTAAAGTCCGATTGAAGATGAACTTGTCATTCATATAAATACCTCTTTTGGACCATAAAATCTTTTTCCCCCTTTTGACATGCCATACTGAACATTTTTGTCATGCTCTATTGCTATAGTTGTGCATCTGTCTTTCTTGTATCCTTGCTTGAACATGTGTCTGTTTCTTGCTTAACATATTATCTGCTACCGTATTCTCTCATCCTTAAATATCTCTGGCAATAATTATTGGCCATTATAGATTACTCTAATCTCAAGCTCTGACTCTGAGACGGAGGATGATAAGGGTGCAAAGATTGCTGAAAATCTGGAAAAGCTGGTTCAGAGTGTTATAGAGCCCCTCTCCAAGCTGAATGTTGATGTAGATACTCATGGTAAACTCTATGATTAATCAGGGACCTCCCCTCCCCACTCTCACATGTTCATCAGTTGACAAGCCCTGTACTTTATGCAGATAAACCAACTTCTGCTGCTTATTCATGGCGGTCAGAACTTTCAAATATTTTCATATGGTATGCCTCATATGGATCAAATATGTGGAAATCAAGATTTTTGTGCTACATAACAGGTGGAAAGGTAATGCAACCTTCTGATAGGTACCGACTAATAGTAATACAGCACAGAACCCAAGAAACAACAACCTCATACAATGATAAAGTCTAATCCTAGGAAAAATAAAGCATACTAGGTCTGCTAATCACAGAAATAGGGAGAGGGCTGTAAGTCAACGACTAGACACTCATTAGGCATTTGTGTCTTTAGATTGACTCTGTTTCAGTTTCCTTCTGTATGTTTTCTTGGCAAATTCAAACTATCATTACCCTCCCCTAAAAGCTTCACCTTGTCCTCAAGGGGAAAATCAGGAAATTGTTGAGCAATGGTGGATGCTTCTTCCCATGAGTTGTTGATTTCTGGTAAATCCTTCCATTTGATTAATACTTCCAGCTGGCCATTCGGCATTCTGCTTGTTCTGCAAATATCTTGGGGCTGCACTTGCAATTCCATTTGCTCCGTAAGTGTCTCAGGAAAAATGGGAGTTACCAAAGCCGGATGGACCGATTTTTTTAAGTTGGAAACATGAAACACTGGGTATACTTGGGCTGTTGGGGGAAGCTCTAAACGATAGGCAACTGTGCCAATTTTTTCCAGTATCTTAAACGGTCTATAAAAGCGAGGACTTAGCTTCTCATTAACTCGTTTGGCTAATGTTCTCAATCGGTATGGCTTGCTTCTGACATATACTAAGTCACCTACTTCCGGCTACACATCCCGCCGATGTTTGTTTGCTTGTTTCTTCATTTGCTCCTGAGCCTTGGCTAGATTGTCCTTCAATGTATCAATGATGGCATTTCTCTCTTGGATATGCCTATCCACTGCATCAATTGCTGAAGGTTCATCTTGTAACTTCAGAAACGTGGGCGGATCACGGCCATAAACTGCCTTGAATGGTGTCATGTGGGTTGCTCCATGATAAGAGGTATTATACCAATATTCGGCTCAAGAAAGCCACTGAGCCCACTGATTTGGCTTGTCACTGGTAAAACAACGCAAATAAGTTTCTAACCCCCTGTTCAACACTTCTTTCTGTCCATCGGACTCAGGGTGATAAGCCAAGCCAAGACATAATTGTGTTCCTGCGTGTCTGAATAATTCCTTCCAAAAATGGCTCACAAATATTCTATCCTAATCTGATCCAATAGTTTTTGGAAAGCCATGTAGGCGTACCACTTCCCTTGCAAATAGATCTGCAACTTCTTTAGCTGTGAATGGATGCGTGAGCGGTAGGAAATGTGCATACTTAGTGAGTCGATCAACTATTACCAAAATAGTGTCATACCACATGGATTTCGGAAGGCCGGTGATGAAATCCATGCTTAATGTCTTCCCACACTCCCTGGGGAATTAAAAGAGGCTGCAACAAGCCAGCTGGTGTAAGGGCTTGATATTTATTTCTCTGGCATACCTCGCATCTTGCCACGTATTGCTGGGCGTCTTTCTTCATTCCTTCCCAATAAACCACGTTGGAAAGTCGCTTGTAGGTTCTTAGATAACCCAAATGACCTCCCATGGGGGAGTCGTGATACTCTCGAAGTAACAGCGGTATCCTGGCAGAATTTATTGGCAGCACCAACCTGCCTTTATAGTGCAGACATCCCTTAACCAAGCTGTATCCTTCAGCCCCTTCCCCGTTTGAGATCAGCTTTTGTACCACATGACTGAGTTTGGGGTCTGCTTGAATTTCTCTGTCCAATTCTTCCAAATCTGCACACTGCCAAAGGGAGAATCCCCTCATTTCCAGCAGTTCCAGAGATTCCTCTTGTCTAGATAGTGCATCAGCAGTCCAATTCTCCCTCCTGGGCTTATATTTTATCTCAAAGTTGAACCCCAACAGCTTCGACACCCACTTGTACTGATTTTCTTCTAAAATCCGCTGCTCCAACAGATACTTTAATGCCTTTTGATCTGTCCTAATGACAAACTGCTACCCCCATAAATAGTGTCTCCATTTTCTTATTGCCACGACAATGGCCATAAGCTCTCTCTCATAAACCGAACATTGTTGGGCTCTATTAGATAGCTTTTGGTTGTAATAAGCTATGGGTTGACCTTGCTGCATCAATACTGCCCCAATTCCTGTGCCTGGAGCATCTGTTTCTAACTCAAAGGGGATGGTAAAATCAGGCATGGCCAGTACCAGTACTTGTGTCATTGCGGTTTTGAGCTGTTCAAAGGCTGTGGTTGCTTCCTGTGTCCATTTGAAGCCATCCTTCTTGAGCAATTCTGTCAAGGGCCGTGCTATCTTGCTATAGTTTCAGACGAACCTTCTATAGTACCCGGTCAGCCCCAAGAACCCTCGTAGTGACTTGATATTCTTAGGTAATGGCCACCTAACCATGCTCTCAATCTTTGCTGGATCTGCCTGAACCCCTTCCTTCGAAATGATGTGGCCAAGATATTCAATCCATGGTTGTGCGAAGTTGCATTTCTTTAAGTTTATCACTAGCTATTGTTCCATCAAAACAAATAACACTAGCTCTAGATGTTGCATATGAGTGTTAATATCGCTGCTATATATCAGTATATCGTCAAAGAAAACCAGTACAAACTTTCGCAAGTATTCCCTAAATATATTGTTCATTAGAGATTGAAAAGTGGAAGGGGCATTAGTAAGGCCAAAAGGCATCACCTTGAACTCATAGTGACCCTCATGTGTCTTGAACGCGGTCTTGTGTTCGTCCCCTGCCCTTATGCGGATTTGGTGGTACCCTGATTTTAAATCCATCCGTGAGTAGGCTGCAGATCCCTTCAATTCATCGAGTAGCTCGTCGATAGCAGGTATAGGAAATTTATCGAGGATGGTTATCTTGTTCAAAGCCCTGTAACCCACGCAAAATCGGCAACTCCCATCTTTTTTTTTACCAGTAGTACCGAACTGGAGTAGGGGTTGGTGCTTGCTTGAATTATCCCTGTAGTGAGCATATCTTTGACCACAATTTCTATCTTATTCTTCTGGTTATGGGGATACCTATGGGGTCGGATGTTAGGAGGCTGCTCCCCTGGTTTGATCACCATTGCATGGTCTTGCGGTCTACGTGGCGGTAGGGAGCCTGAACTTGAGCACACTGTGGCATATTTAGCTAGTAATGCCTAAATGTTGGTTGGCAATTCTGGGTCGCCCCCATGCTCTTGAGTAATTCACTTGTATTCGAGTAAATATCCATTGCCCTGTTTTTTGACTGATCGGAGTAGTGCTTTCAGGGATGCCTAGGTTCGGGCAAGCGTGGGCTCTCCTTGCAAACACACGATTCCCCTTCTTGCCAATCCGCATAGTCAGCTGCCCCCAATTCACTTTGACTTCGCCTAGTGATTTCAGCCACTCAACTCCCAGCACCATATCGACACCGCTCAGAGGGAAAGGATAGAAAGTCTGAGTCACTTCTAGTTTCTGAACAGAAAACTTCAGATCCTTATATCTATGTTTACGCCGGACTGAGTATCCGTCGCCGACGGTGACCTGATATTCAACGACTTCTTCCATCTCCAAGGGTGAGTTACTCAACAGCTTCTCAGATATGAGGTTGTGAGTCGCGCCACTATCAATCAATACCACTACCTCTTGTTTCCCCATCGTCCTCTTACCTTCATCGTGTGATTATCCCCAAACCCAGCCATTGAATTGAGTGATAGTCGCATCCCCGTAGCCGTCTTTTCTTTCTCGTCGTGTTCCCCATCCGTTATACTAGTCTCTAGTCCCCCCCTCTTCTTCGCGTTCAGCCTCCATTTCCAACATGATAAGGTGTAGATTCCTGTTTTTGCACAGGTGGCCTGGACTGTATTTGTCTCCACACTTGAAGCAGAGACCCAGTTCCCTCCGTCGGGCAATTTCGGCGTCAGAGAGTTAGTGGGATCCTCCCATGCAGCTGTGCGTCAAAGATCCAACCGAGTGGTTGGATGCCTTGGATTCAGAGTACTGATTTTCTGATTTTCGCACTGGCTCGGTGTTAACCAGCGTTGTCGTGGAAGTGAATCCCCAGGTGGGTTCGGGTACAGGTGTGACCCCGCGAGGGAAGTGGTTGGGTCAGTCCGGGTCGGATGCCCGAGTGACCACGCTGACCTGGTGCTACCCGAATACGCTTTTCTTCTTCTAGTATCTGTATTTTCTCATTAGCGCTCAGGGCCTTCTTAATCAGGTCGTCTACTGTCTTTACCTACGTCAACTTTAGTTCAGCTTGTGTCTTAGGTTTCAGCCCATAGAGAAAGGCTCTGATCAAGCAACCTTCGGAAGCATCCTTCAATGGTATGGTAAGTCTCTCGAACTCTTCTACGTATTCTAGTACAGCCCGTTCCTGTCAAAGAGCGAACAACATCTGGTAATCCCCGCTAGTTGTGAGGAGTGAAATCGCTCTAGCACTTCCCGCTTGAACTCCTCTCAATTGTTTATAAGCATCCTTTTTTCTTTCCACTGGTACCAGCTGAGGGCTCGGCCTTCTAGGCACACTATACCAGCCCCAAGCTTCTCTGAGTCACCGATGGAGCTTACCTGAGAATACCGCTCAATGCGGAAGAGCCACCCTAAGGGGTCTTCACCATTGAACATTGGTAACTCCAACTTGCGGTACTTCCAAACGTCCTTTTCCTTGTCCCCCACACTGGAAGTGTCGTCCTCCGTTTTCTCTTCATCGGTTTCAGGTACGTGAGGTCCATCAGCGTCGGGTTTCTTTTTCCTTGCTGCACGTTCTTTCAGTATTAGCTCCCTCATAATGTTCATGGCTGTGGCTAGTTTCTCCTCCTCCTTCAACCCTGCCACCATTAACTTCATCTCGCTCATGTCCTCGGTCATTCGTTCCATCTTACTGCCTTGGAAATATCACCGCTCTGATACCAAAATGATAGGTACCAACTAATAGTAATACAAGAAGATGCTGAATGATATAATATTTGATTAGAAAGCAATATTCTTCCAACTCAGTGGGGGAAGGAAGTTACAATCACACAACAACACACTCGCTCTCAACTGATCCTGACCTAGCAATTCGAAAGGCTGGTGCTCTCCTACTTCTCTCTTCCTATTCCATTCCCCTCTTGCCTCTCCCACAATCAGCTAAATAGGCAGAACCGTTATACAGCACAGAACCCAATAAACAACAACCTCGTACAATGATAAAGTCTAATCCTAGGAAAAATAAAGCATACTAGGTCTGCTAATCACAAAAATAGGGAGAGGGCTGTAAGTCAACGACTAGACACTCAGAAGGCATTTGTGTCTTTAGCTTGACTCTGTTTCAGTTTCCTTCTGTACGTTTTCTTGGCAAATTCAAACCTATCACCTTCCAATTTATTTTATTATCTATGCAATTCTGAAACAGATGATAGGCTTTTAACTCATCTTAATAATTCCACTGCAATGCAGCTAGTTTTATGGTAGTTCAAGCAGAGAAAGGTTTAGTAACAGTAAACCACTATAGGAGCTTTAGCCTTTTTCTTAAACGGTCAATGTCAAATTGATGTCAAGGGAAATATTCAAGCCCTGAAACTCTATTGTTTTGCAAAAAGGGTTGGGCTTCTTATAGCTGACAAGACAGTCTTGTATTTCCATGCTCTAGATTATAAAGAAGCATCAATTTTTTTTTTTCATGATTTGTTGAATAAATTTTCCACCTTCCATGCATTTTCGGGTTCTGGAGTCTATATCCTTTGAGACCTTTGTAACTGTTATCTACTTTTTATGGGGATTTTCGAAATGATAATCAGGTGGAAGGTATGCAATTGCAATGTTCTGGTGCCATGGATACAAATCCACCGAGGGAGATCCTGTGGAAAACATTCCCTTGCCGTCTGTTTTTCGGTCGTGATTCCTCATATACATGGGGTCCTGGAGGGTTTGCTTTCATTGATCCCGAAAGGAGCCATGAGGACAACACTTACATGTGCCTGTACAGAATTTCGTAAGTGAACTGACCAAGCTCTTTTTTGTTGCTGTTCTAATCTCCTGTTGCAGAAACTGTATCCAGCTTAATGATGGAGCAATGGCATTGTCAAATCTGTTTTATGGTTTTCATATATATAGAATGGAGCTTATGGATGTTCTATTCCATGTTTATCGCAGACTTGAGCAGTTTAATGATCTTTTACTCCTGGAAAATAGTCTAAGCCATAATGTTAGTTCTCCCTTGTTCGACACAACTGCCCTGAATGATACCACTAGCAAGGAATTTAATTCCCAGGAGGTTATCAAGGTACTCTTTTGGACGCTTGGGCCCCTTTTTTCTTAAATTACAGATGTCGGTGAATTTTTTATTTATGATTTTGATCTGCGGCCTTTGTCATGACTTTGCCATTATGTTTATGTCTGCTGTAATACATTGCTCCTTATGCAGGATGGTTGGTATGGTAATGTTGTATATTTGGGCGAGGAGCAGAATATCCCAATTCTTACCATGACGTGAGTAAACATACATTGGTGACTTATCACTAATTCATTTTGACTTTAGCTTGATGTTTATATTATCTTTGATTTCAAACAGGTGTTCACATTCTAATATTGAAAGCTTCAAATCTGGGAAGCTACCCTTGCGTGTCCCTAGCAAAGCTTATGCCAACACCTTAACAAGAGGCTTGGTGGAAGGAGAACAGCTTTCTGAGGCGGAAGCTATTGCTTACATTGATGCTGCTGCTGCTAAACCTTTATAAATGACAGATTATCATGTCATTGCCTTTTGGTGTAAATATTTTAGACCTGTGACCCTTTCTACCAAGTCCGTAAAAAATTGTTAGGTGTGGATGGTTTGGTCCATCTTTTATTTTTTCGGACGGTTTTAGGACATGATCCCTCAAATGTTGAGGCGGGCGGGGTTTACTATGAACGTGGAGATAACTATTATTGGATGTAAACTAGGAGTGTTGTGCTCTGGCACTCAAGATGGAAAAGGTTTTGGTTGGTCTCACAGGAATTTGAGAAATCAAAATGCAGCCTTCATACATGTCCTGAAAAAACTAATTAGTCCTACCTACTTGTAAATAAAAAAAATTGACATGGAAATGCAGAAGTTAAACTTGTAAATGAAAACAAATAAGTTGTTGGTTGTGGTGATAAGTAGCTTCACCCCATATAAAGAATAACATAAATTTAAATTTTGGGAAGCGTGTTTCTTGATAGAGATAAAAATAATTTGTTCTTTAAGCCTCGTAAAAGGATTAGTTTCCCTTGATCTAATCCTTTTATTAAACCATTGATGCAAACATTTCCCTGTCGTACATTTTGTCTTGCCATAGCTTTATATTTTTGTAGTCTCCAATTTTTCTTGTTATATATCAAATTTCAAAATTATATATGAATTATGCATTAATTATTTAAAGAACATCACTATATTTTTCTGGGCAATAAGTACTTCACTCTATCTAGTTTAAATATTTACTATCAATGTTTTTCTTTTAAAATATATTAAATTTTTTGCACTAATTATTTTAGTGAAAAATCACAAATCCTTACAATTTTTCTTGGTTACAAAATCCTTACGGACTCTATTAGAAAACTGCTTATTGTTCAGTTATTTGACATCCTCTATGCTAAAGGATCATGCCTACAAGTCAATGTGCTCGTTTGGAATAATAATTAAAGTTTTTAAAAATAGTTTTTTCAATCATAATTTACAATATAAAAAATAAGTATGTGAGAGGAGTGTTGTTTCAACTTACGTGCATAAACACTTAATGTCTATAAAGAATGAATTTTTAACCAATAAAGTTAAAGTAGACATGATTCCATAACCAATTTTCCAGTTTGGCCAACCAAGAAGTAATTTTATTTAAGGAAAATTATATTTAGGTACCAGACAAAAAAAAAAAGAATAAAAAATGGTCCATTGAAATATCAAAATTGTCAAAAAAGTCTTGGGACTTTTTTGCAATAAATTCCAATCATAAACTTATTAATAGACGTTCATGGAATTGTCAATGGACGCTTCTAAACTTGTCAATGAGTGTCCCTAGATTTGTCAATGACGCGCCTATGGACTTGTTAACAGACGGCTATAGACTTATCAGCGGAATTATAATTTATTATAAAAAAGTCTCATTAATTAGTTTGAGATTTCAAAGGACTATTTTTTATTATTTTTTTTCTTTTATCTGGGACCTGAATGTAATTTTCCTTATTATTTTTGGGTTAATAGTATATTTGAATGGTTAAGTTCATTTTCATTTTGATCCCTCAAATTTTATTCACTTTAAAATTTTGATCTTTATAATTAAGGTCATTAAACACGAACTGGCCACTGAACCAATCAAGATAAAAGGTCAAAGGTCAATAGGTTAGATATGAGTCAAATCGAAGCTAACCTGAACCAAACTAATGAGGAAATGAATATTTTAAAGTTGTTAATATAAAATTATAAATAAAAAATGAATTAAATTATTTTTTAAATAAAAAATACTGAAACAATCAAATCGGTCAAACTAGATTACTTAAGGTGACCGATTCACCTGTTTTTAGCTCAAACCTGCCAAAGATTTCATAACTATGCTTATAATTTAATGAAACCCGAATCATTTTATCTTTCCTCAGACCAAAACTCATAATTCAAAATATGAGGGAGCAAATGTATTAAGCCTTTATTTTTTCCATAGGTGTAGAGAAAATAACCATACGAATTTATCGGACCCTAGGGGCCGACGTCCGAGGCCCCAGGCGCACCCTCAAGTGCCAGAACCTAGCAAGCCACTGAACATTTACAAGCGCAAGCAAAAGCTAGTTTAGTCACCATTCACACCTGTTTGATCTACGTAGTCCCCGCTAGGGTTTCATTACTCCGATCACCAATTGACGGCAATGGCGATGGCTGCTCTGCGACGGGAAGGGAGGCGCTTGGCCCCTCTCATCCCTCCCCAACCGTTGACCGCTCTCCGATCCTCCCTCATATCTGAGTACGATCTCCCATCCTTTCTCTTAAATCTGATGCCTATTCTCTCTTGCTTGCCCTACTGGTGTATTCTGCTCTCCCTTACTTCTTTGACAATTCGTTTGATAACCGAGGAAGATTGGAAAATGGAAGGAGAGTCATTGCGCGGATGCGGCACTTGAAATTTTTTTTTTCTATTTTCCTTTTACTTTGGAAAGTTAAATAATCACCTCTCCATAATGTTGGCAAGCTCTTTGATTTTGTGTTTTAAATTAGTTAAAACTGGGCTTAATTTGCAGTATTCTGGCTGTTGATGGAAAATGCGGCAGGTCTTGAACAAGTCCCCGTTGCGCTTGTATTTCACGCTGATAAGTGTGTGGGTTGCCATTCACTTTTATCTTTAATTCTATTTGATTGTCTAGAATAGGATAAAAGGATCTTCACTCTTGAAGCTCCGAAGATATGGTTTCATTTTCGTGAATTCAGTGCGTAATGTCATGTATTTGAAAGCACATGCTTTCATATTTTTCCATGCTGTAGAAAGAAATGGACTCTTTCTTCATTCTTGTTATTGCACTTATGTATGCCATGTCTACCCTGTTCGTTTCCATATCATCTAATTTTATTGAGTTGACAGGGAGCAAGTTCCCCAGGGTGTGCGCTCTATTTCAACTCAAATAGGTAGGACCCATTTTATCTTCTATATGCTGTCTAACAACACTGTTGTGGAGTTTCATTCCTGCTTTCTTCTGTAAGATCTAAGGCCACCTGACAGATGGACTTTATATTTTGTGGTTTCATGAAATATTGCAGTCAGAAATCGGATGAAGAGTGTGAAGAATATTCAGAAAATTACAAAGGCAATGAAGATGGTTGCAGCTTCAAAACTGCGGGCTATTCAAACTAGAGCTGAAAATTCTCGTGGCCTATGGCAGCCGTTCACTGCACTTTTGGGTGACACTCCCAGTATGTTGTCCAACATTGTTTCAAAATTCATATGTGGCGATTTATGCTTGCCTCTTATTTGTTTTTATGCCTGTTTTGCTTCTCTCGATCTTATACAATAGTTTACTCACTCGTGTGGTGCCTTCAATTTAGCAGTGTGTGGTTTACGAAGCATTGATATGTTTAAAATGGTCATAATGGTGTCCTTTATTCGTCAAACATGACGGAACACTTCTAAATGTTCTTGGATGCTGCATATTTTGTCACATTGCAATGTCCAGTGCACTGTCTTATATACTTGTTAGTTGTCAGTGTCTTGCCTATTACAAAATGTGGCAGAAGCGTGTACATGTCAATGCTTCATTTGCATTTTATGAATTAACTATTGCATTTGCTTATGTAAGAATTTTTTTGTGCCCTATGTCTCATCATTCACCATTCCTCTTCTGTTTCTATGCTTAGGTGTTGATGTGAAGAAGAATGTTATTATTACTGTTTCTTCTGACAAAGGTCTATGTGGTGGAATCAATTCTACCGCTGTCAAGATGAGCAGAGCTGTGCACAAACTGAACTCTGGTAAGTTCTGCGACAAATTGCACTTTTTTACGTCATTACTTATTATTATATATAAATCTTTGGATACAAAAATATCATATTATGGTTAATGACTTGCTCATTCTATCACTTTTTATAGTATTATAGCAAATAATAATAATAATAATAATAATAATAATAATTTTTTAAGAGATTTCATTATTATATTCGGACATCCATATAGCTAAAGGTTCTTGTCAATCACATGTGCCCTTCATTGTTCATTGATATTATTTCAATATCTTTAATATTGAATGTTTATATGTATGCGCATGCGTGTTGCATCTTATAAGTATCTTTTACTTTTTTATTTTTCTTAAAAAAATTAACTGTATCTCTGTATCCTTATTGTGTCATATCTTGTAACTATGTTTCATAAAATGACTATCCATTGGTGCTCGCCAGACCTCTGTAGTGGGTTGCTGCTTTTGGCCATCTGGATAGCTGTTACAGCAAGATGTGTCATTGTGTTTATTCCTTTCTTTTTCCTCCCCTATTTTTTTGTTAATCTATGTCGCCTGAATTCCGGCTGTTGAGTATGAAAAGTGCATGGTTATGGGATATGGTCAATTTTGAAGTTTTAAAGTTTGATGTGGATACATCATCTTATATTCTATAATTATATTAGAACTAGAATTTTCATAATTAAGTGTTTAAAATCAAAAAGTAGAGTTATGTATTCATAAAGTCCAATGTTCATATTGACAAAGACTTTTAGTGTTAAGTACATAATTATTTAAAATGAGAAGGCCCTTACCTTTTTGGACTAGAGCTCAAGTTAGGGTATGAGAAAGTAAGAAACATTCGAACAAATGTACTGACACAGATAATTTGTGTATTGATTTTTTCTTATTTAGTTATCTGTAGAGTTGGAATTTTGGTAAGAAATAAATCTATTTTTCCGCCTTTATCTTTGCACTTATTGCTATGAAACTATGCTGTTTTAGTCACGCCCTGGTTCCACATGTTTTCTGTGTCCTGGGTCCTAAATGATTTTGCTTACTCTTTATTATACTTTTATTAACTGCCATAGGGCCTGATAAAGAGAGAAAGTATGTCGTTTTGGGAGAGAAAGCTAAGGCTCAATTGGTACGTGACTCAAAGAAAGACATTGAGATAATCTTAACTGAGCTGCAGAAAAATCCGCTAAATTATACCCAGGTTAGTGCTTGTCCATTTTTATAAGCCCCATGTTTTGCATTAATTTTCTTGTTGGACTCTAGATGCTCGTTGAACTGACTAGTGTTTGAATAGTTACAGTAGAAGAGGGAAGAGAATATGGAACGGTCATTTCATATTTTGATTGGCAGTTACCTTGAAGGAGAAATTGAGATAATGATGGATAACAGTATAACATTATTGTGTAAACTAATCTCTGTACGTTGATATGCTTACAGTTTGTATTTTCATTCTTTCGGAGTTAGTTTCTCTGGTGAACTTCCAACATGATTTGTTCAAAGTGAACATTGGAACTTCAATAGGACCGTGATTATCACTATTCACTAAATGAATGTGAAGTATGGACAAGTGGCTCAAATAACCTTACTCTACAACAAATTTAAACCACCACATCCCCACACTCAAGTGCCATAATTTGTAGTACTTAATTTTTTATTCTTTTCATCTGTTATCCACTTACCAAAAAACTGGCATTGTTATTTTTCAACAAATAAATAGATAAAAAGATGCTAAACTGCATTATTCAAATTATTCATGCGCCACAAAAATTATTTGGGAGGAGCTCTTACTACCTGATCAATTATTGGGTTTATTTAGTATTTCATTCTATTTTCCTTTTTTGGTTGCTTCCTGGTTTTGGCGACCACCTATGTTTAACTCATGTATGGTGTGTCCAAGGCAGTAATTTTTATTTTTATTTTCATGCACATATGCGTTTGTCATACATGTTAGTGTCAGTGTCCAATATGCTCAAACAGTAGGCATTTTTTTGTGCCTTTTAAATAAGATGTATTTCTAATGCACACTCATGAATTCTCCCGTGTTACACTTTGTTGCATTTTCAGGTCTCTGTCATTGCTGATGATATCTTAAAGAATGTGGAGTTTGATGCCTTGAGGATTGTTTTCAACAAGTTCCAATCAGTTGTGTCATTTTTGCCTACCATGTCAACCATATTATCTCCTGAGGTACTAAAGTTTATTAAATGATATATGTTTTGCTGTAGAATATCATATGGTATTCGTAGATTCCCAGTATCAGTTCGCACACTTCTTATTTGGTTTGGTTTCCCCACTTACATATATGCCTCTTGAACTTATTTTTTAATGTGATTTTCTTTAATGTGATGCTTTTTTGTCTTTCCTTCCCTCTGATGTAGTTAAGTAATTCAACTCTTGTAGATTGTGGAGAGAGAGAGTGAATCTGGGGGAAAGCTTGGAGAATTGGACTCGTATGAGGTGGAAGGTGGCGAGACTAAGTCAGAAATACTTCAAAATCTGGCTGAGTTCCAGTTCTCTTGTGTGAGTGCAACTTCTTAGAGCCTGTTGAACTTTTCCACTGCTTCCAAAGAGTCACGCAATTCATTTAGATTGATCTAATCACCTTACATGTTTCCAATTTAAATCGGGTTGTTAGAATGAGAATGCAACAGGAAGATATACTGATACGCCTTAATTTTGTGAGCACATGTGCACTCTAAATCCCTCAGGAATTTATAATCTTTAACGTCTTTTGTGGTGATTAAGGAACTTCGTTTCTGGTTTTGTTTTTGATATACTTCTCTGGCATTTTCGTGTCACGTAGTGTTAATAAACTCAAGTCCATTTCTGTCTTAAGATAATGTCTATTTTATATGTTTCACTTGGGACGATATTTGGGTGTTATAGGTCCTTTTCAATGCGGTATTAGAGAATGCTTGCAGTGAGCAAGGAGCAAGGATGTCTGCTATGGACAGTTCTAGCAGAAATGCTGGAGAGATGCTTGACCGCCTCACCCTCACCTATAATAGGTCTCTCTCTCTCTCTCTCACGTCTTCACACTTAGAATTTGTTGATATCTTCGTCTGTCGGAATTAATTACATTGTTACTCTAATGTGCTTTTCATACATGTTTACAGCTTGGTCTGACTGATTTCTGTTCTGTAGAATAATTGTGATTGATCTCTTGCTTCATTTTGTGGCAGAACACGTCAAGCATCCATTACCACTGAATTGATTGAGATTATCTCAGGAGCATCAGCTCTAGAAGGTTGATCAGTGGGAGGATAATTTTGCTAGTCTGTTTGATGATAACGAAATAAGGATATTGTCAGTGGGTTATTTTTGTGATGCATTTGTGCACTCTCTTGTTCATCTGTAATAAATATAATTACTGCAGGATGATGCCCTCTTCCTGGGATTCATGGTCATATATTTCAACTTGTATTTTTTTTTTTTTTTGAGATAAATCATGTCTCCTTTTACCTTTAACGACTTATTGACAAATTATGTAAACTATGAAACCTGAATGAGCGTTTATTTCACTTATATTAACTGGTCATTTGAGGCCATTGTGATTTTAGGAACCTTTGGATTAGAATTCGTTCTATTATGTATTTTATTTGGACGTCAGAAACCATTTACATTTTTAATATGGTGGAATTATAAAGTTTAGTTTAATTTATTTAAAAAATTTAAGGCAAATGTACTGTTCCTTTATTCGAAAATCAGCAAAACTTCAGTTATTCTGTTTTAATTCAAAAGCTAAATGGCTGGTTGTCAACCTTGGGCTGACTTGTGGAGTTATTATATATGTTTGAAATAGTGATTGTAAAAGTGATTTTTTTTAATCTGACTTTTAGGTAAAAATCTGATTGTGTAATGTAATTTATGTTTAGATTGACAGTTGTATAAGTGATTTTTGTAAAAATAGAATTTAAATAAATTAGAATTCTCATAGATAATATAAATAAGTGCCTTGGGAACTCATTAATGGGATAAAAAAGATCATTTGGACTTAAAAGCTCATTTAATATGTATGAGGAGTGTTTGAAAACTTATATGGGAACAATGAGCTTTTGAAAAAAAAAAGAGTTTTTTAGATAAGCTCATTAGAAGAAAAACCGATTTTACCACTGTCAATCTAAATATAAATCACATTTACAATATGATTTTTTAAAAAATTTGGCTTCACAAAAACCACATTAGAAAAAAACATATTCTCCACCACGGTACCGAACAGTCACTTATTCATTTTCCCACTTAAACTATGGAACATAGCATCAATTTGAGGAAGAAGCTCTAAGGTGAATATCAATTTTTCCATGGACGTTTTCAGGGAAATAAACTTGCAAGACATTTGATTTTAATGTACGGATTGATTAGTTTTATGTGTGATGTAATATATCAATTGATTAAGAAAACGGGGTAAGGCTCAAAAGTAAGCTTTTTGATAAAAGGGCGTTTAAGCTCGTATGTCTTTTAGAAGTGTAAAAATATTTAAGAATATTTAAAATAGAAGAAAAATATTAGGACTGTTAAATATAATTTAATACTATTACAATTGCATATGTAAAAATAGTGTAAGCTCCATCATAAAAGGTAACGGTGTATTTTTGCTCCCATTTTAAACATTTAATGAGTATTTTTGTATCTTCAAAAAGTATATAGTATTAAACATACTTTTAGTAAAAGTTCATGAATATTTTTTCATATTTAATCCAAAGAAAATTTAGGTTGACAAAAGATACCATCATAAGGATTACAGCTGGGAATTCGAGCCATCCTGCGGGTTATGGGCTAACCTGTCATGGGCTGTGGGCAGCTTTGCGGACTGGACAAATGCCAGCCTGCCAACCCGTTTTTGTTTTTTATTATTTATTTAATTTACTCATTTTTTTTAATTTTCACTCCCTTTCTCTTTTGCCCATTTACATCACACTTATATATATATATATATTTGTGTTAGAAACCAATTTCATTCTTACTTTCCTTTTTTTTCATCTACTCACGTCACAAAAACATATAAACACATCTCTTTTAAATTTAATAATAGTAGAATAAATAAATATAATATGAAAATAAAAGTTTCAAATAAAAATGATGAGGAAGTAATTAAACACAACATCAAAATAAAGATGGTCAAGGTATTTGGATTTATTTTATAGAAAATTTAAAAAAAAAGGCCAGCCCGCTAGCTGGGCCGGTGCAGCTTGTCCCTTGGTGGACTGGCATTTAGCCAGTTCGAGCCTATTAATTTTGGCGGGCTAGCGGGCCCGTTTTACCAGTCTTAATAAGGATGGTATCAATGTAAAATATTTTCCTAAAATAATAATTAACTAATGGTTTAATCAAACCATTGATCAAAGCATTATTATGCATACAGTTGGGCTTTGAACTTCATAAGGCCCAAAATAAATATTCAGTACCAAGCCCAAACTATTTAACTGGATATACTTCATCACATATCAAAATGTCCAAATCAGACCAAGTTGTGAACCCACAAGTTTAAAACAAGTCATAAAGCCTCTAGATCACCAAAAATCATCAAGAGTAATCCAATCACAGAGAAATCAAAAGTATATAATTAATGCATCAAATCTTTAAAATAAATCAAAGTATGCAAGATTAGCCCTAACGTGGCTGTAATATCCCAAATTTTAGGATTTGAGGCTTGATGATAAGTATAAATTAAGTGGATTGTTAAGCCCAGGTTTAGCAAGAGTTACAAGAATACATGAGAAATAAGATGAATAATAGAAACCGCACTTGGAATAGGACATGAATTTCGGTACAAAATAGTCAGAAGAAAGTAGCCGATTCCCTTAGGATGTTTCAGAATGACAGAACCTAACCCGGATTCAAAAGAAAAGGGAAATAGTGTCTAGAAAGAAGTAAGAAAAAGAACTAAAAAGAATTAATGGCACAACAAATAATATTGTCATAATCAAGGACAAAAGAAGGCAATTGTTACTTGATCTTTAGGTTAAAGTTGGAAATCAAAATGAAGGATTAAGATTTGCTCATGAAAAGCAAGATCAATTATGAGGGTTGAAAAGCAAAATTTGCTCACAATAAAGGTCCAAGAAGGGCAAATAAAGAAGAAAGAAGAATTGGTCAAAAGTCAAAGATTTAAACTTGGAAATTTTTGGACCAATGGCAAGACAATTTGAAGTAATTGGTCAACAAATTCTCTTCTCTTTTTGCAGCCCAAAATTTCAGTTGGAAGAGAAGGAAAAAGGGAAAAGAAAGTCAACAAGAATTATCATGGTAATTTACTACACATGGTAAATAAATTAGCTTGTACAAGAAGGAGATTAATTGTAGACCACATATTTTTTTCATAACTTTTCTTGGCCAATTTTTGGCCAAGTATAATGAGATAAGAGAAGAGAAAAATCAGACCATCTCACCACTCTCTCTCACTTGTAAAATTCGGCCAAAGAGCTCATGAAAAGAGAAAAGGGAAGACACAAGAAAGGTAAGCACTCATTGCTTGATTTTCACCTTCCAAATTACATCTATTGTTCTTGAGGCTTTCATAAAGGTTGTTCTCTCTCTAAGAGATTCATTTCTATGATTTTAGTTTCTTTAAAGGGGGTATTTTGTGATGTCTACAAAATTTTAAAGTTGGAGAAATCAAGAACAAGCCCTAGAAAATGAAAGAAGTGAGCTTAGGTTTCAATTTGATGTATATATTGTGTTGGTTGGTGGATTTTTGTGGCTTTTCTTTTGCTGCCCTGTTTTCAGCCATTTAGGGTTCTTGGGGTTTCATGATGCTTTGATCATATACAAGTGGTTATATGATGTTTAGGAAGCATATGAAATTAGTTTGGTGGTTCGATTGTAAAATTGATGATTGTTTGTTTAGAGGCCATATTTAGGCCAAATGCAGGGCAGGTAGAAGGAAAATGATTTTTTCAAATTTGAGGTTTTCAATGGATTTCTTAGGAAAAATTGTGTGGAAATATGGTATGGTTGTAATTTTAAAAGGGTTGGATTAAAAACCCTAAAATTGGAATTCAATGTTACTAAGGTCAACACTGCCAGATTCTGGTCAAATTTTTGTGATGAGATTTTGGATAATCAAACCTTATTCAAGAATCATGAAACTTTCCAAGAAAATAGTTGACATCCTAAGCTTTAAAATGATGGATAGAATGCGTGATTTGGATGTCTATAAAATAAGTTATGAATTTTTAAAGATTAGGTATTAATACTGCGACAAATTATGGACTAATGAGGTTGATCAAGGATTATGGGAATTTAACCCCTGTAACTTGTAACATCCTTATTTTTATTTTTAGAATATAATTTTAAATTTAGAGATAATTATGAATTTAGTAGTAATTTTTGGGATAAAATAAAAAGAAAAGAAGAATTTTGGTTAAAATATGTGAAAAAAAGTATTATTATTATTTTAAATAAAATAATAAAATAAAATGTGTGTGTGTGAAAATAAAAGAGGAATTTGGTTAAAATATGTAAAAAAAAATTATTATTATTTTTTAAATAAAATGTGTGTGTGTGTGAAGTCAAAGATAATTCGGCACCCCCATCTAATATAAAGGGGAAACCCCCTTATATATTAAAATAAATAAATAATAATAATAATATGTCACACCACCTTGGGTGGGGGTTATATAAACCCACATCCTTCCTTCATTTTGTAATGATGGGCGAAGTGGAGATTTTAGAGGAAGGGAGTCGTAAAGTCCCAGTGTTTACAACTTTAGAGATCAATAAGATATTCAAGCTCTCTTCTAATCATAAAATTTCTTTTATAAAAAATGTTCTAAATAATTTTTTCTTTCATATGATAATAATTTTATGCTAATTAGAGAATATTTTGATATATGATTTTAGTCAAGTTTTGAGTTTTGTCAATATTTGACTATAGAAATATAGAGAATAATTAATAGTTAATTTTAATCAATTTATATTTATTATTTGGTTGTTATATGATTTTATAATTAATTTATTTTATAAACAAGATATAAATTAATTTCTATAGGGTGTTTTACATATTAAAAATTTGTCTAAATAATTTATTTGAATTATTAGAAGTATTATTGAGGTTTTAATCTGTGTATTTTTGTTAGATTTAAGTTATTTGAAAATATGAGTTAGGAGTTAATATTTAAATTAGAGTTTAATATGATTTTAATTATGTGAAGGTTTGAGGAATTATTTAATAATTGGATTATACCCATATGAATTAGGAAAAAGAGATTTAATCGGTCTGAAAGCTTTATATTGATGACTTTTTGACTATTAAGTATTGTAAAGGTAAAACTTTAATTTATAAAATTAAGTGGTTGACATGAGGGAATGGTATAAAGGTTATTTAAGGATTTTAATGAGTAATTTGAGCTTATAAAGAATAATCTATAGCTAAAAATTTTAAGAAAATTAGAATAATTGAGGATAATGGTTGTAAAGGAAATTGGGTTTTTGGGAGTTGAATTATGTAAATTATTTATTTTATAGTTGCTTGTGGTTAATTGATATCTACATTGATAATGTAAAGTTTTCTTGTGATCGGTGATTACTCGTGTTTAACTACTCAAGTTAAATTTAAGCTTGAAGTTGAGGTAACTAGAGTTAATTTATTTTATATGCTTACTTTGGACTGTAAGATGTTTTTTGAACCTTACTTTCACTTATATTACTTGTATATATTTTGAAAGATTATATTTATATTTGAATATGAACTTAATTTAGTGAATCAGTTTATTTTCCAACTTGTATATATATGAACATAGATCATTATTAAATTGTTACTGTTATGATGGTTGTGATGAAATATTGTATAAGAAATGATAATCTTATAGATGTTTTTGAAAAACTACATTAATTTTTTTGTTTTTATATTATGAGATATGTTAGGTTGTGTGGAAGAGATATGGTGAAATTGTGCTCATCGGTTCTCTCAATCCTGGCCTGGATTTTGAGTTGAGTGTTTTATGCGGACACCTCCCTATTACGGTATATCGGTGGTAGCATCGGAGGGGGCAGTATTCTTGAGATGATTAGCTAACCTTTGGCAGGGTATACTAGCACTGATATGCTGTACCATGTCCAAACGCTATGAGGAGGAGCAGGATGGATGAGTGGGTATGGTTCTAATTGTTAATTATATTATGTGAAGTTTAATTAATGAGAATATTATTATTGTTATGTTAGTTAAACTTGTTTTTCTGATTTACAATCATTTCCTGCATATTTTATAAATTGATTTTGGTTATTGAGATTTTATGTCTCACCCTAACATTATAAATAATTTTTCAGGCGAGACCTCTAACTAGGCTAGAGGCCAAGGGAAGTAATTAGAGGCATAAACGTTAAAAATCTTATAGGCCTCTTTTGGTATTTGTGTTATATTAATTTCTATATTGCCATTATAGGGCCCACATGTTTTTGAAATACCACATTTACTGTTTGGATAACTTTTCTGGAATAACCGTTTAACTCTTGTTAGGCCTGATACCCTATTTTACGTATTCTAACATTTTGATGGACTCACAACCACATTTGTGTTAAAAAATTTTGTGTGGATTCTAAGATTCATAGGCTTTGATTTTTTCCTATTGTGATGTGTGATCAGAGTAATAAATTTCTCTATAGTAGGTTTGTAGACGAGTTTGTTGCCCTAAACTTTGATATATATTAAAAAAAATAGTTCTCAATTATCACTAGTTAATCCGGTTTTGTAAAATCATATTGGATAATAGTTATTTGTGAGAAATGTTCTTTTCATAACTGACAGTGGTTGATATTTTTCTCTTAAAGTAGATTCAAAGAGTTTTACCTAGGACTTTGAACCACCTCATTTGGAGTCCTAGAGAACAAGTTATGATTTTTCAAAGTTAATGATCAAAACTGGCAAATTAGGGTTAACCTACGAAATTGTAACATTTAAAGGGAAATGTGGGAATTGAAGACATAGCTCACTTTCATGACTCTAACAAGTCATATGGTTATATGTCTAGGTTCATGAGGTGACAAGGAAAAAGCAACCTCAATGGTTTGAGAAAAGGTACAAGAGGAGTACTCAAAGACAAGATGTGGTGAACTTTTCTAACTTGCATAACTTGATATATGTGCTTGTGTATTGATGTGTTAATTACTTTGATGAATTGTATAAAATATATGTGAATGAGTGAAGCTCTATTTTGTTTATACTATGGTCATTAATGTAATATATTAAACATCGAATATGCATATATGTCATTATGTTGGCATGAATTTATATAAGCAAGCAAATCATGCATAAAACATTTTTTGTTTGCATATGTTAGCATTATTTACTATTGAGATTCTCTCGAATCTCACTGTTCCTCACCCCAACCATATAGGTACATTGAGAACAGAGAAGAGCATTACAAGAGGGAAAAACAAAGGTAGATCGAAGATGAAAATATGTCTATTGTTTTTGTAGTAGACTTAACACTTTGGGAACCATGTGTGGCCACACAGTTTATATATGTAAATGAATGAACTAAGTTTAAGTAGAGAATCGCCCTAATTGAATTAAACGAAAAGATAAGAATTGATGAGTAATAACAAAATTACGAACCATTATAATACATTTATTGAAATTTTCAAAAAAAAAACCACTCAATTGCAGGTTTGAATCATGTTTTGAGGTTGGGATTTGAAAAGCGTTGTAAAAGAACATTGCTTAGTGGTTCGAATTCAGTGTGTAAAACTCATTAAAGCGAGTGTAAAATGTAAGGTATTACAGTGTCAATATACAACAATCCAACATATATTACAAACATGAAACCGCTACTCTTAACAGAAGTAGCTTAAGCTTCTAAAGTATTTCTTGATAAACCCGCATAAGAACTATCACCTGAAAAATGTTAAATCAATAGGGTGAGATAAAAGTCTCAGCAACCAACAATCCATCTCATCGAGCATATAAGTAAGTGATAGTGAGGTTTAAGTGTGACGGTTATAAATTCATAGTATTATAAAAAATGTCACATGATTATATGTATATCAATTCATAATAGCATAATCTCATTGTCATATTTATCAAATTGGTGCATAAAAATAATGCATAAAGATTTATTTTCTAACCTCTATTATTTCTCCTCATCTTATTTCCTCTCACGCACTAAACACATGGGTTAGTACTCATGCATGTGACTGGTAGTTTAATCAACAAGCTCACCGATTAAGTGATATGGATCGACCAAAATCCACAAAACATAAGAACATTAATCATGGGATCCCCCTCTGATGTATTAGTGAGGTGTTAAAACCTTGCTAAACACAAATAGGCCAATGAACTAATCAGTGTACACCTAAAAACCCACTACCTTATTTCCTCTTTTTATACAAGATTTCCCTTAATTCCTCTATGAATAACCTTCTATTAAATCAACATCCACCATCCCCTCTCATATCAATACTCAGAAAATATAATCATAATGGGTTATCACATGGTATTATCAATTTACAAGTTGTCAACAATTTTTCAATCTCATAAATCAATACACACACACGCACACACATATATCGTGTCACCAGCCATTATTCAATGAAAATAAGTCACATGAGACAATTTCATTAACAACATAGTTTCATAATCTATATCATAAATATATAGCAAACTCATATATATATATATATATATATATATATATATATATATATATATATATATCACAAACATTATACGAGCATGCACAACAAGAGAAAAATAGTTATCTCATGCCAAAGTAAAATATTACCACAATGCTATTAATCCAAGAGCTCAAATACAAGATATAATCAATTTACAACAATCAATTTACTACACACTAATAACTCTTTGACTTATTAGAACAATGAACTTAATTAGTTTAATTCTATAAATTTAATGTTTTGCATTAATTTCTCAAAAATTCAAACTCGATACTAAAATCCCAATTATTTATTTTTGACATTAATTCAAATATATTTTTTAACTCAAGTAATTCATTTAAGTAATTGATTATCATCAATTTCATTCCATTCCATAAAATCCTCAGTTTAAAGTTGAGGGCATAGACCAGCACCTAGTGGTGCAGTGGTCATCCAATGGCCCTTAGGGTCATTGCCCCCTTCCTCTGCATGGATTCGAACCCGTGCCATGTTGTAACAAAAAAAAAGTTGAGAGAATAAAATTGTTAAATTATAAATCTTCACTTTAATAAAAAATCTAACCAATTAAAATTTTAAGAATACCTCTAATAATCTAAATAAATCATTTAATCCAAATTTAATAGGTTAAAAAAGTCCAATATAAAATTATTTATAGAATGGTTATATAAAATTCATTATAAAATCTTATATCCACTAAAAAATAAAATTAAAATGATTAAAATTAATTATTAATCATCATTTATATTCCTATAGTTATATATTGACAAACTCACAATTTGCCTAAAACCCTAACCTCAAAATATTCTCTAATCAATAGAAAAGTACCATTATAAGAAAGAGAAAAATTTTTTAAACAGTTTTTATGAAGAAAATTTTATGATTAAAAGTGATTTTGAGGGCCTTATTAATACTCAAAGTGTAAACTCTAAGCTGAAAAACTGAAAACAGTGACACTGCTTTTCGCATGCTCTACCTCTCGAAATATTCACTTCACTGTTGCTACAATGAAGTGACAGGTGTGGGTATATGTTACCTCAGTTCTTAAATATAAGATAAAGTTGAATTTTTAGAAAGATTAAAGAAGGTAATTAAATTACTTTAGAGTATTTATATTTTTATTTTTTTTTCTCAAAACTAATTAGTTTGATTAATAAACTGATATATAATCTAAGAATATACAATATATAATATGATTAAATAATTTTTTGAATTTTTTTAACCTCTTAAAAAATCAATTATATATTATACATAGGATAAGGCGAAAAAGGAGTATATTAGAAGAAAACTTATATCAATATATTGAACATCCATTTCGCCAATGAAAAAATGCCATTTGTCCTTTTCAATACACCATCAACCTCATTAACGGCGTTTATTCTTCGCAAGCCCCAGTCACGATTTTTCAACATCACATGAAAAGACAAAACCTGTAACCCTATTTGTCGCTAAGGACCTCCGGCAGACGAAGGCCAAGGCAAGCCGCAACGGTGGCCAAAGGAGTTGCAGCAAGGATCGTGAAGAGAGGACGAAGAATAGGATTGGCTGCTCGAATTGACGGCAGTGCGATTGTCAAAGGAGAGGACGATGGCCAGGGAGGAGAGGCGACAGCAATGAAGGGAGGACGACGAAGAGGATTGGCGGCTCAAACTGATAGCGGTGTGATTGTCGAAGGAGAGGACTATGGCCAAGGAGAAGCGGTGACAATGACCAAGGAGTTTCAACGGCTGTTGTGAAGAGAGGACGATGAAGGAATGACTCTGCTTTGCTTGCAGTTTTCTGAGTTTAGCTCCGTCAAATATTGAATATTGAGGTTATAAGAGTGTAGTCAATAGGAATTTATGGCGGTTTCACACTTGAGTAGGGTCTTTATTGAATCAGATTTGGATTTCTGTGTTGCTGCAAATGCTCTCAAATTTAGGAGCAAGTTGGTTTTAAGCTGGGTTTTGGATTGGGATTTATGGTGTTCCTCTGTTGTGACATTCAAACAAGTGGGGGTGAGAGAAGAAGAAACACCAATTCGCACTGATGTTGGTGATGATGAGTTAAAAAAGTTAGATGTCAGGCGAACTGGATGTTCCGTATGTCAAGTAATGGATTTTAGGGATTTGGCTGCAGCGAACGCTGGCGGTCATTTTCACCTAAAACTGCACCTTTTTTTTATAGTTTAGGAGCTTGTTTAGAATAACGGTTGAAAATTTTATAAGTGTTTATGAATTGTAATTCACGGAATACGAAGTAACTTTTTCGATCTACGAAGTGTTTTTACGGTCTATGAGATAAATATGTGGAGGAGATTTGTCTCGATTTACGTGAATCGGGCTTATATAATAAACCCGATTCACAAAAACTTAGCCAAACAAGCACCTAGGTAAAAGAAAGAATAGGGATGGTTTTTTTTATTTTAAAAAAAATAATACATAATATTTTAAAGTATTTTTAAAAGGGAGAATTCTAAAAAAATACCATTTAAACTTCAAAATCCTAAATAGGTGATTTAACAATAAAATGATTTGTTAATTGCATTACCATTCTTGTTAATCCCATTACCGAACTTGTTAACGGGATTTTGAAGTTTAAATGGTATTTTTTTGACATTCTCCCTTTTTAAAAAGTGTCTAATATTTTAAAATATTTTTTAAGTAGCATACAATATTTAGGATATTAATCTCTTAAAATATTTTTTTAGTTTTACATAATGTCTTATCAAATTGATTGCAATTTTACCATTAATCATTTTTTAGCTTCAAAATTTTTTTAAAACTTTTTGTTGTTGTTTTTAATCCTTTAAAATATTTTTTTAGTTGTATCTAGTGACCCAGTGTCTTAAGAGACTGACTACAATTTTATCAGTAAGACACTAGGTAAAATTGAAAAAATATTTTAAGAGATTAATATCCTAAAAAATTATTTTAAGATATTGCATACTATTTAAAAAATATTTTAAAATATTAGACACTTCTAAAAAAAATATTTTAAAATACTATATACTATTTAAAAAAAAAATTTCCAACCCAATCCTTCTTTTCACCCAAATTACGCTAAAATGATGTAGTTTTAGATGAAAAGTACGGACACCGTCCGCTTCTAGTACCCAAATCCGTAAATTTAGTCCTATGTAGTAGCCTAGTAGGACCTCCCCCACATGATAACTAAAACGCCACCTAACCCTTTAGTTGTTGTATTTTTTTTTTTTTTTCATTCTCTTTTGATGTTACAATCAACACTTGTCATCTAAGTTGAATCAAATACCGCTTCATTTTGTGCTCTATCAAATCGGTCACTTCCGGTGCTTGTTACCATAACTAAAACTAAGGTTTCACTGTTTCAGACTTCACATTAATGTCAAATGTTAACTAATGTCAAATGTTAACTCCATTTTGTATCGTTTATGTTTGTTTGGTTGGGCTTAGCTTATCTTTATATATAAGCTTAATTCATATAAATCGAGATAAAACTCCTCTACATATTTACTTTGTAAACCGTAAAAACTACTTCGTAGATCATAAAAGCTACATCGTATTCTGTAAATCACGATTGAAAAATACTTATAGAAACTATCCAAATATACTAATATCGATAGAAAAAGATCAACTTTTACCCTTAAGGTTTAGCAAACCTTCAGTTCAGAGGTTCAGACTTGTCTTAATTCCTTCTCCTCGAGATAATTTCACTCTAGATAAAGAAAGTCCATATAATTAACATCATGGCCTATATGGTTAAACTGTGATAAGAAACAAAATTCGGAGAATTTTGCAGAAGGATCTGTTAATACCCAGGCAGTTGTACGGAAAATATAATTCATACTATTCCAGTTTACAATGATCAATCAAAAGGACCTCTTATTCATGTATATTCTTTCTCTTTGGTATTGCGTTGAATCAATTCTTGAAGCTGGTTTATGACATACACGCCAGAGCAATATATGTGTGTGTGTGTGTGTGTGTGTGTGTGGTGTGTGTGTGTGAAAAGGACAAGCTCTTGTAGAGGCATTTATTCTTTCTACTATGTACAATGGATCTCGGACGTAGTTATGCCTCCCTATTTATGGAATTGGCACAACCGGCACATCAATACGTATAAGGTATAAATCTAATAACTTTCCTTGTGGAAAATAAATCTTGTTGTGGTTTTGGTGGAAAATTTGGTGCATAGCCCCTTCAAGTCTCTTGCCAAATTTGATGGGCCACAGTAGAAGACCCCTGTTTAACCAAATCCACATGCTTAGTCAGGAATAATTGTTAAACCAAAGTTCCTTTCCGATAGAGTGATTAGCAAAATTTCTATTAATGTTCTTATCAGTTTAAGAATATGGCACATAAAGATGATCTAATCTGCAAAAAATGAAAAAAGAAAAATTGTGGGATGTTTCTTCTCACCAATTTTAGCACCTCTATGCTTGAGAGCCAGTCTGGAAAATATGGTGAACCAATTTGGTCTAGCAAAATGTGTGCGAATCTGGAAAATAAAGAAAATCATGAGAATATTACTTCTTTTGATTGAAAATGAGGGAATAATTCATTAGTTAATTGTTTATGTATATTTTCATTGTTGATAACATACCACATTATTAACATTTGCTCTCAGTTCTAGACAAATCAGTACATGGTCTGAGAATCTCTACAAGTCCACATGATTTTGGAAATCAAAAGACAATGATAGTAAGTAACTGTAATTCTAAGATAGCATGTATCATAACTCTATCCATTGGTTTATTCTTTTCCAGAAGTAGTAAAGCTTCTAAAGTGACTTCTCTGCACGAACAAATTTCACAGTATAGTCTTTTAACTATTTATTATCATGTTCTAGGATAAAATCCGTGTCAAGTAGAAGGTGTTACAACTAAATAAAGAAATTTCATGTAAATTTAAATCTTTTTCCCAGATAATCCTATAGCAAAAGCATCAAGAACTTCATTAATTGTTTCCCTTTATGACTTGATTATACAGTGTGGCCAAAATCAGGAGAAGATGCAGTTTCTTACTGGACTTTTAAAGACAGCATCAATTCCATTCTTGGAATGATGCAAGGCCTGAATGATGCCCATCAAAGCTGAACGTACGTCTCTCTCTTGATATACATTCGTCAGGAAATTGTGCATCTCCACAAGCTGCTTCAAGGTCACCAGTAAAGTAGAATGGTCAAAAAATGCTTATATGAGATCATCTTACTTACTTCTTGTAATTAAGGATCACAAATAGACTATCATTTTTATCCCGAAAAGATTTTCGATTAATCTTATGGTAATTATCTTTCAGGGACTAAATTGACAGAACTGACAACAAAATGATAGTTCACTTCTAAGGTAGCGGGGAAATACTTGAAAACAAATTGTATATTGGCATACCTTTTTGTTTGAATTTGAGATTTCCTTCATGAAATCTCGAAACCAATCAAAGGAGCTTTCCTCTCTTGTAATCCAATAGAAATATGCTTTTAGTGGCTTCTTTCCTGAGCTGCATTCTCTGAGACCGCTCTATTTCAAATGCCAAAAATATGGTGTTTGCTTAATGGAAAAGAAACAGTGCCAACTCAACTTTTAGCAGTAAAAGGCACTATCACCATTATGAGGGAAAAAATAGACAGAAGGCCCAAAGATCTTACTTGATGACTTTGAGGTGCTGGGACACCATTAAGTATATCTTTGAGGATGCTAATGAAAGGTGTGGCTCCAATCCCAAGACCAACTAACACCACAATATCATACTTCACATAGTCTTGAGCTGCAGCACCATAAGGGCCATCTATGTACAGTCTTGGACAACTATGTCCTTTTGGTAGTACTTCCTGCACATAATATTTTGTACGAGGATAAATTTATTTAGAAGCTCATTTAGAAGATATTTGAACATAAAAAAGATATGGGGAAAAAATCAGATTTTAGTTAAATATGTCATAAATGATAATGGTTTTCTTTGGGTTTATATAGATCATGTTCAAAATTCACCTCCTGAAAGAGAGCATAAATTTGGTGGCTCCAGTCTCCAAGAGTTCTAATATGCACACTTAAGAAGTCATCTTGTGGTCCTGAAGTCAAGGAAAATGGATGCCTGACAATTTAGGTACAATAAACTCAATGCATCAGTACTGTGATTGAGGGGCTTTGTCTTGAATGAAAAGGTCGTGTGAGTCATAGAATTACCATTCAAAAGCTGAAATTTGAGGGCACTGAAGGAATATGTACATGCCACTTTGGTACTCAAAACCTTCTGGCTTTTGCATTTTGAGAAACAGAACTTTTCCCGGATAGAGATTTGCCTGCATTTTAGTATTATTAATGAATGATTGAGAAGATAATAATTGACATTTCCTAGCTGTCTTAATAACTAAAAGATTTATTATTTTTGCTTTCCACGTGAGAAGATAAGAAGCAAACAAGTGTAGATAGAATATTATGAATTCCCAAAACTATTGAATGATTGAATAAATAAAGAATTTGATCAAATACCTTCAAAATATCAACTTCATAAAATCCTGATCTTATGGCCCGAAAGATCCTCTCTCCAATGTATAATAAAACTGGAACAGCAACGTACATCCATGTCTGCGCGTTCATAAATACTAGCACTAGTTACACAGGTCTCAGTTAAAACCTTGTACAGTAGTAAATTATAGTCACTTTCATTAATGACTAGGTCAAACAAAATAGAATAATACAGATGAATAACAGTATGAAGTATAAACAAACCATTATTTTTTGAGTGAATAAACAAATCAAATCATTATTTTGAAAGAGGATAATCATCATTTGGCTCCAAAGTTTTTAATGATAGATCAACATATTAAGCTGACGTAGATATTGAACTTTTGGAGTCAAATGATGTTAATTCTCTAGTAAGGAGCTGATGAAATAAGCATGTTTCGACGATTCAAATAGTGATTTCCTCAGGGGGGAAAGAAAAAGGGGTCAACGAAGATGTTAGAACACATAAAAAAGAACACGGATTTACCGTTTTCTCCAGCCATTTGTTGGTTAGGAACAAGAACATTGAGTGTATAATGAGGAGGGCATAAACGAGGATGAACAAGTGGTGCGAGTACCAAAAGGTGTTGTATCCTGTGACCTTTCTGAGATACAAGGGCAGATTAGTAGAACGACGTCGTGGCCACTTCGTCGCCAAAACAAATGCAATGGCCATCAACACCACCATGGCAATCCCACTTGCCACCTCTATCGTCGTCAAAATTTCCAAGTAATTTGGTTGATGGTAACCGAATCTTGCGGCTATAGTTTGCTTGAACAATGTTTTATCAGCGCCACTGATTCGTGGGAAATCACAAGCTAGATGTGTCCCACCGTGTAGGATCACACCCACCACTATTCCTCCTGCAATTAGCTGTATACACACACACACACACACACAAAGCAAAAGCAAGTTTTTATTTCTCATCACCCCATTGCTATTGTCAACTATGTATCATAGAAACTAAAATTATCGTATTAAGTCAACTCTCTCGTTGTTATAAATGAAGACAAATCGGTGATATTATTATTATTATTATTATTTTTTGGGTAGCTACATATACAGAACTTGGAAATGTAATCTTATGCTTGTCAAGTGTGCTAACTGGGTAAACTCTTGAGCAGGGTGATGAATAGTTTGACACAATGAATGTAATATGACTCAAGTAGTTTGGTTGACAAAGTTTATTAAGATAGATCCATTCATTTCAAGGTTCATGATTAGTTTTATTAACGAGTCAGCCGTCAAAGCAGAGCACACGATCACCGAAATTTGTGCAAAAATTTAAATGGTAGAGACCAAACTCTTAAACCGCTTGATTATAAAAGCTCATAAAATGTCTCTCTATTCCGAAAAAAAGTTGACAAGCAGATTAGGCGTATAATTAATGATTAATCTGAAATAAACAATAAATTACACAGCACTTTCATAGCCTTGGCTAAAACCAAAGTGGTTGAGATGCGTGGAACGGGAACTTCATAAACACTACCAAACAAAGGGTAGGTTTAGAGGAGAATAAGCTGAGATAAATTAAATCACAATAACCCATCACTTGAAATGCTAACTGCAGATTTGGAGAGAAGAAAAGATCTAGCACTAACCTTGTGGAAGTTAATGTTGTCGTTGAAGGGGACGGCGGAGTTGATACAAGGGTGTTTGCGAAGCCATGTGATTGTATTTCTACAAACAGGGAGGAGAATAAGCGCCATGTTGAGTTTCAAGGTCTCAGCAGCTCCCTTGGCCGTTGAAAGACAATAACCCATCACTAGAAAAGCAGTTCTGTGACTGTATTGGACAAACTTCCAATAAAATAACACACTACAAGCAATAAGCCATAGTAGAACAATCCAAGCCCGTCTCCAATATGTTCTAAACAACACTTCACCCCTTGACATTAGCTCTTGTTCTACACCAAACTCCCCATTCTCAACACCATTTCTTGTAACTACTGGCGATTGTGTAGTTGGAGAAGAAGAAAGAGAAGAAGAATTCGATAGTCTTGTTTCCAATAGAGATTCCATTTGAGAAACCTACAAATGATGATGTATCATTTGATCAAATAGGCATTGAAAAATGCTCATTCACAATACTTTTGGCCTTCACACTCTGATTGTTACCTCAACGTAGCCTCTGTTTTTGTTATCAAGCAAGTGCATGATCATAGCAGCATAATGCTCTGCTTCTTCTTGGGTCACGGATAGCTCGTTTGTGAAAGCACTTAGTAAGATTGTCTGCACAAAGGACAAAATTAGCATTTAATCAAAAGAACATTGAATCGAGCAGAACAAGCCAATTACAAACGAGAATTTCGGTATTAGACTAATTATAAATTATAGAAGTCATATAACAACATAATAAATTCTGCGCCCAAGAACCGAAATTAATATGAACATTAAGCAGAGCAAGACAATTAGCATGATTAATTTAAGGCTCACTTAATTATAACTTGGACAATGACAAGGAATTGTTTGTTAAATATTGACCTGCTTTATATCCGTCTCAGTAATTCTTCCATCCATTTTTCTGTCACACCTGGGGTAAGAAAAGTAACATTAATTTCAGATAAAAAGGTGAAGTGGCAGTTCAGAAATAATTACAAGAAGATAATTACATGTCAAAGAAGATTCTCATTCTAGAGTCAAAAGAATCATCCTTCATCCGAAACCAGAATCTTCGCATATCACTCTCGGTGATGTCACTTTTCCAATCTCTTTCTCCTCGTAGTGCCCTTAGCAATTCATTTGCAAACTCCTGTGATTGCTCCATCCCTGCAGATTAGAAAATTGATTAATAAAGGTTATCGCAGGTAGGCATGTATTGGACAAAGGAAGAAAAAAATGTACGAGTACAACAAATTTAAATTTAATAAAGAAATGATATTAGTTAAATTAATGATTCAACAAGCTGTCCTGTTATGGCAGTATGCCATATGCTATGCGAAGAACATGGAGCTAGTCTCCCACTGGTGGGGTACATATTAGCTCTGCTAACATGCGCGCCGCTTATAAGTTATAACTTATAACAGAGCAAAACTGACACCGAAAAGGAACTAAACGGTGCCGTCACCGTTTTCGACGGCACAAAGTGACAACTGACAAATATTCATATTCATAAATAATTATGAAATCAATTCACAATTCTCACCGATGCAAAACCCAAATCCCGACCATTTTACCACCGGCTCATTGCCGTTCCGGGACCGGGAGGCGAACCGGTCGAACCGTCTTTTCACGTCCTTCCACTCCCGTCCGCCGTGCCCCACAAAACTGAGGAGTCTAAATTCCGAACCCGTGCCTCGAATCGCTTCATTGTCCGCAGCCTGAGGCCGGTCCAATTCCTCCGGCACCGCCTTGGATCCGGTTCGATTGGGCGGAGAAGAAGGATGAAGAATAGCATCTTCATCCGGAGTCCAGGAAGAATAAGATGAAGAAGAAAGTGATGAAGTAGAAGACGACGATGATCTCAGAAGAGCAATGAGAGACCTATCGTGCGTATTTCGCACCTCTAAGGTCCCATCCATAGACGGCGATGATGATCTCAGAAGACCAATGAGAGACCGCTCGTGTGTACTTGGCAACAATCCGATTGCTTCCTCTCGCAAAAAATGTGAATCTATATGAGATTCAGAAGATGAAGGGAATTTTTGTGTAACTCCTTGTGCTCTTATTTGAGCTGCATTCCAAGTTTGGAAGAAGAAGGCAAAAGCTAGAGTTAGTATATTTGGTTTGTTTTGCCTTTTTTGCTTTTGATTTCCTATAATGTTAACATGACATGGAAGTTCCAGTGAAATTGAGTAGTTGAGCAAGGGAAAGAAAAAGGAGTTGATGGTTAAATCTAAATAACGATTAAACCAAATGTATGGGTTTGGTCGTAGAAGAAGGAGCGAGAAGAGAGAGAGAGAGAGGTTTCGTTGGGGCGTGGGAAGAGAACAGGAGAGGGTGGGGAAATCAAATAGGGAGAGATCAGGTGAAGAAAGAAAATGGAAAGACTGTGAATGATAGGAATGAATGTGGTTATATTTATATAGTGGGGGTGACAACGCAACGAAGGGAATGATCACATGCTCGGATACGCCTTCTCTCCTTGACTCATCCGGTCCAATGCCACTCCATTGTTCCTATGCCACCCCATTGTCTAAACCTATATACAGTTTTGATTGTAAAATGTGAGGACGATCTTCTTCTTTTTTTTTTCCTTCAAAATATGATTAAGCGCTCTAAAATATTTTTTTTAGTAGTATTTAAAATTTTAAAATAATTTGTTATGCACTTTGCAATATAAAATATTTTTTCAATAGGATATAGTAGTTAGTAAGTTGTATCTTGAAGTTTTTTTTTTTCCTAACACTGGGTATCTTGAATTGACCTTTTTATTTATATATATTGAATGGTACTGAAAAAATATTTTATGGTGTAGCTAGTCAAATATTGGGTGCTACTAAAAGCATATTTTATGTTATAAAGTGCACAAAAAAATATTTTAACATACTAGGTACTACTAAAAAATATTTCATAAAAATAAATGTTATTTTAAAAGTAAAAAAAAAAAAAAGGATCTCTCTCACATTTTACACCAAAAGCTACCAAAACGATAGAGTTTTAGGCAATGAAAGGGCAAAGGATCGGAAGAGCCGAAGAGAGAAGCTGGACCCTTCCACATTCTGTGTGCATGTCTCCAAGTATGTGAGGGTGAATGATTCTACAAAATGTCCTTCATATTTACTACTCCCTTCCCTTCTATTAGCAATACTTATTATATTAATGTAAGAAGTAGTTAACTTTTTTTCTAGAGAGATTAAAAATGTTAAATAAGTGACTTTAAAGTATTTATATTTATCATTTTTTAAATTAATTTATATAATTTATAAATTAATATATAATCTAGTTATATACCGTATATGTTATGATTAAGTCATTTATTTACCTTCCTGTAAAAAACAAAAGTCAACTAAAACTTATATTAACGAAAGGAGATAATATATAAGACTTATTTACCTAATTTGATTGGATTAAGAAAGTTAGCTAAGTTAGCTAATATGATATGTATTTACTAAAATATCCTAATCATCTTCTTTAATTCCCTCATTTTATCTCCTCTGTAATTGTTATTGAAGGAGCTTCAATAGGAGTAAATTAGAAAAAAATTTATAAATATGAAGATTGTATCTTAAATTTAGGATGAAGATCAACTTCTTAAATAAGTCATATTTTAAATACCAAAGGGGCACTATCTCCTATCCTAAATATAAGAGCTAATTTATATGTGAATTTTAGTCCTAGATATATATAAGCCCTTTTTTTCATTTTATCTCTTATTTATCATTTTTCTCAAAATTAATTTGCCTCATTTATAATTAAATTGATGTGTGTGTGTGTGTGTGTGTGTGTGTGTATTTCAATATTTCAGAGAGATAATGTAACACATCTGTGTGTAATATTCTGAATTTTGGGACTAAAGGATAGAGAATAAGCCTGAATAAAGAAGACTATTAAGCCTAGTTCGGGAAAAGTTCCAAGAATGCTCAAGAGCCATAATGACTTTTAGAGGCTAATTTGGAAACTAAAGTATAGGATTTGGTTCCAAATAGTCAAAGGAAATATCCTATTTCTTTATCTAGAGTTAAATAGGATCTAAAGCCTAACTTGGATCCAAAAGGAAAAGGAAATGACATCTTGAAAATGGAAAGAAAGAGAAATAAAACAAGAGAAAATAATTAATGGCACAAGAAATAATATTGTCATAATCAAGGGCAAAATAGATAATTGTAACTTGATCTTGAGGTTAAAATTGGAAGATAAGATGAAGGGCCAATATTTACTCTTCAAAAGTAAGAAGTAATTATTAGAATGAAAAAAAAAATTTTCTCTCCTTTCTAGCACCACAAAACCATCCAACAAGGGCAAAGAAAGAAGGAAGAAGAGCTTAGTCAATTGATCAAAATGTCAACTTTTTCAACTTAGGAAATTAATTGACCAATGGTAAGATAAAATGAGAAAATTGGGTCAATATTTTTCCTCCACTTGGGCAGCCTATTTTTGTCCAAAAGTAAGAGGAAAGAAAGAGAAAATTCAACTTAAATTAACTAACTACACATTAGTCAATTAACCCAATTTTACTTGACTAAATTACCACCAACTTTTTATCAAAGAGATTAAAAATGGAACACGTATTTTCTACATTTCTTTTGGCCAATTTTCGGCCAAGTATAATGGGATAAGAGGAGAGAGAGAAATCCGATCATCTTACCACTCTCTCTCACTTGCAAAATTTGGCCAAAAGCTTAAAGAAAGAGAAAATGAAGAACAAAGTTAAGGTATGAGGTTCTCCTTGGATTTTGACCTTGTAAATTACCTCTATGACTTTTGAGACCTTCATAAATGTTGTTCTCCTCTCTAAGAGCTTCATTTCTATGATTTTAGTTTCTTGAGAAGAGGTGTTTTGTGTTGTCTACAAAATATTAAAATTGGAGAACTCAAGAACAAACCCTAGAAAGTGAAAGAGGTGAGTATAAACTTCATTTTGATATAAGTATTGCATGATTTGGTGGAATTATTGGGCCTTGGTTGTGCTACTCCGATTTTTGTCCAACTAGTGTATTTAAGGTTTCATCATGCTTTACTCATATACACGTGGTCATATGAAGTTTGGGAAGCATATGAACCTAGTATAGTAAATAAATTGTGAATTGATGAATTGTTGTTTTGAAACCCTAATATTTCAATCATAACAAGGTATAAAGAAGGAGCATGATTTTTCTGTTTTTGAGGTCATCAATGGATTCCTTAGGTAAAATTGTGTATAAATAGGTTGTTGGTATAATCTTAGAAAGAATGGATTTGAAAACCAAAAATTGGAATAATGCTGCCGATTAGGGTTTCCTGCGTGATAGTCTGAATGTGTTGTATTTTTGGATAATAGAATGTTGTCCAATAGCCATAAAACTTTATAGAATGAAAGTAGACATATCAAGCTTTAATTTTATAGGTCATTTGTGTCATTTGGACCAGTACACTAAGAATTATGAATTTGTGAAGTTAGGCATTGAATCTAAAATCAATTCTGTGACAGTGAGAATTAATTGAGAGTCCTGGAATTTTGGGCATATAATTGGTAACAGGAGGTATTTTTCCCTTGAATTAGATTTAAAGAGAGTCACATATAACTTTAAACCACTCCATTTGAAATTTTGTAGATTAAGTTACAATTTTTGAAAGTTCAGGCAAGAAACAAGGGAAATTTGGAGGTCTAGATTTTTTATTTTGGCCAAGCATTTTGGCTACAACCAAAAAGATGTCAGAAACTTTTTGGCCGTAGCGAAGACCCCAAATTCCTTCATTTCATGTTTTTCCGAAAGAAGTTGACTTGTTTAGCCCTTCCTAACTTCTTGGATATTGATATACACTTTCAATAACTTGCTATCATGACTCTAATGATGTGATTGAGTATCAGGGCCATAAGAAGTCAAGAAATAAAAGAATGGAAGATACTTCAAGCAACTTCGATGGTTGAAGATGAGGAAACAAATGAAGGATATTAGTCCACAAGGTAGTGAAATTTCCTAACTTGCATGTACTTGATGTGTTTGCTTGCGTATTGATATGTTTAATTGCTTAATGAATTATATGAAGCATGTATGAATGATAGAAACTCTATTTTACTTATGCTATGGCCATTGGTGTAATGTATTAAATATTAAGCATGCAAATATATCATTATGTTAGTATAAATTTATTTAAGCAAGTATATTATGCACAAAGCATTTTTTGTATGCATAGTTAGTAATATTTGCTACTGAAATTCTCTCGAAGCTCACTCTCCCTCATCCAACCATATAGGTATGATGAGTACATGAGAAGAATGTATGAAGATATGCAAGGGAGAAATGTGAAGGAAAATTGAAGATTGAAGGGTAATACACTATTTGTGTATTTTAACTAGATTTGTATACGAATAAACTAAGAACGAGTAGAAAATCGCTTTGATTGAATTAAAAGAGAAGATAAGAATCGATGAGTAATAACAAAGTTGCGAACTATTAGAATACGCTTCTGTAAGATTTTGAAATTTTCATAAAAACCCACTCAATTGCATGTTTGAATCATGTTTTGAGGTTGAGATTTGAAAAAGCTTTATAAAAGAATATCACTTAGTGATTCGAATTTGCTGCGTAAAACTCATCAGAACAAGTACGGAAGTAAGGTGTTCCATTGTGATTAAATAATTTATTTAGTTTCTTTTATTTCTCTAAATTAGTTGAATAACTCTTATAAAAAATTCAACCGGTTGACTTCTTACCTCTCTCATACACATATTGATATTTTTTTCAGCCAAAAAAAAAAGAACCGAACTAATTAGATGTATTGAACAGGTTCAGCTTAATTTGAAATGTCAAAACAAAACAAATAAATTTTGAAAAACAAATATCATTCCCTACCTACTACAACTAAACAAATAATATGTGATGAACAAGTATGTCCCATAATTAAGTGAATTTTAAGGCGTTGCAAAAATTTTTGTCATACACCCCACGATGAATTTACATTATAACTTTTCTCTAAGTGAGTTATGAACCTTTTATAACATTTAAACAGCCATCTCAAACTAACAAGTACTATTTTAGGCACTAATAATTTCTTCAAATTAAAAAAAAAATTATTTACTTGATGAAGTCTAGTGTGGTCAAACAAAAAATAAGTATTCACCCTTTGAACATTGATTAAGAACAATAAGAGTGAAATAAGTAGTAGGGTTGAGGTGCATCCAATGTGCATCGGGCATTTTAAGTATTTTATGGTGTATCAAGTATCATAAAGTATTTTTTTATATGCATCCACCATTATGAAATATTCTTTTTTTCATATGTGTATAGCACCTTAAAATATTTTTGATGCAACTAGCACCAAGACATAAAAAAAGCTTTAAGGTGTTAGATGCACCCAAAAAATACTTTAGAGTGTTGGATGCATCACAAAATATTTTAGAGTACTTGATGAGTTGATGTCCCTGAGAAAATATTTTTATGGTGTTGGATGTACATTGACCCTAAGTAATAAAAATAATAAGGAATTTTAAACCAATAAACTGTTGGTTAATGTGGTAAATAGCATCGTCTCCGTGAAAAGGAGAATACAAGTTCAAATATCAAGAAGTGATATTGTTGAGAAAAAGATAAAGCCAGGAAAAATGGGTCGGGCTTGCTCGTTTAAGTCAAATGACAACTTATGATTTAAAGCCTGTAAAAAGGAGTCGGACCCAAAAAAATCAACCTTATATATCATGCAAACTATATCAAAAATATAAACTAGTAACACATTGAAAAATGAAAAGATAGAGTCTTTATCTCATGAAGAATTTTGTTTTAAACTAAATGGTCACTTATTCTATTTATAAAAAAAGATAAAACATTTAATACTTTAAAAATTTTAGTGCTTTAATTTAATTTCTTTAAGATAATAAAAAAATATTTCTTTTGTTAAAGGGGCTTGAAGCTTGCAGGCTGACCAGAGCTCCTGAGTAGACATGTCGAGCGTCTAAATAGGGACATTTTATGTGAGTCGAGCCTAAACGGATTGGCTCTGTAGGGTTATGCCAACTCATTTTCTCGCCACTAGGAAAAAAGAGCATCTTCACTTCCCTTATTATCCACATTCATCTACTTCTTTAATAGATATTAAATCTCAATCATTTAAAGTTGATTTAACTGTTAGAATAAAGAAATAGAGAGAAGTGGATGATAAGACAAGTGAAAACTAAAAAAATTCCTATTTTATTATTGGAAGAGACGAAAACCTTTTATATTGTAAATCTGAAAAAAGAAAACTCTTGATCAAACTAAAAAATAATAATAAGGAATATTACCTTATTAGGTGGGATTGATTATCTAGATTAAATTATTATATCAATGTATTCAGTCATCAACTATATATTCACCCTTTTAATAAGTAAAAATTTGTTAAAAAAATCATAAAAATTATCCATGTTAAACATTTAAGTCTGAATGAAGATTTAACTTTTGCATCAAGGGTAAAGATGTTATCCTGATTAAGATTAGTAAAAACTCGATTCTATAGTCGTTACTCAAATCTTAATTCTTAAAATTTAGTCGACTTCCCATTTATGTCGCATTTTGTTTCTTTTTTGTGTTCTTTCTTCTTTTCCTAACGCCTTTGTCTGTTTTGTTTGTGATTATTTGCTCTTAACATTTCGTAATCACAATTCATAAATCCAATGACCTCGATGAAAAAGACGAGTGAGTATGAAAGAAAAAAAGAGGCAAAATGTTATGAAAATATGTTTGCCCGCATTGCGGCTTGAAAATTACCTCTTTAATTTAACGTCTTTCATCTTTTTTCTTTTTTTTGCCTTCTAATGTCTTTCACTTGTATTAGTCGTCATATGTTATTATCTTGGCTTCTTTCTACCAGAGTCATAATTCTGGTAATAGTAATATGTTGTTTCGGCTTTTAATCATGAATATTTTAGTGACACGTGCTATTCTCTCACTTGTATGTTGGGTTTGGTCCGTAAATAGCCGCACACTGTTTCTGCACATGCCAAAAGGTGAGCATATACATATAATAACAAGGAAGAATTTTAAAAAATATATCTTTTAAGTTTCAAAATCCTATTAACAAAATCGTTAATAAGATTAATAAAATAATTTATTATTAAATCAACTATTTAATATTTTAAAGTTTAAATGATATTTTTTTAAAATTTTTTTAATAATAATTTATTTCAAACGTCCATCGAATTAAAATAACCTGATAGATATGAAAAAAGGTCATCGCTCTTGTTTTGATGCATCTTTTCATTTTACAAAAAGACAGTATATATTTTCAGTATACAAAATACGGTATAAAAAAAGCAAATAATGATATAGTAAATGGTTATATTTATACTTAATAAACTGCCACTCTAGTACTATTTATAACTCATTTTTAACTAATTCTCATATATATAAAAAATTAGTTAATTTATTAATTATTGACTAAATTTTTAATTTCACCCTTATTTATGATTAGTTCCAAAAATCAATATGAATAAATTTATTTTATTTATTGCAATTAATAGGGGTAAAAAAATACAAAATACTTTTACTGGATCTGGCTATAATCATTTTCCTTCCTGTCATTTTCTGTCCTTTTTTCATTATGGGCCGTTGGATTAAGATCTCAACGGTCAAGATTGAATATATTATAAAAATATTATTATTATATTTTTATTCTTAATCTGGACCGTTGAGATCTTAATCCAATGGTCCAGATTAAGAAAAGGAAAGAAAATGATAGGAAGGGAAAATGATCAAAGGCAAATCCCCAAAAACTAGACTTATAAATAGGATCAAATTTTTTGATAAAAAAAGACTTATAATAAAACCAGAGTGGCATTATTTATCTCATCCAGATAACATTGCATAACTAATTTTCTTAAAAAAAGAAAACTTAGGTCCATTTTAATTATATTCATTAGTGTTAAGAATATACTCCCTCCGGTCCCATTTATAAACAACTTTTTTCTTTAATTGAGCAAAACGAACTAGTAGTTAAAAGTAATAAGTGTGTCAAAAATGTCATATTTTTCCATATATGCCCATATTTATGAAAATAGAGAGAGAATGTATAAAAAATATGAGAAATAATAAAATACGTTTTCCAATACTTTGTTAACTTCATTCACCTAGTAAATTATCTCTCTCTTCTGAATATAACTTTTGGTGTGTGTGATAATTAATTATAAATAATATGTATTTAATAAAGGTAAAATAGGAAAAATGAGTTTATATTTTCAGACACAAAGTGAAAGTTGCTTATAAATAGGACCGGGGGAAGTATTAATTATGTGGATGTCCCTTGATTCTTGACCTCTCATATTCTAGTCAGCATTCATGAATGGTGGTTGGAAAACTAACCGGCTATTTGATATAAATTCAAATGCATGAATGATATAAAGGGTCATCTAATGTATATTTATCTGTATTAATTACAACATTCATTGTATCTTAGTGGTGATTAAAGCTGGGAATCAGGGCCGGCCCTTGACGGGCCAAAACCTAAAAAGGTTGGCCCTACAGGGCCCGGAGAAAGAAAAATTGTTGTTTTTCAAAGCCCGGCCCGAAAGCATGCAGCCAGGGCTAGGGTCAGCTCGTAGGGTTGGAAGTCATTTTCACAAGATTTAACTATGCGTCTACACGCCTCATGTAATAAAACAAATATAGTTACTAATTCATAACCAAAGGTAAAAAAAATATTGTCAACAAGTAACTCATAGTCTCACACAAAGTATAAGAAGGCAAAAAGCTAAATACTCTAAGTAACATGATTATGAAGACTATCATTTTTATCTTCTTCGCTACTATCATTAATTTCAAGAAAATTTGATTGTACTTCACTTTAAATAGTAGACTCTGTTTAAGGGGTAAAAATATCAAGAATTAGTAAAATATCATCATATGTAAATTTGACAATTTTAAGGTTCTTAGGGAGGAGTTAGTAAAGGAATAGGCAATAGGAGCAGTGGAATTAAAAAAAAAAAAGCTAAAGAGCCTAACGGGCCGGCCCTACAGAGTTGGCTCTCTTAGACCTGACTTTCTTTTGATGCTTCACTTTTCAAGTCAGGTCCGTGATTTAAAAGGATTTAAACGGGTCAGTCCGATTTCCTGACTCTAGTTGTGACATTCTAAAAAAAAAGAAATTAAATTGTAATTATAAAATAATAATTTATTAAAATAATAATATAATAAAATAATATTATATTATATAATAATATTAAATTATAATAAAAAAAAATTTCAAAGTTGGTAGGCGCCGAAAGGCGCCTACCAACTTGATTGATAAGGGGGAGGTGAACCCCCCTTATCTTATATAAAAAAAAAAATTTATAGATTGCTTTGGCGCCTCAGGCACCAAAGCAGAAAGGGGAGGGGGTATTATAAATACCCCCTCCACTAAACACTTCACGCAAGTGAAGTGTTTCAAGAAAAGAAGAGAGAGTGATGTTATGATAAGGGTATTTTTAGTTCTTCGGGGATCAATAAGGTACACAAACTCTCTTCTAATCATAAAGTTTCTTTTATGAAAAATGTTCTAAATAATTTTCTCTTTCATATGATAGTAATTTTATGCTAGTTAGAGAATATTTTGGGGATATGATTTTAGGCTAGTTTTGAGTTTTATCAATATAAGACTATAGAAATGTAGAGAATAATTAATAGTTTATTTTAATCGGTTTAGATTTATTATTTAGTGGTCATGTGATTTTATAATTAATTTATTTTATAAATAGGGTATAAATTAATCCCTATAGGGCGTTTTTACCGATAAAAATTAGTTTAAATATTTTATTTGGATTATTGGAGGTATTATTGAGGTTTTAATCGGGTTATTTTTGTTGGATCTGAGTTATGTGAAAAATATAAATTAGGACTTAATATTTGAATTTTTATTTGATATGATTTTAATTATGTGGATATTTGAGGAATTGTTCAATAATTATATTAAATCCATATAAATTATGAAAAAGAGATTTAATTATTTAGAAAGTTGATATTGAGGATTTTATATTTATAGGTATGTTAAAGGTTATTTAAGGATTTTTTTTAAGGAAATTGGAATAAATGAGGATAATAGTTGTAGAGAAAATTAGGTTGTAGGAGTTAAATTATGTAAATTCATTATTTTATTGTTATTTTTGGTTAATTGGTATCTACATTAATAATGTAGATTTTTCTTGTGATCGGTGATTGCACGGGTTTTACTATCCAAATTAATATTAAGCTTGGAATCGAGGTAACCAGGGTTAATTTATTTTATATGCTTGTTTTGGATTGTAAGGTATTTTATAAACCTTACTTTTATCTATATTACTTGTATGTGCTTTGCAAGATTATATTTATGTTTGAATATGAATTTATTTCAGTGAAGCAGTGTATTTTCTAATTTACATATATAAGTGGAAATTATTATTAAATTGTTACTGTTATGGTGGATGTGTTGTTTGAGATGGAATGTTGTATAAGAATTTAGAATTCTCGTAATTGTTTTCGAAAGCTGTATTAATTTATTATTTTTATATTACGGGATATGTTGGGTTGTGTGGAAGAGATATGGTGAATTGTGTGCCCATCGGCTCTCTCAATCCTGGCCCGGATTTTGGAGCTGAGTGTTTGGGCGGACACCTCCCTGTTACGGTATATCGGTGGTGGCATGGGAGGGGGCAGTATTCTTGATGTGACTAGCTAAACTTTGGCCGGGTATACTAGCACTGATAGGCTGTACCAGTCCAGAGGAGATAAGGAGGAGCAGGATGGATGAGTGGGGATGGTTTTATTTATTTCATGTTAAATGTTAAATTATGAGAATATTATTGTTGTTGTTGTTATTATTATTATTATTATTATTATTATTATTATTATTATTATTATTATTATTATTATTATGTCAGTTAAACCTGTTTCTCTGACTTACAATCTTTTCCTGCATATTTTATAAATTTATTTTGGTTACTGAGACTTTATGTCTCACCCCGTCATTATAAATAATTTTTCAGGCGATACCTCTAATCTGAATAGAGGCCAAGGGAAGCAACCAGAGGCATAAACTTTGAGAATCTTGTAGGCCTCTTTTGGTATTGGTGTTGTAACGACCCTTTCTCACAAACAACAATTATCCACATTTATACAAAATCAGTGATAATTTTTTTTTTCCAATACATATCAGAGTTCAGGACACAAACTCGCCCACAAACTCTTCCACAACATATCGGAGTTTAGGGCACAAACTCGCCCACAAACTCACTGCAGATAAATTTATTATTCTGATATCACATCATAATTAATCCATGGGTCACAAAATGATTTCCAACATAGATATCCAAACAGTAAATATGGCATTTTAAAAACATGTGGGCCCTATAATGGCAATATAGAAATTAATACAACACCAATACCAAAAGAGGCCTACAAGATTCTCAAAGTCTATGTCTCTGATTGCTTCCCTTGGCCTCTATCCAGATTAGAGGTATCGCCTGAAAAATTATTTATAATGACGGGGTGAGACATAAAGTCTCAGTAACCAAAATAAATTTATAAAATATGCAGGAAAAGATTGTAAGTCAGAGAAACAGGTTTAACTGACATAATAATAATAATAATAATAATAATAATATTCTCATAATTTAACATTTAACATGATATAATCAATAAAATCATCCCAACTCATCCATCCTGCTCCTCCTTATCTCCTCTGGACTGGTATAGCCTATCAGTGCTAGTATACCCGGCCAAAGGTTAGTTAGTCACATCAAGAATACTGCCCCCTCCCATGCCACCACCAATATACCGTAACAGGGAGGTGTCCGCCCAAACACTCAGCTCCAAAATCCGGGTCAGGATTGAGAGAGCCGATGGGCACACAATTCACCATATCTCTTCCACACAACCCAACATATCCCGTAATATAAAAATAATAAATTGATACAGCTTTCAAAAACAATTACAATAATTCTAAATTCTTATACAAAATTCATCTCAAACAACATATCCACCATAACAGTAACAATTCAATAATAATTTGAAAAATACACTGCTTCACTGAAATAAATTCATATTCAAACATAAATATAATCTTACGAAACACATACAAGTAATATAGATAAAAGTAAGGTTTATAAAATACCTTACATTCCAAAACAAGCATATAAAATAAATTAACCCCAGTTACCTCGATTCCAAGCTTAATCTTAATTTGGATAGTAAAACCCGTGCAATCACCGATCACAAGAAAAATCTACATTATTAATGTAGATACCAATTAACCAAAAATAACAATAAAATAATTAATTTACATAATTTAACTCCTACAACCCAATTTTCTCTACAACTATTATCCTCATTTATTCCAATTTCCTTAAAAAAAATCCTTAAATAACCTTTAACATACCTATAAATATAAAATCCTCAATATCAACTTTCTAAATAATTAAATCTCTTTTTTATAATTTATATGGATTTAATATAATTATTGAACAATTCCTCAAATATCCACATAATTAAAATCATATCAAATAAAAATTCAAATATTAAGTCCTAATTTATATTTTTCACATAACTCAGATCCAACAAAAATAAACCGATTAAAACCTCAATAATACCTCCAATAATCCAAATAAAATAATTAAACTAATTTTTATCGGTAAAAACGCCCTATAGGAATTAATTTATACCCTATTTATAAAAGAAAATAATTATAAAATCACATGACAACTAAATAATAAATCTAAACCGATTAAAATAAACTATTAATTATTCTCTACATTTCTATAGTCTTATATTGATAAAACTCAAAACTAGCCTAAAATCATATCCCCAAAATATTCTCTAACTAGCATAAAATTACTATCATATGAAAGACAAAATTATTTAGAATATTTTTTATAAAAGAAACTTTATGATTAGAAGAGAGTTTGTGTACCTTATTGATCTCCGAAGAACCGAAAATACACCAATCAGAACCTCACTCTCTTTCGTTTTTCCTTAACACTTCATGCCGGAAGTGTTAAGGGGGAGGGGGTATTTATAATATACCCACATCTTAATCAATTGACGCCTAATGGCACCAATTAATTATAGATAAGGGGATCAACCCCTTATCTATTTGTTGGTAGGCGTCGTATGGCGCCTACCAACTATATATATATATATATATATATATTATAATATTATTATTATATTATAATATTTAATTAATTTTTACTTTTTTATTTTATTTTATTAATGTCACAGGTGTTGTATTAATTTATATATTGCCATTATAGGGCCCACATGTTTTTAAAATGCCATATTTACTGTTTGGATATCTATGTTGGAAATCATTTTGTGACCCATGGGTTAATTGTGATGTGATATCAGAATAATAAATTTATCTGCAGTGAGTTTGTGGGCGAGTTTGTGCCTAAACTCCGATATGTTGTGGAAGAGTTTGTGGGCGAGTTTGTGTCCTGAACTCTGATATGTATTGAAAAAAAAAATTATCACTGATTTTATATAAATGTGGATAATTGTTGTTTGTGAGAAATGATCGTTACACTAGTGGTGACCATTAGTAGTAACTCTTAGAGGCATATAAATAAAGCTTTGTACAAAGCATTGTGATCATAAAAAACACAAGAAACTAAATGAGAATTGTTATCCACCTTCCCTCTTAAATTTTCTCTTCTCTTATCTCTTGTTCTCTTATCCCAAATTTATGTTTATTTTCATAGCATCTCTTCTCTTATCTCTATCTCTCTTATCCAAGATTTATCTTTATTTTCATAATAATTAGGTTCAATTCTCTAATTAAATCTTGCTATATGTGATTTTTATTATGAATAATGGTCCGGCCGAATTTTAAAATTATCCTATTAAAGCGAACGACTTGGAAAGAACGATATTTATGGGAGATGGTAACAAAAATTATAATTATTTAAAAAGATTAAATATAAAAATATAAATTTAAAATTTAAAAATATTAAATTACTTCTAGTCAAATCTCGTATAGCACGTTTTGTTTGATTACATGGAGATGATTATATGTAATCCTGATGTAATAGCGTGATTACAACGTTTGATTAGACTTATGTAATGTAAAAAGGATTACATTCTGTAATCCTGATTACATCATTTGATATAATTATGATTATATAATGATGTAATCAAGATTATATTGTTAGGACTAATGAATGTGGATGCAGACATTCTATAATCCAATAAAAACGAAACTATTGTCATTATAATTTTTTAAATTGATCAAAGTGCCCCACCTATAAATACGGTTAAATATTAAATAATTTTAATTATAACCATTAAATATTAAAAAAATTAATAATATAAAAATTTAAGAAATATTCTCCCATTCAAGAATTTAAAAAAAATTATATTCCACCATTAAAAACATATTAAAATATCTCATTAAAGAATATTTTAATAATTAAATATTAAAAAATTAATATGAATCAAATATATACACTGTATAATATTAAATATTTAAAAAATACTATGAACACAGTGTATACACTGCACGTAATGAATAAAATTATCATGAACTCAACGTATGCATTATTATATATTCAAAAAGGGGTAATTTTGTCACTTGCTATATTATTTTCATATATTTTTATGTTTGATGTAATCCAACCAAACGTTTTTATGTATATGCATTATCTTTTCCTAATGATAAACCAAACAAATTATGTAATCATCATTACATTACGTTCCATTACATTGTATTACATTCTATTACATTACTTCTAATTCAGTGAATCAAACATGCACGTATAATCCCTCCAATATTTAAGATTTTTTCTTAAAAAAATAAAAGTAACACTAAAATTATATCGGTTTTTTTAAAAGGTCAAACTTAATATTTAATGACGTCTTATTTTGTTAATTCATAACCTTGTGCCTATCAAATCAATTAGATATGTGGTCTTTACAGTGAATCATAAAATTATAATACTTCAAATTATTAAGGGGTGAGATCAATTCGGAAATATCTTTATTTATTTATTATTATAACAGGCATAATTCAATTGGCTTAATTTAAGACCATCTAATGGATTTGAATATTATTTATCCTAGGGATATATTAAGATAAATAACCAACCCGGCCCCTTAGATTTATTTATAACTTTCAAGGAGCTGTATGAAGTGAAAATCTCATATACGATTCTATAATAACAATGGGAATAATAATGTTATGACAGACTATGATTATTTAGCAGTTTAATAGTTAATATAGTTGATGCGCAATCAAATTTGGATTTTTGGGATGGAATTTATGGCGCCAACTATAGGTTTTACCATGTTTCTAATTTCTTCCCTAACGAAATGTGAAAGATTACCTTTTGACTTGCCTGAAGCAAAAGAAGAATTAATAACATGTTATCAAACCAAATATTCTATTTCACATATTTATTAATTTTTCTGATATTAAACTTATTGAAATTTCCTAAAAAATAATTAAGTAAGAGATAGAGAGAGAGGGGATTCAAAAATTATCAGGGTATTTAAAAAATATATTATATTAATCAACTTAACTAATTTATTAGTTTAATTAAATTATTATATCTAATCATAACATATATTATGATTAAGTAATTTATTTAATTTTCTTAACATCTCAAAAAAAATCAATTAAATTTTATATTAAAAATTAGATAGAGTAGTAGTTAATTAGGTATTATATTAAAAAAAACAGAGGAGGACATGCTTTCAAAGAAAATCTTGTACTGTCTTTAATGAATTCGTATCCATTCTTAAATAGCGAGAGCCAATGTATACTTCCCGTAAGCCAAAAGAATTTAGGATTTATTTAATGTAATCGAAGAACATTGTTTTAACTCAGTACGGGTGATAATTAATATTATATACTTTTATGTATAAAAAATATTATATACTTTGACAGCAAAAATATTTTTGTTGCCAAAGCAAAAAATATCTTGCTAATAGCCAACGAGGATAAAATCTGTGGACTACCGCTAATTCCTTACCGTATGACAAACAAAGATTTGAAAACCCGCTAAAATAAGATAAATATTGACGAAATCGATAACGGAACACAGAGTATCACAATAGATAAGAAGAGGCTCATAACCACATAATTACGAGGAATTAAAATTTGGGGAAAAGATAGAAAAATAATTTTAAAATTATAAAATTTTAAATGAGGTATTTTTTAAAAAATAAATTGTGAATTGTTTATAAAATTTCGTCATTCATTTATCAACTTTGGGTAATAAACCTGATTTACGATTTGGTAATTTTAAATTTTTTTTTCTGTCTTTTTTCCTTAAAATTTCGCAAATGGGAGGTTTAATTGGAGACAATTTAATATTTTCAAATTTATACGAAAAAAATTCTCAATTAAATCCACCTAAATTACTATTCCCTCCTACCTTTTTATAAGATAGATTTAGGGAATGTCTCAACAGTTTTTTTTTTTTTTTTGTAAACTCCCCAATACAAAAATTCCTCATACCATTGTTATATATACTTAATTGTCATGTTTTACTATACCACTTAATATTATATATTCTCTCCCTTCCACATAAATGAGAACATTTTTATAAAACTAAATTTATTTTTTTACATGTTTATTACATCTCACTAGTCTTAACTAATTTTCCGAACAGCGTTACAATGTAATTTGAAAGAAGAGTAGTTTGGCCTCTCGACAACATTCAGAAATTCCTAACTAGTTATCTTAACCCGATTAAAATTTTGGTGTAAGTGTATGCATAATTTTAGATTTTGATATTTTAATTGAATTTAACTGGGACTGTCTCATTTCATATTTTGGAGTTTGGTCATTCTAAATAATAATAATTTTTATAATCTTATTTAATAAATATAACTCGCTTTATGCCGTTCAGGCGTTTATTTTAATTTTGCCTTTATTTAAAATAACAAAATCACCATGCCCAGAAACTTTAATGCTCTAGGCAAAATAATATCAAGGGCATAACACTATGGAACTTGTCATCCATCGCCCATAAGGACATTTTAAGCAGAAAATCCGGAATCAAAATTTGTTAATCAAGTAATCTATCTTAATTTTTAAATTATTTTATCTGATAATACTAACAAAAGTTATAGCAGGGAGATCGATAATATTTTTAAGCAATGCATGTATTTGAAAAAATTAAATATTTTTAATACTATATTATAACACTTAGTACTTTTATTAAACAAATCAATTACAGTATTGGCAACTTTTAGTATTATTTCAATTAACGATAATAGAAGGAATACTATAGTCTATAGCAAGTTGAAATTAATTCTTCCCCAACTGGTCGGTGGAAAGAGAGAGTGTGTGTGTGTGCATGTTCTGGACGATGGAAACGTGGCATGAGGAATTTGTTGTTTTGCCAATCCCAGATTGCGCATGGCATTTGAGAAGTCAAGCGTTTTGACGTTTTGTCGCAATCTTAATAACGTCAGAGTCTCTAAATGGGGGCATCAGGGAATGAATTTTGGAGCTATGCAGATGAGTTAAAAACTCAGGGTTGATTTGGGTTACTGGGGTACAAGTTATTATTTTTAATTTGATTTTTATAAAATTAATTTTAAATGTGATTTGTGTTTGAATTAACAGTGGTATAAATTGTTTTTTTCTTTTGAAAAAGTTAAACTTTTAAGTTTCTTCTTAGAAGCTGTTTTTGAAAAAAAAAATCAGTTATCAAAACGCCAACCCAAATACCTTATTTTTCTAAAAGCCAATCCACCGGTGCTTTTTTTCAGAAAAAGCCACGTTCAGGATGGCGGTGGCTGTTAATACTACTTTGGTAATTTTAATAAGTAGAATTTGGGAAAAAAATTTAGTCCTAATTATAAACTTATTTAAAGAGTGATTAATGACAATTTTATAATTTTGTCACTATTAAACATCTAGAGAAGAAAGAAGTGAAACACAATGTATAAAATATATTTGTATGCCCATTTATAAATGAGAGTAAAATTAGAAGAGATTATCAATTTATGATATATTTAGAGAGAGAAGTGAAAATCGGTAAAAAATCCATATTTAAAAGCTTTATTCAATTATTGATGACGATGATCTAAATTTGAATTCCGGGACTTTTTGTATGAAATCCTGCAAAATATTACTCCCTTGGATATTTTTTATAAATTACATTTTTTTTATAATATGGTTTTTAATATAAGGAATAAATCCACTTTATTTAAAATTTCAAGTTGATTTTTCTAATTTTTCCCCTTATTAAATAGGAGTATCTGTCATTCATTATCTCTACAATAAATTTTTACTAATTATCTCACATATATACTCTTTCTAAATAAAAGGTATAATTAAAAATATATATATATATATATAACTTACATATGTATCGCTTTTAACTTCTCCTTCCATTCCTTTCTAAAAGAAATAACTATCACAATTACCATATTCTTTTTAACAAGAAACATCCAAAGAATGTCGTATTTTTTACTTCTTATTTTTTTTATTTTACCTTTATTTAATTACCCTATTTAATTTTAATATAAAAAAATTTTATAGCCCTAAAAATCTATTATTTCTAACATACCTGTTTTTTATTTTGTTTCTTCTACAATTCTCTTTACTATGATAATTTTCTTATTATCTCTCTTATTCCCTATATCCTCATAAATAAGGGTATTTTTGTCAAAAAAGTTACAATTTTAACATACTTATTATTCTTAACAAATATTTTGAACTACAAATATGAGATTGGGTTAAACATTTCTTATAAAAAAAGAATAGAGGGAGTAATATTTTGAATATTATGATTTTAATAGTTGTTGGAGGAAGTAGTATTTTCCCATGCATAAAGACATCAGATCCTTGATGTTTATTAGTTATTAAACTTTAAAAAACGTTTGACCTATTTTTTCTGATAATTATATTTGTATATACACTCACATTATTGAACTAGGGAAAAAAGAGTAAAGAGTGAAGGTGAAGCATGGAAAATAAATGAAAGGGCCCATTGGGCGTGGAAAAAGGTTCCCTTGAACCTATAGGCCTCACTGTCTTGTAGGCCCTCCCCCAATCATTTTTCTTTCTTTTGTTGGGGCAATTCGCACGGGGCATGTGGAGATTAGTTAGCGCTTTGTTTTAAATTTAAATTATGTAATGTGTTGCCAATAAGACTTCACATAGATGATAAAGAACGGGTTTGGACTGTAAAAAGATGCAAGTTTAATTTTTACTGTTGTTATGAGGACTCTTTAATAAATGATTTTGCAAATCTTTTATAAGTATTCTTTAAATTCTAAAACCATATCTTGACTTTAATGGGATCACCACTGCCGACCCCGTAAACTTTTTCATAACCAATAAAGTTACGTCATGTGTCCGGTTTTTGAAAAAGCTATTGTCGGAGCAGCCTCACTATCAAACAATTGGAGGCGTCCAAATCCTCTACTAAACGCTGATATTAGCAATTTTAGCATCCACACACAAATAATCCTCAAAACGATCTCGTTTTGTTCCAGCTCCATTCCTGCTCCTCTGTTTTTTTAAAAAAATTATATTGAGGTTCCAAACAAAAAAAAAAAATAGAGAAATGATTTCTCAAAATTGTAAAATAAAAAATTGGTCATAATAAGTTGTTCATGACGCTCCTCAAGTTATCAATGTCCAGCTTCTAAAATTGTTAATGGGATCAATTTTTCATTTTGTGATTTCGAGAGACCATTTCTTTATTTTTTTTTTTACTTGACACCTCAATATAATTTTTTTGAATTAATTTTGTTAATCACATCTGAACCCATCATTTAACTTCATCTAACCAGACCTGATCTAAGCATGCGAAACATGGTGAGTCCATTTAACAGCGTATGAATTGAGGGTTGGTGTTTCAAAAAAAAAATAAAAAATAAAAAATACTTTATCTAATTCTTAATATAAAATATATTTATCTAATTCAATTAAATTACAGAAGTTGATTAAATTAATTAATATTATCTATTTTTTTAAAACATCTTAGTCATCATTTTTAATTCTCTCATTTCCTCTTCTTCTTGATTATTGTTGAGGTAGTATTAATAAGGGTAAATTAAAAAAAATATCTTCTATTTAAAATGAAGATCAACCACTCAAACATGCTATATTAAGGCCCCGAAGGAATAACATTTTAAGGCGTCAGGTTTTTAGGCTCAACCTTTTTAGACCTTAGTACATCAAGGTTGGACCCCTTTAAACTTATTGTTTTTTTTTTCATTTGAGGTGTGCCTTGACCATCTTCAAGGTTATATTTCTTCATTTTTATGGTAAAATTTTAAAAAAATACAGTCAAAATTAACTAAAGATAAAATAGTGCGATCAATTCCTAAAATCCCAAATCAGAGCAATAATAGGAATCTAGAATTTAAAATCTTAGGTAAAGACGATAATGCCATCAGTTGAGTGCTGAAATCTCGTTTTAATTTTTTGAAGGGGGCGATGGGATGGTCGATGCACGAGATTGGAAGGGAAGGACGGTGTAGGCGAGGGAAGAAGAGAAAGGGAACTGCGGGTCATCAAAGAGGGAATGCGAGATTGGAAAGGAATGCCGGTTTGGTCGGTAGTATTTTGATTTGGAAGGTGGATGACGATGGTGGGTGGTTGTGGTTGAGCGAAGAAGAGGAAGGGAACAACGGTCCCTTTGGCGAGCTTTGGCAGCATGCTGTGGAGGAAAGTAACAATTGGAGGGCCAATAACACCACCTCCCTCTCTATTAAAAACATCAGCTTCTACATTAACGACTTCATTGTCTTATTTAACAACTTTGGAGGTAAAAGGGGAATAGTAACAACTTAGATGTCCATTTACAACACATTTATCTCTATTAACAACACAAGCTTTCATATTAACGACTTCATTTTCTCGTTTAATAATTACGGAGGCAAAATGGGGATAGTAATAAGTTGTGAGACCAATAACAATACTAGCTTCTACATTAACGACTTTCTTTTCTTGTTTAATAACTTTGGAGGCAAAAGGGGGATAATAACAAGTTGCATGTCCTATAACAACACTTCTCACTCTATTAATAACATTAACTTTTACATTAACGATGTATTTTTCTTGTTTAACAACTTTGTATGGAAATATGCCAAATTTACAAGTTGAGGAGGCGAATAACAACATCTATCCCTCTATTAATAACATTATCTCCTACATTAATGACATCAATTTCTTAGTTAACAACTTTGGAGGCACAAATTTGAAAATAACAAGTTGGAGGGCCAATAACAACATGAGATTCTACTTTCAAAACTTGGTATTAGACAATTCAAGACGTGCCCAGGGGAAGTGTGAAATTAACAAGTTGGAGGGCATATAACAACACAATAATGCAATATTCAACATTAACTACATGACTTTATGCTTTCACAACTTGCTATAGTCATCAGATGCTGTGTGACTGTAGTCTGCATAATTACATTCACCAATAACCTGAAACCAAAAAATGTGTGACAGATGCTCTTTTACACATTGGCATATTTAATAGCAAGGGAACATTAACAATGTAGTAGCACATAATGTTTCCTTGTCACTAACATTGAAGTTCATAAGACATTGAGAATACAGTAATTACAAGATGGATTAGGCATATGATAGCAACCAATTCAAAAAATTACAAAATTGATTAGGCATATGACAACAATCCAACACGAAAATAACAAAATAGTTTATTTAAAGATGATGCCCCTTCATTATATGTCATTTTGCATGTCAACCTGCAAAAAAATAAAATAAAAATCACACCACTCTTGATAATGTCAATTTAGTAAGCTTGTGACACAATACTTATTAAACCAAGTAACTTCTCGTATCATCACTCATCACCTGCTATTAACAACAACACTATATGTTTCAATATCTCCATCTTCACTGTTAACAATACCCCTATATCATCACCTTACATCTACTATTAACAACGACATAATTTATTTTAAGATCTCAATCTTCACTAATAACAACACCCCTCATGTCATCACCCTGCGTCTACTATTAACACCAACACAATATCTTTTCACATCTCCATCTTCACTAATAATAACACCCTCCCCCAACCTTATTATCAATGGCTGATCGAAGTTTATATTGACGCAATACCCATCAACGTTCAACCTTTAATTAGCAGCAAATAACAAAAAAGGGACAACCTTCAACAATAATGCAATCAAACACAATAAAATCGATCATACAACCATCAACATTGTCCTATTATCTTAAAGCAGCTACCTTTCGTCTTCTTCACTCGGCAACCAACCACCCACCACCGTCACCCACTTTCCAAATCTTAACACCACTGACCAAACCTATGTTCCCTTCCAATCCCGTGTTTCCTCTTCGCTGACCTGCAGTTCCCTTCCTCATCTTCCCTCACCCACAATATCCTTTCCTTCCAATCTCGCTGCGCCGACCACCTCATCGCCTCCTTCAGAAAATCAAAATGCAATTTTGACCATTTGTTTTTTTAAAATTCAACTAAGGGCTTTATCGTCTTTTGCTTAAGATTTTAAATCTCAGATTCCTACTGTTGCTCTGATTTAGGATTTCAGAAATTGACCGTTCTTTGTTAATTTTGACTTTATTTTTTTGGATTTTTTCCCATTTTTATTTGACTAATATTTTTTTAATTTATTTTACTCCTCTATAAAGTACGTATGTTTTGAATTTGAGGGAAGTGTCGTGTCTTGCTCCTTTTCATACTTGATATGGATTCTAAAAAGTAAATTTTCATAGTGTTTTCTTCTATATTTTTTAGGGCATGTTGGGAGTGGTTTCCATTCATATTTTTCTTCTTTGTTGGGGTGGTTTGAGTGTTTGAGGTTATTCTAAAAAATAGATTCAATGAGAGAGTTGATGGGCAAACAAATCAGCTAAGAAAAAAAGGTGGGTTCCTGCCCGTAATGAGAATGGAACAGGTTGGACTTAATGCAATATGAACATGCCAAAGTATTATGACAATAACTAACTTTGAAGCATCATGGATGGAAAAAGGTGCAATAATACCCTCGTGCTTTATTATTTGCAACTTGCACTGAAATTCTTAAATTTAACGGTGCTGAGCAAGATGCTTAAGGATTAAGGAATGAAAAAGAGGCTAGCCTTCAGATAATTCAATTGGAAATTTAGGCTAAAATCTAATCAAAAGGCCTTTTTCTTGCAAACCATGAAATCAAGTTAATTAATAACATATGCAATAAGTTATTGGTTATAATAATAAGCGAGTTCACTTTATAAAAAGGAGAATACAAGTTTAAATTATGAGAAATATATTTATTGGGATGAGCAAAAACCGCTTACATTTTATTTAGGACTGCATGCAAAATATGAATAACGAATATGATAATTTTGCTTCCTTAGAAATATTTATGGTTTTTTTGGGGACCGCATGGGAAATATTGGACTCCTATTTGCACGGGCTAGAAAAACAAAGAAACAAGGGTCAATTTTAAACTATGCCGAATATCATTCTGGCCCAGTCCATATTGCACACCAAATTGGTAAATTGTGTTTTTTTTAATAGCTGAGAATTTGAAATCGTGAACGTCTCAGATCAGGACCCAGCTGGGGGAACTGGAAAACGGTGTTCGTCTGATAGTGAGGCGGCACCAACCCTCGTGCGTTTGAGTAAATTAACTTCCGACATTCGCTTCATTATTGCAGATCTAAATCTATAATCCATTTTATAATCTTTTATTTTCCCCGAAATTGGTTCACCTTTGATCCATGCATTATCGCTCTTTCTTATTGCAATGTACTCCTTTTCCAATCTAGAGGATATAGTTGCTGCATCCATTTGGTGTTTTCAACATTTTTTTGGGTAATTGTTGGATATAGAATCTAGGATCTATCGGGTTTGAGATCGGAGGATTAATTCATGGAAGGGTTGGTGAGTTCTAGGGCCAACCTTGTCTACGCTTATGGTAGAAAATATCAGTATCGTTTTCTCCCATCGTCTGCACTACAGCTGGGGAAGAGTATCTATGAATTTCGTTTAAGGACTAAGAAACAATCATCCCCATTTAACGTAACTGTTGCTTCAGTTCAACCAGTACGGGGTTCAAAAGTGAGCCATTCTGGGAACAACCTGCCTTCCGGAGGTAATCTATCACTCTGACGTTTTTGGCCCCAAGATTTGAAATCATACTATTGATTGCTTCTTTCTTTTAATGATAGAGATTCTTGAACTTTGGAGAAACGCTGATGCCGTGTGCTTTGATGTTGATAGCACCGTCTGCCTGGATGAAGGTATTGATGAGCTCGCCGATTTTTGCGGGGCTGGAAAGGCTGTAGCAGAATGGACTGCTAGGCTGGATAAACAGACTAGGAACGTTTTAAATGTCTATTTGTTTTCAAGTTTTGGTATCTAATTGGTGCGCTTAATTTCCTCAGAGCAATGGGTGGTTCTGTTCCTTTTGAGGATGCCCTGGCTGCCAGACTATCTTTGTTCAGGCCCTCTTTGTCTCAAGTTCAGGATTGTCTTGAGCAAAGACCCCCCAGGTAGGAGTGTTTTTGTTAACAATCTCGAGTATTTGTTAAGTTGGGCATATATTATCATTTTTTAAGGCGTTTTTGTTGCGCGTATTGGTGTCATGTCTGTTGGCACTCGAATGAAGGGATAGGTGTTAGATGTGTACTTAGAATTGCCAATGACTCATACACAGTTTGCGTGCGTGGGGTGTTCTTGTATGACTGAGGTAGATGTATCAGGAAAGTGAAGAATCAGGACTGACAGAATTTAGAGTGTATTGGCTCTCACTGAGGATGGTCTTCTTACCAGATCTCTAACGTCCCACTATCAAGGCTGTAATCATGTTCTGAGAAGTGCTATATCCTTCCCCATGCCCAATGCTTACTTGATCACTTATGCAAGTTCAGGAGAAATTCTGCATGGTGTCATCAAACCATATATTTCCTGCAAGAGAATTTTCTTATCATGAAACTGCAATAATATACTTAAAATAATTGTACTGTGGAGAAATTTCTTCTGGTAACATAAAAGATTAATTCACTTGCTCATATGTCTGACCATTCTAAACTTCAACGACAAAACTTTGATTTCTGTATTTCAAATTTCCACTTTTTTTCTTTTTCTCTTCACGTCACAAATCACAATCTGTTTCTTTGATAAGAAATGTGAACTGTTTATCCTAAACAGATTAAGGTCGTTGTTTATGATTCTACTTCTCGATATGCAGGCTTTCCCCTGGCATTCAGGAGTTAGTTGTGAAGCTAAAGGCTAATCAAGAACATGTTTATCTAATTTCAGGAGGCTTCCGTCAAATGATCAATGTATGTGGAAAGTTAATAATTAATGATTTTTATATTTGTTTACTTTTGATCGCAAAAGGGTGAATTGGGATACACTGAGTTAACACTGTCATTGCATCACATGAAGATATTTAAAATTTGAGCATGCAGGGGCAGGGCAATGAATTAGATACTTTATTTCCTTTCCTTCTTTGGATATGTACTTTATTTCCTTTCTAATTACTTGGTCCCTTCTTATGAAGCCTGTCGCGTCAATACTCGGAATTCATCAAGAGAATATTTTTGCCAATCAACTGCTTTTTGGTAGCTCTGGAGAGTTTATTGGGTTTGATAAGAACGAGCCTACTTCAAGAAGCACAGGAAAAGCAACTGCAGTGCAACAAATCAGGAAGGTCAGTATTGTATCTGCTTGTTAACTTTTAGTTTTACCAACTACATTGTTTATTAAGCTAATTAAACTTAGATTTCAGGCTCATGGGTACAAAACATTAGCTATGATCGGAGACGGTGCAACTGATCTTGAGGTTAGTAAGAATATTCAAATATTCAAGTAATAATATTTATGGAATATCTAGGCCCCAACTGTGGGTTTATTATGACACTTAAAGTTGAGGGCCCTTGTTGAAGAACCTATCAATATCGTCTCCGTGTTTTATTTTCTCATGTATCCTGGTCATAGGAAACTGAAACCCCACCTTCTTGTTTCCAGTCAACTTGTTCTCTTGGATTTCTGGGTAATATAGGCGAATGTGATTGATTGTTGAGTTTGGATCTTCTACATTTCTCTCTTTAATTATTTCCAGTTCTGAAGAAAGATAAATACAAAATATGTATGGGATTCACATAAATGATAAGTCGTATTTAAATGTGTGAGATCCACTTGGGTGATGGGACTCACATATTTTGTGATTATCTCTTCTCAAAACTGACTAAAAATGGAGAAAAGGTGATAAAGAGGATCTAAATCAGTTATTCTTTTTCGTGTGTCTGTGTTTGTAACTGTTGTGATTTCACATTCAGGCTCGCAGCCCTGGTGGCGCAGACTTGTTCATTTGCTACGCTGGTGTTCAATTCAGAGAAGCTGTTGCTGCAAAAGCTGATTGGCTCATTTTTTACTTTGAGGACATCATAAATTCGTTGGGGTAGCTTTGTTCCTTTTTATATTATTGTTAAAATTATAATGTTATAATATTTAACATATCTATATAATCATTCTTTGTTTCATAAAAGAGTTGATAATGATAGCCCTTCTCTCTATTTTTTTTAAGACAATTTAAGCCTCCTCCACTTGTAAGAGGAGGGATCACACATCCATCACCCACCCCTATTTTGTTCTCTTGGGATATAAAACCCACATGCTCCTTGATGAATAATGAGAGATGTCATGAGTTATAAGCTCTTGGCAACGGTTGCTCCTTATTATTATAGTGGTGAGAAATACTCTAAATGAAGGTTTTCTTCTTACGAATTCTATATAAACATTCACAAGGGTTAATATGAAGAAAATAATATGTAATCTTTCTTAATTAAATAGAATTCATCCTTGCAGTTTAGGCTTTGGACTAAACAGACATACTCCCTCCTTCTAGTCTAAATATAAGACTCATTTAACTTTTTTTTAAAAAAAAATTAAAGAAATTAAATAAGTTACTTAATCATATTAGATGTTGTGTATTATTATATTATATATCAATTTATAAGTCAAGTAAATCAATTTAAAAAAAAATGATGAATATAAATTTTTTAAAGTAATTTATTTAACTTCTTTAATATTTTAAAAAAATCAACTGGGTTTTATATTTAAAATTCTCTGAAGTATTGTAGTATTTGATGGTGGATTTGTGATGGAATTATGCACATGGCGCTAGAATTTGTGTGGCTCCTAATAGATTAAATGCATAGAGTGAATTGATCATGTTAAGAAAATCAATTAGAACTTGTATAAACTAAAACGTTAAATTGAAATTTGAGTAAAAATTAAGGGATTAAAATAAAAGTTTTATCTCGTTACTTTTATGATAAGTATGTCGTGGTCCAAATTTCCTTTTTCTTTCTTATATGATTTATTTCTCTATTTTCTCCACAAATAATGTAAGGAAATAAATATAAGATAAAACTAGTTATTTTCTCAAAAAAGAAAAGATATATTTTGTATATATTATAGTTAGCATGTTCACATATTTCTCAGCAGTAACACACTGTTAACTTTATTGATTAATACATTTTGTTATGACAAACCACACCTTGATTAATTGGATTTAAAAAGATAACACGAAAGGATTTAAGAAAGATTATTTAAATGTCTCAAGAAAATTAAATACTGGGAGCTCTAAGAAAATCATATTTTACATATTTACAAATCAAATTCAACAATTTATGCTTATAAATTTAACTTCTATATTTATAAATCGGGTTGTTCCATTCATAAATCAACCTTTTAAAAATTTAAAAATTAATTTTTAAGACCTCTCTATATCTAATTTTCTTACATGAGATCTATAAATAATTTTCTCAAGATTTAGACCTTAAAATATAATGGTCATAAGAAAATTAAAATATAATAAAATTTAAGAATATCATACTTTCCAGCAACTAATTCTGATAGCAAAGACAGGTGAAGAGTCATGTATTCTTTATTTTTGGCCTGAAGAATAATCATGTATTCAAACTTACTTATGCTAAAAGATAAAAAATCGAGAAAATGTTCAAGATACATATATTTGTTTATTATTTGTAATTTGTGTTTAATTTTCATTTTATTTTCAAAGTTTGAGCTTGTATGTGCAAGAGGCCATAGTGGCATAATGACCGTATAAAATTCACAGAAAAAAAAAATCATAAATAAAGCTATCTTTGTTTAGTTTATCCAAAAAATATAATTTCTTTATCTATCTGCGAAAATTGTGTTTGTCGTGGTTGTAGCCATTTTGGTGTGCCTGATCTGTGTCCCTGTGGAGAGAACGGTGTCGCCGGTCGTTTTCTTCCCAGGGATTGAACCTGCGAGATTCGACAAACCTCGTGCAGGAAAGTTGGGTGTTAGAATTTCTGCATAGTGCGAAGGGATTTTTCAAAAGCAAACTTTTTATTTATTTGTTAGAAAAGGAGATATTCGTTGTCCTTTCATTTATGAGTTATGGCAGAAAGGTAGCTGCAACCTGCAAGAGATGTTCATCTTATTATAATTGCCCTCTTTACGACCATGCACCCATTTTGATTGTGGTGCCTGCTCGTTGGTGAAATGAGTACGTCTTATTTATGCTTTTCCCAGAGAAGAAGCTTTTCAGACGGATTTGGCTTGTAATTTACACATATGCTATCATGAAGGTAGGTTCTTGGAGTTGCTGAAGTCTCTTGGGGGGTTTGTTTCTTTGAAATTTACATGTCTTGAAACGTGTTCATTTCGGTGGCATTCGTTGCTGACATTGATTGATTGCTGATGGCTTTTGAAATTTCACGTAAACTTGTGGATATTACTTCTGAGTTCTTCTTGTGTATGTTCCTTCCTTGTTTTTAATGCCAGTGGAAAAGCATAACAAGTTGTTATGTTCGTGAGTGATAGGATTCTATGGATTTTGAACTGGTACTTGGGTGGAGGAAAATGTTTTTCGTGAATGAGGGATTCTGGTTTTGTTTTTCTTGAAGTGTTTTGCAGCTTTCCATTCTGTAGACTATCGTTGCCAGAATCTTTTTGAAGGCAGTTGCAGTAAAATTAATGGAATATTTTTACCTTGGCTGTTTGATGTTAATGATTGAAAGAAAGAAGGTAATTTGTATCGTGGGATTTGGATAGTTCTTTTTTCCCCGTGAAAGGGAGAACAGAAGATGGATTTATGGGTTGTTGCGGCTGCTACAGGAGCCGGGTATTTAGCTAAATATTGGAACAGAATTTCAAAGAATAGTGATAGCTCATCTCAATTGTCTTTGTCATCAGAGGATTCCAAAGTTGAGAATTCAGAGTCCCTTAACTGTCCCTTTGCCAGATGGAGAGATGGATTAGGCAAAGATTTTTCTTTAAATATATATTTACTGGATGGTCCTTTGGCAGGAGAATTGGCTTCTACGGCTTTCAGAGGGATTGATAGTGAAAAAATAAGAGGCTTCAGAACTTACAGCAAGAGCAGTGGGCTTTCTCTATCAAACTTATCATTACCAATCTCCCCAAATGAGAACTATAAGGACATTGAAGATGTTAATGAGCGAAGTTCTAATATTGATAGCAATTATGCGTTCCAGTTTTCTGATTCTTCTGCTGAAGTTGGTTCTAAATATTATTCTGCTGGAAGTAAACTCTCTCTCAGGACTAGACATTTGCATGGACATTTTATTAGACCTGTAAGTTCATTAGAAAGTTGCTTGTTGGCACAGCTCTACAAGGAACATGCCAGATTAGAAGAATATGTCTTTAGCTCTAGTTCATCACCCTCCACAGCCACAAGGCCATTTCTTGTTAGTGATGGGAGCCAAATAATCAGCAGAAAAAGTATTGATTCTTCCAGTTCATTGATTCAAAGTGAGGGATGTAAGCTGCATGAGAAAATCTTTCAGGAAAATGATGAAGATGAATTTGGGATTCCATCTTTACCGAAAATGGGATCTTTGGGGGATCCCAAGAAGATGAAAATTAAGGTTGGAAAAGCGAGTAGTGGAAGATTGAGCTTTTCCAATAATGTGTTCAGCAGAAAGCACATGCATTCTCAACATGGTATGTCTCTCAATTCAGTAACATCTTCTCAAACCATTCAATGTGCGAATGCTCCTCCTTCTTTTTTCCCCTTTTTCATGCTGAACTGACTTTTGAGGAGATTCATTTGAACGCCCATACGATATAAACTTTCCTTTTTGACATTTCCCTACATACTATGTTTCGTTTTTTTTAACTGTTTATGCATGAGAATAGAAATTGTAAAAAAAAAAAAATCGTTTTGGAAGTGAAACTGTGTAGTATCAGTTAACTGTAAATCATTTGGTCTGTTTATCAATTTTGGTTTTTTTTCTTGCAATCCTCTCCCAAGAATTAAAATCCAAACTCTCGGTTGAACATTGTATTTATTTTCTTATAAAAGGATATCTGGGTGTGTGTGTTTTAGCCCTAGGGAATATGATACGTTGATCACGGCTAGGTTTTTAACCCAGTCAATTGCATCAGCAGCCACACTTAACGACCTTCCAATGATTTAGATTGCTCTTTTTATATAATGATGTTTTGTCTAACTTATGTGGCGCTAGTATTTTCTTACTTAAGCTACATCTGCTAACACTTCCATAATCATCAGATGCAATGTTCCTCTTCAGTCTTGGAATTTCTTTTGGCATGATAGTGTTCACCATGGCAAATAAAAGAGAAGTTGACAATTTAAGAAGCTTGTTGAAGCAAACTGAGAACTTGGTTCGAGATCTACAAGAGGAACTTGAAATGAAAGATTCTGTGTCTGTAAAGGAGTTGCATAATGAGAATTATGGTCCACAGGACATGTGTGGTCATTCCTTTTATGAGAAAGATATGACCTGGTGTTCCCCTGAAAAGCATATTGGCGTTTCTCCTATAAATAACAACAAAGAATTACATGATCATAGGGAAGAAGAAAGTCCAGGATCTATGAGCAAAATTGAAGCTGAGCTTGAAGCTGAATTTGAGAGATTGGGTTTGACCATGAATTCATCTAGCTTGGATGGAAAACTATCTGAGTTTGCTGAGGTAATTTCACATGTTTATCTTTGCATCTTCTCGAAATTACACATGTAATTTTGATAGGTTTTCTAAATTTAGTGCTATAACGAGTCAGTTGACTTCGATGCACTGAATCAGATGCGTATTCATCTGCGCTAGATTCAGAAAATTGATCAGATGCCTATTTCAGTCTTATAGGACACAATAAATATAGATACAAGTCATATGAGATGCAGTGCTGACTGTTTAATAGTTAATAATCTAATTAGTTCAATTACTTGAAGACCTTCATGATTTTTTGCTACAGGATGGTTTGCTCCTTCATTTAGTTACTTTCTATTTGAGTAGAAATGATATTGCAATACCATATGAAATTTCCTACCATAGAATTTTGTTTTTTACTCACTTGGTTTCACTTTATGTAATCTCATCTTTCTTTTTTGGAAATCTCAAATTTTATATCATTTTCTATGTGAAGACACCTTCAATTTCCATTTTGGGCATAATCTCTTGTTTACTCACTCTATTTGGTAGAAGTGTTTATGTTGGGAAACCATGATTGACGTTATGACCCGTTTTGGATTACCATGATTTGCACCAAGTTGAGAATGACCTTATCCTTTGTTTGGGATATATAAAGAGGAGGGAAAGAAAAATAGAAATTTACCAATGCATGTTTTCTAAATTTATTGTTAATATTTTATTCCTTCCATTTTCTTCCCCCTGGGTCTGTTTCCTGAAGAAACCTTGGAAAGTTGGAGGGAAGACCCTCTTCACTGATTGACCTTATTCTTAGTCAGGTCACCTTGTTGTCATATTTTATGCGTGCTTTATACCTCTCCATTATCTTTTTTTAATCAACAGTAATTGATGGTGCACAATTTCTGGCAGCTTGACCCAGAATTTGAAGCAGATTTTGCGCGAGGTGAGTTGCGAACTGACATGGTCAGTGAGAAAGCTTTGGCACATCGAAAATCAAATGATGATGCTAGTGACATTGCCACACCTCTTTCCACATCTTATGCTGTGTCTCATCATGAACTGAGTCTGCGTTTGCATGAAGTTATACAATCCAGACTTGAGGAACGTGTGAAGGAGCTTGAGATTGCCCTTGAAAGTAGCCAGAGGAAAGTGCAAATGATGGAATCCAAGCTCAATGGTCATTATGATGAGTGGGACCATCCTCTTGTTGTAAATTTATCAGGTGAGGCACTTGATGCTTATAATGAGGCTTATGAAGAGTTAGTAAAGAGAGATTGCACAGAAGAGAACTCACCATCAGGCATCTACGGTGTTGGCCCAAAAGAAGGTTCACATTCACATGGTTGGCGTGCATTGGGAAATCAAATTGGTGAAGCAAATTGTTCTGTAGCTTATTCCAAAGTTAATGGAGAGAAAATGTCAGGAGAAACTACTTCAAACCAGGTTACAATGTTGGAAGGCCAAAGCTCTGGTGTATCTAAATTAAATGTTAATGGAGATGAAAATTGTGGTACGGATTATGAGATGGAGTTGATTAGGAAAATTGTTGAAAGGACTAAGAAAGGATCTCCTGTCTTCCAGAATGCACAGAGGATATTGAATTCAATGGATGAAGATGAAATTTGATTTAAATACTTTATATTTTAGTAGGAATTGAAGAGGGCAATCCTATATTCCTGGAGATTTTGACCCCTTTTGCTGAATCCCTCGTTGATATATTGAGGGAAAGCTAGTTCGTGTAATTGGGTCAAAAAAGTTAACAAAAAAAAAAAAACAGAAAGTTTCAGAGTTTCAAGTGTTGTATGTGAGCTAGATGAAACGGAAGTTGGTTAATTTTGGATATAAAGAAGCCAGTCTTTTTGCAAATAGGTCAGCTAGACTAGCAAATGACATTGAGAATGATTCTTGCAACTATGGTCATCCTCCACCTACTATACTTTGTGATGGGGAATGGTACCGAGAGAGTTGGATAGGATATTGTAAAGGCTAAACATCTTGCACGGTTCTTATTTGCATAGTTAGTGAAAGTTTCAAAAATGTTATATTAAGAAGTGAAGGGTGTATTATATATGAATGAAATATCAATATTCCTCCCCTCTCTCCCGTTCGGTTAATATTCATGAAACTTCATGAATGGAGATACTCATCAGGTTAGTAGGCTTTTTAATCGTTTTCTAAACTCAACGCACAAATACATAAATAGGTTAGTAACAGCACAAAACGGGAATCAGAACCTTTGGAGGGATCTGCACAAATACCTTTTGAAGACAACGGAACAATTTCAACAAGATAGAAACGAGTAAAAGAGGTTTAAATACTTAACTCCACTTCTAATAAATTAAAACTCATACATCTTAACCAGAAAACAAAGTTAAAAAGGTTGAATAATTCCACAAGTTATCAGTCCCCTTTCATTGCCGTCTCAAAACTGGGAAAAAAAACGCGAACGAAACAAAATTTTAAATGACACCCAGTAGCAAATGACTTCACTGCGAGACACCCAACCATTTTGAGAAGTTCTCGAACTCTGTGTAATCGCTGTCAGAGATCATGGTGTGGTACCATGCCTTCCCTGCAGCCTTGATCGCAGATGCGTCCTTCTGCAGAGAGGGGCAAAGGTAAAACGAGGTTAAATCTGCGCCAATCTTCGAATAATCATATCATGCATAAGCTAAAAGATGCATCAAGACATGGTCACATGGACAAACATACCGGCAAAAATGGACAATGTGCTATTTACCGTAAAGCACGTTTGGGGTTTGTTTATTGCAAAAAACTAGACATGTCTCTTGTGAGCAGCCACACCACTTGTAAATGATTCAACTCAATATAGATTTTATATTTTATATGGATATTAATGGAAAACTAAAATAAAAATAGAACGAAAACAAGAGATATTGAAAGTTAAAATTCAACATTGTGCTCCCCATTTTGAAATGTAAAAATATGAAGGCTAAATTACATATAACTTCCATGAACTTAGAACCATATACAAATGGCGTCCTAAACTTTTAAAACATAATCATAAGCCCCATAAACTTTGAAGTCTATGCAAATTACTCCAGACTATCAATTATATACGCCTTTAAACTTTAATTTTGAATGCATATAATCCCCTCAAACTTTGATTTATATGCAAATAAACCTCTTAAACTTTAAACCATTCGAAGATTAATAATGCAGGCATCATATTTTTCTTTAAAAAGCTTGCTGCAAGCCCTAAAAACTGCATTTGAGTGTCCTCCGCATTTAAAGCTGGGTAATGAAGTAAAACCAAAAGTACTAAAACGGTCAATTCACCTCCACTTTTGATCTCCTCAAACTATTTATCGTTTTGTATCCATACTTGGTAACTTTTATCACTTGACATCATGGAACAAACTGGATCTAAGAAATTTACCAAAATACCATCATAAATTGGTTCAAAGTACCATAGGAAATATCATCACGAATAAATTTTGAAGGCTGGGCATGCACTACGTCTTTCCACTATACAAGTTTAATTAATAAAGCCCACCATTCAACTTTTTCATCCCTTAATATCACCCATTTAGTGAGTTGCCTGAGTCACAAAGGAGCCAATCTGTCGAGATATTTTTTGTGGGCTAGTATTCACTGTAATTCTTATAAGGAGAAAGATATATGAGGCCAACCAGTGTAGTAAAAGCTCCCGTACGATAGCATCATAGGAGAAAACGACATGGAAAATTATAGCATCAGTAGCCTTGGCAGATTTTTACACCTAAGAAGCATATAAACTTACACAAACACCAGAACATGACAAAATCTAATGTGTCCGTATGGAACTAGAACTGTGTGTTTAACACATGTTAAGTTTTACACAGGTTCATGAATGCAATTTCTATGATAACTTCAACTTTCACTAGGCAGATGAGCAGATTGCAATGATCCTTCTAATTTTTGCGGAGAAATTTTAGGATTTAGATGTTCATTTCAACTTATTAAGGATCTATATGAACCCAATGATCAATTCAGCATTATATGTTAATTATATTATCTATCTATATTAACACAATAATCAATTCAGCATTACTCCTATGTTAATTACAAACAAAAGCAAGCAATCAAAATGGGGAACTACCTTAGGGAGGGACTTCCTCTTCTTGTCAAGCTTCTCTTGCTTAGCTTTCACACGCTGAGCTTCAGCCAGCAGAGCATTCCTCTTGTGCGTCTTGGCATATGGATTCAGCTTGAACATGACATTCTGATTCGTGAGCGGGTTCTTCTTCAAGGGTGCCCTCTTGACTTCCTTTCTGATCGGCCTCACAACCGACTGGATCTCATCAGAGTTAATAATTCTAGCCAAATCAGAATTGACCATCTTGGCTCTCGGTAGCAGGTAACCCTTCTTCTTCTCTGATGCTTTGTCGAATGATCCATATATAGAATCCAGCTTCTCAAACGCGGATTTGGTCCAAATAACGAACCTCCCAAGATGACCACCAGGGGCTAGCTTAAGCAGATTCAGTCTCTCCACATTCGCAACTTCAACACCAGGGATGTTCCTGAATGCCTTAACTGCTTTAGCTCCTTCAGTTCCATATACAATCAGAGGACCCTTGCGATGGATATAGCGACGATTTCTCATCTTGCCTTTACCAGGCCTGATTGCGTGACTGTCCTTCGCCTTTTGAGCATCAGGAAATGCGCCGATCTGCTTCAAAACTTTGATCGCATCTTTGGTCTTCTCAACACCCTCGGCAGAATCACCTACCACCAAAGGCATTTCCGGCACTGATTCAATCCTGTGACCGCGAGCTAAAACCAGAGATGTAACAGCCGATGCAGCAATGGCTGAAACGACAGCGTGCCGCTTCTGAGTCACATTAACCCTCCGGTGCCAGCGGCGCCAAATCTTAGTCGGAGCGAACATGCGGCCACCACGGCACATGTTGCCGAAAGCAGCCTGACCAGCACGATGGGTACCGCCACCAGGAACACGTGGGATACGAGACACGGCACGACCAGTTCCCCATGATTCGGCTGAGGTCTGATGACCAGCGCGCCTGCTGACAGCGTAGGGCTGACGGCTGTTCCTGGAAATGTTGGAGTGAACGAAGGTGACGATGTCGGGTCGGATCGAAGCTTTCATGACGTCTGGGAGAGGAATGGCTTGTGGGGAATCGGTAGCCATATCGGCTTCAAGGGTTTGGACGGTGACGAGGGGGCGAGCAGCTGCGGCCATGACTGCAAGGGAGGAGGAAGGGGGAAACGATGAAGGAGGTAGAAAGAAACACACACGGCACCCGCTCAAGAAAGCAGGGTTTCTGTGTTTTTAGGGTTGTTGACAAATAAGTTTTGGGCCTTGTATATGAATGAGCCCAATTTTTTCAAATTTGTATGCCTCGTATCCGTCTACATGGGATTGTAGAGCATACATTTTGGGCCCATGGATGCAGTGGGCCCAATTTTTGAATTTTGTATGCCTTGCATCTGTCCCACATGAAATCTGTGGACTAATTGTTTGCAAGGTTGAAGGCCCCTATGTATGGCATGGACTTTTATAGCATTTGAGGTAATATACCCCAACTCCTACCCAATCACCTTGATAATTTCTAATAACGCCTCCATAAGCTGTTTGGTCTCTACTTTATCTTCCTCTTTTGTGGGAAAAACAAAATAAATAATAAGGTATTAAGATTTAGTTATATATATATATATATATATATATATATATGCATGCATGTATGTATGTATGTATATATATATATGCTGGCAAAAAAAAAAAAAGATTTAGTTAAAAAAATTTTTTAAAAAAACCCAAGTAATAACAAGGATTTCAATTTCATTTGATTTTTTTTAAAAAAATAGGTTTATGTAGAAAACGCACATGTTTTTCTTTAGGTTTTAAATCTGGAACGGACTGAAAACCAGCTAACAAGTTGGTAAATCGGTTTTGTTTACTATTTTTTTAAATCAATTTTTTTAATTTTTATTTAGATCTTTTTTAACTACGTAAAATATTTATTAAAATGAGTCTGATAACTACTCCCACAAATATTATCGAATCAAGATGGGAGCCGCCTCCAAACGGATTTTCTACCTTTTTTTTCCTTTTCCCTGTCCACACGCGGCACGCGGGAACGGGTTCACCCACCCATTCGACAGGGTCCCGAACCAAAATGGATTGGGGGGGGGGGGAAATCATTGAAATGCCTAACACCACCAGTCACCCACCAGCTATTGGCGCCCGATGACTAAACGAAAAAGCTTGAATCATTTTCATGCTATCTCAACTCTCCAATGGCCCAAAATCAGAGACGCACAAGCGTCATCGACTTTCTAGGTGAAGAAATCGTGAGAATCATCGCACCAGTATCAATCTGTATGGTTTTGGTCGTCTTATTGGTCTCAATCCTTAATACCAGTACCAGCTCTTCTTCAGCATCAATCTCCAGTGTGGCCACCATTGCATACAGCGAGACCAGCTCAGACTCTTTCTGGGACAAATTCGTAGGCGCCCTTTTGAACTCTTTGGCATTTGTAGCCGTTGTCACTGTTGCAACTTTTGTTTTGGTCCTTCTCTTCTATCTTAGATGCACCAGATTTTTAAAACTATATATGGGGTTCTCTTCTTTTGTTGTATTGGGATTCTTGGGTGGTGACATTGCCCTACTCCTTATTGAAGATTTTAGTATCCCTATTGATTGCATAACATTTTTCCTGGCCTTGTTTAATTTTGCTGTTGTTGGTGTATTGGCTGTCTTGATGTCCAAAATGGCAATTGCTTTGACTCAAGGTTACTTGATTCTTATTGGAATGCTGGTTGCTTGTTGGTTCACCATGTTACCTGAATGGACCACCTGGGTGCTTCTGGTTGCAATGGCATTGTATGATCTTGCTGCTGTTTTATGACCAGTTGGACCATTAAGACTTTTGGTAGAACTTGCAATCTCAATAGATGAAGAAATTCCTGCACTGGTTTATGAGGCTAGAGCAGTGAACTATGACCAGGTGGATCCAAGGGGTGATGTAACTCAGAGAAGGAGGGTTTGGAGGGATGGGAGGGTTGAGAACTCAAGTCTACCAAGTGATTCCAATCCAAGTATCAATTCTGTGCTAGGTGAAACCCAAAATAGTGAATCAAACTCCAATCTAGATACAATGAATGCTATTAACAGAGATTTGGTCAGTAATACTTCAGATGGAACCCATGAAGACTCAAATTTAGATAGGGAAAATGCTGATGTAAACTCAAATCCTTCTACTAGTTACAGAAATTTGGTGAGAGCTGAAGAGGGACGGGTTATAGAGACCGATTCTGAGATCTCTGAACCATTGATTGGTCATGAAATGAATGTGCAGATCCACAGAGAAGAAGATGCAGTGGCAGGTCAAAGCCTGATGCCAGAGGGGATTGGATTGGGGTCATCTGGAGCAATCAAGCTAGGGTTAGGAGATTTCATTTTCTACAGTGTTTTGGTTGGCAGGGCAGTGATGTATGATTATATGGCAGTGTATGCTTGTTATCTAGCTATCATTGGTGGTCTGGGCATCACTTTGATGCTATTAGCATTATATCAGAAAGCCTTACCGGCTCTTCCAGTGTCAATCATGCTAGGAGTATCCTTTTATTTCTTGACCAGGTTCTTGCTTGAACCATTTGTTTTGCAATGTTCCTTGAACCTCCTTATGTTCTAAGTTACTTAAAAATTAATATTTCCTCCACAAAATCATGAGCATATCCCATCTATTGTTATAGGACTCTGAAACAATGAATACTATCAACTACCCAGTTAATTCAAAAAGTCTTACAATCTTTGAATTAATCTTTCATTAGTGACTGGAAAATACCAAGGTATAACATGTTTAAGATCTATGACTATGCACTATGCTGCATTCTCAGTTTTCTTAGAAGCCAGGAAGGTGCTAATGAATTCAGTATATATATTGTTGTAGCAGTTGAAATTGATTTAATCTAGTTAATTAACCTCCAAAAGGAAAGTGATTGGTATTTAATAATTGATAGCAATACATATTACTCGCGCTGCTCCTAAATATGGGATACTTTGATAAAAAAATTTAACTACAAACTATATCTTATATCAAGGGTCAAATAAAGTATACTGTACGTTTAGAATTATGTTTTATCTTTGTTCTGGTTCTCCACCGAATGGTTTATGATTTTATTTAGTGAACATTGGATTGGATATTGCATGGCCGAAACAGGAAGCCTTTTGAAGCAATCTTCTTAAATGCAAGGATTTTTTTTTTTTAAAAAAAAAAACTCTTGAATCCTGAAATATTGACATGACATGACTGCAAGTGATCAAAGAAAATATAAATCCAAGGCTCGTGTAATAATTTTACTATTCTTGTCTTTCCTTTTATCACAAATACACTTCACAAGCTTGAAATTTTGGGTGATTTAAATCGCTTTATAACTAGGTAAATTTTGGATGTACTCTTTAATTTGAGAAATACGCAGTTAAAGAACATTAAAAAAAATCATAATTATGAAGAAATTTAGCTCAGAACCTTCTAAACAATTAATTGAATTTTTTTCTTTATATAGGACAAAATCATGTTCATTTTTTTGTAAATAAAATAAATTTTTAGAACTTCTCAGTTACAACTTTTGCAATGTTTGAATGTTGTTTGGATGTAATTGCTAAAAGAATATATAAATAATCTCGGCTAAGTTAAATATATAAAATTGATTTTTTTTTATTGCAGTTAACAGTATTGTTTTTCTGTTGCATAATTTAATGAATGAGAAATTCAGAATGAATGGCTCGTTTTGAGCTTAAATAACAAATAAACCTCTCATCTCATATTTTGCGTAGGAGAATTAACTGCAGAAACGAAATCCTTTTGCCGCGTCGAAATGACAAAGATGAAGAAAGCAACTGAAGTTCGTTATTACTCCAACAAGTATGAGAGAATGAAATGCCTAAACTTGTCCAAACACCTTATTTCTGTTATACTTCCTGTTATTCTCCCTTTTCTCTGATACAATCCATTTCTTCCTCTTACCCTCTTTCATCATTTTATTTTTTCCATTCCCATTTTCTTGACGTGCAGGTCAAACTTGGATTGTGTCTTGGGAATGTATTTCCCTTTTGAATTTGTAAGCTGAGGGTAAGTTTGCAATGTTTGATTTGGTCCAGCTTAGCTTTTGTGTATTAATAGTCATTCTTTAGTTGCCTGGAGAATTCGCATTGCAGAGTTGTGCAGGGTGTTACGATTTTAAATGGAATGGTAAATTAGAGACATGTGTTGGATAACAAGAAAGATCTAGAACAGCTGGAAAAACCCTTAGTATGCTATTGGATCATTTGGGCTATTAACATTTTTATGCTGGACTTCAATAATTTAAGTATACACGACATTCAGTTCCAGTTTTTACAGCTTATTAATTGACCTTGTTACATGATAGAATGTGTACCTTGTACTGGATCTGGTGTTGATTTAAGAACTGGTCCTGCCGCAGGTTTAGGTGAATGCGAACAATTTAACATATCAAATAAGGTTAGGCCCATCATCTCCATCACAATATCACAATATGCAACAAGGACCTTCAAGCATGTCTAATGCTGATTTAGGAAGCACACATTTACCAGAAGATCCCTTCCAGGTGCAACCAAATATGAACAACATGGAATCTGCTGGTATTGCTCAAAAAGTTGAGGAAAAGTGTGATCATGAAAGTGAAATGAACAGCTCTGATATGAGAACAAATCCTCGTAACACAACTGGTAAGACTAATGTAGGCGCCTCTTCAGTTTCATCATTAGCTGCATTGGAATCTTCCCTAAGGAGGCAACTATACCTCAAAATATTAAATTGCATCCTATTTTTTCAGGTGTAGAACAAGAACAAGAAAGCATGGCGAGTAGCAGTTCGAGGACGGATCTTGTTGCTGATATTGGTAAAAGTAGTGGTGCAAACTCGTCGGCAGTTAATCATTTTCAGAACTTTGAATCAGGTGGATACCAATATCCAGAAATACAAAATCCTCCTTTGCAAGTAATGGAGGATAATGTTCCTTCAGGTTCCTTGTACAAGATACCTTCTCACGTGTTTAATAGAACCAGTACAAATGTCCCAGAATGGAGTATTGCCTCTAATGAGTCATTGTTCAGCATCCACACGGGAACAATGAGTTTCACTAAAGAAGTACCTTGGTTTAAATCTGGGGAGTTGGACAAGTATGGTGACATGATCATGCCGGTTCTGCCTAATTCATTCCAAAGCAATCAGCTACCTCCTGGCAATAAGTTTAATGATATGAGCCAAAGAACTGCTGAGCAAGATCAAGGTTCTGGAGTAATGGAAGCTAAAGCTGCTGAGACAATGAGAGAGGTTATAATGGAAAGCACGCAGAAAAATAGCAGAGAGGAACCGCCAATAATTAAGGATGAATTGCCAATTGATGATGAGGATGGAACTTCACAAGCCAAAGTGCTTTCTGATCCTAATCACAAGTCTGGCCATTCAGATGTGAGCGCAAAATCTTTTTCATTTCAACCGTAAGCACAGGCCACTGCTCTTACTAATTACTACTACTACTACTATTATTTTATGTTCATGAATGCATAGTGTGAGGAATTACTCTTCCGATCCTACTACTATTATTTGTCAACGTTTTCTTAATTTATCGCTATTGATGTTCTTTCGGCAATAATCGAGGAGAAGGTGGAAAGAGATAATTAAGAAATATGATTAGGATATTTTAGAAAATACATGCCATATTACCTAATTTAACTAACATTCTTAACCAAATCAAATTAGATAAATATATTTTACATTAAAGACTGGAGGAATATATTACTTTTGAAATTGCTAAGCCAGTAAGATAGGAAATGGCTGTTTCTATCGAAGCTTTTCATTTAAATGGATCAATCAGAACATTCAGAATTTTGACGACACTAAATGTTTGCAAATCAATTTGATATACACGTTGAGTAAACAGTTAAACTGGTTTTGTTGTGTGAAGATTGACAGGGGATGGAAGTCAGAGAAAGAATGGCTCATCCAAGCATGGTGAAAAGAAGCCAGAGAAACAGAGAGCTGAAGAATCAAAAGCTTGTAACAAGAGATGGCGGTTATCTTGCTTTGCATATTGTGCATTCTGTCGTTAGAGACAGGTTCCATTCCAAGCTGTTCGGGATCTGATTGTGAATACATGTGAACTCTCTAACGAAGGATGTCGTTTCCAAACTTTCAACGTCACTCACACATGCTACCCCTAAAATCCGGACGTTATAAATGTTATATGTAGTAGTGTTATTAACAGGCCAGCATAAGTATGCATTGGCGCTAAACAAAAGGATATGTAGCTCTAGTTAGTTAGGCTTAACTCTTTTTTCAGTGCATGTTTGTGCTTTAATTTACATCGTTTCGTAGTGGACAAGCCTGGGACAACATTGTGACTAACATTGTATAAATAGGTTTAGACTGTTTGTAATATATTACTACCTACTTCCTTATTTAATATAAGAGCTAGTTGAGAGTTAGATTTTATTATAAATATAAGATTTTTATCTACATTGTCCCCTATATTTATCAATTTTTTTCTAAACTATCCCCGTTAGTTGCACGTGTTAAGAGAGTTTGCATAAGGGATAATTTCAATACAAATGATTTAATAGAGTATTTTAAGAAAGCCAACATACATTCAGCTCGTCCTTAATATAAGATTTATTTATCTAATTTGATTAAATAAGAAAATTAGTTAAATTAATTAATATGATTTCTTTTTCTAAAATACCCTAATCATTTATCTTAATTCTCTCTATTTCTCTCTTACTTAATTATTAGAAAACATCAATATGTGTAATTTTGGAAAATATTGATATTGACAAGTATGAGAAATAAATCTTATATTTAGGATCAAGATCAACCTCACATGTAGGTCTGACATTATGGACTAGACGAGTAACTAATTTAATTATTTTTCTTATTAGTTAAATAAATCTTAAATTAAAGGTAAGAGGTAAATATATTCTGGCATGTGAGTAATGCTATTTAGTGCTTGTTTGAAATAACGATTGGAGCCTTCAAAAGTAGTTTTTCAATTGTGATTTATGATATATGAGATAAGTATGTGAGAGGAGTGTTGTCTCGATTTACAGGTATAAACATTTTTGGGATCACCAATTGTTGATTTCCACTAGAACTTTAACACTATGTGGTCTTTTTGGATTATTTAAAGTGATTTTACACTAAACAAACTAAATATGTAAAAATATAAAAATATATTTTGAATAGCGTGGGAAACATATTTAACTTAGATAAAAAATTAAGTCAAACATTATTTTTATATCAAAAAATAATACGCTGCTACAAAAACCACCTAATTTTTCATATATAAAAATGGCACATATATTCTATTATAAAAAAAAAAATACCACCAAATTTTTATCCCACCCGTACGTATACGGATATGTTATAATTAGAGTTGGGAAAACGGGCCTAACCCGTCAAGCCTGCTCTTTTAGGCCCTGAATTTATAAGGGTTGGGTTTAAGATTTTAGTCTCAAAACTGAAAACATGCCTAAAAAGGTCAGCCCTATAGGGCCATGGGCCGGCCCTTTAAGCCCTTATATATATGTTTTTAAAATTATTTATATGATAATAATATTATTGATTTTTTATGTTTTGTTGAAGATGTTGCAAATATCTAGTTGTTATTATTTTTTAGAATTAAATTTTATAAGAATATCTTGTATTAAGAATCCTAAAAATTAAAAATTTATAAAAGATATTTATTATTTTATAAGAAAAATACATTAGATATTTCTTATTTACTCCAAAGTTTCACATATAATGGTAATTTATTAATTTATTTGTATTTTATATTTGTTACAGAGTTATTTATCATTTTGATTTATTATTTGTTACAGATAAAGATTATGGATGTATTCATGATGTTGGAGAAGAAATTCTTGATATTTTTACTCCTCAAGAAGAACTACACAAAGTGAAGCACAATTGAATTTTTTTGAAATTGATGATAGTAACAAATAAGATGAAAATTATAGTCATCATACTCATATTGCTTAAACTGTTTAGCTTCTTGTCATATTATACTTTTGATTATGAATTAGTAGTTGTATTTGTTTTATTGCATGAGGCGTGTAGACGTGTAGTTAAATCTTGTGAAAATAGCTTCCAGCTCTTATGCTTTCAGGCCGGGCTTTGAAAAAGAGTAACTGTTCTTACCTCGAGCCCTATAGGGCCGGGCCAGCCCTGATTCCTAGCTCTAGTTATAATGAGGGTTTGGTCTAGTGAAAAAGGCTAGTCCATCATAATCTGGTGAGTCAAAGTTTGAATTCTTATTGAGAGAGATACCCATATTTAGTGTCCGATAATGCCTCAACAAGACTACCAAGAGTTGATGTGGCAACCATCTTAACTAGCACATGCCACGTCACCCCTGACATGGCTGCCATGTCTTCGATGCTTGGCACTACTGTTCATCACCGCCAATACACACACATTCGATTTCAAAATGCTCAAAGCGCCGCGGGAAAATTAAATGACATTTCAAAACCATTTCCCGCCTCAACTATTCACCCTCCAAAACTAAATTCGCTCACTGATGAGTATTTCACTATTTTGTTCATTCATCGACCGAATACTCTGAACAGGCTAAGAATCCCAGAAAGACCTAGAGAGAGATAATGTCAAAGTCAATGACTCCGGATGCGATTTCGATCTTGTTGGCGAATCCGTCCCCGGATTCTTCAAAGGAGCTTCCCGAGATCGTTGTCCAAGTCCTGGATCTCAAGCAAAGCGGTAATAGATACATGTGCGTCTTTCGATTTCGCAATCTCTTTTATATGCTTTCATTATTGTCAGTTGAAATCGTAATACGAGTTTTGTTTGGGATGTGTTTTTTCTTTATCACAAACGAATGATAAAGTTCATTACTTAATCTTCCTTCGATTTTAATACAGCTCTACGAATTGCATCAATCAAAAATATATTTGGGTTTCCCATTCTTGTAGTGTTTCATATTTTATTTTTATTGTTTTTTATCTTAGAAGTTAGATCTGTTTTGGGTTTCTGTCCGGGTTGTTAGCCTGCGCCTTGGATGATCTCATGTCCTTATCGTCGATCTCAAATTGTGTTTAATTTCCAGAGCACCACCCTATTTACTGTATTTCCTGTTAACAATCTTTACACTTTGTATTTTGGCTATTGTATTACAGGTTTACTGCAAGCGATGGGAGATTGAAATTAAGAGCAATTCTACCCTCTAGTCAGAATTCTCAAGTCCTCTCAGGAAATATTCAGAACCTGGGGCTTATTCGCATTATTGACTATACTCTCAACGACATCCCAAATAAGTCAGAAAAGTAAGCATAAGTGAAAGTATCAAGCTAAGCAAGCAAAGGAAGATATCAGCTAAGTTTGTAGCTGACCTGGTTTTTTTCCCCAGGTATCTTATTGTGACAAAATGTGAACCAGTCTCCCCTGCACTTGAAATGGAAATAAAGCATGAGATAAAGACTGAGGAAGCTGGCATTTTTTCGAAACAAGAGAAAGAGGACGGAATGAAAAGTGAGGTAAAAACTGAAGGAACGGGCCTTCTTTTGAAACCAAAGCAAGAAATCGTGGCCAAGTCTGCTGCTCAGATCGTACATGAACAGCAAGGAAAGTAAGTATTCTTTTTTCATCCAATGTTTGATGATATTTTAGGCTCAGGGTTTTCGTGTTAAAAGATTCTCTATTTGCTGAGAATTATAATCAAAATTCTTGCTGTCTTTCAGTATGGTCCCTGCTGCTCGAATGGCCATGACTCGCAGGGTGCGTCCTCTGGTTTCCTTAAACCCTTATCAGGGTAACTGGACAATAAAAGTTCGGGTTACAAACAAAGGAATCATGCGCACCTATAAGAATGCAAGAGGGGAGGGCTGTGTCTTCAACGTGGAACTGACAGACGAAGATGTAAGAATCGTTTCTATTGTTTTAAATTTTGAATAATTTCATACATTTCAATGGTTCCGTATGGTTTGCAGTTATTGTACGAAATTAAGTGTTAATACTGGAATTTAATTATTAATTCATCAGGGAACTCAAATTCAAGCAACTATGTTTAATGAAGCTGCAAGGAAATTCTATGAAAAATTTGAGTTGGGGAAGGTTTACTACATTTCAAAGGGTACTTTAAAAGTCGCCAACAAGCAGTTCAAAACCGTTCAAAATGATTATGAAATGACACTAAATGAGAACTCTGAAGTGGAAGAGGCAACCAATGATGAAAGCTTTGTTCCAGAAACAAGGTTCAAATTTGTCCCGATTGATCAGCTGGGTCCTTATGTCAACAGAAATGAACTTGTCGGTAAGTATTTTTCTAGGCATACCTCAGCCACAACTTGCACCATAGCTTTTTTCCCCCCTTGAATAATATTATCCGGCGTTTATGGATTTCAGATGTCATTGGAATTGTTCAAAATGTGTCTCCTACGATGAGCATACGCAGGAAGAGCAACAATGAAACTGTCCCAAAGCGTGATATTACTATTGCTGATGAGACGTGAGTTTAAACCATTTCTCATGTGTTAGCATTTATGTTGTTGCTGTTATACTAAAAATTTAAATATCAAAATCTGTCATAACAGAAAGAAAACAGTTATTCTGTCTTTGTGGAATGACAATGCGACTAAAGTAGGGCAAGAATTGTTGGACCTTGCTGGTAGTTCTCCTATAGTAGCAATCAAATCACTCAAGGTTGGGGACTTTCAAGGTATGTATAGCTTAAGCTTCTATATTTTATGAATAGGAGGAATGCAGGAGAATTCTTTTGTAACATGCTTGAATATCTTCTATTTCAGGTGTTTCCTTGTCAACTATAAGTAAAAGTATAGTGCTGGTAAATCCAGACATACCTGAAGCAAAGAAGCTTAGATGCTGGTATATTATAGTTCAAGATCAGATTGCAATACTTTTTTATTTTCTCATGATGATCTCGAGATATTCTTGATCATGCTTTTGTAACAGGTATGATTCTGAAGGTAAAGATGTATCATTGGCACCCATAAGCCCTGGCACAAGCTCGGTGTCCATGAATGGAATGAGATCAGTGTATTCAGACCGTGTTTCACTTTCTCATATTACCTCAAACCCATCCTTAGGGGAGGAGAAGGTACTATTTTCTGCTCCTCGTTGCAAGTGGTGTACTCCTCAATCTTGCGATCCATCCAAATGTTTTGGCTTATTTCTTGCCTTTTTTATAGTGTGAGAATATTAATATTTTCCATGTAGACTCAAGAAAATTTTGCAGAGGGTTTGAAATGTTTACATTTTCCCACCTGGTTATTATTTAAAACAATTGTTCTTTGAAACTATCAATACAATTGGTTTGCAAAATTCAGTAGGGTACATGGAATCATTTGAACCATGAGGTTAATCCATAATCTATTTTGTTGCTCTTGGCAGCCTGCATTTTTCAGTATTAGGGCACATATAAGCCACATCAAGCCTGACCAGACAATGTGGTACCGAGCTTGTAAAACTTGCAACAAGAAAGTCACCGAATCCATCGGCGCTGGGTATTGGTGTGAAGGCTGCCAGAAAAATTATGAAGGGTGCAGTTTAAGGTAACAAGCCGTCAGTTTACCAGTAGGAGCCTTTTAATATATATATATATATAATGTACGGAAGAGTGAGAGAGTGATGTTACTCTAATATACTTTGCTGCAAGTCTGCAAGTTTTCATTTCGTTCCCCTTTTCAGATACATTATGGTTGTAAGAGTAGCGGATAGAAGCGGGGAAGCCTTTGTCTCAGTCTTCAATGAAGAAGCTGAGAAGATTGTTGGGTGCTCTGCTGAAGAACTTGGTAGCCTGAAGTCACAGGTAGGTCATCGTCAACATAGATTATTGGGATCACCGCATGATCATCTGATTTTTTCCCCTAAATAATTTTACTTTGTGTTGATGTTAGGAAGGGGAAGATAATCCATATCAGTTGAAACTGAAACAAGCAACATGGACTCCATATCTTTTCCGGGTCAGTGTTTCTCAAAACGAATATAATAATGAGAAAAGGCAGAGGATAACAGCCCGGGCGGTTGTTCCGATGGACTTTGCTGCTGAGTCAAGATTTCTCTTGGAAGAGATATCAAAGATGAGAGCTTCACAATAAGATGCACTAGCTAATTATAGTTCCTACTTTGTTTGTAGCCGTTCATTCTCTCCTTGTAATATATATATATATCAAGCCATTAGGTGGTTTATACTTCGCTGATATTTACGCCTAGAATGCTGTCGCTGAGCTACAACGTAAAGCCGCATATATTGAATCCTTCATAATGATAAGGTTTTATAACAGCCTTGCGCAAGAGATGGTAACCTAAGGCCAATGTCACTCATGTATACTGACTTGAGGTTGATTATAACTAGGATCCTCCCTTCAAATTACATTACATTGAATCTTGATGATCACGAGATTTGCTTCTTTCCAATTTTATCTTGATTATTCGGCCGATGACCCTAAATGATCAAAATTAGCTAAGCATAATAATTCATTCCAATATCTATCAGAGATTTCTTCCATTTGCCCCCATCATTAACGAGTTTTTACGCATTAGATGCGATGGAATCCAATATTGCCATTGGAAACGTGTTACCCCATGTTGGACTACTAAATAATACTCCTTAGACGGAAAACTTGGTGTTCTTGGAGAGGTGTGAGAGTTTAGGCAACCGGTGAGTGAATGAGTGGGAAAGCCTTGAGCCTGGTACTCGAATTGCTAGGAACGTGCGTTTCTTTGTTACTTTCTCTGTATTATCTAGTTAGACTTGGGCTTTGCCAGATTATTTTTAGTTTAATAAATATCACTTTGAGGGTGAGTTTCCACGCATCCTCACTCCCTGATTAGCACTTCTTTCCATATAAATCCACCACCACCCTTATGCAACGTTATCTCACTTTGCTGGGAATTGGCAATCAACTTGTATTTGTAATCAGCTCGTAGTTTGATCAAGGATTGGGAAGTTAGAACCTCACAATAAATAGTCACATATTCGCTAGCTAACCACAATTTAACACTTGCTGGGTCATCAAATCTAGGATTGCTTTCTTTCTTAGTTCAACATCTCTGTTGGATGCAACATAATCCTTTGTTTTTTTTAATAACAAAAAGCTTAGGTAGGTTTGGTACCGGTCATCTCACCAAGACTAAGGTATAACCCTAAGGCTTAAAGAGTATTTACAAAGGACTTACAAGATCATCTACTAAATGAGTCTTCACCACGATAGTGAGAATCAAATTTGCATCCTCTTAGGATCCAAGCCTGTTCCCTACCATCTGTGCCAACTCTCATTGGTGCAACATAATCCTTTTAATCTCAAGGGTTTTAACTTAGTTTTATTTTCTTTGGCCTTTGTGCCCCGTCAGTGTTTTTTTTTTTTTTTTTTTTGGTGGTGGGGTGGGGGGGACTTGTCAGCCGCATTAGTAACTTCATACTTAGCTGGTAATTTCAGAAGCACATAGGAGCTTGGAAGTTCTGTCCTTGGTAGTTCTGGCTTTCACATTTTATAAATAACGAAGACGGAATAACAGCATAGCTTCTTTCATAAAATTAATAACAGAATAGCTAAAACACATCTGTTCTGATGCATCATTAAGAAGAGCCCTTAAATCCTGATTAATAAAATGGAAAAAAACCCTCAACATTATTACTTATAAACAAACAAATTTGCTACTGTCTCACAGAGACTGATGCACGTGGTTTTTTGCTCCCAACTTATACCTTTGTATAGGGGGAGACCAGCTTTGCAATTTCATGCAGCAACTTTGATGCAGTTTTGTCATCTGAAGAGGTCCATTCCTGAAAGTTGTGAAAGGTACCCGTGAAGTCTGTGAAAACACCATCCACTCCTATTGTGTTGATCCAGTAATTATACTCCGCATATGCGTCTTGATGGAAGTTGAAATGCAAAAATTGGTTCTCATTACGGTAAGTATATGGATGCACCTGCCAGTGTTGAAAATAGCAGTGCACATTAAATTATTTATAGGAAATAACAGTTACGAAATTGAAGGCTAAAATATGCAAGGCCCACAGAACACACCCATAAAACTTCATGAAGAAATGATTAAATCCGTAAAGTCAAAGTCAAAGTCAAATCCCAGTATTATTTTTGTAATGATTCTTGCCCCAAGTGCATTGAGACTCAGATATGTGTAAATACTTCCACTGAACACAGAGTTCAAGATTTAAACAAAAAGAATACCTGCAGGTCATGGGCATGTGCCCTGGCAACAAGATCAGTAGGCGTTTGCAAATAATTCCCTGCAGCAGGAACCACTGTATCCTTCCAAGGTCCAATTCCCACAACATATTGTTTTATATAGTCCAAGTATTCATCAGATGTGATCTCCCAATATGACTGCAGATAATCAATATGGTACCATTTTGTTAGGCTTTGAATAGATAAATTATCTTCTAGAAAAAAAATATGCCACAACATAAAATGGAGATATAGTACACACTACAATCAAGGGAGCATAAATGAATATATAATCATGCAACAGGTGTAGTAAATCCCCTATGTCTAACCTTTTTCCGACATGGACAGTGCCAGGTAGTTTCATGAATAGCAAGGCAAAAAAAGAAGGGAAAACTGGCATGCTTTTTGGACGCAAAGAGTCTGAATTTATATACATTATTTTATTCCTACATTTTCCCTCCTCCAACCTATACCAATAATCCCTTAACTGCACCCACAATTTTAAGACATTAACATGTTAAATCAAATATGGGATTGCAAATAATTAAAATATATATATATATATATATCAGAGCTTATTCTAAACTGCAGACTTCTGTAAATATTTCCGGACAACAATAAATGCTTGAAGACATCCGAAGATTTAACCACTGAGTAAATCATAAATCTAATTGCTAACTAGCTGTCATGTCAGAGCTGAGACTATCACATTAAGCTGAAGCAATGTGAACACCTGTGGCTTCAGTGCTTCAAAAATTTGACGCAACTGTAGAATAGACCAACTGCATTTCCTTTGTCTCCTTGTAAAAGCTTAATGTTTCGTTGTCTAACAATAACAACAACAAAGCCTTATTCCACTAGGTGAGCTCAACTATTTGGATTACACGATGCCGTTGAGCTCGATCAAAAACCAAATCTCTATAAATTATTAACTAAAAGGTTTCGCTCAATAACCTCGTTAAACTTTCGTTTTAGTCTTCCTCTAAACCTTTTTTATTGGGTTCCAAACAACTTAATCTACCCTCCTCATTGGCAAATCTAATGGCCTTCTCTGTATATGTCCAAACCACTTCAAATGATTCTCTACCATTTGTTGTCTAAGGTTGTAATAATTTAAATAAGTATTGTTGCATTATACCAACAAACTTCGTTGACTAGTCCAATGTAATATGTATTCATAACGTTTGCAGAAAGGAAGATAAGTTTAATATTACTTAAACAAGGAGCTCCACCAAGGATATAACTTACCTGATTAGTGTCCTGTGTCGGCATAGTGATATCATCGATTAAGAAAATTTTGGGCAAGTCTGTCAGATTTGATGCATATATAAGTGAAGTTGGAGCAAAAGACTGGATGAAAGCAGGTTGTTTCAACCAATCTTTTGACAAGTATGAACCCTTGTATCCATATTTCTGAAGGGTCTCCACAAATTTGTCTTCAAATCTTTTATTATCTGGCCATTTCACCTGCAAATTTTATCCACTTAGTAAGCAGCTGGTAGAGTTATCTAAAAGAACTTTTTGAAAGTTGAATGCCAAATTATTAATAGTAACATTTTCCATAAAGATTTGCAAGGACAATAACAATCTTGTTATTAATGCAGTTGAATCCTCAGAAATTTCCGACTATATTATTTCTTGTCAAATGCAACTTATTACTTATAAGTCCTCTCTTTAAATACATATGAGATAGCTTTTCATCGATTATACACGATGCCGCCAACGCAAACCACTGATTCAAATAAACAATATAGAACCCCATGGGATCCTGATATATTCATCTCTTAGATGAAAACTAGATTAGCTCTCTGACCATAAATTCATCGGTCATATTCAAGGAAATACTCACACGTTGATTGATAAATACTGGATTCTTTATCTCTGGATATATTCCAACAACTCTCGGTGCATCTAGTGCAATGGAGATGTACTCTTCAAAAGTAATGATTTGAAATTTTCCTGAAAGATATTGAAAGTAAAAAGATAATGTTAACTATTATTGTATATGCCAAAATGCTGAAAGTCTCCTCATGCTCACAAAGGAACCCTTATAATATGCTATTAATGAATATGAAACTATGTCTTAAATAAAAAATTCTCATTATAATGGTATTAGTAGCATCATAAAATGAACCCAGATCACAGAATAATTTATAATTTTTAAATGAACAAGTCAAACACAACCAGGGCGGATCCATTACTGAATGAGAAGATTTTAGTGGTAAAAAGAAACTAACCATTATATTGTTGATCCCGGAACTTGCACCTCTGATTCACCCTCAACGATTTCAATTCCTTTAATGTGAAATCAACTGCGCATATTTCATCGATATAGTTATTTCACTTATTTGATCAAAATTAAATTATTTCAAAGAAAACCAAACTTCTAAATGCTACATATAAAGAACAAATACACTATCTAAAACATCGGAACGTGGGATATTATTCCTTGATTGTACATTTGCGTAACAAGCAGTAAATACCAGTAGACTTTTAGTGAGAATATTTGTAAGAAAGCTGCGTAAAGAATGGCTATAATACCAGTAAAGAAGCCAGTAACATTGACCCCTTGTACTTCATATGTCCTTTTGCGGTCTGCAAATTCTTTGTGCTTTGCAACGTCAGTAGTATCATCAAGGGTAACATCATGGAAACAAATAAGAACACCATCTTTGGAAGCCAGGATATCAGTTTCAATGAAGTCAGCTCCTTCTTCAATAGCTCTCTGCAAGGAAACTCATTTTAGGCAGATATATTCATTAAACAAATTATTCTCGTTTTGTTCCCTAAGAGATTAGTGCCATAAGATTCAGTCCTCATAAAGTCCAAAAGTTTTACAAGTTAGCCCATGTTAAATCTTAACACCAAACACCAACCCCCCCCCCCCCCAAAAAAAAAAATGCTCTCCGTTTTTCAGAAATGCAATGAAAATAGCATGAAAGTCAATACGCTAATGATGTATGAAGGAGGTACGAAGAGGGAAGAGAAGAGAGAGACAGACGGAGATAGAGAGATCAGAATTTCATTAATCCGGGTAAGGAACAACATAACACATATCATGAGATAGGTCCCTTATTTGTACTATCCTAGGACTAATGGTCATTAACTCCCTTGAACATAACTAGCCCATAACTAATTCAACTTACTATAAGTTTAATGTTATTTACATAACACTGGACTGTTTGGTATGAGGGATTTGAAGGGGAGGGGAAATTTTTATGACTTGGATTTAAAAAAATTGAAAAAGTGGGGTTAAAAATTTTTAGTTAATTTTTCTTACTTGTTTATTTTATATCTTATCTTTATTAAAATTTTATAACCCCACTTCTCCAATTTTTTAAAATCTAACTCATAAAAATTTCCCCTCCCCTCCATTTCCCTCCTGCCAAACAGACCGTGTTGAAAATTGCATAAAAGTCAATATGATGAAATATATAGTCTTATTATGTTACCTGCATTACTCCTTTCTGTAACACCTATAATTTTTGCATAATAATTGTAGACTCTGGGATTAACAAAAGTCAATATGCCAAGTGTTTAGAAATAACTAGAACTCCATGATTAAAACAAAGCATTATGCCATGCAGTGTATAACAGACATAAAAAGATAACCATAAGTGATGGGACAGTAAATCAAGGCATCTCAAATAATCTTGGGTACATAATTTTGGTAAATTTTAAAATCAGATATGCAAACAATAAAAGGAGAGATTTCGCAATTCACCATATATGCAGGAGAAGTCTCTTCTGGAAGCTCCCCATTCGAACCTCGGTGTGCAATGTTATATGGGCGAAAAGTTTGCAGAGGCTGTCTATTTTTGTCAGTATCTTTACTGGGAAGCGGGTAGAGAGGCCTTGCGGTGCACCCAGCGATGAGAAATAGATAAATAAAGAGTACAAAACCTGCGAGTATAGAATTTTAACACCAAGTTGAGATATTCATCAGATGAAATCTAATAGAATAAATATTTTTTAATGACATGAGAATATATCTCTGATTTCCATGCGCCCTGGGTTCCTAACAAGCAGGCAGAGAGCGATTTATATAAGGAGATGCCGTTGAGTTACATCCCAGCAAGGCAGATACTCGTACAAATGAGTCACCCAAAAAAAAACAAGAGGAGAAAAGAAAGAAAAGAATTGTATTGATACTCTAGCAAAACTTATTGGTAAACTCAAAAAACTGATAAACCATGATTAAATTAGAATGGAAGCATGTAGAAGTGGGAAGTTCCTAAGAATTTTCTTGCTACCTACACAAAGAGAAGCATAGATTCCATAGAAAAATCAACATTTGGAAACATGAAGATCAAACATGGAGTTGAGTTCAACTCAACTAGTTCAAGTCAAGGCTATGCATAAGTCATCATGAATATTAATAATATAGAATCTAGACGAGTCGTGCTGAAATACTTAAAGTATGAAAAGATTTGAGGTTCATAGTTCTTACATACAAAATCCATCTATGTCAGTCCCAGTTGCAATAAAATTGGTCCCACCCTCTCCTCCCCCATAAACGCAGGATAAATTAAGCATCAAAACAAAAACACTAGCGAGAGTCTAAACCAACAAACCAGTAAAGACACCATTCTTCAAATAAAAAAAAGGAAACGAGAGTAATAAAAAGAAAATTTTATTTGTTTAAAAGCTACAATTTCAATTAATTGTTGGGTATGAAAGTCTATTACTTGGGCAGACCGTACCATCTAACATTGAGTCTCCAACCGGTCATTTCCCAAAACGTTAGTTTCCAATGATCGCATCACCAATAGAAAGGAAATTTCATTAAGAAATAAACAGTAGTCCCAGACCATATATCCGAGAGAAACAAACAGAATAGAGGAAATTCTCATACCACCTAACATTCTGAGTCATCAACCAGTCAAATGCCCACAATTCCAGTTAGTTTCCAATTATCTCTTAAGCAATTGAAAATAAAAGATTTTTTAATCAAGAAACAACTAATAGTCGCAGCTGGGAGAAACAAAGAGAGTAGAGAGAAATGAAGAGGCAATCGGTAAAACCAACGCAAAAAAGAGAGCTCAATGCTTCGCAGAATCCGATTCCAGACAATTAAAACTACTACTCCTAGAATTCGAATGGGACTTACTAGTGGAAGAAGCCATGGGAGCTGGCCCTCGTCCTCGGTCCTCCTACTCCCTCACGCTTCTGAAAAAGATCGCAACGTGGCGTGCGAGTGAGATCGCTAACTACAGGAATATACCATCGATATGATATGAATGTAAAGTGTGAACAGTTCAAAATAATTGGAGTAATAAATGGGACCGTCTAACTGCTTGTCTGGATGTGATTATTTACGTAGAATCGTGATAAAATTCCTCCCACGTGATTCCTTTATATATAATAAATAATTATGACTGAAAAACTATTTTTAAAAAGTTAATTTCATAAAGCGATCGCCAACTCGAATATTCGGAATCAACGAGGATAAAAAATTCAGAGTGCCAGATGGCAATCTGCAAGTACCTATGAATGAGATTCAAAGAGGACGGAGGCGCGCAAAGTAAGGATTGGTCTGTTTTGAGAAGGAATCGATGGGCGTTAATCATACTGTTTATATAGTAGAGGGATGACTTCGAAGTTTTAAAAAAATGGACTCCGGAATCTTTCGATAGCGTGGCAGGATTCTATAGGCTCAAACTCTAATCATCTACCAGAAAACTCGTTAAGTTATCGGTTAAAAAAAATCGTTATCCCATAAATCTAGCTTCTAGGGACGGCGAATCCAAATAGAAAGAATCTGAAAGTTAGGAATATTAAATCTGGGTGTAAAAGTAATATAAATTTTTAAAATTTGGATAAAATTGATATTACAGTTAGAACTAACTAACAGATATTAACTTCAGTATAAAAATATCAAAATATATTTATTTAAAAAAAGGTTAAGGGGCAAAAATACTAATAAATTTTTTTTTAAAAGTGCTTCTACCATTAAAAACTTATTTTTGATATAAAAGTAATCATAAACTTTCAAAAAAGGGACAAAAGTGACATTTCAGTTAAAACTAACTAACATCCGTTTAATTCATTGTAAAAGTACCAAAATACCTATGGAGATGCACATCATAAGGAGGCAAACGATGTGCTGCAAACGGTGTGCAGCAACCCATCGGGTTTGACATTTCCTAAGATAGACGTCACCGAAACACTGGCGTTTGCTGTGTCGACTACCCAATAAGAACCCCAAGACGAGAATCTATGTGTAATTAAAGGATGAAAACAATAATGGTGGTTAGTAAAACGATGGTGGTGGTGCTCGACAAAGGAAGTGAGAGAAAGGCCGATGGCGATGGCGATAAAGTCGGTGAACACCGATTGTGGTAGTTGATGGTGAAGCTTTGATTTCTTCCTCTTCCTCCCTGTCCCAAAGTCTCGATCTCTCCTCTCTGCCAAGAAGTGTTGACTACTATAATGGTGATGTTTGATTAAGGGAGTAAACTCACAACCCACAATGATGGTGGCAAGAACAGAGACGGAGACTTTTTTTTAGAGAGGGGTATTTTAGTACTTTTGCACTGGAGTAAACAACTATTAGTTAGTTTTAACGAAAGTATCACTTTTGCCCCATTTTTGAAAGTTCATGATTACTTTTGCACACAAAAAAAGCTTATGATGGTGAACGCACTTTTGAAAAAAATTTATGGGTATTTTTGCCCTTAACCTTTAAATTATTAATAACAAATATCAGTTATAAAGTGATGGGCAAAGGGCAAAATGGAAAGGGTTAAGTTACAATTTTGTTCAAAAGGATGCCCCCACAAGTAATAGGTATATTTTCCCAAGAGCAATTTTATTTTGAAAGTAACCTAAACGTAGTAATTTTGACCATTACCGTTAAAAATGTTAATAGTCACCCAGGTTAGGGTTTTAATGATTGGGGCCAATTTGCTATTAAAAAGCTTCTAAATACCTAATGTTTTTAAGGAGTTACTTCCAGAGCAAAATTACACATATTTTAACATGTTCATCATGTTAACATAAAAAATAATAAAGGATCATACTTACATCAAATTCCTTAAATCCATTACATCGAGTTTTTTAATCATATATGACCATGTGTCATATTTTTTTCATATATGTTTATAGTTAAATGATAATAATTCAAAAATAGAACACATGGTTATATATAATTGGAGAACTTGACAAAATGAATATAAAAAACTTGATGTAACTATTTTTCAATAATAAATGTGTGTAGGGTGTTTATTTTGTATCTTGATTTCTAACACATCAATAACCGTGTTAGAAGTAATGGAGTTAAATGATTTTATATTGGTTTATAGTTAAATGATAATAATTTAAAAATAGGATATACGATCATATATGATTAGATAGTTTAACGAAATGAATACAAGTAAATTGATATAAGTATTTTTCAATAATAAATGTGTGTAGTGTGTGTATTTTGCATCTTGATTTCTAACACATGAATAGCGGTAAAAATCATTTGGTTTCAATATCCAAGGGAACGATTCATTTATCATTATGTTTAAAATAAAATCCTAGAACATTATTATCATTTAATAACAAATTTTCATGCTTCTTTTAAAAGAGATCACAAATCCAAATCACCAAGCTTAAAGAAAAAGTTGTAAAAGCTAAAAATAAACTAATTTTTTCACACACAAAAAAAAGAAAAGAAAATAACGTGAGTGATAATTGTGAAAAGCACCATTGATAATTAATTTTTTCTCAAAGTTATATTATTCATTCTTTTAAAAATTACATTGTGGTCTCCTTGAAATTGTAAATCTGCCATAACTCCCTTGCCTAGCGGTTAGCCTATTACAGTGAAGTAGTACAGGATTTCTTGAACTTGCTCTTTTCATGATATGGTAAAGAATATGAAAAGTCGTAAACGAAGGAACATAAAAATCACAAGCTACTCTATACACTGCAAGGAACAATTTAATGCAGAAATTAGCAGAAAGAAGAGATTCCATCTTCTACAGAAGCCAATATGCTTTCTTTTTGTTTCCTCTTCGCTGAAGAGACAAATCTGACAAACAACACAGACCAAAGATGTGCTTCATGGGAATGCACCCCCAGAAGCTTCCAAAGCTTCCATGCCAGGTACATATAATGCAGATTTGGCCTTTGTGACGCCAGTAAAGAAGTGGGAAAGTGACCTATCTATAACTCAAGAGTATTATTAACACTTTTTAAGGGCTTTAAAACTCAAAAATTTCTTCCGAAGACCATAAAACTATATTACCATTGATGCTGCCTAAAAGTACAGCCTGGTGTTCTCGATTTCATAAAGGTGATTTCGTCCAGAGTTAATAACAAATCCAAAACACCCTTGGAACATTGGAAAGATCAGATTGTAGTTTTATGATCTATGAATTTAAGAAAATATCAACTATAACTCATTTATATAGTCTGTGAAGGTCAATATATTTTTTGTTGTATGTAAACCTATTGGGACCATTCCAAGTATTTGTCACAGTTGGTATCTGTCTCTAGCTTCACCTTCTTCTTAAGAGGATTTACAGACATGGATTCAGCAGGCCTTGCTGGCATTTCCTCCTTGACCGCCCACTCCGAGGGTTTCATCGGATCTTTCTCCTTCTTGGGAGATCTCAGGAATCTGGAAGTGGCCCCACCTTTGGCCAAACCTCTTGCACCTGTATGCAAATGGATTTAGGTTCAGAGAAACAAGGTCAGACAACAAAATAACGTCATAATGCATCCTGATGGATCAACTTGGATAATTCAATTATTTGGAATCAACACATACAAACCAATCTAGATCCTCTACAATTTAGAAAGTGGTTTTATATAGTGCATTCGGAAAAAGATAGATAAAGTAGAAAATATGAGTATATAAAAGAAAAGTGAGTTCCGTACACACAATCACATTCTTGTGTGTCAATACTTCTTTTGTTGTCTGTGTGAATAACTAGAGAACATTCAAGAGGCAGGGCTGAAAATCAAGCATAACAGAAAGACAGTGGTTTTCTAAGATTAAGGATAGTTGTAAATTTTTGGGAATCCTATATTGTCTGAGACATAATTTTAGCGAGAAAATATGTTATTGTTTGGAAATTTTGTTCTGTTTCGGGTCATTTTAGGCAAAACAATGCAGAAGGGGGGGGGGTATCCAGATTCAAGCAGCAGTTTTGTCAAAACAAACCACGCAGTGTTATATCCCCTATTTCATTCTCTTATCAAGAAACACTCATAAATATGACAAGGATAAATTTCAAGTTGAACAGAACCACATAAGGACTAAGAAATCTTTGAAAAAATCAAGCAATACTGAGATATTTTAAAGTGATTTCAGCAAAAAAAAAAAAAAAAAAAAGGAATGTCTTAAGCAAACTTACTTTTATGCTTCAAATCCTGCAGAAGTTTCAAGTCCTCTTTGATTTGAGCAAGGGCACGAATGAATGCAGGGTTCTTGGAAACAGAGGCAGCAGCCCTGGAAACCACTTCAGAAGGCACCTCTCGCCGATCAAATGCCGGAGACCCCGTCGGAGATATCTCTTTCTTTGTCTTTGCCGCTTCCACCTTATTCTGCTTTTGTAGCATCAATCTCTTTATATCCACGCTCACATCTTGTGGTCTTACCATCGTCTGCAAGTCCTGAAACTCAATCTTCTCAGCCTTCAACGTCAGCGAGCAAGGCTTATACAGAGAGGAAACAGAGGAACCCTCACAAGCCCCATTTCCGACAGGACTCTTTCTTATGTCCTCACCGATCGATGATGATGGTGTTGTCAGAAACTTTTCTGCGTTTTCTGTGTGAGGCTTGTCCAGAGAAAGCTCAAGAGTAAGGTCTATCTCCTCGTAATCGGCGACCATTTTGGTAGTATTGAGACTATCCTATCGTCTTCTTCCTTATGACAAAATCTCCGCAAACGCCACTAAAAGTATAATAACGTTTTGCATGAAAAAAGACTAGTGGCTTTCATGTTTTATCTTCTTTGAAATCAAGAGAAAGGTGGAACTTATGTGAGCGAAATCCCCCTTCGATGTTGAGCACAATACTCACTCGTATACCTCAAAGGAAGTAAAGCTAGATCTGTATGCTAGTTCAAATTCAATTTTACAGTAAATAAGGAGGGAAAAAAAATTTGTGGAGGAAGAGAAGCTTACAAGGTTATGTGGGCGACGGAGATAAGCCACGAGAGGGTGAAGGATTGGGCTGCGACTTTTCCTCTTTCAAGGAAACGCATTTCATGATGAGGGAAGACAGAGGAATGTGGGTCCCATCGTCTCTGCGGTTAAACTCTGACTCTGTCGTGCAATTGGTTAAAATGTTAGGGGTATTGAGGTCAAGATGTGGAAGATTTCATTTGGATCCTATTCCTGCTTCGTTGGTCCATGTCTCTCCAGTCAAATCCTCCCGGCTTCGGTTTGATAGACCATCCACAACGCAGCACTCAACATCCATCCCTTAATTTTACATTTAGTATTTACAAAATTTGCATATCTTACATTTAATAATGATTTTTGCAGCAAAATTAACCTTGCACGAATTTAAACGTTTAAGAATCAACAATTTTTTAAGAATAATATATTGCTATTGGTGATTGGACTTACTGATTATTCAATTCAACTAATCAAACTAATACACACAACACACCTAAGGCATTTTGTTTTTATCTTTTTGTCACTTAATTTAGATTTCACTTTATAATCTCATTTTGTAGGGTTCGAGCAAAATTATTCAGTAAAAACATATATAACAAAATAAATTCAAGTTATGAAAAATAAAACTTGATCTGAATAAGTGCATACACCCAATTTGGACGTATTTTAACATCTACATATTCGATGCCCATGGAAACTGCGAACTCATTTCTCACTGAAGGACTAGAACTGATCCACGAGGGCTCATTATAAAATACTGAAAGAGAAACTACAAATTACTGATCAAGAAGAGCGTAGCAGCTCGCTCCAGGTCCTTCATTCTACCTTCAAACAGCCATAAGATCACCATAATTCCGCATAAGGAGTATTGATCCTCCAAACAACCCAGCAGCACGCAGCAATTTCTGTGAGAGGAAAAAGAGTTAGCACATTCATTCTAAATAATGTGAAGCTCCTGGATGTATATAATCAGGTAGAAAGTCTTTAAATTTAAATGACACATTCAATATTTAATACCAGATGACCCACTTCAATGTCATTCAAGCCCTAACTCAAAGTAACATGCTCTTTCAATGACTCCCAAAGAAAGTGCAAAATGTGGGTACTCAGTGCCTTGAGATATGAGAAGCATAAAAAGCTTGTGAAGCCTCAAGCAATCAAAACAAAAGGCAAGTGCTTTGGGCCAAGGACAAGGCACCTTCCATCCCAAGAACAAGTGGTAATATGCGGTAATGCCTTGGAAGAATTGGACTAGGGTACCACCATGCCTTCATGTCACGATCACTTCCAGATAGGATTAGGGTTCAGTTAACAAGAAATTCAGATTGCTTAATTAGCAAACAGTATACCTTTCGGCCAAGGGCATCAAGCCTTTTATCAAATGACATATATGTGCTGTTCTTTGGACTAGTCACACCTCAAGTAAAAAGAACATATACCTCTGTTTTTATAGTTTGCTGGCCCAAACCACTGGCTCACATCAGTTACTCTACAGTATATTCAACAAAATAAAAATAAAAAGAATTATAGAAGCAATCCTATCTGGTCATACCCTCTTTTATTCCAACCAAGCACTAAAGTATACTTATGAAGCCTCTTTCCTAACATCAGATGAGAAATTTCTTGTGTTCAAACGGCTGTGTTGTAGCTTCTTGAATAACCAATTAACCACAAATAATGAACAATCTATTATAGGTTTCTAACCAAAATTGTCACAATCAAGAACTTTTTCCACAGAAGAATGTCAAGATTCATTATCATATTAATGGCCAACAGCAAGGTCACTTAGATGCAAGCAATAAGCCAATGTTTCAAAATCTCAACACATCAAAAAGACATGAAACACAAGCATATTAACCAGCTAATTTACCCCAGGTATTATTGTGAGATAATGATCATCCCCACTTTAATACTGCACGAGGACAAAGAGAAACGTGAACTGAACAAGTATTAAGTCACTGTTAACTTCAATAGCTAGATCAATTTGAATTGGCATGAACCTAACATGGAAATAACAGAAAACATTCAAAGCAACATCAAAATATCGGTATACGAGCAAATTAGTCACTGAATTGTCAACTCACTTAGCTTTAAACCTCAAAGTGATGGAACTGCACAATTTAGTTCACAAAGACATGTAACTTGCAATGTATTCCTCCTCCCAAATATTCAAGGACTAAAGCTAAACGCCAATGGATACGTAAATTTAGATACTTAATTGTTAGTTTACTCTTCCAGAAAAGTCAAAACACTGAAATAAAGAATTCATAAGATACATATCCGAGACTTGTAAGGCTCTAACCATGACAGGAAAGAGAACAATCACCCGATGCATCCAAACCAATCAAAACATTATCAGAGTTTGGTTAAGAACTGAAACTCCTCCACGGAGGCGTTCTGGGGCTCCCGAACGCATAAAGCAAAGCACATACCATTAGTTGGTTATGAAGCTACGTTAATGCTTTGAAATGAAAATGGACAATTCGTTGGTGATGCATTAACCAAATCAAAGGTAGCCAGATACTACTAAGAAACATTTCGAAGTTTTCCCGATTCGCACTAATACAAATTGCAAACCACATGCTCAATTCGAGCAGATTAAAACAAATGTGGTCAAGAAGAAATTTGAAGCCATTTCGTAAATTATCTCTCTATTTTGCCGGAAAACAGACAACCAGCTTTGGCAACAAAAGAGTTATACCATATCTATTAAATGGATCAGGAGGAAAAGACCATCGTATAAAAGACTAAATAAAGGGATATGGTGGGAAGATCACCATGTTGAAGGCCCACTTCTCTTCGTCATAGATTTGAGAATTCATGAAATCCTTCAGGTACTGGATCGAAAACACAGAGTCCGCCATTGATGGAAGAGGAGATGATTCACGATAAAGTGAGAGGGTGGCTGAGGGTTAGGGTTCTGGGTTTTAGAGAAGAGAAGTGATGTCAAGCCCCCCAAGGTCTTGAAAATAAAATTGCTACCACGTCCGCAGAATAGGTTTTTTTTTTTTTTTGGAAGAAAAAAGAAATCATCAATATAGTATTTGAAGTTCCTATCTTTTTTGGGCCAAAAAAGAAGTTCCTATCTTTTATTTATAAAAAAAAATTGTAATTAAATTTATTAAAATACCTTTATTTATTTTAAAAAAATCCCTCCCCTAACATTGATTAAAGTGGCTTTCATGGGGATTGAAGGACTATTAATTGTCCAAAAAATAAGGGTTTTTTTTAGAAAGTGGTGAAAAAATATGTTTACGTAAGTCAAGATAAAACTCATCTTATAAACTTATTTCATATATCGTAAATTACGTTGGAAAAAAAGCTTCTACCGTTAAGCCAAACAAACACTTAATCACCATTTTTCTACGAGTCTCATTAAAAATTAACTTAAGGCCATTTGGTTCAATTGCTGGCTTATTTTGTGATGCAATGGATTACAATGCAACCCAATGCAATGGAATCAGAAAGATCATATTCGTTTAGGTAATTTATTTAATTAATTTGATTAGATTAAATAAATTAGTTAGTATAACATACTTTTTCTAAACACTTCAATCATTTTTTTTAATTATCTCCGTCTCTTTTATTTAATTATTGTTGAGAAAAAATCAATATAAATAAGTTATAAGAATATTGACAAATATAATAAATATATATTATATTTAGGATCAACATCAACTCCTTACAATATCGAAGGTGTCAATTTTCACTTAGGTGTAGTTAGTAAGGTTATTTAGTTCTCAACAACCTTACCATATTTAATTATCAATTAACTATATCATTTAACTATAGAGAAATTGTTAATTTTGATAGGAAAATTATCATCATTGCTGCTCATCTTCGTTTGCAAATCACCACTAAACTTCTTACAAAAGCTGTGGTGAATTTGCTGCATTGAAACTTTCAATTCTCAATTCTTGACGAGTGTAGTTGTTTGGGTGACAACTACTTTATCAGAACTAATTGCCAATTAACTATTAACAAGTTTATGAATATAGAATACTTCCTCCATTGCAACTTTTACCCGTGTCATTGACAAGAGATTTGGGTGTTAAGTTGTTAATTATTTTTGTATTGAAGGATAACTAACACACACTCATGTCAATGCTGAATTCAAACTTCAGACCTTGATGTAGGCAAAAGATGCTGCCACGAGGATGGTTCGGAGGTGAGAGAGACCTTCTCTTTATAATTTGGACGTAGCTCATTTTCTTGCTCCTCGGTTTTGGCACCCTTCTTCAAAACTGATTTTTCATCCTCAATAGTTTTTGGTGGGTTTCGTGTGCCCTCTCAAGTCCTGGCATCCGGATCTTTCCAACGTCTTCCTTTCCTCTGGGAAGCCTCTTCGTCTCTCTTTTATCCTAGACCATGCTGCTTCGTTATGCTTTGGTTGTGGTGAGGTCGGTTTGTCTGCGGTGCACTGTTCTACGTCGGTCTGTTCGGGGATGCCATGTCAACAAAGTGTGGGGCCACGCTTCTCTCATATTAACCGCCATAGACCTTCTAATGCCTTCAGGAAGGATATGGGCCTCCGGATTTCCTTTGGGCCTTCTAATCCAACCTATTTGGATCATCTTAATTCTCACAAGGTCTCTGCTTCGATCTCATCTCCACCCAGTTGCTCTGGTTTTAACCGAGCCTCGACGCCTTTTTTTCTTGCCTTTTCTCTAAAACGGAAAAAGGTCCAACTTTATCTCTTATTCGGTTAAACGAACGAGACTGGTTACCACGTCTTTTAAGGCATTAATGGTGTGCCATTTGAATCGATTTGATGGGGGTTCGTCTTATGATGACACTCTCTGGTTTCCTTTGCGTATGTGTCGTCTGGTGCGATCTCCCACCTTGCTTCCAATGCTATTTCCTCACACAACTTTTTCCCTACAATAGTTCATGTGGCTCGTTTTTTTCCCCTCTATCCACTGGCCGGCATCGAGTTCTTTTAAATTGTTCCATGCACTCCTCTGTATATACTCAATCTTCTTTGGTGGCTCAGTTTAGGCGACGATTGGAGCTTCTCTGTTCTGCTAAATTCATCAACTCTCAGGTCATGGATTATAGGCATTTCTCTTTCTTTTCTGAGGGTGTCTTCTACTCCTTCCTTCACCGTTTGAGGATTGCTGGACGGATGATACTCTGGATCACTGCTAATGATATCTTTTTCTTCCTCAATCCATCTCTTGGTGAACATGTTCCCCATCTGGCTGTGGAATGAACTGTTCTTCGTGCTGGGTCGGTTACTTGGTTTGATGCACCATATGAATGGTTCCGGTGGTTATATAGCTCACTACGTGTTCATGGCTTCCAGGAGCCATAGTGGGAATTACTCATGTGTGATGGTTACTCTGTGGTGTTTCCGCCAGCATACTTCATTGAGCATTTCAGGGAGCTTATCCCTCACTTGCGCATCTCTTAGCCTAATAAGCTAGATAAGTCTCTGCTAATTCATAATCGTGCAAATTCTACCTATATGCAAATTAAAGCTAAAGAAGCTTTGGACTTTGCTCATGAACTCTCTACTTTCGGTGTCTCAAGTTCTCTCAATCCTCGACACTTCGTGGAGTTTGCTTATGCGGTTAGTGGTGGCCGCCGACGTAGCTGTGGTTCTCCTTTTCCGAACGGTCATGGTCCCTGATGTATGTCACATGCTTCCTTTAATCTGGATTCGTGCGAAACTTCTGCCAAAAAGTTTCGCCTCAATTCTGCATGAGCTTAGGCTTCTTACCCTCCCATGGAATAGGTAGTGTTGTGCATCTGTAGGCTGCTATGTTTCTCTTCTCTCCTGGCAGTATGGCGTTTGGTCTGGTTTCCTCGGATCATGCATAGTTTTGGATTTCTTCAAGTTTCTCTTATACCTCTCTGGTGTTCGACGAACCCTCTGCTTTCTGTGATCGATGGAGTTCTTCATCTTTCACCCCTCTCTTCCTACGGTAAGCTTTGAACCTTGTTGGTTCATCTGGGTGGCTCATGTCTTCTGGGAGACGTGCTTCAACACCCGCTCGCTGGTCCTTCTCTGGTTCATCTTGCTCCGACTGTGGACTTGGAACTGCTTGACGTCCGTCTTTTGTTTGTTGCATGGTTTATGCCTGCTGTGTTTGTTCTTTCTAACTGTTTGTAGTCTACTTCCTTTTACGTGCTTTTCTTTTTGTTGTTTCTGTGTGTGTTTCTTTTTTTTTTTTTTATTTGTGTTTTTTCCTTTCTCTTGGGTCCATGCTGAGGCTCTTTTGTAAGCTGGCCCAAGTTATGTTGTAATCCTTTTTTCTTGTTTGTTAATGGAATTGTCTTCTTATATATATATATATAAAAAGCAAGGATGCTGACACTATTGATCATTGACTAAAATTGTTAGTTACTTCATAAAGTAAAATAAATTAAGACTATTGGAGGAAAAATAAATTAAGATTTAAGTATGTGTTGGTTACTTCAAATATTTATCAATAAAATTTGAGTAAAATACTCTAACTCCCTTATGTTTTGTTTTAATTACATAAACTTTCCTTTTATTTTAAAAACATGCACTTTAACCCAAACCGTTAATTCTGTTAATGATTTTTTATTTTTTAATTAAAATTAATATTAAAATAATTTTTGTTACTAACTTACCTTGATCATTACTAATTCTCTAGTTTTGGCTAAAATTGTTTAAGTAATTGAAAATATTTTTTTCTTAATTTATTTTTACTTTTACAAATAATTATCTATTAAATTTTTTTCCATATTGAGATAAATACTTGATTAATTTAATTAATGCAATCATAGAAAAATTAATTAAAATATGATTATTTTTTTTAATAGAAGAATACTTAAGTAAACGTGTTGATAAATGTTTGTGCAAAAAGAAAAGAAAGAAAGAAATATGTTTTTAGTCAAGAATATTAAATAAATAAGTTTCAATAAATTAAATATGATAAAAGGTTTAAAAATTTTAAATTTTATAATATTTTAAAAATTGTGAACATATATGTATTAGAATTATTCTTTTTGCATAAAAATTATTTATAGGTAAACATAAATGTTTATTTTTTTTAAAAGAGGGGTACTTTAGTCAAAACATATGTTTAATTGTCAAACTTAACAGTCAACTAATGATTGTGTAGATAAAAATAAAATCTTAAATATATAAGAGAGATTTTTGTAATATACATTTTAATTTTAAAATGTCTATATATATTTTTAAAATAGATAGAATGTTTGTGTGACTTAGATAAAATAGAGGGTGGTCAACTCTTAAAATTTTCATTAAAGCTTAGTATGTATTATGTAAGTCAACGGAGCATATATATATATATATATATATATATATATATATATTACTGAATTTATTTTCCTTTTATTTTGGTCAGTAATAATGTAAGTATGTAACACAGCACAAAATATGGCAGGTCACTCAATGATCACTGCCTAATCAGGCGCGGATCACAACGGTATCTAATTTAATTTATAAATGGTTCTTTTACTTGTTAAGAATTTTTTTTTAAAAAAAAAATCCTTCGTCTAACACCGTCTCCCTGAGAACCACGAGATGTTCAGAAGAAGCAAGAAGAAAGAATCAACCATTTAGTGACACGTGGACATCCAAACAATGGAAACCAATACATGATCTTCTTCTTCACCCTTCATTCTGATTCATGCGATTCACCATCGTCCACTCAGCTTAGATGCATGCTTTCTAGACGGAGGAGGGAAAAAAGCTTACGATTATCGTCATGGAAGTCACTACAGCATCCATCTGTAGCACCAACAGAGGGCTACTCTTCATCCGTACCTCTCCTCTACTTGTAAAATCTATGGCTACTCAGAAACCCCTTCCATCCGTTTCCAGAACTGTAAGCTCTAGAAAGGTCCGTCCCTGACTTCGCTAAATTTTGCCTCGATCAAACTGGATAATATCTGCCCCCTCTTCTTCTTCTTCTTCTTCTTCTTCTTGAACCTGCTCAAGTGATGTTTAATCGTTAATTACTTAATTACAATTCGTTTGGTATTGTCATGATGAAGTAGGCTGTTAAAGTAGCTGTTTGCACTGTGATTTCACTACTGGAACAGGATGCGAGTATTGTTAGAAAGGAAAAATGTTCGTCCCTCTTAGAATCATTAGGCGTTTGCTTTATGCTAGAGTTCCGTAGGTGATTAGGGTTAGAGTAAGAATTAGGTAAAGTTTCTTTAAGTTTTGGTGTGTGAGTTTATTCGTGTCACAGGCATTTTCCACCATGATCTTTAATAATGAAATTATGACGCGTGAAAAGAAGTTTGTTTCAAAGATCCAATGACCAAGTGTTCGAACTGTAAAAAAAGCACTTTCATGGAACGATTTTATTAAAAAGATTTATCAACAAGTACCTGAAATTGTGCATAAGTTTATCCCTTGTATGGATGTCTGAAATATTTCTTTCTTGAAGGGAAAAAGGCATCCTGGCCTAGGTTTAGGTAAGTTCATCACGTAGTGTAAAGATTGGCATCTTTTATGGCTATGTTTAGAAACCTATTGAAAACCGGTTTTTTGCAACTTTCGAGGCAATTCTACTTTCCTATTGCATACGTTTTAACCAAGCACACATTATCTTGTAAGTGCATATTTGGAATGGCCATTAGAAGCTTTAAAAGTATCATTTTCAATTACGATTTACGGATTTACGGGTATAAGGTAAGAATATGATCTACTTACACAAATGTGTTTATAATAAGCAACTCCAAACAAGTAATAAGTATTTGAACATTTAGTATATATCCCAAGATAGACATAATGTATGGGATTTTACACTATTTCTGTGAAATGGAGAGTCAATTAAACGGTATGGAGTCCTCTAAAAAGCGGTAAAGGAAGACCGAAGCGAACACTTAATAAGGTTATAGAGTGAGATCTTTTGGCTAATAATTTGTTTAAATATTTGATTTTTGATAGATTATAATGGTATTATGCTATCCATATAGCCGGTCTCACCTAATAGAATAAGGTCTTGTAGTTGTTGTATTGCTATTAAATGGAGATGTCCGGCTATAATGGCAATGCAGAACATTAAAATGATTCCATCTAAGTACCACACCATGTTTACAATGCAGAGTTCAACTGTATTCCCACTGGGAGAAGGCCCTCGGAGTAGCCCTATAACAAGTACACCTCCTGTTAAACTGCTTACAAGAATGGAGCAACTGAAGCTATTAAGCAAAGCAGAGAAAGCGGGATTGCTATCAGCAGCAGAGAAGTTTGGGTTTTCCCTTTCAACCATTGAGAGACTGGGACTCCTCTCAAAAGCTGAAGAACTTGGTGTGTTATCTGCAGCCACAGATCCAGGAACCCCAGGTTCATTGTTGACCCTTAGCCTGGTTTTACTGCTGTTGGGTCCCTTTTGTGTTTATGTGGTGCCTGAGGACAACCTTGGAGAAGTGGGCTTGCAAATTGTAGTTGCTCTGCTCTCTGTAGTTGGTGGTTCTGCAGCTTTTGCTGCTTCAAATTTTGTTTCCAACTTGCAGAAACTCAGATAACTTTATCATTATGTGAAGTGTTCAGACCTATATATATATATATATGCATATTTGACTTGTTCTATGGAGATCCAAATATGCCCCAAGTTTACTCCAAATGAATAATTTAAAAATCTGAGAGCCGTCTCAAACTTCCCGCGGATTCTGAATTCCCTCCTTTCATGACTCTGTTCATTCATGGGAAATCCACCTCTTCTGAAAGGATACCTCACTCTCTCTCACACTACTACCCCTAACTGAATAAGTTTGAACACGAAAAAGCTTAATCAGTTTTAAGTTTAATTCCAATGACTAATGAGATATATGCGTAGCTAAATATATGTGTGAAAGATAATGAAAATATATCAGAATCTAGTAGTACTTCTCTTATGCTCAATGATCGTTGGTTCATGATATGTGGAAATTTGAAAGGCCAAGCATCACAAAGTGATCATTACAATCTGCAGAGTGCAGAGTACAAACTATTACCAACACCATCTTAATATGAAGGGAATAGAATAGTTAGCAGTGTCCAACGGCCGAGGTTCATTGGTAACAGAAGCATTTGACTTTTGCTTATCCCTGATTTGCTCTTCACTCTGTGTTTTGAGAAGCAGGCAACCAAATTGAAATCAGCTAACCAGAAGAACAATAAGAAACAAACACGACTATAACAAAGCTGACCCAAAGAATGCATTTAAAAAACACAGATTACCTACCATTTTAATCAGTGTCACAGAAGTTCATTCATGGTCTTTATCAGTCATACTTGTTTATTGCCAAAGGCTTGTACCAGTGAGATTCGGCGAAAATTTTAGCAAGTTGTAGCTCGTTTGGATTAGTTTATGAAAGCTCCATAAATGTTTATAAATCGTGATTTACGGAATACGAAGTAGTTTTTACGGTCCACGAGGTAGCTTTTACGGTCTACGAGGTAAATATGTGGATGATATTTATCTCGATTTACGTAAATCGGACTTATATAATAAGTCTGATTTACCACCGCTTAACCAAAGAGCTATTGATGTTCAATTTGAACGTGGCTGACATTTTATGATGTATCCTATCCTCGTTGCCCACTATTCTTTTTGCCAAGCAGTGTTCCTTCTCGGTTTGGGAAAGGAAATCATTCTTGATCCTGAAAAAATTCTCATCCTAATCAGGAATTCCCAAAAAATTTCAAAGCATATAATGCTTTAGAATATATATGAAACTCAAAATTTATCCAGCATAAATTCAAAAATTGTAATAACTCCTCATTTGATTTGCATAATCACTTAAAAGTCACTTAATGACAGATTTGATCCAATACATTACATAATCAAACAGAGTATAGCTATATACTTAAAGTTTGAGAGACAAATTAAGGTGTTTCATTTCTTCATGATTTATACATACACATGCATGTATGTACACACATATATATTCGGAATTTGTAAGTCTCATTCCTAATCTTGATCATAATCCCAAAAAACTTTTTCTCGATCCCTAGTTTTACTGTCTCAAAAAATTTTTAATCAGGATTTTTCCATTCTAATTGTTTGGGATTGGGACGAAAAAACTTTGAATACCCTTATATCCAACTGCTGGTGAGGCAGATTGACCGAGTATCATCACAAAAGATGGGAAAAGTGGTCAAAACCATAGTAGGCTCCCAATGTTATGTGTATTTGGTTTTGTGTTGGTTTTATCCAAAACCATATTTTGATCAATGGTTCTCACAAAACACAACCATGATGGATTTGGTTCTCCTTTAATATCTTTTTTTTTTTTTGGGTCAAAGCTTGAATATCACCTATTAAAATGAAGATAAATATATAATAAGGTTTAAACTCACAACCTCACATTTAAAATAGGTTTAAGAGAATTATTGGATGTCATTGGATTAGAAGGTCTCAATAATAAAATTATTATATTTTATCCACTTAGTAGGTGATATTATCCATATTTTCAGCACACTTACTATTTATAAAAATAAAAATTCATTTTTCTTTTCTATATAAAGATCCATTCCTATGGTTGTCAAGCAACTTAAAAAAGAATAAAATTATCTCAACACCAAATAGATCTTAATAAAATAACTGTTAAATATTATGCCTAAAGATACCATAAACTAGAGCAAAGAAATCGGATCAAGCCCGTCGGGCCGGGTTTAAAAAATGAAGTTTCAAAAGGAAGTCGGGCCTAAGGGCCGGCCCGTTAGGCTCTTTAGTTTTGTTTTTTGTTTTAATTTTACTATCATTCCTACTCATGTTATTGCTGACTCCTCCCTAAGAACCTTACAAATTGCTAAATTTACATATTATGGTAATTTACTAATTCTTGATATTTTTACCCCTTAAATAGAGTATACTACTTAAAGTGAAGTACAATCAAAATTCCTTGAAATTGATGATAGTAGCGAAGAAGATGAAAACGATAGTTTTCATAATCATGTTGCTTAGAGTGTTTAGCTTTTTGCCTTCTTATGCTTTGTATGAGACTATGAATTATTTGTACACAATATTTTTTACCTTTGATTATGAATTAATAACTGTATTTATTTTATTGAATGAGATGTGTAGACGTATAGTTAAATTTTGTGAAAATGACTTCTGGCCTTGCGGGCTGGCCTTAGCCCTGATACTTTCAGGTCAGACTTTGAAAAACAACAATTTTTATTTCACTGGACCCTGAAAGGCTGACCTTTTTAAGCCCTGACTCATCAAAGGCTGGCCCTAATTCCCAACTCTACCACTAGCATTGTTTTTTTTCTTATACATTACTTAATCATAAAAATAGGAAATATACTACTGGGTGTAAAATAATTTCAACATCGATGGAATGGAATTCATTTTCGCTCGTCGAGAGTTCGAGAATCCAACCCGTGTCGGATTCAGAAAGCTAGGAATTGCATGAGCCTGGAGAAATTGGGTTGTTCTATTTCGAAAGGTTGATCTTTCCCATCCCATTTGCTTTCTATCTCGCTCGCTTGCCATGTCTAAGTCCGCCTCCACTTCCCTCTTCCTGAACCTGAAGCGTTTCTTCAAAAAGCCATGGGAGATCACGGGTCCATGCGCCGACCCGGAATACAAGTCGGCGTTGCCGGGCGCGCTCGAGTACCGAGTCTTCTGTCCTGCCACCGCCAGAGAAAAGGCCATTGTGCCCACATCTAATCCTGAAACCGTTTACGACATCAAGTACTACACTCGCGATCAGCGGCGGAATCGTCCTCCGATCCGTCGCACCATCTTGAAGAAGGCCGATGTGGAGCAAATGATGAAGGAGAAGACCATTGACGTCTCGGACTTTCCCCTAGTTTATGTGAATTCCACGGTTGAAGAAGACATTAATGCTCGAGGTGGAGGCTACCAGAAATAGGTGAGCTCTGCAATTCATCTTTTGTATGAATTTGTATGAGAAAATGTTAGGTTGATCGTTGGTTATGGTGAATAAGCATCTAAAAATTGGGTTTTTGTGATTTGGGGTTTCGTTTTATTTTGGCATGGGTTTGTTAATTTCGCGTGCTTAACGCCACAGTAGACTAGAATTGTACTTGGGAGTGTTCGCCGCTTTTCCACATTTTGGCGACTGAAGCTATGCTCATTGAAAATTAGGGACTCAGCATTTTAGAATTTGCTTTCTTTTTATTACTTTACTTGACTATGCATCAAAGCTAGTGGATTCCATTGACCATGAACCCTTTCTCTTGAGCTGATATTTGACAATGCTTGACTTTTGAGACTGCAAACATTGAATCGACAAGTTTCATTGTCTATAGAGTAAGCGAGTAACGCATGTAGGCTCCTTTGGTAGCTTAATATGGGCTAGTTGTTGGAGTGATGTCTAGGAACTTTTGAAGATCTTAAATACGAGATGGGGAGAGTAAAGATAAATTTTTTGAAGACTAAAATGTCAGTTTACCTTTCTCTTTTGTTGGTTTTATCTTGGGTTTCTAGATTTTTCAAGATTTTCAAACTCAGCTTCAACACTCCTTTTGTTTCCTTTAGATGTAAGTTTTGCTGTATGTGTAAATTGTACATTGACATAAAGTATAATCCCTCCTGTCCTAAATATAAGACATAGTTTTCATATTTGTCATTATTTTCCTAATTTGCCCCTATTAAATCAAGGAGGAAAGGGAATGAAGAAATTGAGTAAGATAACTAGGGTGTTTTAGAAAATACATGTCATGTTAACTAACTTAACCAACTTCCTTAATCTAATCAAATTTATTAAATATGTCTTATATTTAGGACTGGAGGAGTACTATTATGCTCTGCTGTCAGCAGGTTGATTTTGCATTTGGTTTTACCTTCTTGACATCTTGTGTGTGGTAATGGTTCATTGAATGGCTTTTTCTGAAAACAATTTTGGTTGTGATGAGGACATGAATATTACAGGGATAGGGGATTAGTGAAGAATTAGAGCTGTTTGCTGGAAAGTGGCAACAAATTTAAATGCTGGAATATAATGTGATTGAAGGTCATTCTGTGTTTTGACTTGATTCTTGTTTTACCCGTCTCTTTTGGCACCCTGTCTAATCTTTTTACCCTAAGAAATTCATTAAGTGCTGTCCTTACAGCCGTCGTATGTTGGTTGACTTGTATAATTCAAAAGATGATTTTCAAACGTAGTTAGAGATGGTGATTTAGGTCCAACCTATGGGTACTCGACGTTTTGTGCTCTGATTGGGTTGGGCAAGCTGACATTTGATTGGGATTTGGGGTGAGTTTGGAGAAAATATGATCTTTATAGTTTGGATTTGAGGCTGGATTAGTGCCACTGTGCCAGGTAGTTCTGGTCAGTGCCCTATTTTACTCTTATGGTCATTTCTCCATTGCAGTGGAGGTGCTTGATGAAGAACATAATCTGCTAGACTAGGAAACTTTGAAATCCTTTAGATAGTTGTCTGATTTAGCCATCAAACCTACAAAATATAATCCAGTGAATCACAAAGGTAGCATTTTGTCGTTTTTGGCATGTAGAAACCTTAATACTTTGACACTATAGTTGTCAAATCATGATGCGTATCGTAAATTGGAAAGCATATTTTGTAATTGTGAATCACGAATTGTATGAAATGGTAAGATTCTGAAAGACCTTTATAAATAGCTTGAAACATATCATATAAATGATGCATATATCTATAATCTATAGCATAAACAAAATAGTTAATATAATTGATTTTACCTGATACTTAACTGAATTACTTAAACTTAACCTTTAGTCACACAATCACAAGTGACAGATCATCTTAACTCATTCTAAACCGCTTTTTCTGATGCTGTATAATCACCACAGCAGTAGCAAAGCAACTCTACAATCACAATGCTTATTTCACCTCACAGGTTCATATTCGAGGCTTATTAGGAAGAAGCGACTCAAGTTTCTTCACTAGAGACAGAATTAGAGGAAGAGTTGGGAATGGGGAATGGGAAGTTTCTTGGTTTAAAAAATTTTGAAAATGGAATGGAAGTGTAAACATCACTTATTATTGGCACAAACTGGATCATTTAATGGAATTTAAGAGTTTGTGAAGAAAATTTTAATACAGAGCACTGCTTTTTGGGTTTCTGAGCGGATCTAGTGAGGAAAAATGGAAAAGGGCCAAAATATTTCTATTTCCATATTCAGTTCATGAAATCCATACATTGCAAGCCGCAAAAAAGAACCTACGTGAAATTGACAGAGATTGAATCTAATAAATTGTTGGATTGTGCTATTCCTGTTTTCTTTGGCACAAATTGCATGATTTAAGTGGTGATTCCGTTCAAAGCTTCATTCATCCAGTCATTGGTGTTATCATGTTATGGGTATCCAGTGATTGGTGTTATCATGTTATGGGATTACCCTTTCAACTGAAATTTCACAAGAAATTTTGCACTTTTGATCACGTTGTCAATGACAGAATGACAATCGATTGATATTTTTTGTTCAAAAAACTTATATTTCAAATGTTAATGCTTTAACTGAAAGATTATAAATTAACTATTAAAACACATGCTTAGTTGTTCACACTTCACATAGCTAATTGTAAGACCTTCTGCGAAAGGTTATCATTGTAGAAACCTCAATTCTGTTGTATCTCTATAGGCTCAAACTGTTAAGTAAAAGCTTGTGAATAATGAATAATATTATAATTTCCCGTATGCCCCTGCACTTAAAGATTTTATATCAAGAGCTATTCAACCCAAAAGCTAAAGTTTAGTAAAGGTGCATGATTAGTTTTCTCATAATATTCACCGTACATTTTGTTATCCTATGTGCCTTTCAAGCTATAGAAGGGAGGTTATGTTTGGATTGCATTTGTGCTTGAATGTCCGTTTTCCCATCAGTATCAATATGGCATCCTGATTTCTGGAAGTGGTTACAATCATGAAGACTACTCGCACCCAAAAGTTATTTAGAACCTTGTGGAGCAAATGGGACTCACAAATTGCTGGACAACTCACTGCCTTTGATTAGCTTATTTTCTTCTCTTCTTGTTCATTGATTTTGCATTTTACTTAGCCATGCTGTGGTCTGATATTATTACTGTTCTTAACTGTTGTATTGTGAATAGAACCATTTATGAATTATGATATTATTACTGTTGTTTAATAATCTATCAAAAGATTTGGTTGTCGATAGAGCACAATGGTGTTATGCGATCTATATAGACGACTCCATCTAATAGGATAGGGCTTTGTTGTTGATGTTGATATTATTACTGTTCTTTATTTGGGTTGGAGTGACTGTTGGCTAATTTTATTTTGCATGCCACCAGGTGTGTGCAATCTTGGAATGGCGGACGCAGTTCAATCACCTTTCTGTTTTAATCAGTGAAAAGTCTGCTTAGTGATGTTTGTGAAGTATGTCCATTTTTAAAATTGTAACCACCATATGTCAATAAAGCATAGCTGGCTGCAGTGAAGTTTGACTTATATACTTCTCTCTGAATGTTGATCAAAAGTCAATTACATTGGTGAATTGATAATGCAGAAATTGAATGATAACTGAAGTTTTGTTTTACCGGTTATTCTTTGCGGTGTGATTGCAACAATGCGTCTAGGTTCCTGAAGTCAATTGCCCTAGCATTTTATATTCCTGAAACTGAGTCTAATTTCTCTCATTTTGATTGCTTATTAGTGTCTCTCAGTTAATCTCAAGTAGTGATTTACTTGTCTCATGTTTGCTACCCCGTTGTTGGTTGCGTTTATTATTTAGCTGCATCTGAAGTTCATATAGTGCCGGTTTTCTTCTAGTGGAGGAGATATGAAACTCCTGATTCAAGGTTAGGAGCTGATGTTCAGGCTGGTATTATTAAAATGGGATGCCAGGAGAAGCAATATGGATGGATCTATACTCTGTAGTTCTATACCAATTCTAGCAGGCTATTTAGTTGGTGTTGTGGGAGCAATTTTTCTGCATAGATCTGAAGAATTGCGAATTCCCTGTTGGGTTTTAGCTTTCCATGTCGCCCATATCCGTGGCATGTGCATATTTTTGAACATTCTCTGTGGGCATAAGGTAGTAAGACCTGATTTAGAACAAACTGTCTCGTGGCATGTCGCCTTGCAGACCATGACTATGGAATCTAGTGTCTGCATAACCTTTTCCCCTATAAAGTAGCTAGGATGAGCCTAAAAGCATTTTGGGACTTGCGTGCTTTTCTCTTTCTGGGCTGGCCTCTGGTCTTTTCTCCTACCTTGTTTAGAACTTGCGTAGACAGTGGTTTAACAATCCGTAGAAAGCAGAGGATGTAAACACGAAAGAGAACAGCAATGATTTGGTCAAAAGACGACTCAAAAGTGGCAGAGCATTAGTGTCAGTCTAGTATTGGATACCAGTTGATGTTAATTCTGTCTCTTGTCCTCTTCTACTCTGTTCAGCGTGTTTGTGATGAGCTATGAGAATGGAATGGAACTATAGAAGTCACAGTCAAATGAGTTTTTGTTAACGCGTGGGTGCTGAACTGAAAGAGCGAAACTTATGCAACATGCCTGGCTAAATAAGCTCTCAAAATTGAGTCATTATTTTGATGGTAATTTATGCTGCCAGAGGAGCTAAAAGCAAAGATAATTACATATGATGCAATCTTAGGCTAAATGGCTTGTGATAAGATGTAATCTTTTAATAATGTTCGAATTTTTATTAGGATAAGTATTCACATTCAATACTTGATAATGCCTTGAACAATATTGTCTCCAATTAGGCAATAATGGCGCCTATAAGGAAAAAAAAAGGTGACATGTAATGATTTATGCAAACAAAATTGTAATAAAGTACAAGAAAGCTTAATAAGTAAATTAAATTGGGAAGCTTGGATAAAAGTACCTCTTAAGAAATTTTATTGGTAAAAGGGATTTGACGTAATTTTTCTTTAGTTGCATACAATTTATCTTTAACTGTGTACAAAAGTCTGAAACTGAAGTCATTATTTACACACAGTTAAAAGTTGAAGATGAGTTGCACATGCTCGAATTCTAGTCTTTTTAGCCAATATAAATATCTAAATAGGTACTTTAAACCAATTTTCCCAATTTAATTGTATTCAAATTGTAGAGGACATGGGAAGATATGGAAAGGGGATGATGAACATGGAAGGAGAAGAGGATAGATATGATTAAAATGTTGGAGTTGATGAAAAGATAGGAGTAGGAATGAAAGGAACTTCCTTCATCTTTGCTTCTTCTTTTTGCAAAATGCTTTGCATGCCTCCTTCCTTCTTTGGTGGACCACTTGTTCCTCTCCTTTTTACTTGCATCATTTCTTTACCTACCCGTCTCTTTCTAGACTATCATATACATATATATCCCTTAAATCTTTCTTTCCTTGGGAGTTAAACCAAAGATTATACAGTACATAAACAAATTGAAGCATGTTCCTTTGAGTTTGAGAGATAGTAAGAAGAAAGAGGAAGAGTTAGGGTTTTGGGTTTGGCATGCAGTGTGTTTATTTCGAGAGGTCGCTTTTGGTGGGCTTGCGGCACAGAGCAGTAACTGCCTCACCATATGGGCATATGGGGGCACCACATTTACACACTTCCCATCAAATTTCTCTCTCCCTCTCTTCATCATTCTTTTATCATTGTTCTGCTTTTTAGCTAGTTTCTTCCTTGTAGTAGCACTATTTATTTATTTATATGGTATTTACTTTTTGTATTCACACCGTGCCATATATATATATATATATATGCTCACTGCTTCATCAGATGAAGTGTCTTTTTAGGCAGGTTGATTCATTTCTTTTCTTTTTTTATGAAAAATATGGAATGACCTGAAAGATGACCAATGCAAAGGAAAAAAGGGGCAGAGGTGCCTGATGTGCTTTTGGTGTTGCACCCATACTACCCCTCAATCTTGAGATCATTCCCAATTGTTTTTTTTATAGTTATTTTTTATCATTAGATTCTATAAGAAATAAGTGATATTTTGATATTTTATGAGTAAAAAATAGAGTTGTTTTTATTTTTTTACAATTTCTTTATGATATAAGATTCTAAATTAAAAAAAAAGACACAATTTCAAAATAAGAAATCTTTTAAAAATGGTAAAAAAAATTAAAAGCAGCTTCATTTTTTGCCCATAAAATATTAAAATGTCACTAAGTTTATGTAGAATCTAATAACAAAAAGAACCGTAACAAAAATTTAGGAATGGCCCCAAAATCGAGGGGCAAGCAGCACCAAAGGCACCTCCTCCAAAAAAAAGAAAAAGATAGATACTAAGAAAAAAATGAATGAAGAAAACTTGAGAGAGGTACAAAGGTAGTTAAAACAAAGGGTAAATGATATCATCTATATCACTGAATCGCCTCCTGAAGTTATTAGGAGCTTTTTACTTATCGATGAAAGGGGGTTGAGAATGTTGTTTGACTCAGGAGGTTAATCCCTGAGGTGTATTGTAGTTTACCATTTACTATTAAAAAAAAAAAAACAGGGGGCAAGCGGCAATGGGAATTTGGGAGAGTGTGTGGGGTGTGGTTTTAGCAATAAAGCAAATGAAGGATCTCTATCTGAGCAATACGTACATACACACAAAAAATACATTAAATGATAACGGGGCCTTCATGTTTATAAATATAGCTCAGATGACGCTGATTGTATTCACGACCCCTTCGTCGCACTTATTTCTTATGATATGCCCTTTTCATCTCCTCTCTCTCTCTCTCTCTCTCTCCATATAAACCAAAATTTATGTTTTCTTACCCTTCTTTTCCCCTCTGTTCCCCTTAAATGTTCTGCTGCATGCACCTTTTCAAACCATTATTATTATATTATTTCTGCATCCCACTGAATTATATATATATATATATATATATATATATATATTATATGCCACCAGGGGAAAGGTATTTTATGGTGCTTCACCATTTGGTTTTTGGTTCTTCAAAGTGCATATAATTCAGTCTCTGCAAATGTTTATTAACTAATCACCAACTCGCTAATAATGGATTAAAAGCTACATAAGTTATTTGTAATCGGAAAGTATTTAATAAGGTAAAATAAAGTTTCAGCGCACAACTATAAGATCAGCAATTATATGATAGTGATAATTGGGCTTTAAAGGGATAACATAAATATAAAGTGAGAGTAACCGAGATGAAGATGCTGCGATGGATGTGTGATCATACAATAAAATATAAGAGTTGTAAAGACCACACAAACGAGTTGGAGTGACACCTATCAAGGAGAAAATGATATACTCCCTCCGATTCTATTTATAAGCAACTTTCATTCTTATGAGGCTGGTCCCTTTTATAAGCAACTTTCACTTTGTGTTTGAAAATATAAACTCATTTTTCCTATTTTACCCTTATTAAATACATAATATTTATAACTAATTATCATATACACCAAAAGTTATATTCAGGAGAGAGAGAAAACTCACTAGACGAATAAAGTCAACAAAGCATTGGGAAACATATTTTATTATCTCTCATATTTTTTATACATTTTCTCTCTATTTTCATAAATAAGGGCATATATGGAAAAAACATGACATTTTTAACACACTTATTACTTTTAACTATCAGTTCGTTTTGCGCAATCAAGGAGAAAGTTGCTTATAAATAGGACTGGAGGGAGTAAAACCGTTTAAAGTGGTTTGGACATATTCAAAGAAAGCCATTGGGTGCGCCAATAAAGAGAGTCTCTGAGCAATATATGGAATCCTCTAAAAAAAAAGTAGAGAAAGACCGAAGAGAACAATCAATGATGTTATAAAGCGGGATCTATTGGTTAATAATATATTTTAAAAACTGATTTTTGATATAATATAATGGCGTCGTGCGATCTATGAAATCAATCCCACCTCGTGGGCAACCTTTCTTCTTGTTGTGGTGATGGTGGTGTTGGCTCAATCTATGATTAAGAAAAACAACATGGTTCAGACCAGATTGTTCATAGTTGTTGAGGGTTTTCTTTACTTTTTTTTTTTTAAATACACAGTTGGGTCTAGAGACTCATCAGGTTAGGGCATGTCTTAAAATTCAAAGAATACTTTGAGAGGTATATTTACTGGTATTTAAACTTATAACCTTATAGATTATAATTCAGCTCCTTATTAATTGGGCCAAAATTTGTTGGCTTAGAGTTGTGTGAGGATTAATTATATAGGCGACGAAGGATCAATGTGGTTTGACAGACAAGAACTCATGACTTTACGAAACCTTCTCTTCTTATGATCTCGTTAAGTACACCACTTTTCTCTGCAATAACTAACTTGACATTGAAAGATAATAACGCCCAGACGTATAATAAAACAAAAAAACCCTTGCCCAATCCACAACCTTCACGTTCTTTTCAAGAGCAAAAGATACATATATAAATCATTAATGACTTTGCCATGTCAATTTGTATCAAACTGCATAAACTCTCTCTATATCTGAGACGCAGTAAAAATAAAGGTATTTTTTTTAACTGATCATTCAACGTTCCAAAGTAAATATACACTATATAGATTGACGGTCCCTTTTTAGGGTTATGGTTGAAATATATATGTGTGTGTGTGTGTGTATATATATATATATATATGGTGATGTAAAAGAGCACAAAACGAATATAGAGTTGATTTAATAGTGTAAGTCCCCACTAGATTTTTTGGATTTCAAATTCAAGTTTAGTTATGTTGAGAGAATTAGTCATGAACCCGTACCCTAAATGATAATATAGAAAAAAAGGAGGGCATTTGGCTGGGAAAATATGAAGCATGAGAGACAATATATATTGAATTATTGTTGTTGAAGGGGTTGAATAATGAACATCCAATTAGGGTTTTCAGAGGAACTGTGCAAAAAGTAGGGCTCAGCTTTTGACCAGTATAGTGAAACAAGTTGATGCAGGTGCATGCTGCTGCTGTAGTAAGTGTTAGTTGTTGCAGTGTCATGAAGTCTCTCTCAATTATTTTGGTGAAAGATTCCCATTTTCTAGAAATTGCTGAGTGACTAGTCTTAATTCACTCTTGAAGGGGCAAAAAAGACAAGCTGTACTGTGCCCTCTCTTCCTTATCATAGATAAATGCCTTTTAATTATTCTCTCTCTCTCTCCCCCTCCTTATACTCAAACTCAAAGTATAAGCATTTCCAGGTTTCTCTGCCTCCTCAAAAAAGCTAACTGTTAGTATATATACGTACTATGCTGTTTAGTTCTCATGTACATAAATTCATCTGATTCTTAACTTTTTATGGCGAGTGATGAAACAACCAGGAAGCAGTAAAGTTTTTATCACCGTCAGTTTTTTGCTTTTCTAGCTACTGTAGCAGCAAAACTGAAGAATATTGAGCCTGCCGGGTTCTTTCTTTCTTCACTAACTCACTTGACATATTTGCTCTTCAGCTTTTTCTGTTGAAGCCCAAATATATTCCTTCTGAAGCTGGGATATATGAAACAAGCTTACCATATATAAATATTAGACATGACATGATAACTAACTAACAGGTACACAACAATAATTTGGTGCTTTGTTCTTAATATAAAACATATTTATTTAATTTAATTAGATTAAAGAAGTTAGTTAATATTATAACATGTATTTTATAAAACATACTAGTCGTCTTTCTTAATTCCTCTTTCCTTTTCTTTCTTATTTACTGTTGAGAGATCATTAATAATGATAAATTAAAAAAAATTGATAAATATAAAAAATATATTTTATATTTAGGACCAAAATCAACTCTCCAAATATATTATATATTAAGAACAGGAGAAATTATACGGATTTCATTTAAGTCAGAAAACCGTATCTTAGCATCTAAAATTAATTTTTTTTCCATTTTTGGACTACGGTGGCGTATTACTGCAGGGCTGTTAACGTCAACAAAAGCTGAAAGAGGTGAAACCAACTCCTCGATTCACACATACAAAATTTTAAGTTAATTGTTTTCGTGATCATATTATAAGAATAAAAGCACATAGCAAATTGTGCATAAAAGTTATCAAGTGTAAATTTGAAGATGAGGTGGATAAAGCACTTATTGGAGAGAAATTAGAGGGAATAATTAAACAAATATTAATTCTTATTATTAACTGGTGTAGAATGAAAGATATATATTTAGAGAGAAGAGTCCAAGTTGTGCCGTGCAAATCTCACTGCCATATCTGCATGTGGTCCTTTTGTTAATTTTTGCCTCTATGAGTTGAGTATAGTGGATCGATGCTTTAAAGAACCTAAGTTGGTCCCTCCTCTATATAGTGCAGCTACCTATCTATCATATCGTCTTCTATTATCCTCTAATCCAACTGATCCCTCTGACTCCAATACCATCCACCACACCTTTTGGAACATCTATTTGTAACACTTATCTTCTTCATTTCTCCTCAATTTTACCCTTTAATCACTATTTAATCTCCTTCCTTTAGCTAGCTCCTTTCAATTCATTACGTTCCATCACAAAGCCTGTGACTCGCCTAAGTGATATTTTATAAGCAGTATGTAGTCCTTTAAGAAGAGGTAGATAAAGACCGAAGCAAAAATACTCAATGAGGTTATAAAGTATGATTTTTCGGTTAATAATCTATCTAAATATCTGGTTTTTGATAAAGTACAATGATTTTGTGTGATCCATATGGCTAATCCCACTTAGTTAGATAACGTTTTGTTGTTGTTGATGATGATATGTACTAGTAACTTTCTTCACCAAGTCTTTTAAACAATATAATGATAAATCACATAAATTAAATGCTCATCACTAATTAGTCTGGTTTTATCAGCATATATATAGTGAAACCTATCATATTAATCTGCATTTTTTAGAGTAAACCATCGTTAATTTGTTTGCTTTTATAACAATCAATAATATATATAGTGAAGCCTATATCATATTCTAATAAGTAAATAATTTGAACATAATTGTGTGTTTATAATGGTTAATCATGAAGAAAGTGATTGTCCAGCTAGTAAAGTGGCATATGTAGAAAGGCAGGGATTACTAGTTGCAGCGTGAAAGACATGCGTGTTTCATTCACATGGTGACACGTGGAAACAACTCAATTCCGTTCACATATTGTGGTGTGCTGTTAAAATTCCAAAATTTTCTTTACCAAAGCTTTCATTTCTACACATCTCTCTAAAAAGGAAAAAGGTTTGAGAGGCTAAACTTGAGAGAGGTCTCATCTTCTCTACTTATTGGCATTCAAGAGATCATTTTGGAGGAAGACCTTAGTTTTGCTTCTTCAATCTCCTTCTCCTCCTTCTTCTTGTACTACTTCCTCACCGTCCGCTTTATTTCCTTGTCTATGGTGGAAGCTTAAAGATACAGCTCACTCAGAATTCTCTCTCTCACGTAAGTTTAATTTTTGTTATAGTCTCCTATATTCTGATTTCCAACATTATAAGTCCTATATATACATATCTTCATCTGTTTCCAACAAAAACCAGTGAAATTTCTGTTCAATTACAGCTAGGTTTCAACCATTAATTGTGTTTTGCCCTATTTTCTGAAGCTACATAAATTAAAGCTGTAGAATTCTCACATGGATTTGATGAAAAACTGATTTCATCAGTGCATAATTTCTATTCCTTGGAGAGATTTCTTAATTTTATGACCCTAAATCTATACTTTATTAACATCCCTTCCTGATGATTCTGCGCGTAATCTTTAAAAGTAACTGAAAATGAAGATGCATATATAAGAGAAGATGATTATTATGTCAATTAATTGATATTTCTTGCAGGCGATGGATCCATGAGAAGAGTATCACTATTGTAGCAATTAATTATTTGAAGTAAAGATGATGATTGGGAATTCAAGAAGAGGTTACCAAGGGAAGCAAGAGGATGATGAGGATAATAGCACTGCTCATCTTCATCAACATCAGCAACACCACATGATTAGTAACAGTATTGAGAAGCTGTACAGCAAGGTAGGCTCATCTACTTCTGGTCTGAGAAACCCGAGGATCGTGCGAGTGTCACGGACTTTTGGAGGCAAAGATAGGCATAGCAAGGTGTGCACCATAAGAGGGCTAAGAGACAGAAGGATCAGGCTATCTGTGCCCACAGCAATTCAGCTATATGAGCTTCAAGATAGGCTTGGCCTTAACCAGCCCAGCAAGGTCATTGATTGGCTCATTGAAGCCACTAAACAAGACATTGATAAGCTCCCTCCTCTTCCCATCCCTCTTGGTTTCCCCCAATTTCATCATCAACCCAACCAAACCCTACTTCATGATCATCAATCAAGTTCTTCCTCTCATCATAATTTTGGAGCTAATTTCTTTGGTGCTAATAATAATAATAATAATAATAATACTAGTTTCATGGATAAAGGGAAGTGGGTGATGAAAACAAACAATGAAGAAGATGGAATTATTGCTGGTTCTGCTCACAATCTTTTCCCATCTGGGAATAATTCTTCTTCCTCTTCTTCTTCTTCTCAGTATTATAATAATCCCTTACATTCTGAGCCTTCAAATTTTCTATCTTTATTTGGAAGCCATGGTAATAGTGTGTTCCCTAGTAATAGTAATAACAATAATCACCACCAGGTTGATCCTAATGGCCATATTAGTGTGCAGTTTCCATCTTCCTCGCAACTTTTGTTCTGTCCAAGTACATCTCCTGCAACAACACCTTCGTCACTTTTTGCTGCTCCTTATTATGCTCCTTCTTCATATTCCTCAGTGTCACTTGAAACGGACCCAAGAATAATGCAACAACAATTGATGAACCATATTCAGTTCATGACCTCATCCAATAATTCTCATCCTCATCATCCTCTTGTTCTTCCATCTCTGAAACCCCTAATTCCCACACCTCCTTTTAGTTCCAGGCTTCTTGATTCAAATGATAAGGATACTGCTCCGTCTTGAAGGACATATTAATGGGTGCGTACGTACGTGCTAGCTAGCTTCACTTCATAAGATATTCTTCATGGTGTAACTAATTGTTGATGGATCAAGAAGCTAATGAGCACATATAAAGCCTTGCAGCTGAATGCCTTTTGATGTACTTATATGCATTTTCTCAGAAGCTAAACTACTACAAAGTCTTGAATTCGTTCACGTCTCTGTAAGTATGACAGTACGTAGTAATTGAATCCTTATTAATTATGCGTGCCAGTTTGATGTTTCTTGTGCTAGTTTTAAATCTAGTCCTTTATAGTCATTTGTTATAATTGCATTGTTCAATAAATTTAAATATCTTTTGATTGAGAAAGGAAGTTTTTAAGTAATTATGTAATTCTATATATGTGTGTGTTTTAAAAATGATTCAAATGTGACGTACGTGTGTTCTGAGAGTGGTGTGTTTAGAAGTATATATTTAGAAAAACAATGTGGACATAAATCGTGAGAAAAATCTATGGCAGATCGATGCACATAGTGTAGCTAGCTTGTTTTTCGATTAATTCTGCTTGTTGTTTTGAGTTAAACGATTGTTTCTGAGGCTTAAGAATAAACGATTGTTTATTCTGGCGAATGACCCACCCACGTTTTTGTCTTACAACTTATATATGGTATGAAGTTTTTGTCATAAATCTGTTTTAGGGTTCCCATCATCACTTCATACTTTTCAAAGTGTATAATTAAAGCATTTGAGTTTCAAATTAATACGCATAAGCTGATTCTACTTAATTTCTCATCCAATTAAATGATAATTAAAGTCAAACAAATTAAATTAAGTCTAATTAAATCTCCGCCCACAAAGTCCCGGCAACAATCGCATATATGTAATGCATTCTGATAGAGAAGGGGAAAAAGATGAGCGAGGAGTAATTAATTGCATATATATAAGTTGATACACAAAAGCATTCATCGATCAATTAATACCCTCAAACCCACATAACATAATTGTAAAATTCAAATTCAAATTAAAGCACGTACGTACGGATATAAAAGTTGAAACAAGCTTTATTAACAGTACTGTTTGTTACATATAAGTGTGTGTCGTGCATGCATGCAGCTAGAAATAAGCAAGCCGACCTAAAGAGGCAATTGTACATGTTGGAATATTTTAAAAGGAGGAGATGTGCTTGATGAAAAGTCATGTTATTATAGATTAAGAAATTTATGGGAAGGATTGTGTAAGAAGTTATAAAGGTTATGTCTATTTAGTTCTTAAAAACACATATGAAAGGTTCTGATTAAAGGTTTTTGGTAAAAGATTGTGTTAGTTTTTAAGAAAATTCTATATACTATTAAGGCGTAATTCTCCGTAGAAGAGTTATTTTAAATAACTATTGGTTATTTAAATTATATTGGTTCATAAGAGTTCATAAATCTAACATATAATTATAACTTTTAATTAAAGAAGTATTCAAGACATCACTTCATAATCTATAAATACCTTACATTATCACTTCATTTGTGACATACGATATAACATCATAAATCATACAACAACAAGATATCAAACTCGTTGCCTTGATCTTTAAGTGCATATAAAGATAAAATCAAATTATTACTTTATAAAAGTCATTGTTGTCTTGTCTTGAGTGTTGAGAGTGTAACCCATACTCAAGGATTTTTATTGTATTATATAAAATAGATATTTAGGTGGGGTAAATTAAGTCTAAAAAAAAATATTTCCACTCCTTAAAGATTTTGTGTACTATTTTTTTTTCTTCATCTCTTCTTATATCCCTCATAAATCTAACCCCTCCAACAGTACAAAAGCTAAAAACTGTTAGTAGAGTCGACTATATTCTCAGAAAGACAGCGAATCATCAAGAGATATATATACCCTACCTACATGCATATATGTTTATATATATGAACATTTTCCAAGCAGTAAAAAGTAAAAGGCGAAAAAATAATTGGAACTTTTTAATTATAGCCTAATGACAAAATTGACCATTGTCATCTCTTCAAGACTTGCAAAAAGAAAAAGCTGTCACTTATCCATACTGCTAGGGCTACACTCCAAAGTTTTTGTTCAACACATGCTCAATAATTTGTTTTCAATTCTTTATATATATATATATATATATATATATATATATATATATATATATAAATGAATAGAGAAGGAGAAATGACAACCAAAACGGAATTTTCAATTAATTAGAGCTGTATAAATAATATATTTAGACCATTTATATTTTTTTAATTTTAAAGAGAACAAAAAATAACACTATAGATTAAAAAATACATACAAGTTAAATTAAAATTCGATATACTCATTTGAATATCAAGAGAAAACTTAAGATTGACATGAGATGTCAATAAATATATAGGTTTCAGAAATAATAAAGTCGTAGGTATATATATGTTCATGGTGTGTCTGATCTCCTAGGCATGGGAACACAGCATCCATATATTTCAAACAAAAATAAAAGGGAGAAAATAAATGTGAGAGAATCCACGTAATACAGTTGTTCTGACGAAGGAAAAGGAAGGAACATAATAGAATCACAGACACAGAGGCTGAAATCGAAAGCTCTGTGTGTGTAGCTAATATTATATACAAAATAATATAATAAAGAAAAGATAGATAGATAGCACAAGATCCAACACCATTTAATTAAAGCATGTGGGAGAGGCTCAGTTTTTCTGCATCTGCTTCTTCTAGTATTGGGTTTTTAAAACAGTCCTTTAAAGTTGCATCAAAGAAAACGACCAAAAAGTTCTGTGGTCTTTTAATTACTTTAATTTACGCTTCCATATAACCATATCATCAAACTAATATATTATCACATCTAAACAATTCATACTAAAATAATCCGTTCATATATAGTGGTAGTGGAGTTTGCTTAATTGCCTTGATTATATATATACGCAACCCTAGCTGCTCAATACTATATATCGAAGAAAATCTAATTGAACAGAAAAAAAAAATGAGGCCTACAATGATATATAATCCCGCGTTAATTGGTGAAAATTTGGGAAAAAGGGATTGAATACATGTTGAAATTAGAGACTTTATATATATGAGAATCAATTTGGATTCATCCAAGAAGGAAACAATTTATTTATTAAAGGGGTTAATGGAAGAGTGATGGAGGAGACTTGCATTTTTTTTTTTTTGGGTGTTAATAGTATAGAGTCCTTTAAGAGGAAGACCAAAGAGAAGATTAATTAAGTTATTGATCATGAAAGATATTTTGGTTAACTGTTGTCTATCCAAAAATTTTGTTGTGATAGAACATAATGGTGTCATATGATTCATATAGCCGACCCTACTCAGTGAGATAATATTTATTGTTATTGTAATAATTGGTGAAAATTAAATATAGAGTACGTTATTAATTTTCTCGGTCATTGGTCAATTTATACATGAAATATAACTATAATACAGATTATGTGTTATGCACAAAGTTTGAAGTGTGTGGTAATATTCATAACTTTTAAATCAGTAGTACAATATCTTATAGGTTATACGCGCGGCGCGCACTATAGAAAAATTACGTCTAACTAATCGAAGCTTAAAAACTGATTTTTTAATGAGAATAATTGGAATTAAATACATCATGATGTGTGCTTCTATAACTAACAGATTACATTATTTGATTCAAAATTTCAATTTCATCCTTTGTCTTTATTACTGCCCCTGTTGGTAATGACATTAAAATCAGGTTATAACGTTTTGAAAGCATTTGTGATCGCTTATATATATTATATTATCAAGAGATATAGGTTTCTTACTTTATTTTGAGTAATCTTTTAAACAAATTTAATTGGTTTCTAGTGACAACTAAAATGAAATTTTAATACATTTGAAAGAACTGGTCCAAAAAAAAAAATGATAGTCACATAATGTGTATTAGTGTTTGTTTGTATATATGTGTGCCACGCTTTCAACCAAATTTAAAAACCTTAGAGACAAAGCTATTTGCCATCATCAAGACATTAGAATGTTGGACAAAGGTTTTAGGGACCAAAGCAACCCAAGGCAGCAATATTATACGTAAATGCTAAATGGTACTACTCTCAAATCTCTACACACACACACACACAGACACACTTTATTGTTTTTCGCAAATATTGTGTGCGTTTTGGTACAATATTGTCTCATGCAGACTTTTTGGAACGGAGAGGGCACATCACAATGGTCCATATACAAATAAATGAGGCATATATATTTTATATTATATATAACAAATATAATCAGACCACAAATCTTTCCGTATGATCACAATGTTATTCCGGCAGCTTTAATTAGAAGCTTAATTTGGTTTAGTCGACGTGTGAGGTAATTACCTAAAGAGGCATAAAAGTGTACGTAAAGCCACATAAATTGTAAAATTAATAGTACAAGATTTCATTTCGTTCTCTCTTTTTTTTTCTTTTTTTTTTTGTTGGAGGAAAATCATGCCGATAAGTGATAATATTGCAAGGAAGGAATTGAAGGAATCATCAAGTTTAGTAGGTAGAAAAATATGTGTGTGTATAATGTTGCATGCGCTTTGTAGGCGTGCAGAGGAGTACTTGTTAATTGGCCTCCTCTCACCAATTTATGGGACTTGTGGTCCTCTCTCTCTGTATATATGTATATATCTATATCTATATATATATAGACACACATTATTTAGTCACAAACACACACCTCTCAATCTCACTCTCACTCGTGCTTCCATTACAAGGACCACATTTCACCCTTCTTTCTTCTTTTCTCTCTCCTTTTCTCTTTTTTAAGACAGAAATGAACTCCCCAATTATTATGGTTAACATTGTTAATCTTTATGGTTTAGGAAAATTTTGGTTTTAGTCATTCTTATAATTTCAAATAATTGGTTTTAATCCTATAGTTTTATAATAATTTGATTTTAATTTAACTAGTTCTTATACTCTTAACAAATTTTTGTTTTGTTTCATATACATAAACTCACATCAAGTCTTTATAAAATTATAGAACCAAAACTAACTATTTAAAACTATTTGAACCAAAATTAAAATTCGATGAAACTATAAAAACTAATAATGATACATCTATATGATTGTGTCATATTTTCAAGTATTGTTGAGCCCAGAATAAGTGACTTTCTCAAAGGTGTTTTCTATATTTATATACCTCATGTTCAAACAGCCAAAGCTTCCTTCCACTATTTCCATATAAATCTAAGTGCTGCACCCACATATATTTTGTTTATTAAAAACGAATGGTAAAATTAAGTTGCATAATAGACATTGAAATTAAGCAGAGAACTTTCAATTAAAGAAAGACGATCATGTTGCTTTCTAATAAATATTAATGACTTTAAAGCTACTCTGTAGGGCTTCCAATAATTAATATTTGGTAGTTCTGAAAGGTAGATGAATTCAGACCTACTTTCCAAGCTTTTCTTTTCCCTTCTTTTTTTAATCTGTCTTTATGAAATTGTGTTACATGGAATTATTTATTTTATGACTGCGGGCTATTTTTGTGAAAACAACTCTTCTTAAGATGCAATACTTGGTAATTTTATAAATTGATTCATAATAAATTTTTTTTATTTATTTTATTTCATCCTTTAAGGGATTTAGATAGATTTAAGCTTAGATTATTATTCTGGTTAGGAGCCAGGCTTGTTGCCTCGCTTATGTCAATATAAACAATAGAAGATCATTCAATTACTCTCCCACCCTCAATTCATTAAGAAAAATAAACAGGGAGACTTTTTTTCAGCGAGGATTTAAACCTCGTTGTGTTTAAAAAATAGCCTCTTTTATTAAACCCAATCCTTTATGATATCTAATTTGGTACTTTAATCTAATTAAATTTTCATGGTCCTTTATTAAAAAAATTATGTGTGTAATTGATCCTTCATTATAATTTTCCCTAAAAAAGTAATATCACATATTTCATATTAGAACATAATTAATGAGATTGATGAAAAACTAGAACAAACCTAATTTCATGTAAAAAATAAGAATGAATATAACTTTTGGTTCTTAAAGTTTGGTCCGATTTTGGTTTTGGTCTTTCAAGTTTGAAATCGGTAGTTTTAGTTCCTCAAATTTACTCCGTTTATAACTGTTGGTCCCTCAAGTTTGGAAAGGACTTGATATATTACCCTAAACTTGAGGGACCAACTGTTATTAATGAGGTAAACTTGAGAAACTATATAGCCAACGATTTCAAATTTGAGGGACCAAAACCAAAATCGGGCCAAACTTCAGGAACGGCAACCACTAATTTCAAACTTGAGGGATTAAAACCAAAATTGGGCTAAACATCAGGGACCAAAAGTTATATTAACCCAAAAAATAATAATATTTTTCCTTATAAGTGAATAAATTTAGCAGTATAAAAATTTTATATTTTCTTATTTGATAAGTATATAATCCCTTTAAAAGCTTAGAATTGATGTAACATCCACTTGTATCTCCCAATCAATTTCAACCCTTTGCTGGACTGGGTCAACGGCCATGTTTAGTATATAATGTTTTTAAAGTTCCTGTGATGTCCATTTGTAGGCGTAAACTGAGTCTTGCAACTTCCAAATTTTGCAGTTCAAAAGACAAAAACAAGCAACCGGGTTTTGTTTTTGTTTTTGTTTTTGTTTTATTTTGGCTCTTCTTCACTTGCATGGGTGCAATTGTAGGGTAAACTTAGTTGTTTGCCACTACATAATAAGTTTGACGACACATTTTGACCAGCATTTAGTTCCTGCTTCAACTTCCTAAAAAAGAGAACGATGTATCAGAAATAATGACGTAATTTGTTTGCGAACCTTCACTTACTTCCTTGATATAAAATAATTTATATGGCATTCGCCTTTTGTTTTCTCTAAGTGGCAACAAATCAGTGCATGTCAGGTTAAACAACAACATCCTGAAACAACGCATAAACAAGGTTGGTTGGTTGGTTGGTCACTACAGAAAGAAAAATCAGAAAGGAGTTTCACATTCTGAATTTTTATAAACGTATATTTAAGCTGTAAATTCATGGTAAGTCAAGTTTTGTTACACCTTAGCAGAAATAATCTGCAAATTTTTACACCTTGACAAGAAAGAAAAAAACAAGAAAATTGTGAATGACATGAAAAAGGTAGAACTGAGATGAGCAGATCAACTGAACAAACTACATCCCAAACAGCTTCCTACACCTACCAGACTTGATTCGCAGGGTAGCTGCTTCACCAATCACAATCTCATCAATTAAGTCCTTAAATATCAATCTTTCAGCATCCAACACAACCCCAGATATTTCACCTTGGAAATCTGTCCAACTCTCTGAGCCATACATCACATCTTCCAAGAGTATACTTTTGAGACCATCTTCTACACTGCTTTCTGGCTTCTTGGATTGCATTTTTTCTATCTCAAAGCACAGTTCTTTAAGAAGTTTTTGTGCATTGAGGGTTTTCTTGGTAAGCCTGCTAGGCTTCACCCAAGGTTCAGGGGAAGAGCTAACTAAAGCTAACTTCACACCAAGAATCTCATTCACAGCATCAAATATGAGTTTCCTGTGAAATTTCTCTGCATTTAGCTTCAAGCAAGCAACTTTTCCTGTGCCACATTCTTCTTTTGGAATGAAACTACTTGCCTTTGTTTGCTCTAACACGAAAAATAACTCGGGGTTAATGGGATGACCTGAAGGATGAAGTTGAAATGTCAGCAGCTCCGAGCTCAGGTCTCTCAGTAGGAGGCCTGAAGCTAACAGTATTTCAGATATGTATCTTTGGTCAGGATTTGTGTTTTCACAGAGGGAAGCAATGTAATCAATCCTAGATTCATCATGACTGGAATTCACACGTCTAAGCTTCTGAACAAGATGATCTATGCTCTGCAGTTTCTTGCGATTGATCTCCCCGGATCCTGAACTGTACACTAACTTATCCACAGGATTCCACCAATCTCCATTCTCTTTTTCTTTGCACTCTTGGGCACCATCAGCTGCAGCATTTAATATTACAATGAAACAGGGTAGACAGAACAAATCATCATATCATTTCTAGACTATCTCATAGGTGACAATTATTCAAATTTCTTGTCATTACTCTACATAAGATCCTTTTAGGCACAGGCTAAGCAGGGAAGAACGGACGGACGCTCAAACACATTAGTGTCATGCCCATCAAAGCTTGAGTTATTTCTACATGCAGACATCAAAAGAATGTTCCTAGTGGTCAACATCGTTGCCATTCTTGACAAATATGCACTATGCTTGTGACTCAAAACTGGTTAAAAAACAGTAACCACACAGAACATCTTAAGTAAAGCTTTACTTATATTTGCACATAAATGCACTTCGTATGTGACTTAAAGCTGGTTAAAAAACAGTAGCCAGACAAGGCATAAAGAAGATTCTCAATTCATTCCTTCAGTCAACAATTAATAACAAAGAGATTAAGCATTCCTAATGTTTAAAATTTTAATCCATCTCGATAACAACCTGATTTTCAAATAACAAGAATTTTTTCTACAGTTTCACTGCAGTTAATCAGGTCTTGTAATAAGATGGCTCGACTCTTAATTTCCCATCTCTTCGGACTTAATTCGAAGACAGAAACTATACCTTTGGGAGTATCAGCAATCTGCTTTAAAGGAGAAGACTCATCATCTCTGTACACAGAGCCATCGAGGACAGAGACAGGGCTTGGATGTTCTTGGGAATTTATTGCAATATCAGCAACTGGCTCATCCTCATCCAACCTTGGAATTGATTTCTGAAATAAAAAATAAAAAATATACATGTTCAGATAATTGGAAGATTTGGCAGTAAATAATTATTTGTCACTGTAATTTCAAAGATAAAGCTTGAATAAAAAGAATGATCAAGAAGCATCTACCTTCCGCGCTGATCCTAAAATTGGCTGCTTCGTAGTATTCATGGAAGTGCTCTGGCTATCATTAGTTTGAGAAGATTGTAAATTGCTGCTGACTTCCATATCCATATTTGAGTCTGAGACGGTAATATTGTCAGATTCTGCACATATTTCATCCTTTTGGCAACTTGATGTTCTTGTTTCATTTCTAATCAGACTCAGTGGGTTGTCACTGTGCTGTAAGCAAGGGGATTTTGGTCTCAGTTTCCCACCTGGAGAACCTGAATCTGTTGCTTGTTTGCTGTATTTCCTCCTTGCTTTATTTGAATCTGATGGGGGAGTTTGTGGACAAGATCGCCTTTCAAACTCTAGCTTCTTCTGTTGCATTCTTGGGCTCACAGATCCCGAGTTTTTTATTGAACTTGAGCTATTTTCTTTTGAAAATTGTTGGGACCTAGGTTGGGATTGTGCAGATTTTATAGTCCTGCCGCTACCAGCTTTCCTATCATTGGAACTGGCAGTAGAATCCCTGCGACTGTTTCTAGGAGAGTGATCTTTTGATATTCGACTGGAAGCTGAAATTCTTTTCTTTTCTTCATCACTGTCAAGTTTATGAAAACCAGAAAGTCCACCTACGGGAATTACTGAGGAAGCAAAAATTCCAGTTTTATCAACAAGCCTTGCTGGTTTCATGACCACAATTGGAGATTCACAAGCCCTTGCAGAGTCAGCTACTTTCCTTGATGAAGACGGAAAATTATTGTTATGTAGATTTTGTTGCCTTACTGATCTAGAGTTCTGAATCAGACTCATATTATTTGTTTTGTTGTCTCTTTGACATCCATCATCTACAGCATGTGCTTCTTCTCCGGTCTCCAACAATCCCTTTGCTTGCATTGCTTCCAGTATCTGTTTGAGAGCTCGAAGGTCCCTTCCAGATTGTTTGAATTCAAGATCATTCAATCTCTTCTCAATTTCACTATAAACTGAAGGAAATGAATCTGGTGTTCTTGCTGGAGCTTTCATGGCCTTCAGATTTGATTTCTGAGAGTTCCGATTTCCATCCTGCTGCTTCCAAGGTGCTGGTTCAATTGGAAATCTTGAACTTGAAATAGGTTTCATAACCAAATCAGTGTTCTTTCGTCGTGGCGAAGTCGGGTCTTTCAATGATCTTTTCGGCGAATTGAAAACTTTGAGTGGCTTGATCAGTCCAGTTTTTGATGATTCTGGAAACTGAGTATCATGTTGAGCTGAGAGATTCAATGGAGTATCAACACCCATATAGGAATCAGGCAATGCTTCTAAGCCCATCAATTTTGCTACAACACTAGGGGGCCGCCTCTGGGTTGCCGCATCTGATGTGGAGTTGCCACTGCCAAGGCCCCTTGATAGGTGATTGGGTTTCGAATCAGAGCTAGAAGTGCACCATGAGCCTTCTCTACTGTCCAGTGAAAGTCTAGGCAGCTCTTTTAGCTTCATTGGGCCTTTGATTGTATCCCTTGATTCAAAAGATAGACGACTTATTTCTCTTCCATCATAAGAAAACCGAGGAGCATCCTTTGAGATCAAATGCCAGTGTCCGTCTTTTACTTCACTTGACGATCTTGGAATTTCTCTAGCTTCACCATAATACCATGGTGCTTCCCTAAGTTTAGCAAGAACTCTGAGAGACTCTTTTACATCAACAGGCACACTATTCTTCCCATCAATTCCAACTCCACAAGATCCATCAACAGATTTGGACATCTGAAGTGGTCTTGGGGAGTCCCTGTGCTTCATAGCATGAAAGACACCTTCTTCTTCAGCTGTAGCCTTCTTCATCGATAGTCCTCTGGCCTCCCTATACATAGAATCCTTCACCACATCCCTTAGATCAAGGGATTGCACTCCTAAATGGGGAGAGACAGTTGTTTGGTTCATAATTGGTTCCCTTGAAGGAGTTTCAGGATAAATAATGCGATCATAGGAACCCTCCACTTGAGCTCTGCAATCCAGAGAGGACAGGGATGATGAACATGAAGATGAGAAAGAGGCTCTAGATGACTCTGTGGATATCCTTTGTTTCTCACCAACTCCCTTGTTTGAGTTCACATCCTGCAATAAATTCTACAAGTTGCACAGGTTCAGTTTAGAGCTAATTCTCTTGTCTTTGTTCCGGATAGTAAGAAGTGTGCCCAAAACGAGAAGAAAGATGCATCCAGAACAAGAAAGCCTACAGATTTTGAGTGTAATCAAAAGATGATCTGAGGAAGATATTGATATTTCAAAGTTCTCAACCTTTTTTACTTTTCACCCAATTAGATAGTAATCAAATTGATTCATGAGCCGTGGGTAGCGAATCACTGGTTTAGCATATGCAAATAATTTAAAAAATGTCCGTGCCTCAATTAAGAGCCTTTATCGAAAGTTTTTTCAATTATATGTAATAAAACCTATAACAATCCACACTATTTACAGGTTATGATCAACGCAACTCATTCATCAAACAGTATGCAACGCACAGGACAACGTATCTAGTTGAATTGTAAAACAATAGCTAGTCTATCAAAGGTAAGGTAGGAAAATACGTACAGATGCTGTTTGCTGCTGGCTTGCATTACTAGAATCTTTTCCCGGGATGCCATCACCAAAGTGAGAGTTTCCACCTATAATTAAAGAAGCATTAGTTGCGAATACAGTCATACACTTGTCTAAAGCATAAGAGCAAGAAGCAATACTAAATGGTGCAATATAAGGGTAGAAAACACTATAGGCTGACCAATTCATGGAGAAGGTCACATCTTCTACATACCAAAGTCTCAAAATTAACTTCAAAAATGATCATTGTTGAATAATCTTTCATAATATACCTACAGGTTGCACTCTCCTTGAAAGCAAAGAAAAATTCAGAAGACTTCGAGGAAAAACTGAGTTTGGAAGAGAAAGGAAGGAGATCGAAGATCTAGAAACCTAAAAGATCTGTTGTTTGCAATGAATTTGGAAATGCAACAGGTTAACCTCAATGTCTCATATCAGTTCCATGAATAAGTCAACACAGCTCAAATTATCATCATTCTGGGACTGATGAAGAAAAAATAAATGAAAAAATTAAATGAACAACTAAATTAAGTAGGGCATACTTGGACGATTAGGAGGAGGAAGACTCTTCTGGTTAATCCGTCGAGCAGTAATAATATGGTGCCGATCAAAAAGTTGGAAAATCCCGGTCATGCATCCAATTTGCTTCTGTAAATCAGGGTTGTCATCTGCTAAAGAATGGAGTAGTTTTGCGGCCATACCCACCTGTTCTTAAATATGCTCAACCCCTCCCCAACTACTCAAAGAATTACTCCCCCTCCGTAATAGATTTATCATTTACTGTCAAGACTACCCATACAACACAGTAAGACCCTTCGGAGATAGGATTTTGACTTCATTAACACAAAATCGAATGCGTAATTTTAAACAGCTCATGGAGATCACCACCTCCATCCAGCATAAAATCCAGCCTTCTTAAAGGTAAATAAATGAACCTTCTCTTCCTTCAACCTCAAATTTTTTAGTCGAGGTCAGGACTCAAAGTTTCTGAACCCTGGCAACCAGAAGAAAACAGAGTTGATTCGTCATTTCTGAACACTGAACAAAACTAAAGAAAGCAAAACAAAAAACAAACAAAGAGTATATTTGCCGAGCGAGCAGTAATCCAACCGAAACTGAACATTCCCTCATACAGCACTCACAAAAATTTTACCCAATCTCAGTAATTACAATAATGTATCACCGAAAGCTAAATCAATTCCCATCACTGTTTGAAAGGAAACATTAATGGGTTTCGCAAAACAAACCAGACAATACCTTAAATGACCATAACCACAAAACAAGGCACCAGGAAAAAAGGGAGGGGGCCCAATAACCCATAGAGAAGCAGAGAGAGGGAGAGAAAAGGAAAAATGAAGAAGGAACAGAAGTTAATAGTACCAATGCAGAGAGGGTAAGCGAATGTCTGCAGATCCAAGAAGAATTGTCTGGGAGTTAATGGTTCGAGAATGAATGGAAGGAAGAATTATTATTATTAACATCAGAATGCGGAGCCAATCTGGGGAGAGCTGGCTTGATTATAATAATAATAATTAAAGGGGGGAAAAAAGAAATTGTTTAGGGGAAGAAGAGAAGGAGGAAGAGGGTGAGAAATGCGGGTGTGGGTTCTGTATATCGCGAATCCATGTGGGATGAGTATTTGTGGGTCTGGATATGTCTGCGTCTGCATGTGATCTTGTCAGAAGAGAGAGATAGAAGATGAGGAACGTGAGTGTAAGTGGAATAGTTAATTTAAGTAGTGGTTTAAGCTTTTAATTTTTTTTTCCTAATTTACATCTTACTTTGATGATTGATTGGTTGGGGTTAAAAAATGATTTCACAATTACCTTTGATAAAATAGGAAAAAAACGTCAAAATAAAAAAAATTATTGTAGAATATTTTCATATTAAATTTTTAATGGTTAAAATTATTCAATTGATTTCTTAAAAAAAATTTAATGGTTGATTTTAAGACATTAATTCATTTTATCTTTTAAATTTTTATAATTGTTTTCTGAAAATATGTTTATTGATTGTACACAATGAGAGGCTATTATTTTTATCAAAGTATTTCTAATGACATAAATAAATAGTGTATTTTAAACAAATCAATACACATTATTTATTATAAATAATAAATTTGGGGGAAAAAATTACAAATAATAAATTAATTATTTTTTTAAAAAAGTTAACATATTAGTCATTTAACTCTCATACTCTTCTGGTTTTAAATATAGGATAAAGAAATGAGAAATTTTTTTTTATCTAGACTAATGTGGATCAAGCCAGATATGACTACAATCTTCAAACTAATGATCCTGCATTCTTAAAATTCAAATTCAAGACTTCTAATTAAAGTGATACAACCATTTCCCAGTTAAACTAAATGATTGGTGGTAAAATATGACTTTTTCATTGTTACGAGGAGTAGCACGGTATCTATTAAGAAACGGGCTAGCTCCATGTATTTCTAAAGAGGTTGATGTATATTACCGCGTTTTTATGGTATATGAATGCCGGAACTTTTTACACTTATTATACTTGTAATATTTCATATTAATATAGAAGGAGCAACTATCCTACTATTAGAGACTAGATGACAAAAGTGGATTAGGTACATTGAAATACTCGAGCATTAAAAGTGTTGAAAGTCAGTATTCAAAAATCGCAATTCATGAAGCTTTATATATATATAATAAAAAATTTAGGTGCATTGAATTTTGGATTCTTATAAAGACTAAGTGTTTGTTTGGAACTGGTGAAAAAGTAGTTTTTTTTTAATGGGGTTTTTGTAGAAGCCCGTTTGAAAAAAAAGTCAGATTATAAATATGATTTGTGTTTAAATTCGCGGTGGGAGAAGTGACTTTTTTTAAAGTAAAATCTGTTTGGATTAACTTTTGAAAAGCCCGTTTGGATGAAAAATGACTGAAAAAAGCATGAACATTGTTGAATACTACATATATATTGTTTGTGTACATTTTGTTATAATTGATGTTAAAAAATGTAAATAAAATTTTTAAAAATGAAAAAAGTTTAATAATTATTGAAAAATAAGAAAAATACACTAAAGTAATTAATTAAAAAAAGATAAATATATATTTCAATCAGAATGTGATACATGAATTGGATCAGAATGTAATATATTTCAATTCTATAATTTTGATTAGATTATAATTTAGTGTCTTTATTTTAATAATTAATTGAAATATTAATTTATATATTGGATCAAAATATGGGTCCCACGTAAACTTTCTAACACATCAAAAATACCAATTCTATGGGTCCCACTTAATAAGAATTAATGAGAAGCTCTCTCAAAAAGCTGTGAGCCTGAGCTTGTGAAAAAAAGAACTTCTACATGTAAAGCTCATTGCTCCTCAATGATTTATCAAACATTTGTTTTAAATACAAATGAGCTTTTATATATTTAATGGGTTTTTTTGGGGAGGAAATGAGTTCCCAAACAGACTCTAAGAGCATACTTCTAAGTTTAAAGGGTGTTTATAAAGATACTCATAAATGTCCACTGGAGCTTATTTCTTATTATCTAAATGCGGCAGTCTTAGTTCTCACACACACACATATAATCTAAATAAATTAAAAATCATAGAATGAGTGGTGAAAGAAAAAGAACAACGTGGGGTGAAAAATATTGTAAAGTGCATGTATTTATGTAATTAAGAGCGTGGTTGTGTATGTATTCATGAATGGACCTTTATATTTGGTGGGAATTGATGATCATATATATTATAAAATGAATATAATATTGGGGTGTTCATATATTGATGTGAGAATATGGGGGCAAGGAAAAACCTTTGGGGGGATGAAAAGCTAGTAGAATATATATACAAGTTATAAGGTTGAGAATATTATAATGGGCACTTGCAAATTAAAACAGGGTTGCTCAAGTAATAATATATAGAACCTAATTAACACCCACACGTTTTAGTTAATGACATGTTGACCACTTCTTCAGTGAAGCACCAAGCAGGAAATATCACTTGTTGATGTTTTGCTTACTCGACAAAACAAAATCAAGTTGTTAGGCGTACAAAGCACAAGAACGATAATGGTACTATCCTACCGGTAAAGTACACCATATATCATGCAACTATATACCATTAAATGTGGAGAACGGGAAAAAAAAACTCCCAATTTTATTAAGAGAGAATTATAGAAAAAGAATTTTGAAATTGTAAAATTTTTAATAAAATATTACTCATAAAATAAATTATAAATTATTTATTAAGTCTCATCATTTCTTTATCAATTATTGATAACAAACTAAATTTAGGACTTTATAATTTAAAATTTCCTTCTTTTTTTTCATTTCCCCTCTTGTTTATATCAAATCAGGATCCAAAATGATATAATTATTATGAATTTTTACTATGTACTTTTTATGGTTAAGTTTTGTTGCGATGGAAGGATATTTTTTTTCAAAAAATAAACTATGGGTATGTCACTTTACAATGAATAAAAGTTGGTTTAGTTAGTAAAAAAATTGATATATAACATTCAAATCTCATCGTCGATGTAAGGACTTTATTAGTAGCGATATATAAGCATTTTTTGAGTATTGAGGGATGCTCTAACCTTTTTAAATCACATGACCCAACTCATATAACCTTTTGTTTATAAAAATATGATCTTTCTAGTTCTTAATATATGACATATTTGGAGAGTTGATCTTACTCATAAATATAAGACATATTTTTTTATATTTATCAATATTTTCTTAATTTACTTTTATTAATGCTCCCTCAACAATAATTAAGATGGAAAGGAAATGAGGGAATTAAGAAAGATGTATATGGTGTTTTAGAAAATACATATCATATTAACTAATTTAATTAATTTTTTTAATTTAATTAAATTAAATAAATATGTTTTATATTAAACAAAGATAGGGTATGTCGTTTCACACTAAAGCTTAATGTGGGAGAAGTCCCCAACGATTTTAAGATAATTGAGTTGTTTTGAGGATTATTGAATTGGGATACGTAGATTTAGGAGGTCCTTTTGGATCATTGTTCTGTTACAATATTATATTATATGTTTGGAATGAGAGTGGGATGATTAAAGGGAAGAGAGACAAAGGAGGAAGAGGAATGGAAGGAGACAAGAGGTGACATGTGGGGGTGTGGGGGCCACCAACAAAACAAAAATCCTGAAATAATAATCACTCTCCCCCTAACTAAGACAACTACGTGGCCTCATTCTTTGATTGCCAAATGATATGCACTTCCTTAATATTCATCATCCATTTTAAACCCACACATGACACAACTCATAACATCTCTTTATCTATCCATCTATTTGTATACCCACTTCCTTGTCCATCTAGCTTGTGCACGTTTACAAATAAAGTTAATAATTTTGTTACTCCCCCTTATATATAAGAGCAGGTCAACTTTTTTTTTTAAAGGAGATTAAGATAATTAAATCAGTTATTTTCTTATATCATATATTGTATATCATTAAATTACATATTATTCCCTTCCATCCTTAACATAAAATTCAGTTGATTTTTTTTAAAAGATTAAGGAAGCTAAATAAGTAACATAATCATATCATATGTTGTGTATGATTTAATTATATATCAGTTTATAAATGAAATAAAGTATTTAAAAAAAGTGATATATATAAATAGTTAAAATTGATATAATTAGATTTATTAATATCTTCAAAAAAAATTCAATTAAATCTTATATTTAGAATTAATGTAGTATTAATTTATAAATTGGACAAGCTGGTTTGAAAAAAAATATAAATATTTTAAAATAATAAATTAGATTCCTTAATCTTTCAAATAAAAAGTTACAGAATTTTATATTTAGAATCAAATAAAAATTTATTAGATTTTATATTTAGAATCATTATTTCTTATTAGGATAAAATGGTTAGAGATGACTTATATAATGATCAGAAAAAAAAAATTCAACATGGGTCCACATTGGCTCGCTGCATCACACACACACACAGCACGTTTTATTCCCTGTTTCTCTCATTTAATATTGGGTGAGTTGTTTATAAACACTTTATTATAAATTTATTTATTAAATAAGATTTAGGGAAGATTTTTTGTACATAAGGAAAAATTCTTCGCACATATATAAGGAAGATATATTGAACACATGGAAAATTTTTTTAATACAATAGAAAATTTTTTACATATGAAAAAATTGTTTACACGTAAAGGTTCTATTTAACAAATAAATTTTCAATGAGATATTTTTAAATAATTTTTCGTTTAATATTTCATTTTTCAGATGCAACAATATTTTCATTCAAGGTCAAAACAGTAGGTGACGAAGATTATCACTATTTAAATTCTGCAACCCAATGACATATATACAAATAAAAATTAGAAAATGAGATGTAATGATAAAAAATAAATTATTTTATTGTTTTAATTAAAAAAGGTGTTATAAAAATATTGGTAGGGACTCCGGACTGGAGAAAAAACCGGGACTCACTTTATGTTTTTCTTTTTAAAAGCTCCGAAACTTACTAAAGGGGTCAAATATTTGAGATCTAATCTAAGAGTGGATTTGAAGTAAAGATGGCGCTACATATTGACAAAAAAAAAAAAAAGTTGCCGCCAAATAATAATTGAACTTCTTATTTTCTAAAAAAAAAATCAGGAAAAAATGAAAACAAAGAAAGTCTGATCCTCTATTATTTATTTATTTATTATCAAAATGTGTTCGTGTAAACGCGCCGCATATCGTCTGAATTACGGCTGAACTTTATACCCTAAATTATTTATTTTAAATTAATCTAATTTTATATTTCCCCCCTATTTGTTTTCTGCTTTTCTTATTACGTTTGTGTAGCAATCATATTTTCCTATAGACCAATGTTTGGAAACTCATTGGAAAAAAAAAAAAAAGTAAATAGAGTCAACCACCACTAAATTAATCATGTTAGTTAGGAGGTCGGATCTCCAGTGATCGTTTGCATCCCGGTCTAGTAGGCGCATTCAAGGCCATGGCCCTCTTTTCATTTTAATTAATTTTTCATCCTCGCTATTTATAACCATTTATTTTCATTACGTGAAGAAGTTCTTTTCTTTTCTTTTTTTGCCATAATTCAAGTACACAATTTTTATTTTTTTTATATGGAGCATCCGGTATCCTAGACCTATTCCTTTTTAACTTAAAGGAAGGATTTATCATAGAGCTTGGTAGAATCACAAGAATGGTAAAACTCTACCACTAAATATTTAATATGCTACGTTCTCATAACTTAAACTCGAGACCTTTGATTAAATTGGTACAAACCCTTACCACTTAAACCAATTATTTAACAGTATGCATGCAATATATTTATATAGAGTTCAAACTCATAATATCACATTTAGAAAAATTTAAGAAAGAAAATGGTATCATTGAATTATAAGGCTCCAATAGTTGCATCAAGAGGTTGTGTGTCGTTTGTTTACACAGTTCTATTTGTTAATAATATAGAGCGATATCCTACTAATAAAAAGTATTGCAGAAAAACAGAGGCACAAGTTAAAATGAGAGAAATCAAATGTCACACGTAACTTTAAAATATTGACAGAATCAAGAAATTGAAACACACATTTACACCAATGACTTTTAAACCAGAAGACGACATGCTAGTTTTATACCATCAGCTAGGTGAAGCCCCCAAGCATTAATAATATCACACAAGACAACACTTCATCTGTTTTTGGTGATGTTTACTTCATTGACTTGCTTGCAATGAAAGTTATCAAACTCATATTGGACTTTAAACCAATTGAGATAGTGGGTCAAAGGTCAATAGATCAATTCGAAGTCAACTCATGGGCTAGACTGACGGGGAATAAAAAAATTATAAAATAGTTTAAATTCTCATCATAGTATCATACCATCTAAAATAAATTCAATACTTTGAATCACTAATAAAATAATCATATACTTAGCCAACATTCTTTACAATTTCTTTGATATATTGACATCATAGTATCAATTCCCCATCCTAACACAATAATCAACAATCACTAAATATTCTTCCTAGTAAATTATCAAACCTACAATCTCTTAATCACTAAACTAATAACCATTAATACAAAAATTATTATGAACTTTGACTAATATTGCCGTGTACAATTCATATCCCATAAAAATGTTTATTGTTTAATAAAAAAAGTCAACCCAGCAACTCGTTGGGTTGCCTAGGTTGAGCCCGGGTTGCCACAATCCTGTTAGAGACCTGCCCAAATTGATTACATGGCCAGGTTGCCAGTGTATCCGGCGGTCCGATCCGAGTTTAATAATCATACTTACAATACAATGAAATTTACAAATATATATAATAGAGCAAGAGAATTTTCAATTTCAATTTCAATTTCATTTATACTATAAACGTCTTATATTTAGTATTGGATTTAGTATAAAACTCTATCTTTTACATTCAGTACAGGGCGCTATATATAGGCATCTATAAAGTTGGGAACACTATGCTTGTGCTGAAAATGAAGTTTGTATCATATTCATTTGTGTACAGCTAGAATTTAACGGCATTGAAAGAGAATAAGGCAGGACCACATTGCAATGCAAAGTAATTTCAAGCAAACAAATTATATATGAGAACTAACAAACGTAGGTTGAAATTAAATCCACAACCACTCCTCATAATCTGATCACATAATATATTCTATATATGGTGGGATTTGATGATATGGCTGGTACGTAAGTTACCCTCAATCAACTTCAAATCCACCAAGCACATGCCAAGTTGATTCATATTTCACACTTGGGTTGGGTTAAGTAGTCCACTTCAATTTTGATTTTTATTACTTTTTCTCTTCTCTGTTTTTGGATCATTATATTATTAGTCCGTGTCCCAAGACTTGGGACCATTCTTTTCTGATCTTGTTTCTATCTTAAACATTTCCTGATCTATTCATTTTTTCAGTTGCTTTTTTTAAAATAAAATCTCAAGTTATAATTTTGATGAATTCAAACATGTGACAGGTCCATTAAATTAACCACATAATCATCATGCATATTCGATTTCACTCGCAGACAAACCCCAACAACAAATATAATGGAGATACTTTAGTTTTCTAGCTTTAGGTAGAAACTTGAACCAGAAAAAAAAAAAAAGGCGTGGGCCCAAAGCGTAAGAAAATGAAAATAAAGAAGAAGAAGAAGAAGAAGATGCTGTTTGTTTCAGTAGGTGGAGGCACATGGAGATGAAGACACTGAGGAGAAGCACATGCCATTCTGTTTTTTGAAGCTGATGATGATCTGAAGAAATGAAATGAAATGAAATGGTAGTTGAGTTACAGAATGGCTTAACTGTCACTACCAACTATCTGCATCTGCGTGAAGATGATCTTGAAGATGGTGACAGTGATGATGAATATGATATATACTGACATAAAATAATGGCCTTTTATTGCTTTGCTTTAATTTTTATTGAACTATCAGTCTGTGATGTGTGTGTGCATACTGCCATACCGACATTTTCAGTTTTTCACCAACTATTAACGCTCAACAAACCATTATGATTGTGTCTGAGAGAAGATCATCGTTTCAATGTATCAAAATAAAAATAATAATAATCGTTTCATTGGACAAAAGACTCTATTTTAATTATCATCATATATGTAAGGAATTTATTAACCACGGTTAATTACCACAATGGCATGATAATAAATTAAATTAATTTTTTTAGGGCCAACCTGACTGGTCTTATTAAGAGTTTTGGACAAGTTGACTGGGTTTGAAATATATATATATATTCTTATTGAGTTTGAAACTAAACGACCTTGTTTTGAGTTTAAAAAAAAATAACATTTCATCATATATATATATATATATATATATATATATATATATATATATATATATATATATATTCTTTTTGTTGGATTATATGTTGTTTATATATCAATGTTATATATACTTGTGGGTTAATGATTTTTCATTTAAATATTTTTTAAATTATGACTGGTCTAATCTCGAGTTGACCACTGCTTATTTCACTAACCCTCGAATCATTATCTCAACCAGTTTATTGATCGGTCTAGTTCTTTAGCACATTAAATTACATAACATAGGGAAAAGGTAAAATTTGAGATATAATATTTGGACTTTGATAGTCCAAGAATGATGAGGAGATTAGGTACAGAAGAGATTGACTAAGACTTGATGACGAGTCAAACTACAAACTTGAGATGTAGTCAAATCTTAAAATTAGAGTTTGAAATCTAGTAATTATCAAAATAAAAGAGGAGGATGATTTGATTTACATTTTGAAGATGTTGTTTGATCCTCTAGAGGTTGGGTATCTTCAGATTCAAAGATTATCTGTTTGAAATGCTGAGGAGGTTGTTGCAGCTTTCCAGCAATACAACAGCCAGCACATGCGATAGATTAAGGAGTGGCAATGTGCCAACTCACACCAGCATGTTCTCATTCAAGGGCCCTCATTACTCTAATACATGACTTGTTCACAAGGCTCAATTTGTGTCTGGTTCAATGGAGGCACTGTATTCATTTATATTTTTTTTTACAGTCAATTTAAAATACATACAAATATATTAAAACTGGACTTGAACTTGAAACCTCATCTAAGTGATGGATAACGCTCCTACTGAGACAACTTGCTATTGACAAAAGGAACAAGTCAGTGATTTCGTCTATAGATGAAGTATCAATGATTTTACCAAAGTTTAGCCTTTTAATCTCAATGGCTTATCATGTTATGTTACTTTTTAGGTGGTATATCATGTTATGTTATTTGACTCTTTAGTCAAAGTCTGCAAAATAGAATAAAATGAAGAATGATATTGAAAGTTTAAAAAAATAATCTTTATATTAATAATTTTAAAAGATAATATAGAAGACACTACAAAAGAGCAACGGGAAATGAAGCAATATATGATGAGACCTAATGTTGAAAATTCATTCCCATAAAATACTAAAATGAACATTATATCATGGTCTAGGATTGAACCTTTTTGATGGGGGGAAAATCCGGTTAGCAAAATTATCCCCAATTAGACGTGATAAAGCTCAAATCTGAACTGATAGTATAGATGTGGGATAATTATATCCCAAAATAAATTATGGCAAAAGAATGAAAATCAAAATTCAATGGATGGTGTTACAAATGACAACGCTGATGGCGATTACGTCGATATCTTTTTTTCGTTTGTCTTTTTGCGACCAAGCCTTGATCTCTAACTACACAATAAAAATTCCAATGTGGGTTTGATTTTGTTATGGGTGGTTGGCCAAATGGATGAGAAGCCACGTATTGCTGAACATTCTCAGCCACAGCCAATCCTTCAAGATAAACACGAAGATCACCTCCAGGTCCTGCAATAACAGAAATGGAATAGGTGTGGATATGTTTGAGCTTTGAAAATCCAGAGGAAACGAGAATGAAAGGAAGACAAGGAAAGAAGAGTGGTTGAGTAAATATTTTTGTTCCTCCTGTCCGAGGAAAACTTGCTGTTCTAAGATCCTTCAAACTAGAGAAACTTGAAAATATAGAAGAGAAGACTTGGGAAGAGTTTCAAATGTTGGTTCCACGTATCCTTAAAAAGCAATTAACAGAAAAGATCCATGTTATGAGGAATTGTAGGTCACAGTGGCTGGCAGGGAACAATACATTATGATCCCAAGATGACAACCAGTAGGACAACACAAACAATCTTAGCCGCATATCAATGATGTCTAAAGCATTTATATTATTCAGAAAAGACCCTGTACACTGCAATAACAATCCGTGGACATAAGCTAATAATTTGAAGTGGGAGAGGATTAAAGAGGTCTGTCTCACCTAATGATGAGTCGTTGGTGTCGTTGTACCGGTAAGAATAAGGAAATATTGCTGTGTGCATCTGAATATAATTTACACAAGTAGAGATAAACACATTTGCATTAAAAACGATATAATATTAAAAAAAAAAATTCAAGTCTTATTTTACGGAAGGAAATCAAGAGCAGCTTACTGGATTCCGTATCGCTTTGTAAGGGGAGTCATCCAACAACAAAGTGTTTGTCTCGTTGAACTCTCCCTTCTCCCAAGGAAGACGAGGTCTAGACTTTTCCCACAACTGTCTAAGTTCCTTCAACATAAGGGGCTTGTCTTTTTCCTCGATGGTGTGGAATTTTGTCTTCGTACAGTGCCTTTGATCCTACAAAACCAATCATAGTAAGACTAAGCAGGCTAAAATTCCATCTAAAAGTGAATAATTCCCAACAATAATCATATTTAATCAGCTGTATCTTATCCGCCAAGTAAACAAAAGAAGCTGCATCTTTAAAAAGATTTATTTGACCATACAACATTTAAATTTTAAAATATTCAACAAAATACCTATTTAGCCCAAAAATGCAATTGATACACAGCTTGAATGAATATAGAGTTATCAACCACAATTACCAGCTTGCTTCTATTTTGTAGTAATAGAAAGAACATTTAACTAAATGGAAACTGCTCCAATAAGTAATACATAAACAAGTCAGCTTGGCTGCACAGGTTATATATGTTATAGCAGCAAAGATCTGAGTAAAATCAAATAGTAAAAATCAATCAAAAGAGCATCCAGACATTCATATAAATGCAAGCAAACATGCAAACATACAGACAAAAGAAATGCCCAATAGAGCTGACTGCAAATCAAGAGTCTTGTTCTGCCTTTTCCTTTGGGTCAAGGTCTGAAGCAATAATTGATGTTTTATATTCTTCAAATACGCTCCTTATTAGAAATTCGATTTTTATTAAATAGTAAAGTATTTTTTTCCATAAAACTAAAGGAAAACAATATCAAACTGCAACAGTAAAAATGCACACAAACAAGTTCAACATACCCAAAAAAAAAAGGAAAGGAGGATCAGGAGAAAGTAAATACGTTCAACAGGAAGACTTCCTATCATTAACAGGATCAAAGACAAAAAAAGAATCATAGTAAGAAACTAAACAACCCTCTGGATCAACAAAGCACCATTAAAGTAAAAACAGTAAATACACATCAATTACAAATACATGAGATTGGGATGCATCCTAGGAATATATTTAGTAAACGTTTCTACAATTTGATTAAGTGATCAATTTGACCATAAATCTGCCGCTGGAAACTAGAGAATATTTTACCCAGGCAAAAAGCAGTTTGGATTCTGAAACCCCCACAAGAAGTTTGATAGCAGCATTAACGTTTTGCCTGCAAGAAGAAATATGCAATTTAACCAGAGAAGAGATGGAAAAAATATGGAAGCACTGAAATCAACAACAACCTGCAACAACAATGCTCACTTTTATTTATTGACTGTTAGTGGAATGGCAATTCAGATAGATACTAACTACTTGAAACCACTAAACACTTCAGTTGTTTACAATCTAATCTGCTACCAACTAATACAAGTCACTGACTCACATGTATGGTTGCCTCTTAAAATTACATAGAATAAACAGTTATAATCAAAAGTGATAAGATAAAGTCATTCATAGATTAATAAATACCATTTTCTTGATGACCAAATACCGACATGAAATTTATCAAAACAGAACTGAAGAAAATCATCACAAAAAGGCCTCTTGAAAACTGCAGAAAGCAAACAACACAGCAGTCAATCAAATGAAGATGCAGATTAACATGAAGGCCAAAAATGCAAGGAGACTAGATATTTGATGATTATGACCTGCTTTGTTATGTATCTTTTTGTCTGGTTTATATCCCTCAGGAACACCAAGGACAAAGTCAGCAAGTAGCCCATTAAGATCAAGTACAAGAAGCTTCTTTTTTGGGTAGCTTGATATGGCTCTACCAATAGAAAAATGTGATGTCTCAGAATGATCATGCTTGCTGACTAAGGTTAAATGAGGAACGTCACCTGCAGAAGACAAACATAACTTGTAACCCAAAAACAATCCAACTTTATACTATTTTTTGTCAACAAATTAAACTTCAGGAATATCTGCTACAAACAATTCAGTCACAAATCATTGCTCACAACTATTCCTGTTAACATTATTTCCTCTAATGAAGCTCAAGGATTTAAGGGTACTTGATAATCTGAAACTTTCGTTTTCAACAAATTCTGAGTCAACTGTCAATTATTCACCATAAAATGCAAGTGAATTATCCCTACTATTATCCTCAATAAATTGCTCAAGGTTGTAATGAACAGGGCTTGAGTAAGCCCTCTTCTGCCAAGATAGGTATGGACTCTTGTTCCTTTGCAGAGTGTTCCGAAATTTCTATAACACAATAAACTACAACCTATAATATTAGAGTTGAAACTACTATAATTTATAGCCCGCACCACCGTATTCAGTTTTACAAACTCTTTGGCAAAACACCTGGAATTTGCTACAACTGGGCCAGGGTTGCTATTTTTCAAATCAAGGTCATGCTACCCATCACTGGTTACTGATCCCTTGTCAAGCATACATTGTCCCTTTCCTTCATTTACTTCCAAAGACTGTCACATTACCATCTCCATGGATAAGAAATGAGAAGTTGGGGGTGAAATCATAAACAAAGCAGGAGCAGTTTCAATAGAAATGGTACCTTTTGAAACACCAGAAAGATTGACATTGCTTTGTAAAGAATCATGTCTTGCCTTCTCCATCCTCCTCCCCACTTTATTTTTCTTTCTTGAGTTCACTTCCACACTTGTCATAGCCGAAGATCCATCTGTAGCCTTTTCAACCATATTCGGATCCTTTCCTTGGTTTTCTTCCTGACATTGACTCATTACTCGATCCAGAGCTGGATATCGTGAAGGCATATCCGAAGTAGGTGTACAAGTTTCAGGTGAAAATGTATCTTTTGGGACTTTATGATGATTAATATCACATGTCTTTCTTCTCTTCCTCCTTTTATTTTCATTTCTTGAACTTATTTCTTCATTGGCCATGGCTGTAGACCCATCCGTGGCCTTTCCAATCATAGCCTGTACTTCTTCATTTGCTTCCTGAGACAGTCTCATTACTGGACCCATGGGGGATTGACCTGAATGTAGAGGAGGCAGATCCAAAATAGGTGTAGAAGTTTCCAGTGATGTGTTATCTTTTGGAACACCTGAAAGATTAACATTGGTTTCAATGTAATTATGTCTTGCCTTCTTCCTCTTCCGCTTTTTATTTTTCTTACTTGAATTTACATCTAGATTTGTCATGGCTAGATACCCATCTGTAACATGATGAAGCACATGATTCTCCTTGCCTTCATTTTCAGCCAGAAATTGCCTCATTAACGGATCCACAGATTGTTGAAATGGATGTGTTGGAAGAATAACCCAGGGAGCTGTAGAAGTTTCAACTGATAACGTGTGTTTTGGAACAGCAGAAAGATTATCGTTGCTTTCACTAGCATTATGTCCTTTCCCTTTCCTCTTCTTCCGTTTTCTTTTGTTTCTCGAGCTTACTTCTATACTTGTCGTGATCTGAGATTTATCTGAGGCATTTTCAAGCACATTCTTCTCATTTAATGCATTTTCAACCTGAGATTGCCTCATCACAGAATCCAGAGAGTGTTCATCTGGAAGCATTGGAGGCACAGCCAAAGCAGCCGTAGAGGTTTCAGTTGAGAAGGCATCTTTTGGTACAATAGCAAGATTATTGTTGCTTTCACTTGCATCATGTCTTTTCCCTTGCCTCTTCTTACGTTTTCTTTTGTTTCTTGAGCTTACTTCTCCACTTGTCGTGATCTGAGATTTATCCACAGCATTTTCAAGCACATTCTTCTCATTTAATGCATAGTCAACCTGAGATTGCCTCATCACAGAATCCAGAGAGTGTTCATCTGGATGCATTGGAGGCACAGCCAAAGCAGCTGTAGAGGTCTCAGTTGAAAAGGCATCTTTTGGTACAGTAGAAAGATTATTGTTGTTTTCACTAGCATCATGTACTTTCCCTTGCCTTCTCTTCCGTTTTCTTTTGTTTCTCGAGCTTACTTCTCCACTTGTCATGATCAGAGATTTATCTGAGGCATTTTCAAGCACATTCTTCTCATTTAATGCATTTTCAACCTGAGATTGCCTCATCACAGAATCCAGAGAGTGTTCATCTGGATGTGTTGGAGACACAGCCAAAGCAGCTGTAGAGGTTTCAGTTGAGAATGCATCTTTTGGTACAGCAGAAAGATTATCATTACTTTCAATAGCACCATGTCCTTTCACTTTCCTCTTCTTTCTTCTTTTCTTTGTCACGCTTAATTCTGAACCCGTCATGATCTGAGATTTATCTGAGGAATTTTCAATCACGTTCTTCTCTTTGGATTCATTTTCAACCTGAGCTTGCCTCATTACAGAATCCAGAGAGTGCTCATCAGGATGTGTTGGAGGCACAGCCAAAGAAGCTGTAGAGGTCTCAGTTGAAAAGGCGTCTTCTGGTACAGCAGAGAGATTATCATTGCTTTTAGTAGCATCATGTCCTTTCTCTTGCCTCTTCTTTCTTCTTTTCAATCTTACATCTGTGCCAGTCACGATCTGAGATTTATCTGAGGAATTTTCAAGTACATTCTTCTCTTTTGATGCACTTTCAACCTGAGATTGCCTCATCACAGAATCCAGAGATTTTTCATCTGGATGTGTTGGAGGCACAGCCAAAGTAGCTTTAGAGATCTCAGTTGAAAAGGCGTCTTTTGGTGCAGCAGAAAGATTATTATTGCTAACTACTGAACATTTCATGGCCAGAGGACCCAAGTCTGACATTTTCAATATAAAACTAATCAATATGTTGGGGAAAACGGTATTTGAGAAGTCATAATACCTATTATATCATAAATGAAAAGAGAAACAAAACACGGACTAATATATATCAAAAGATCATTCTTTCATGATACTAAATTAATAAATTGATCCCCGTTTTGTTTGTCATTCCTTCTCGCTAACAGAGAGTGACATCCTTCAAACCCAAAACTATTAAATGCTCCCCATCACTGCCAAGGGGAAACTAAATTAGTATTAAAAAGAGAGTTGCAGCATACACTTGCTTCTTCTTTTTTCTTCTATTCAAAAACCAGAAGATAATGGCGAGGATTTCGATTCCACAAACGACATAAATTTTACCAGAAAACTAACGGAGTATAACAAGACCAGCACAAACAAAGATAGAGAAAATCCACTCGATATTTCCAACGCTTTCACTGAAGGAATCAAAGTAAATGAACAGAACGGAAAATGAATTTGCATATTTGCTCGCTAAGGCAAGAACCAACAACCTCTCGTCGTTTTCACAAAATAACTAAGTGGACCAGCGTCAAGAAGAAGAAAATGCAGAATGACCGGAAAAGTACCTGCGACCACCGTGAGAGGGAGGGAGAGCAGCGTGAGAAGAGAGGTGGAACGCGCGACAATTAGGGTCAAATAGGGAAAAAAAAATTCGAACAAATCGTACAAATAAAAAATACATATATTTTTTTAGAAAAATTCTAGTAAAATACCAAATAAACTTCAATAACCTATAGAAGTCTATTATAAATTGGAAAAGATAAATAAGACTTTAAGGAAGAATCTGGGTTTATCAAGTTTATGTCTAAAATTCAAAATGTCATTCAAAGTAAATAACACACACACACCCAATTGAACCTTGTTATGTGTGGTTCTCCATCAAGCGATGCTCCGTCTCCCTTCCCCAACCCAGTTGCTTGTCCGTCGCCTTCCGTCACTATGAGTGGAGGTTTTGTTCAGAAGGTGCTCCTCCTAGCTGTCAAAATCCTTTCAGTCTCAAATCTCAGTCGAATATCACTCTTATCTCAAGATTATCAACAACGGGGTTCTCGAGCATAGAGTCGTAGCTAGCGTTGTTGAGTTTTGGTTCTTGGATTCTCCTATTGTCCCTTCTCATGGCAATAGGCACTGGGCAGCTCCGTCTCCTTCGGCTTCATCAAGAAAGAACACATGTTTGATTCTATTTTGTATGAAGATGTTACTCTAAAGATGTGGCCTCTCACAAATTCATTAATGGAAATAATGAGATTCATAATGAGAATAATAAGAAAGAACACATGTCTGATTTAGTCTTATGTGAAAATGTTGCCCCAAAGATGTGGCCTCTCACAAATTCATTAATGGAAATAACAAGATTCATAATGAGAATAACAAGAAAGAACACATGTCTGATTCAGTCTTATGTGAAAATTTTGCCCCAAAGAGGTGGTCTCTCACAAATTCATTAATGGAAATAACGAGATTCATAATGAGAATGACAAGAAATAACACAGGTCTGATTCAATCTTGTGTGAAGATGTTGTCCTAAAGAGGTGGCCTCTCACAAATTCATTAATGGAAATAACAAATTTTTAATGGAAATAGTGAGATTCATAATGGTAATAACAAGAAAGAACACATGTCTAATTCAGTCTTGTGTAAAGATGTTGCCTCAAAAAGGTGGTCTCTCACAAATTCATTAATGGAAATAATTATTTTAACCAAATAAACTGTCACTTACCTTTTTGTATCATCAATGACCATTCCTTTATTATCACTTCCTTTTAATGCTACATACACATGTGCACTACTGTCATTATAATGAAACATATTTTTCAATTCAAAATCATCATTGAGATATTCTAATATCTTTTCATAAGAAAATATGGGCCTTTACGTGGTGTGGTTCTCATTGATGATTCTGAATTGGAAAATTTGTTTTTTTTTTATGAAAAGGCCCATATTTTTTTATGAAAAGATATTAGTAGAGCTCATTGATGATTATGAATTGGAAAATATATTTCATTATAATAACAGTAGTGTACATGTGTATGTGTTGGAAATTATGCCCTAAGGGCCAATCATTGTACCTTAAACATTATTGTTATTTAAGAATTTCTCCTTATTGTTATCATATCATTTATATGTTTATTATGATAATTGTATCTTTGGATGAACTATAAAGATTATCCTAAATGTCCCTGGTCAATTATCTATGCGGGAGCAAAGATGAAATAAGACCAGTATGACTTTGATGACGTATAGAGATACAAATCAAAGTCTTAGGCACTTGTAGGAGTATAAGGTGTTGGACCGACCCGCTATGAGAAAGTTGCATGGATTAAGTCATAAGCTTATCTCATACATATAATCATGTCACAGTGCCCTCTGACCTGAGATCATCATAGATTCCTGCATGAAACTTGCTAAGTTTTAACCTAGTCAAAAGTCACATTTGACCGGGTGATGATAAAGGCTACAATCGGGCTTAGGAGTTTTCATGAAGAGGAATGTGAGTGGTCAAGATGGAATTTGTCCCTCACATTAGTGAGAGATATTACTGGGCCCCTCGATGAGTGAGTCTGAGAAATGTATGGCCATACTGTAATAGAAAGGAGTTTCCATTTCTAATTTCAGGCTACTCAGGAATCGGGAAAATGATGGTCAGGAACAGGAGGATGACGTTGTCCATGCCTCATCCTTGACCAAAAATATCGTGTGACAAAAAGGGACGTGACATGGTTGTATAAAAGGTTGCATCGTATCATCGATCCTCATGTGAATTGGGTAGTCGTAATGTCTTGCTAGAGGCCGCTTGTGACTTGTGGGCTATAATAGTTTTTGGCCCACTGCCAACTTCATGTGGGCCTACAGGGTCGCATGCAAGAATAGCCCAACACGAGCTATAATGTCCAGATTCATTGAATCTAAGATGTGTCTAAGATTCAATGAATACAATATTTGACCTAGGGTGGATGAATTATATATATATATATATTCATAATAATAATAATAATAATAATAATATATAGATTATAATATTATTATAAGATGTTAGTTTTATATTTAATTTATTTGATAAATTAAATAATTAAAACTAATACAGATATCATATCTTAGATTTAATTTATAAAGATAAATTAAATCTATTGGCTCTTTAATTAGATTAAATGAATATGATAAATTAAATCTGTTTGACAGATTTAATCAAGTCAGATTTATTTGATTTGATTTGAATTTCAAATTAATTAAGATTAATTTTGAGATTCCAATACGGCCTACATCATATATAAAATTCGAAGGGCTAGAGAACCCTAGGCTGTACGGAGAACTTGGAGAGCCGCGAGAAACCCTAGAGAGGCATCTTGGAGGCGCTAGCACGCTGCCGCATTAGGTCTTATTCGTGTGGATACCGGTAGAGGGAGGCGACCAGAGGTGTTGACTCCTAGAGATCGAAAGCACGAAAAACATAAATGTACTATTCTAACTACTCGATTTAGACGTCTTTGATAGATCCGTGATTGAGATTCGAGGTTTTTAAACGGTTAATTTTTCCGCTGCGTCTACGAATCCCAACACACTTGTCATTTGACTATGGATATGGTAGTTGCTGTAATGCACAATCTGGTTTTTGTCAATCTCAATACTGCACTTATTATTACCATTACAACTTTTGTTAGTGGTTACACTTTATTGTAACTTATGTATACAAGGAGGAACGTGTTCTTTTAGGGTGTGATTGTTAGCACTTGTGCAATTAAAAAGACATGTTACTTTGGCTTCAACACCTATGTTCTTTGTTGTTATTTCCATTATGAATCTCGTTATTTCCATTAATGAATTTGTGAGAGGTCACCTCTTTGAGGGCAATATCTTCACATAAGACTGAATCAGACATGTGTTCTTTCTTGTTATTCTCATTATGAATCTTGTTATTTTTATTAAAAAATTTGTTTTTTCCATTAATGAATTTGTGAGAAACCACCTCTTTGGGGCAACATCTTCACATAAGATTGAATTAGACCTGTGTTCTTTCTTGTTATTCTCATTATGAATATCGTTATTTCCATTAAAAAAATTGTTATTTCTATTAATGAATTTGTGAGAGGCCACCTCTTTGGAGTAACATCTTCACACAAGATTGAATCAAACATGTGTTCTTTCTTGATGAAGCTGAAGGAGACGGAGCCGCTCAATGCCTATTGCCATGAGAAGGGACAATCGGAGAATCCGAGAACCAGAACTCGACAACGCTAGCTACGACTCCATACTCGAGAACCCCGTTGTTGATAATCTTGAGATAAGAGTGATATTCAACTGGGATTTGAGACTGAGAGGATTTTGACAGCTAGGAGGAGCACCTTCTGAACAAAACCTCCCACTCACGGTGACGGACAGGCGACTGGGTTGCGGAAGGGAGACAAAGCATCAAACAATGGAGAACCACACAGAATAGGGTTCAATTGGGTGTGTGTGTGTGTGTTATTTACTTTAAAGGGCATTTTGGACTTTAGACATAAATTTGATAAACCCAGATTCCCCCCTAAAGCCTTATTTGTCTTTTCCAACTTATAATGGACCTCTATGGGTTATTGAAGTTTATTTGGTATTTTATTGGAATTTTTCCTTTTTTTCAAGTTAAAAAATACATTTATTAGCTTGTTTGGGATAATTTAATTTTACCTTATAAATGTTTTTCACGTAAATCGAGAAAAAACTCCTTTAACATACTTACCTCGTATACTATAAATCATGATTGAAAAGCTGATTTTAAATATTGCAAACAAATAGATAATCAATTTGTTAGCTTTCCACTTTTGTTCTTAATCAACTAATAGACTAATTTAAGTAGATTAAAAAAAATTAGTTATAGTAATTATTTATAACAAATGTATGTTAGTTTTTTTAAAATATTATTTTTCATCATGCATAACATTGCATGGAAACTCTTTAATGCATACCGTCAATAAGAATATTTTGAGAAAAAAATTACTCTTGGTCTTTAATATAAGACATATTTACCTAATTTAATTAGATTAAGAAAATTGATTAAGTTAGTTAATATGACATGTATTTTTTAAAACACCTTAGTCACATTCCTTAATTTATTCCTTCCCTCTCATCCTCAGTTATTGTTAAAAGAGTGCTAATAGGAGTAAATTAAAAAAAGATTGACAAATATAAAATTTTTTTCTTATATTTAGGACCATTATCAATTCCTCAAATATGTCTTATATTAATAACTGAAGCGAATATAATGTTGGGAAGCAAAGTAGATTGATGTTTTATGTTTAACATAAAATCAATCATCAAGTAACTCTTATATTACGAATCAGAAGTATTTCATGTTGCCGGTGAAAAAATTAATAGAGTATTTCATATTGATATTAATGTACTAAACACAAATTTTATACAAACAATCTTAATAAGATTATGCGCATTACGTTTTTAATTGAAAGACTAAATAGTTATTGCATTTTAATTGATGGATCTAATAACAAAATCATTGATAGCATTATCTTATTCTAAAATACCTCCATATTTTAAAATATCATGTTGCCATCAATATTAATATAAATAAAATCATAACTGTTACTCGATTTTTCTGTTTACAAAATTCTAGTGAATTTTTTTAAGGCAAATAATACATCAGTTTGACGACCCAAATTAGATTGGAAAGTTTAAAAAAGAAAGAAAGTGATATCCATTTAGAATGCATTTGAATTGGAATAATGTAAGAGGAAGATAAGTGCTCGTTTAGTTCACGGAATCGGAGGTAATGTAATAAAATGTAATGCATTGTAATAAAATATAATGTAATGATGATTACATGAATTTGTTTGGTTTGTCATTAAGGAAATATGATGCATATGAATAAAAACGTTTGGTTGAATTACATAAAAAATGAGAATATATAATGATAATACAGTAAGAGACAAAATTAACCTTATCTACACACACATATATAATGTATATGTTGGGTTCAAAGTATTTTTAAAAAAAATTTGTGCAGGTGTATATGTTGGGTTAGTAATAATTTTTTAATATTTAACGGTGGAAATATTATGAAGGGGTTCATTGTAATTTTTTAATATTTAATTATGAAAATATTATTTAATAGGATATTTTAATATTTTTAAGGGTGGAATATAAATTTTTTAATTTTTTTAGTGGGGAATATTTTTTTATATTTTATATAATTAATTAATTTTTTTAAAATATTTAATGGTGATAATTATTTAATATTTAAACAACATTTATGGGTGGACGTTTTGGTCAGATTAAAAAATTATAATGGCAATAGTGTCTTTTTCACTTGATTATAGGATGCATGCATCCTCATTTATCAGTCATAGCAGTATAATCCTGAATGATGTAATCAGGATTACAAAATGTAATCATCTTTACATTATATAAGACTAACCAAACGTTGTAATCGGTCGGTTGCATTAAGATTACATGTAATTTATCCCATGAAATTAAACCAAACACGCTATAAATGCTGAAATAGATCAGACCGAGCTATATTTTATCCTCACATGAGCTTCTTGTACATTACAGTACTTTGTACATAACTTTTATTTATAGACTATAAAAAATCACTATTAAGAGTCATATATAATAAATTGTATAATTAATATAGATAAATGTATAATATATCACCTTTCTTAACACACACACACATATATATATGAATGTACATTAATTAATTTTTTTTTACTAACTATTATTTATGAATAGTGATTAAGATATGAGAGGTTAAGAGTCAATAATCCCAGAAAACATACTTACTAGGAGAAGTAAGAATTTTTTACCTTCTAAACCTAGTGAGAAAAACCTTCATCAAATAAAAAAAATTAATTAATTTATAACAAACGATTATTTACACATAGCAGTAACAGGCATAGGTAAAAAATCGTAAGTACTCAACAACCTCATCCCATCTTTTAACAGCGTTAACAAATGTTGATTAAAATGGGGCACAATTATAATGATGAAACTGCATCAGAATCTTGGGACAAAAAAAAAAAAAAAATCTAAACCCCATCAACAGTGCACAACTTGGAAAACAAATGGCTAAAATTGTCCTAAAAAGTAAAAAGCCATTCTTCTTGTCTATGGCTGCGTCGTCAATGGAGCTCATCTGAAAAATAACCACAAGAATGAATAGTGTGTAAGAGTGTAAGATCTTATTCATCCCAAAACCCAATTCTTGGACATTGAAAACAAGAAGCACAATGCCTACCCATCTGGTTAGCTGTGAAAGCAACTCCTTCTATTAAAGAGCAAGTATGACTTCCCTGGCTACTTTCATCATGCACCTGGTTGTTTGCACAATTTAATTATATGGGCATTTCGAGCAAAAGGCGAGGATGAAAATAGAGAGCATGAAACTGGCAATACATGTTTCTACAATGAGGTTCAAATTTTCGCTTTTCTTTTGTCATAAATAATTTATGTTAAATTTTCTCATCTTGAGCTGGTTTCTATATCAATTTGGTTTGAGAATTAAAATATGCTTGAATTCACCTGTACAGCAGAGTGCAGGGAGGTAGTCTGGAAATTTTGATTTAAAGATTTACCTAGTCAAGTTTGGTTCTTACATCAGTAAAGCTAAATTAATATATACAACAACTCAATGCAAAGAGGCACTTCTGAACGTTGAAACACATAAAGCAACAATGTAAATACTTAAAATTAATCCAAAACAAGTGCCTCAGGCCAATAACTACATCACCAGCATAGTCAGGAACTCTTTGGTTAGCGCTGTACTTTCATATCTGAAGTCAGGTACTTCCTAAGGGTATTCGTTAAGGTCAATCACCAACTTACGGTTGTTTGCACTTGATGTCGCAGGAGGATGAACATTAGGTTTTTCCACTATGTTTCCAGTGAACTCTTTCCCAACAGGACTGGCTTCTTCAACACCGATGTCAGAATGCACGTCCTTCTCAAGAGAATTCTCCACAATAGCAAATGCATCAATGTCCAGCACAGTGGCTTCATCTGATAGTTTCTTCAAATCAACGAGTGGCTTTCCTTTCGGCAGCTCGTTCACTTCCGCACTTGCCATAGCCGGAGGTCCATCTGTAGCCTTTTCAACCATATTCGGATCCTTTCCTTGCTTTTCTTCCTACATTGACTCATTACTCGATCCGAAGCTGGATATGGTGAAGGCATATCCAAAGTAGGTGTACAAATTTAAGGTGATAATGTAGCTTTTGGACCTTCATCATGATTAATATCACATTCAATATTTTTGGCCACGGCTTCAGACCCATTCATAGCCTTTCCAATCATATTCTGTACCTCTTTAATTGCTTCCTGAGGCAGCCTCATTACTGGACCCATGCTGGGGCATTGCCTCTTTAATGGATCCACAGATTGCTGAAATAGATGTTTTGGAGGTATAATCTTGATCCATGGCTTTCTCCTCTTCCTAATCCTACTTTTCATTTTCCTTCTTAAACGTTCTTCTTCACTGATCGAGGGTTTAGACCTACCCATGGCCTTTCCACTCTTATTCTGTACCTCTTCTGATGCATTTTTTGGTGCATGAGGATGTGCTGGAGGCACAGCCAAAGTAGCTGCAGAGGTTTCAGCTGAAATGGCGAATTTTGGTACAGCAGAAAGATTGTCATTGCTTACTACCGAACATCACATGGCCAGAGGACCCAAGTTCGACATTGAAAGATAAGATAATTCGATTGAGTAGGCCTGTGGAAAGCACTGATCAAAGCTTTGGTTTAGGGCCTACTTGGTTTAAACGAAAGAAGGGATCTTTCTTGCGATTCAGTTCCTAGAGGGTTTTCCAAACCTGTCCTTCCAATATGAGAGCAAAACAAGCAAGCCTGAACCCATCCAATGAAGGAAGTGACCTTGGCTAAGATCAATTTCCGAACAACTCAATATAAAACTAATCAATATCTTGGGGGGGAAAAGGTATTTGGGAACTCATAACAAGTATTCCTCCTCATATATTTATAACAATTTTTTTCTTCATTATATAAAACGAACTGGTAGTTAAAAGTAATAAGTGTGTCAAAAATGCTATTTTTTTTTCATATATGCCCCTATTTATAAACAGATAGAGAATGTATAAAAAATAAGAAAATAGTAAAATATGTTTTCCTAATGTTTTGTTGACTTTATTCACCTAATGAGTTCTATATATCTCTCTCTTGAATATAACTCTTTGTGTGTGTGATAATTAATTATAAATAATATGCATGTAATAAAGGTAAAATAGGAAAAATGAGCTTACATTTTCAGACACAAAGTGAAAGTTACTTATAAAAGGGACCGGCCTCATGAGAAAGAAAGTTGCATATAAATAAGACCGGAGGGAGTATTATACAATAAATGAAAAGAGAAACCAAACAAAGACTAATTTATATTTCAAAAGACCATTCTTTCTCGGGGGAAGGAGCAAATCTAGTAATGAACAATTTCACAATGAGCATCCATAAGACTTATCTATTTTCGGGCGCAAAAATAGTCATAAACTATATATACGGTGAAAGAGTAGACATAAACTATTTATTTAGGAGCAGATATAGCAACGCCGTTAAAAAACACTTAACCACCGCTACTTTTTGCACTGTGGGTCCCATCAGTCTTCTCTCTCTATTATTTTAATATTTTTTAATGGAAACATATCATTTAAACCCCATAAAAACAATTTCATTTCAGATAACCCTCAAAAGATTATGAAATTTCACTACACCCTTTAAGTTACTATACCCCAAAAGATCTGAAATTTCACTGCACCCATTGGGTACAGTGAAATTTTAGAATCTTTTGGAGTTATCTAAAATGAAATTGTTTCTATAGAGTCTAAGTGATATTTTTTTATTAAAATAATAGAGAGAGAAAACTAATAGAACCTATAGTGTAAAAAATAATGACGGTTAAGTGTTTTTAATAGCGTGGTTATATCTACTCTCAAATAAATAATTTATGGCTATTTTTACTCCTGAAAATTGATAAATCTTATAGATACTTCTGGTGAAATTGTTCATTGCCATTCACCCCTTCTTTCTTTCATGATGTATAATTAATAAATTGATCCCCGTAATGTTTCTGTCATTCCTTCTCGCTAACAGAGAGTGATGAAACCCTTCAAACCCAAAACTATTAAATGAATGCGAAGGAGAAACTAAATTAGTATGAAAAAGAGAGTTGCAGCATACACTTCTTATTTCTTCTATTCAAAAAACAGAAGATAACGGTGAGGACTTTCAATTCCACAAAAGGCATATCAATTTTACCAGCAAACTAACCGAGTTTAACAAGGATACACACACACACACACATATAGCGCTATATGTAAATATAAAAGTGTAAAACAATATTTTTGCGAGAGATAGCCATCAAGAATTTAATGTAGCGCCTCCATCATTAGCTCATTAACTCAGTTTATTTCATTTGTTTGTAGGCTCTTCTCATTTTGATTGCATTGTCCATTTATTCAAGTGCCATATTTGTCCCTGCACATTCCATTTTGGAGAAATTATGATCAAAATCCCGAGCACTAGTCATGGTTGCTTGTAATCTGCCACATTCTCAAATAGACAACTAGTTTGTATGCCTCTAGCACCACTAACTTCATGTCGTCAGCTCACAAACAAGAGCCAACACAAACATATCAAATATAGCATACAACTCAATATGATAGCTGTTGATGAGGTCATCGTTGCCGGGTCTGAGGGAGGTGGGCCGGAGACGCAGTCGCCATCACCAGATCCAAGGGAGGCGGCAAGGAGATGATGAGGTTACCATTATCATGCTCCCATGAAAGATGAGCACACAAATGACATTGGTAAACTTTACCTTAAAAATCAAGGGGGGTGGTTAGCTAAAGCCTAAAAAGCAAGAGAGAAGATGGGGCAAGAAAACCTAAATATAGCAACAATAACTCAAATTATAGTAACAAACAAATGAAAACTGAGGTTTGCTCGGTTATGGAAATAGATTAGAATCTTCCTTTCCGAATTCGGGCCCAAGCAATGGCTGCAACGGCAGCACCCCCTAAATGTGAAGATCCTGATATATGTCTGTCTCCCTATAATGAGGAAACAAAAGCAAAAGTGGTTTTAATATTCTGTCAAGAAATAGATAGTGAAATGCAGAATTTAAAGTCCTGACAGATGCAGGGAAGGAAGGGAATAGTTGACACAGACATTTCCATTGATTTAATAACTAAATTCAACCTTCCATGTTTTGACATTCAAACATATCCTGAAGGCCATGCAAGCGCCCATCAGTTGATAACCATCATTTGAGAATGTATGATTAACTGATCACTTCCTTGAAAGAGAAACTGCTTAAGCAGAAAACTGCTAGGAAAGATGTTGGTAAACAACAAAGTAGGTCTAGAGTGAGTCTGTCATACCTCTATAATCTTCAACACGTCATTCCCAATCAAAAATATGCCCTAGATTAATAGTAAACAATATAAAAAGATCTGTAAGGATCTGTATTATCAATCTCATTCATATAGCTGAACTAATATAAACTAGAGAAGATCTTACCATCAAGATAGCAGGAACTGGTATTATAAAGTTAAGGTAAATGGTTGACCTCGGAAAGAGGAATATATTAAGTAGCATAATTGCATTCACAGCTCCACTGGCACCCTAAGCATGGAGAGATTTTATTTATATTAATTAATGCAGTCAGGATTGTACAATGTTCCAGTACAAGTAAACAGCTATTTTTAATGTTTATAAATACAAGAGATTTGAAGATCTACCTATCAAATGTTGAAAACAATTTAAAAAAGAAAAAAACAACAACACTGCATCATTAAGATAGACAACTCCAGTAGCTTGCAAAGCTTGGATATGCATGCCCAAAAGACAAGAGATTCTATAACCAAAATAAGATAAAATCAACAACTTTGAAAAATTACAAACCAGAGAAGATTTTGTTCCATTCTCAAATACTAAGGAACAAAAAAAAACAAAATGTACAAGTATGAAATTTACAACCTTTTATATGATATATAAAAAGAAAAATCTCCGGAAAAAAAATTAAACAGGTAAAAGTAGTATCATTCCCAAAATATGCATTGCTTATTAAGGATGTAGTTGACAGGTCATCCTAACATCATCTATGTGGAATCTATATTCCCACAATCTATTGAGACAAAATGCTACACTCCTTGAAGAATAAAGAGGAGGTGAGTTGTGCTTACCAATGCTTGATGTTTAGAAACCTCCACACGCGTCCAACCCTGTACTACAAAAAAAAAAAGCGTTAAAACTCACTCAAAAAACTAAGAACTTATCACAAGTCTTGCCAAGTAAAATATTCAACCAAACATTTTAGGTTCCAACCAATATGAGAATAAACTGATACGAAACTGCTAAATGCAATTTACCACTATTCACTTCAGGCACAATATTTATCGTCGTGGCATACTATTAAAAGGATTCCTTTTATTTTGATCTTTCCTTTTTATGTCCCTGTAAAAGTTATTTCTGAACAAAACTGCACCAAACATTCATAGCAGATATTTAGAAAAGGTGACAATGAAGAATGAGTCTATGTATGTTTGTATAAAAAAAACAGAATGAGTATAAACCAAAAAAAATATCTTGTTTATTTTCTTTAACCCAGAGTCCCAGACAATGTTAAAATTTTGTATCTATGGCAAGAGATTAGTGGATATTTTAATCCTTGTTATCATCATCAGACCTTTGATGTCAATGCCTTATAAGCTTGATGGGCCAAGTAAAAAACTGAACCACCTAGTGCCCCAGCAAGATACAACTTCAGCAAGTATTCATGTCCGAAAGCTCTTCCAATCTGCCAAGAGGAATAAGTTGTAGTATTACTGTTAGAAGCCAATTGAAGAAGGAAATCATTGAAAACAGGAAATAAGAAAACAAGCTAAAAAGGAAGCAATCCAGAAAATATGCAAGTAACAATAATGCTAAATTTCAATTAAGACCCTTTAAAAGCCTTGAAATACAAAACGTAATATCCTTATAACAAATTAAAAATTATTAAGTACGCTGACAAAGAAGGTGGATATGGCATTAACTATCTAATGTACTGACTACCATTATATCACTTTTCTATCTACCAAATCAGTCTTCAAATTCATACTTCTTCACATTCTGTTTTTCTCATTAGACCACAAGCGCAGCAGTCACCACATCTTGAGGGTTATCTCGCTTTCCCATAAAAAGAAAACAAAACAGTTCCTCAACATTTTTTTTTTTTTTGCCTGAAAAACGTTCCCTCAAATCTACACCTAAAGATGGTGACAGCATTATACTTCCATCGCATTGAAACCTGTAATGTAATTATAAACAGTAATAGGGTTTAAATAGAAGGAGCTATAGTTTTGTTACTTATTGACCGTGGGGAGGACTGGTCCTGTCCATGGATAAGCATAAATAGGGGGATCCAGGACTAAAATCACAATGTTAGCTCACTTACAAGATTAGTCAATACTCCCTCCAATCCTTAATATAAGGCATATTTACCTAATTTGATTAGATTAAGGAAGTTAGTTAAGTTAGTTAATATGACATATTTTCTAAAACATCCCAGTCATCTTCCTTAATTCTCCCTTCCCCCCTCCAGGGGATTATTGTTGAGGGAGTATCAATAGGGGTAAATTAGAAGAAGTTTGACAAATATGAAAACTATGTCTTATATTTAGAATCAAGATCAACTCCCAAATATATCTTATATAAAGGACCGGAGGAGTAATATTCTCCGATTTCTTCTTCTATTCTCTCTGTTCCTACTCTTCTCTCTCACACACATCTTCCCTCTTCTTATCTTCTTCCTGCATCAAGATCCAACCTATTCATCACAATACAAGGCCCAGGTAAAGTATTTTAGGAGCATAATCCAGCAAAAATAACTATAATATCTATGAAACTTGAGCCATACTCCCTATTCAGTGGTTAGAAATCTCAATTGAAGAGAACCAATAAAACAGCATAATTAATATTATAAAAAAAACAACATCATAATTATAAACTTGTTGTGCAATTCAAAAGAGATTTAGTGCTTCATTCTCGAAGAAAATTTGGAAGTGCCAATAAAATGCATTAGCCTAACTGTATGCACGCTCCTTGAAGCTTAGACTAAGACAAGTTTCTTCCTAAAAATATCTCCCTTTCAAGAATCCAAATATCTTTAAATTGTATTGCATAATTAATGGAACATTACTTGTGGCTTTTCTACAAATACAAAAGTATGTTGTAGGATACTTAAGTATTATCTAAAAAAGGAAGAGTGAAGCTCAAGAAAGACAAATCAAGGCTAAATATTCAACATTAGAACAGATAAACGCACACTAGTCCCAAAGAAGTAGAGTCCAATCATGTTAGGCACTATATGCCCCATGTCAATGTGGCTGAATGCACTGGTTATCAAAGTGTGCAAGCGTCCGCAATTGATATTGTGCAACGAGATCTGCTCACAGAAAATACTTCAGTTAGTAATCCAGATGAAGTATAGTTCATACAGTAACTGATAGAAACAATGCATGTCTCTCAAGTCTGCCCATCAATACATATAGTAAGGATAATGACTCGGCAATCAAACTTATAACCAACCACAGCAGCAGTATGACATAAGCCTTAACAAGTATGGGGAGACCATCCAAAAAAAAAAAAAAAACTGACTTGCAAGGAGAGAAATTCATGCCACTTGAGGACCACAATAATTACTTGTGGCTGCTCAATGTTGGACTCCATTGTAACACCCCTTGGAGAGCTAACATCCTCAACAGCTACACTCTGTGACACTCACTCCAACCACCAGGCTGCACTCTCTACATGTAGCTCTTTCAATGGAAGTTGATCTAACTTGGGTAACAATTGGTAGAGACCTAAGTAATCATGAGGAACCCAGAACCCACCCTAAAAACAGACCTCTAAGAGAAAAAAAACCATAATACTTAAGTACCAAAAGGATGATATGGGACTCTATCACAGTCATAATGACCGTGATACCATGGTATAAAAACAGATATGACAGCTATTATATTTTATATTAATACTACATTGCAATATCAATTAGCAAATTGTAAGAAACTTACCGTAAAGTTTTCTAACATAAACTTTTCACTTGCCATCCTCCATGACAAAAAGACAGCAACATTGGCTATAATCAAGCCCAAAACCACATCATTAGCAGTTAGTCCTTTGAACCATGACCTCCTGCAAACAGAAGAAAAAATATTAACAACATACCACACATGTAAACATCAAAGTTTTGGATTTTCCACCTACAATTAGTAATGCAAAATTAAAATCTCTTAAGTTTGCACAGACCTATTGAAAAGATTAGAAACATAAAAAGGAAAAATTAAAAGAAACCAGACAGAGTTTTATCAACCACATGGTAATTGTTGCTCATGAGCATGCACAGCAGTTGCAAATAGCATGAAAATGCATATTGTGAAGATTGAACTAGTTGCTAGTTTGTAGATATGTAAATAAATGAACAGTTGGAAGGGTAGAAGATAAAGCGTTTTTTTTTTTTAACAATAAAGATATACAGCACGAGAATATCGCAACAATATTTGTGTTGTCAAATTTAACCGCGGGATTATTACAAACAAACACATAATATTTCCAATACTGATGTGAATCAGCAAGCAGTCTCTTCAAATTTGTTTGGTGACTCTTCAACCTAAAGTGGTCCTTTGTAAATTCTAAGTAGACCAATCACAAGAGCAAGAGCCAAGAAAATCAAGGAGCATTGAATGGGCTAGTGCAAGAGACATGGACAAGGCAAATGGCAATTGGATCAAATCTAAACAAAAATGCTGAAAACATCACTAATTTCATTTGGGCAGAAAATGGAGCTGCTGATCAAGTTTTAGGCTTAAAGACTTCAAACTAAAGAGCTTGGACCAAATACTACACAGAGAGGGCTCATTTGAGCCTAGACAATCACATTTTGGGCTTTAGGTGCTAGTCATATTTTATTTATTTTATTTGTGAGAAAATTGCAATTAGGTCAGATTTGTGGCCTATATCATTGTGCCTCCTCATTTTTAATGAGACTTCACTTTTGAGAAATGAAAAGTTACTTTTAGCACTTTGAATTGAGAGTGGATTCACTCTAGGATTCTTCTTAGAACTAATAGGCATATCAAGGCTTGATCAACCTTGTGGCGTCTTTCAACACTTCGGGTCTTTGTTCTTTTATGTTCAAGGTTTTAAGTGGATCACCAGATTTTTGTTTAGCTTTCTTGAGGTGAGTATATTTTCGATTGATTGTGGGTTCGCACCATCTAACCTTAAGTACGAAGCGGCGTAGCACGAGAACTTCCCAGGAGGTCACCCATCTTAAGACTACCCTCAGCTGAGCACACTTAACTGTGAAGTGCTAACTATCATATGCAGAGACTCGCTCAAATTCCTTTCAATCCAGTATAGACACAGTCCCCCATCTCCAACGACTATGAATGCCACTAGACTTGAACCCGATCCACACCCCCTCCTAAAAGGGGAGGCATCAAATACAAAAGGCAATAAATTTCACCTATCAATTTTCTTCTATAAAGGATTTAAAGAGATAACATTAGCATAAATATGCTAGCATCCAGAAATTCTGTAATTCACTTAGCACACTACTATATTACTTTGCAGTAATGTGCTAACAAATACTATGAGAACAAATTAATTCTCACATACTAAAACAAACCAGAGGCGGTAATAATGAACCATAAGAAATTAAATAACGAAATCAGCACTTCCCTTCAAAATGCAACCTAAATTTATTATCAGCCACCAAGAAAGTAAACAGAAAGGAAAAATATAAACTGAAAACGAAAGGCACTCCTCATTTAATCTTAAATCATTAAAGTATAGATAGTTCCGCTGGAAAAACAAGATTTTTACCATCCACCACTGTAAGAACGAAGGCTACGATTGACATCAAAGCCCTGACCCTGAAAGTGAGCTCTCAGAAGCTTCGGCGTAAAACCTCCGACCCTCCCACCAGATATCCTGAGGAGAGAGTTGGACGAACTGAACATGAAGTGACGAGTGAGCACTGGACCAGAGCGGGACCCACGAAAGATCCCGTAGCGCCATGGATGAAAAGGGCGAAGCGGGGGATTTAGAGAAGAAGAAGAAGAAGAAATGTGAGAAGGGAGACGGTTGGGGGGAGAGAGAGTGTGGAAAATACGGCGGGTTTGGCCTGAGAGAGTGACAATTTGGCGAAGAAAACGTTGCATATCTGATAATCTTTGAACTTTGAAGGCCTAAACAGGAAGATTGGAGAGAGGCTTGCGAGTGACCAACGTCTCCATTAAAGCCGCTTCGACGTAAGAAGGAAGTGTGATGGCCCGGCTTTTCTTGCTCTGCTTCCTCTTCCGCATTGCCTCACTGCGATTGCATATATGTGAAATTGTGAATATTACCCGGGCAAAAAAAAAAAAAAGTATATTGCCAAAATTAACATGTAAGTAATTATGATTTGAGAAAATCACATATAAATAGCAATTGAACTTAAAAAAAATTCTAAAAATATGTTAACATATAAAAATAATAAAAAAGTGATTGGAAAGGAATATGGGTATTTTAAATTTAAATGTTTTTACCAAAACGTTCCTCACTTTTCACCTCCATTTCTCTATCTTCTTCGTCTTCATTCTCTCTCTCTCTTATCTTCTACCTCGAGCTCCATAATGGTTTGTTTCTTACATGATTGATTAAAAGAGTAATTTTTTTAATAAAATCTATAACGGTTTTAACAAAATCAATAAGTACTAACGATATGTAAAAAATGATTGACAAAGAGTTTAAAGTTATGACCAATAGAGTAATGTGATCGATGAAATGAATTGTGGTGTTAACAAAATCTGTAATGGTTTTGACAAAATCAATCAATACTAAGAAAATGTGTAAAAGAATTTACAAAGAGTTTTGAGTTGTGACCAATTGAGTAATGTGATTGACAAAATAAATTATGATATTGACGAAATCCGTAATAGCTTTAACAAAATCAATTAGTACTAATAAAATGTGTAAAAGGATTCACAAAGAGTTCTGAATTATAACCAATTGAGTAATGAGATAAACTAAAAGAGTAATGATTTTGACAAAATTCGTAATGGTTTTGACAAAATCAATAAGTATGGGATTGACGAAATGAATAATAGTCTTGACTACATATATAATAGTATTGACAAAATCGATAAGTATTGACAAAATATATAAAAGGAATGAGTAATGATATTTTTGGATTGTGATCAATTGACTAATGATATTAACTAAAAGAGTAATGGTTTTAACAAAATCAATAAGTACGGATAATATGTATAAAAGAATTGAGTGATGGGGTTTTTTGGTCTTTTCTCCAAAATATGAAAAACTCATATTCCCTATCCCCTCTCCGTTCTTTGCATCTGTAAGGGGACTTTTATGAGTTTTAGAAGTTGACATGGTATTTGTATATCTTTTTTCTTTATAGTTTCTCGTTTTAACTTTTAACATGTTTTCATATCTGATTTTGATTTTTTTTTTTTTTGGCCGGGTTTTCTTACCAGTTTTCCCCGTCAATTATAGGTATTGATGTTTATACTTATAATTTGTTAAATTATTAGAGAAATGTTATTACTAACCAATGACGCAGTTCTCATTTATAATACACTTTGATTAATGTTTTCATATGAATCTAAAATCAAAGAAAACTAAGTTATAGATTATGTAAAGATACAATAAAGCAGTTGAGTATAATAATTTTTTATGTTAATAATAAATAAATTTTATTCCATCATTTGATTTTTTAAAAGATATCTCTATTTGTATTTTGTTTTAGTGCATCCGCATTAGGGATTACTATAAGAAAGATACTAACGCCTGTAATTGAGGGAATCATAATAAGCTGAAAAATGTAAGGATTGAGGAATTAAAATTTTCAGGATTAAATTAAATTTCTTCAAATTCAAAGTAGTTTTTTGCTTTGCATCCTTTTCCCTCAAGCACTTGAAAATGTTACACATAAAAATAGTTGATTTTGAGATATAGTAAAAAAGTATTTCCTTCATTATAATTCATTAAATTTTTATGTATAGTATAGTACCAAAGTCATATAATCATATTCATGTGTTCCTTTGTAGATAAGTAAATAATGATTTGGCTCAAAGTCTAATTATCTTCAAATTCATGTGATGTCCTATTTTGTTTTAGCAACAATAATCCTACAAATATTAAAATAGATTATTGGATTGATTCCACCTACAAAAAGTGTTTTGATACATTCTTTTAAAATTTAAATTGATATTTCAATAAAAGGGCTTTAGGAGTGATTGATAGATTCTCGGATTTAGAGTAAGAAGAGAGGAAAGAACATTGAAAGGAAAAGGAAAGAGAGGAAGAGAGAAGTGAAGAAGTCTAGAACCAGTATCCGAAATTCTAGAAGAAAGGAGAGTTCCAAGCAACAATATAATTCTTCATTCATATCTCAAGACTAATACATGCAGCATATAAATAGCCTAATAGGACAAGACTAACAATAACTGAAAGTAACCTCCCCTATAACTGATAATAACTACTTCTATATGAAACTGAAAATAACTTGACACATGTATTAACTTCTATTTCAATTCATAAACTGCCCGTGGAATCCTATTAGTGATAGTTGAAACCCAGTAGTATCTGTAACCCTTCAGTTTGATCTAATATATTTCCACCTCAGTTTTGTACTCCCCAGACAGAAACATGTGAACTAAGAAACAAGATATTGAGGTTTCATTGTTTGGAGCTGTCTACTGACTAAAGCAGAATAGACACCATTGTTGCTGAGAAGTTCTTCATGGGTCCCACTCTCCACAATTTCACCATCAGAAACAACCACTACTCTATCAGCACTCTTCACTGTTGATAGCCTATGAGCTATGACTAGAACTGTCCTTCCCTTCATCAGTCTGTCCATAGCATCCTGCACAATTATTTAGTCTTTCAAGATTTTGTAAACAAACACTTCCACAAGTGCACTAAATACTATTACAAGTTATCAGTTATGAGTAAATGATATATACTAATGATTTAATGATTGCGCTTAGTGATGATCATCCTTAAAATAGATGTGTTTTACTAGTATAATCTTGGTACTCCAAAAACACACTTAGGGAATTGGTTAAATTTGGGCCGTCAGATTTCATCTAGATGATGTAGATTTGATTTTTTAAAAGTTTATATTTTTTAAAAATAAAATTATTTTAATGGGTATAAAATCTAAAATAAAGATGATCTCTTAACTATTATATGTTAAGAAAATGATTTTTTTTATTTAAAAATCATCATTTAAAAAAAAATCAGATATGGACAGCTCAAATCTACTTAGTTCTAGAGCTTAGTAAGGAAACTAGATCTAACTGACCTGTACTAAATATTCACTTTCAGCATCGAGGGCACTAGTGGCTTCATCCAGGAGAAGAATTTTTGGGTCCATAAGTAGAGCTCTGGCAATTGCTATTCTCTGTTTCTGCCCTCCTGAAAGCCTTACCCCACGCTCCCCAACATGGGTCTTGTATTTATCTATGAATTTTGATATGAATTCATGTGCATTTGCCATTTTCTGCAATTCAAATCCATACCCAATAATTATGAGGGATCCAGAGTTAAAGCAGACCAGAGGTCTTACTCGTTAAAAAAAAAAAAGGTATTGAATCTTACTGCTGCATTTTCTATATCAGCAGGATTTACTTTGCCATCAAATCCATAAGCTATGTTCTCCTCAATGGAACAGTTGAAAAGTACAGGCTCTTGACTCACAATACTGATCTACATATCAAAAAGCATACTGTAATTAATTTATGTCACACCAAAGCCATCAGCATAAAGAATATGATCAAAAGATAGTACCTTCTTGTGCAGATGCTCATGTGATACTTCTACCAGTGGAACCCCATTCAGCAGGATCTGTCCCTTGGTTGGGTCATAAAATCTTTCAATTAAGTTTGCTATTGTAGTCTGCAGTTTAACGCATAAAAGAGTTTTATCTGCTTTATATATTTCTCATGTCAATTCATTAAATTTATGTTCTTTCTATGCATATTGAACATACCTTTCCACCACCACTTGGACCAACAAGAGCAACCTTTGAGTCAGACTGCAATTTCATTGTAATTCCCTACACATGAAAAGATGTACTGATTATAGATTATGAGCATATAACTTTCTATAGATTTTATATTTCACATTGATATTGATGATTCTAGTATTAGTATATCTACCACTAGAACAGAGAACAAGAAACTGATACCTTAAGTACCATATGACTAGGACGAGATGGATATGCAAACCAGACATCATTTAGCTCCACCTCCCCATCTTGTTCTCTACAAAAATAGACATTTTAGTGTCACTTATCATCACATATTATCTTTATCTTTTTTTGGTTTGCCTTGAAAGTAGTTATAAAAGAGACAAAAGCTAAGAAGTCCAGAAAACTGACCCCAGAGGACATTTATTTCCTGGCATTGGCATTGATGATTCAAGATCAAGAAGGTGAAACACCCTTCTGCTTGAACCCACAGCTTTCATGGCCATGGTATACAATCCTGAGAGACCAGATATAGAATGTCCCACTGCAGGTAAAGTAGTTGTGTTAAGCAACTGAAATGTAACTACATATTAAATGAAAGTAGCACCTTGATCAACTGAAATGTATATACTACCTCCGATTCTTAATATAAAAATTAGAAAACTAATTTAGATAGATTAAGAAAGTTAGTTATGTTAGTTATTTGTATCAATATGAGTTGATTTTTTCAAAATACCATATTTCATCTAGACTGTAAGTGAAGTAGTTGTGTTAAGCAACTAAAAAGTTAATTTCCACATGTAGCAACTAAAAAGTTAGTTTCCACATGTTCTGCTTGAAAGGTCATATCACCAAAGGATCATACAATAACTAACCTGTGAGACTATAAAGAATGAAGGACGTAAGATCACCGGGGGACATGGAACCTGTAGTTGTCAAATATGCCCCATAGATGACAACTATAATAATTGGCAAGGAAGTTGCTGTGTAAATGCCTCCAGAAAAGAGTCCCACAACTTTCTGGTTCACCAAGCCACCGGAGTTAGAAGTTGTAATTGTAAAGTATCTAACAAATGGATAGATAGATATAAAGACACGCACACACAAGAATCAACAAATGGATAACTCACAGCTTGTTTAAGCCCAAGCTTAAGTGTCTCATCAACTTTCTTAGAGTAGCGTAATATTTCATATTCTTCTTGGGCAAAAGATCTTACTGTCCTTATGGCGCCAAAGGATTCCTGAGCATCCAAGATTTGTTCAGTTTGGATATCTTTTCCTATCACTTGAGATATTAGCATTTCATGTGATAAGACATACCTCAGCTATTGAAGCTGCTGCTGCAGCTGCATCTTGAGTTTTCTGAGAAAGTTCCCGTAGGAACCAACCGAATTTACGTGCAGCAATAAAAGTAGCAGGCACAACAGCTAAAGCCAACACTGGAAAAAGGGTCCAATGATTACAATAAGCTCTATGTGTGTAGTTCATGAAATTAGGGTTTGTTTTCAACGACTCACATGTTAACTTCCATGACGTCAAAAACATGAAGCCAAGACCAATAAATGCAGTTGATAAGGCACTCAGTGCATGAGAAAGATTGGTAGTTGCTGCATTTTTTATGATCTGTGTATCTTCAGAGAGCCTACTCATAAGTTCCCCGGTACGGGTTACATCAAAGAAGGCTATCTCCTGCAAAACTCATCCATAATAAACAAGCTATGTTTCTGGGGCAAGTTGGACTACTAGTTATAAAGTTGAAAGATTTTAATACCCAAATGAATAATCATTATGACAACCTTGTTTTACCTGGATTATGAGGTGACCAAATAATCTTTTCCTAAGTCGAGCAACAACCTTTTCACTTGCTGAGGAAAAAAGCCAATCATCAAGTGCTGTTGAAACTGATCTGAAATTCCAAGAAATATCAGTGGAAGATCACAAGACAAAATTACTTCCAGATCAAGTAATTCATCGATCAAGCAAGGATCCTACCCAACAACAACAATCATAAAAATGTACAGTATGGTGCTCTTAACAGCTTCCAAAGCTTTAGCTTTATCTTCAGGAGTTTGAATATTCCCTGAGACAATATCAATTATCTTCCCACCAAATTTTGGCTGCATGAGGAACAAATTCTTGTTAAATCTGAAGACATGGGTACTTATATGAGATAGGGTTCAATTGTGACACATACAATTAAAATATCTGATGTGGATGCAACTAAAAGAGCCAGAGTTGCGAAAATCAGCTTCCCAGCTTCAGGCTTTGCCTGTAATTGATGTAATATTAGGAATAAAACTAACAATAATAGTCACAAAAAGCATGGTATCAACAGCTAGGGATATATATAAGCACTTACAAGTGAGAGCACCCTGCCAAATCCCACATTTGTTGCCTGATTTTTCATGCATATAATAATAATATTAGGAATTATAATAATAATAGTCCTACAGAAATCTGATCATATAAGATGTTATGAGAGGCTTCAAATTTGATAAGGAACACTTACTGCTTCACCACGTTCAAGGTCTGTCAGTTCATTCAATGAGTCACTTTTGCTCTTTCCCTCTTCCTGTAGATGGGGAGAAATTAAATAATGTAACACAGATAAATACAGTTGTAGAAGCATGTGTAAATAAGGTTATTTATCAGTTTTCTTACAAGGATGAATAAAAACTTAATAGAAGACGAAGAAGGTGCATCTTTTTGGAGGATAAGATATCCTCAAACCAAAAATATACAGAGAACAAGAATTTTACCTTGCGCTCTAAGAGAGGAGCTGTTTCACTTGTTGAGCCCATTTACTTCCCTGCTTCACAACCAGCAAAGCAAATCAATACCCCAAATACAACTTAGCTCAGTGACTTGTGAGCCACGGGCAATATATGGTTTCTTCTCTTGCTTTCGTTTCAGAATTTAAGAAATGTGAAGGTCAAGGGTCAACGGAATTTGGATAGAATATTGGTTCTTGCTCCTGTCATGACTCATGACAAAAGTAGAAAGTAGGTTTAAGCCAATGAGCATTATTTCCAAGTCATCACTTAAATACTCACTGCGAAAAACTCCAACGAGCAGAGACTTTGATTAATTAACAGAGGAAGGGAATGTTTGACCAGGTCGTGTGTTTCTTTCCCGCTAAGGAAGTTGCAATTTGGTTATAATATGAAGAACTTTCCTCAACGTTACCAGATTGGCTGGAGAGAAAAAAAGTTCTTTTTTAAAAACTGTTTTTCTGTTTTTAAAAACAATAAAACAATAAAACATGTTTGTTAAACTATTTTCAAAAATTCTTTTTAAAAACAAAAAAACAAGAAATTATTTTTAAAAACTAAAAAACAAAAATAGTTTTTAGTTGTTTTTTTATTTTTATTTTTCTATTTTTTTATTTTTTGAAGCTGCCATTTATCTACTATTGACTGTACACTACCAATGACGACCACTGCCACGTTACCACCAACTACTTCACCGCTATATCATTTCAAAAACAAATTTTTCAAAACAATCTATCCAAACATATTTTTTTATTTTTAAAACTTATTTCTAAAAATTATTTTATAAAACTATTTATGAAAATAAAAAACAGAAAACAAAATCAAACAAGCCCTAATATTTCTCAATCAAGACGCTCCTATGCTTGTGCCTCGGAAAGGGAAGGAGAAAAAAATTGCTGAAGACAGAAATAAACTATGCTTGCGCTGGAGAGAGAGAAAAAGGAAAAAGGGAAGAAATAAATAAAAATTAACATTTTACATGTACCAAAATGATAAAGGAAAAAAAATAAAAATAAAATATAGAGAGAGAAATTTAAAAAGAATAAAGAAATAAAAAATTAAGAGATGGAATAATTTCTTATACATAAAAATTTTATTTTATTTTTAGTATTTATTATAAAATTTAATATTAAATAATACATAAAATATCATCTTATTATTTATATGTAATTATCACAAAAACTAATATCTTTTTAGTAATTTAATCATGAAAAAGGCGATTATGATCACAATACTAAAACCCCATCATTTTATCAAAATCACTTTTTTTATCAGAACCTATTCTCTAAAATCATTTTTATCATTTTTTCTCCAGAAACTATTCTTTAAAAATTAATTCAAACACACTCGTAGCGAAACTAACTTCCTTACAATGCATGATGATTTTTTTTTAAACATTTGTCATGGTTTTGGTAAGAACTAGTTTCCCTGCTCATCTTTTTTAAATGAGCAAGGAGAGCTTAGCCCATCTAGGTTGTCCAGATGAAATTTAAACGGTCCATATTTAATTTTTTTTAACTAGTAATTTTTATATAAAAAAATCATTTTTAAAAAAATATTAGTTAAGATATTATTTTTATTTTAGATTCTCTACCTATTGAAATAATTTTTTTAAATTAAAAAAATTAAATTTAAACAGTACAGATGGACCAAACTCTCCATGATTCCGATTTGGGTATCATAATATGAAGTTATAAAGTGGCCGAATGAGTATTTTTGTGGAGAAACCGGTAAAAAGAGCACGTGAAACCTAAAAAGTGATGATCACTAATCACTGCAAGTACAAGTTTAATTCATTTCAATATTTAACCTTTCATTTGTTAAAATGTTAAGGGACCAATATTTAAAAAAAAAAAAACCCTATCAAATAGCACAAAAATTCTGTTTTGAAAAAGTAAATCAATCCATGTCAGTATGGAACATAGAATTTAGAAACCGGCAAGGACTGTGATTTATTTTAAACACTACTAAATCCACCTATATTTAAAATGGGAACGCGCAAATTAAACAATGAGCACAAGTTATTGGGGCAAAGGAAAAACAACGGGCAGAAATTATTAATTTAGGGAAATTTATAACTTATTAGTTTTTTTTTTATACACCGAACAAGAAAAGCACAGACAAAACTATAAAGACTCTGCTATCCTACGGACGAATCTAATTTTAAGGAGAAGGCCTCAACCAAACAATTTTGCACATCCTTAATCACCCCTCCACAAGTTGTTATACCATAAGATCATGATTGGACCCGTAAAAACCCTTATTTATATAAATTAAAATAAAATTTATCTCACATACTTATTTTGTACATTAAAATCATAATAGGAAAATTACTTTTAAAAACTATAATTATCATTCTAAACAAACATTAAGCTCGATCCACTTTAATAATAATAAGCTCTGGTCTCAAGGCTCCTCACTTTAATATGTTTATTACAATGTATGTATGCTATTAAAAAATGGTCAAATGTGCACTTTTGATCCTATCCCTCTATATAAGGTTTCCATCTAGTCTTTTAATTTTTTTTTTAAAAAAAAACATCTTTTGAGCTCTCTAATACTAACACATTTAGTTTCAAATGATGATTTTTCCTAACAATCATTATACTCCCTCTAATTTTAATATAAGATATATTTAGAAAATTGATATCAATTCTAAATATAAAACATAGTTTTCATATTTGTTAATGTTTTACTAATTTGTCCCCTATTAATGTTTTCTTCACAATAATAATAAAAAGTGAGGGAATAAGAGAATTAATGAAGATAACTATAATGTTTTAGAAAATATATGACACATTAATTGATTTTTTTTAATCTAATCAAATTAGATAAATATATCTTATATTAAATATGGGAGTGAGTATTAATTAAACGTAACAAGTCAACATTTGGGATTATTTTGTCAACTTTTAAAACTTAATAATGAACCACCTAAGTTTTTAAATTTGTGCGGAAAACCCCAACGACAAATTATTTACTCCTTTAATTATTTTGTGACATATAATTCCCACAAAAAAATTGAATTACAATGGACAAAACTACTAACATGGAAGTTATCTTTTTTTTTTTTGGTAGAGCTAGTAAAAAGGGCCAGTTTTTCATGGGTCAAGGCTTAAAAGGTCTGGCTAAAGAAAAATAGTCATTTTTCGATGCTCGGCTTATAAGCATAAGAGTAAGGGTCAGGCCTATAGGGCCCAAGCTATTTTAACAAACAAACACAGTCACTAAGTTATAATCAAAGGTAAATTATTATTCACATACCACAATTACCAATAATTAATGAGAAGACTTAACAAAATTAAAAATATTTCTTATAAATATGTCTTATAAAGTATAAGTGGTCAACAAAACAAACAACACAAGTTATAAACAAAACAATCACAAGAAAATAAGTTAAAAAATACAAAATTGGTAAGAATATTTATGAAATAAGAAATATCTTTTATAAGTTTTAAATTTTTAGGATTCCAAATAAATATATTCTTATGAAATTTAATTCTAAAAAAAGATAATAACAACTAAATATTTGCAGCATCATTAACAAAGTATAAAAAATCAATAATATTATTATCATATAAATAATTTTTAATATATATGTGTGTGTGTGTGTGTGTGTGTGTGTGGGCCAAGGGTCAGCCATTTTAGGTCTTCGGCCCTACAGGACTGGTCCTTTTAGACCTGCTTTCACTTTTGAAACAAAAATTTTAAATTAGGCCCTTACAAATTTAGGGTATAAATGGATCGGCCCGACGGGCTCAACCAATTTTCCCAACTCTAGGGGGTTGGGGGAGTTAAGGGTTCATTGTAAAGTTTTATTGATAAAAGAGGTTATGATTTATTCTAGGGTTAAGGTGCAAATTTACCAATGAAATTTTACCGAAGGAGTACCTAGCACATTTATCTTTTGTTGGGTGCAAAAATACCAACAAACAATTAAAAAGGGTGCAAATTTACCAATGCCGTTAAATTTAACCTAACAGCGTTAAATTATAAGAGAAGAAAACCCCTAACGGCGTTAGGTCAAATTTAACGGCATTGGTAAATTTGCACCCTTTTTAATTGTTCGTTGGTATTTTTGCACCTGAGAAAAGATAAATGTGTCAGTCGCTCCTTCGATAAAACTTCATTGGTAAATTTGCACCTTAACCCTTTATTTTATTGTTAAAATTTCAAGATGAAAGAGTGAATCTAAATGTCTAGTGTGTGAAGAAGACCACATTGATGATTTCCTGTGCCTTTAGATGAAAGGTCCACATTAGATGTTTAACACAGACAAGTATTTAATTTTTTATCATTGTGATGAGATCTTAACTATTTAAATTTAATCTGAACAGTTTCAATTTAAAATTTGTAATTTGTAATTTTTTTAATTAATAAATTCATTTTTATAAAAAGTGATAGTTATAAGATTATTTTTAATTTTATATATATTAAAATAAAAATTTATTTAGAATATAAAAAATTAAATTAATTAAATATAAACCGTTGAAAAATAATCTATCAACGAGATAAATGATGAATACATTTTTTTCCCTTCATACTGATAAGTATAAAATATGGCCCGGGGAATGTCGTGGGTTGTAAGGAGCTGAGGCAATGAAGTGTCATTCTCAGCACAACACAAAACGAGGGAACTGGGAAGGCCTAAGTGGAAGTAGATGCCATTGTGCTGTAAGCTAAATGGAGTATCCAAAAACCAAAAAAGCAATGATTCTTTTCTTTTGGGTGTGGGCCTTCCAAAGGAAGCCTCCGAGTCCGAGGCAGCATTTGATCTTCCATTCTGGACCCAAAACAAAGGCCACCGCTAAATAACCAAAACACGACAAAACCCTTTCAAAAAAGATCAATTATGCTTAGCTTTCTTAAAATCAAGAAATTCTCTCATTTGTCCTTAGCTACGCAATGCACGCATAATATAGACATATATTCCTAAAAACAATAAAAAAGAAATATACGATATGATACTGATTTTTATATTGTGACGCAGGAATAGCTCTAACTATCTCTTACGAAAATAATTGAATATTAAATTACTCTTAACTTCAACAATAGCATATTATACCTGTTTAATTAATTTATTATGTTGCACAAGCTAAGTAACATATATAAAATATTAATTGAAGCAATACAATTGAGCTTTGATTTTATTTACATATAATATATTTATTATGAATGGTAGTAAATGTTAGATTTTGTAGGGGCTGAACAAACTTATATGGTCATATAAAAAATGATAAGATTCATAATGAACTTATACGTTGAAGAGTTAGAGTAACACATATTAAAGAAAAAATAGTAAAAAAATCATTTCAAGTAGTTTAGATACATTGACAGAATGCCTATGGATATGCCAATGAGAAGGATAAATCAAATTATTTTAAGTCCATTAAAAAAATGTAGAGGAAGACCCAAAAAAATTTTCAATGAGCTTATTAAGTGAGATCTTTTAGTCAACAATTTATCTCAAAATTTAGTTTTTAGCTGAATTCAATGACATCATTTGATCCATGTAACCAACACTACCTTGTAGGATAAGAATATATTGTTGTTGTAATATATTATTATCTACAATAAAACACATAACAAGTTAAAAAAATAAATGTTTCTAATTATAATAGTGGATACCAACACTTCAAATTTCAGAAACATTACTCCCTCCCCTTAATCCTTTATGCGACAAGTCACCTCATCCAACACAGTCCATATAAATACATTTACCTATATTCCCAATAATAAATAATAAAAAAATTCATAATCTAATGCATTCCTAAAAAATTAAAAGATGAAAAATCATAACATACTCTACATTTTCAAGCATAGGTACGTCTGGCGTTCTTAACTATGACACAAATTATAATATTCTGAATTTTAGGTTTAGAAATTTGAAGATAAGTCTATATCAGGCAGATTATTAGACCCGAGTTTAATAAGAGTTCCAAGTATATTCATGAGATATAATGATTTTCAGGGAGTATATCAGGGTAAAGAACGAGTCTCTAGGTACATGAGGCTTAGAGCGTATAAATAGTCAGAAGAAAATTCACCGATGCCAAGTAATACTATGTGTGACGCCATTTTAAGTAAAAAAGGACACTTGACACAATTTTATTTGTTGATTCATAAAGTAATGATTAAATAACCAAATAAACTAATCTTACTTTATGTGGAGACCACGGAAGATGACACCTCGTGGGTGGACCTGGAAAAAATCCCCGGACTTTCCCCTCCCCCGATAAAGTGGACGGTTAGGTGGAACATGGAAAAAGAGTGCGGGTCTCATAAAAGAGGGACACATGGCGCCATCTAAGAGGAGAGAGCATAAAATCACTTTTGACTTTATGTGTTGGCTAAACGAGAGCATGACACTTGTCCCCTCATGATGATAAAGTTACTTTACCTTTTGAGTTGTCATCACCAGATGGTGCCATCTCATCCCGAGCCGGGGAAATCTATTGGTTTCCGGTCCAGTCATCCGACTAACTTTTCTGAACACCGAACTCAATAGCCGAGGAAAATCATCATACCCTTACTTTCCCTAACAAGTTAGACGGCTAAAGGCCTGAGAAAAGAAGCGGGACCTACTTTATTAAAGCATATGACACGCATCACCGAATAACTAGATCATCAAACAAATGGCATCACAGGTATGCGACACGTGGCAATCACTTTTTAAGACTCTTTCATAGCCTTATATTTTTGGCCAAGACTCAAAATAATAAGGAAAACATTCCAAAAATCATAGAAAATTGGTAGGAGAGGGGGGGGGGGGGAAGAGAGAGAGAGAGAATAGTGATTTTCAAGAATTTCAATCCGCTAAACATATTACTAAATCGGCGTTTTCTCCCGAAACATCCTTCACAAACCTTCTTCTACTCATCATAAACTTCATTTCTATGGTTTCAGAATTTCGTTTGGAGTTGTTTAGTGACTTTTTTCTTGTTGAAGTACTGTTGGATTTCCAAACTGATTGCGGAAATACGTAGAGATAAGCGTAGGCTTTATTTTGAGCCGATTAGTTTGTTGTTTGGATGAGTTTTTATGAGAGTTTGGGGGCTGTGTGATTTTGGCCAGGGGTATTTTTAAGGGGTTGATGATGATTTAATCACGTGTTTATGGATAGATAGTGATTTATGATGATTATGGTTTTGTACGGTTCTGCCCAGAATTTTAGGAAGTAGATTTTGATATTTCTGATCATTTCATTGTGTTGTACATGAAAAATTATGTGGTTATACTTTTTCGATAATTATATATAATTCTAGAATTTTTGGAAGTTGGATGACCCTGCTGCCATATTCATTTTTCTGGAGCAAAGTTGTTGTGACGTGCTTTTCAGTAGCCAAGCCTGGTCCAAATTTTATGAAATTTTACATGATGAAGTAAAACATCATGGGCTTTAATTGGATAGGTAATATGATGCAATTTGACCAATGGATTGAGAGAATGGTTTTTCAACGTTTTATGTTGATTCTGGAATGAAATATGTGGCAGATTAGGTTTGACGAATTTTATGGAATTGGGTGGTTATAACTGGTGCTCTGTGATATTTCTCATTGAAAGATGACTTAAATATATTTTAACATAACCTAGAACCAACTTATTTGGATTTTTTAGAATTAATTATGAATTTTTAAAGCTTGATCATGTAAAACTGGCTAATTCTGGAGCAATGGTCAATAAAGTAAAATATTGTATTGATGTACATTCAGAAAGCTAATGTATGTATTTTTTCCCTTAAACGAGATTAATTAGGGGTCACATAGCCTTTGGAATGAGTGTAATTGGACATCTATATATAGAGTTATGAATTTTCAAATATTTCTGAAAATTTTGGCAAATTTAAATAAAGGTGCGAAAATAGAAAATGTAATGGCATTATGTAATTGTGTTGAACTTTAAGGGTGAGGTTAATTAATTTGGGATAGTTGGATCTCATTGATCATACTTTTGACTTAGTATTATAATATTAATGACAACCAACCTAAGTGTTTGGATTGTAAGAGAATTGGACCAAATAATAATTTATCGTACGTAATTCTAATTATAGGACCTGACCACTGTCCATAATCTAAGACTTGTTTAAGCTCAGGGAAACATTTGGATATTTCGCAGGGGAAGCGATCGGGTAGTAACTTTGTCCTTTATATATTATAAGATACATTGTATGTTTGTTGTTTCATCATGAATTGTTTGACACACTCTAATTATACCAGGTAGTATATGGACGATAACATAATAAAGGAATAACTTGGTTAGATGGAGCTTCCGAACGATAAAGAAACGTTAACTAACGAATGTGACGTGAGACTTAAGTTGAGACACGCTCGCACACTTTGATAAATGGAATTGAGCACCAATGAGACTTAGTGAGATAATGAATATTTGTAAAAATGTTTGAAAAGTTTTTTTTATCCTATGAAAAATTCACTCAATCTCAAGTTTAACTGCTAAGATAAGTTTGGGATTTGTAAAGATTTTCCAAAATCTGTTTAATCTGAGACCAAATCTTGGTTTGACAACTGATTTTACTAATCATTTACACTTATATGAGTCTATTAGAAATAAGGTATTACACAAATCAAGAAATATTGTTAGGTGAAAAAATATATGAATTACGTTTAAATCTTCATGAAGTGAGTTAATTATATGTTAAAAAAAAGATTTTACAAGACACGCCTTTATATTTAATTTGGAGAGAACATATAGTACCTGAGTGAGTGACTAATAACATAGGATATATGGGACCTTCGATTCCTTTATACAAGGTGCTTGATTTGATACAAAGGAACACGTGAAACCCCATAGGACAATGAAACCTTCAGCACCGTAACCCCTCCTATAAGTTACTCTAATTCCATAGTTGCTTTGTAACTCTTGTAACCCCCTATTTAGCGTTTAGTGCTATGTAAAAATGGCATAAATAATTTTTCCCCAACGTCTAAAAACAAAAGTTCTGATGAGTTGGATCTTAAAAATTTAAGAGGTCACGACATGACTCGAGGCTCAATTTTTTTATCAGAAAGGTACTCAAGTTGAGAGGAGTATTTGAACTTGCCATCTTACGGATAACGTACCAACTTTTCCTAGTTTCATGCTTAAGAGCAAGCAAGAATAGGATTATATTTTCTTTTTGCTCAATTTTAATTGATACGAGCGTTTTCTCTCTCTTTCAGCGAGTGAGCCGCCGTCCGTATATCCTTAAAACAAAGTAAGAATATGTTTTTTTTTTAAAGAGAATTACATTTAAGTCTCGTCTAAAAGAAAAAATAAAAAAATTAATTTTATAGAATTTATTAATTCATACTTTTAAAATTATCAATAAAACTATTTTTTTATTTTTTAAACAAAATCTGAATATAATTTCCCCCCATCTGGATGGGAGGGAGAGTGCAACTGCAAGTCACTCTCCCCCCAAAAAAAACCGCACGGTTAGGCAAATTTAATTGTGGGGCCCATAGTCGTTACCTCCCGCTACTTGCTCCAGCCGCCTCCACATGACATCCATGTTCTTTCATGCATATATAATGCAACATCAACACTTGTATCAATATGAGATTATATGTAAAGGTGATATTAATTTCAATGCAATACACTAAAACTGCACATATATAAACTTTAATATTAGTGAATCAGTTAATTCGTGTTAATCATAATCATTAATTAATCAATAATATCAACATATGCCATTGACTTTAATTTATATATAAAAGCCATAGTTTACAAATAAGCTATAGTAGTATCAAATTATTTATAAGTGAGGGATATGGTATAATTCATTTTCCAAAATTCATTAATTAATGCAGTAGATTATTTGTAGTGCAATATAACTTATATTATAATTAAATTATATCTTACATTTAGAATAAGGTATAATAAAATAACACAATGTGCACACGAACGAACGAACGTATGCACGTGCTTAATCTTATTCGTTTATATTGCATTCTCCTTAAATTTTTGGATGCATAAATATAAAAATTATCTTTATCTTAATAACTTCATAGTGAGCGGTTTTCTTATAAATTTTGTATGTTTAGCGATGAAAACAGCCACATTTTCTTCGGAATAGTAATTAACCTAACATGCGCGCACGTGGATAATCTTATTCATTTATATTACATTCTCTTTAAATGCATAAACATATTTCTTATAAATGGTATGCATGGTATAACAATATTCATCATATCGTTTAGTTTCTTTACGTTACTCCTTATAATTAGTATATATGCATGGTATATCGATATTCATGTCGCTTCTTTTAATTTACAACACATTTCGAGCAACTTATATGTATAATTTAACTTACAATAAAAAGTATATTGATATCAAACTCTCGATCTTATAATAAATAGATGAGCTTCCTCATGTATAGTTGAAAACTAGAAATATAATGGACCTTATATTGTTTTGAATTTCATCAACGCATTTAGGCCATTTAAATTTTAATGGTTTAGATTTCTGCACTTAATTAATTTATCAAAAACTGTTTATGCACAATTTTTGATTTTATTTTTATATTAAAAAAGTACAAATATTATATCGCCTGTAACTTATCTAATAAGTTGTATTATTATAAATCAAGGGTGAGCGTATTACGTTGAAATTGAAGGCAAAAAAAAAAAAAGTATTACGTTGAAATTATTCTCAAAAATTAAGATAAACAAAGATAGTTAGCGAACTTTGCAGTAATACTTTAATCAATATTTAATTTAATATGTCAAGTATTTTATAATGTAATAATAGTGATGTGATAAATATGAATATGAATAATACTAGAGGGATTAATATTAGTGCCAAGTGTAAAGTGGTTTGAGAATACTCTCGGTCAAATAAAAAAAATGAATATGTGATAGCTTAATTTATTTCTTTAGTTTGATGAATTTTTTTGTGTAAAATTACATTTTCAATAATAATCAATATACTATAGTAATATACTAATACATATTAATTCAATTGACACGGGTAGAAAAATGATTTTTTAGACCGGGTAAAAACGATTTTTTAGACCGGTTTTAGATAAGGTCTTGATACAGCCGGTCTAAAAAATATGATACTTTTTAGACCGGTTATGCAACGGGTCTAAAAAACACTTTTTAGACCGGTTGTTCCAACAACCGGTCTAAAAAAGATTAGTTTTTAGACCGGTTATTTAAATAACCGGTCTTAAAAATACTTTTAAGACCGGTTATGTGGAGAACCGGTCTAAAAAATGTGACTTTTAAGACCGGTTATTTAAATAACCGGTCTAAAAAGTGTCTTTTTTAAATTTTTTAGTCCATTAATTACGTTATTATACTTAATTTGTACATATTCTAAAAGCATGTTTTTAAGGCCATACTTATAATTACTTGTCACGAATATATCCTGGTGAAGTCATACATGAAGAACACAATGAACATATCTTAGGAATCCTGCAACACCCAAAGCAAATACATAATGAGTTGCGAATGACTCAATAATATGAAATAATATCAGAAAATGAGTTAGAAAAGAAAGTAATTAGATCATAAGTTGGAAGATAACTTTGTATTTAAGAAATTTTGTCGGAGAATAAATATTTAGAAATAGGGAAAATGACAGAAGAAAATACTAACCTCGGCCCCTACTAATGAAGAATCCAATTTGTAAACTCTCTCAAATGTCGCAATCGTAAGCCTGCAGCAAATATGAGTATAAAATTTTGTAATAGAAATCGATCTAAAGTATATGACGGTAGCTAATATGAAGTATGTATAAAACTAATTAAGTAAAACACTTACCTTAAACCAATTGGAGGGAAGAAAAGCTGAGCCTTACGGTAATGGATTCCACCGTACCTCTGCGTTTGACGGTGGAGATGGTTAAGGATGGAGGAGCGATGTGGGAAGGAGGAGTTGCCGCGACATAGGGGGGTTTACAAAAAGCTTGATAAATATCAGATTTCAAATTTGAAATTAGGCGCCAGCTAAAGCCGCGAGAAAGGATTTTAAATATTATGGCGGACTTTTAAGACCGGTTATTTAACAAAACCGGTCTTAAAAAGTTCACCTTTTAGACCGGTTATAACTAATAACCGGTCTTAAAAATAAAAACTATTTAATTTTTTTAATTCCGCGTCTTTTAGACCGGTTATTATTAACAACCGGTCTAAAAAGTTTTTATCTTTTAGACCGGTTATAACTAATAACCGGTCTTAAAAGTAAAAAAAATTTAATTTTTTTAATTTCGCATCTTTTAGACCATTGTTAATAACAACCGGTCTAAAAAGTTTTATCTTTTAGACCGGTTATTAGTGACAACCGGTCTAAAAGATGCGGAATTAAAAAAAATTACATAAAAGAAGTACTAGTGTGAATCTTTTCAGCTGTAATATTTAAAGAATTAGTCTTTCTGGTTATGAGGACACGTTTATCTAATTTGATTATATAAAAGAAGTTAATTAAGTTAATTAATTCTCTTATTCCCTCTCTTCCTTAACTATTGTTGAGTGGACATTAATAAGGATAAATTATAAAAATATTAAAAAATATCTTATAAATATCAAGATCAACTCTCTTGATATGTTTTATATTCAGAACTAGAGTGAGTATGATTATCATATTCCACCTAGAAAATTTAAGAGTAATATAAAATTGGGAAAATTCTAAATAAATATCAAATCAACTTGCAAAACCCCAAAATGTCTATTAACATTTCAAAAAAACTTAAAGGTACCGAATACCAAAGTGGAATTTTAAAATTTTGACACTTTTACCATTTTACCCTTCATTTAAAAAAATATCCCTTACCGGAGCACCACCGTCGGCTGGGACCCTCCGACGGCTGGAGCTTCGGCTGCCAGCCTGGTGAGACCCACCGGCGGCTGGAGCTCCCGGAGCACCACCGCCGGCTGGGACCCTCCGACGGCTGGAGCTTCGGCTGCCAGCCTGGTGAGACCCACTGGCCGAAGGTTTTTTAGGGAGAGGAGGGCGCTTTTTTTTGTAAAAAGTGGATGAAGTGTAAGGGGTGGGGTTGGAACCCACCTCACCCCAATACTAAAGGGGCTTGATGGCCACTAGACCACCAGAGCTCTTTTGACATGTTATGCATTAATATATATATATATGTATAATATAAATGAAGACATAATGGCTTTAACAAAAACAATAATGGAAATAACAAAACTCGTAATGGGTTTAACAAACACGATAATGAAAATAACAACTAGCGCATGACCTCCTCACCAAATGTATGAAAGTATTTGTCCAGATGGGGGATCTCACCAATTCACTAATAGAAATGATAAAACCCATGACGGTTTTTACAAAATGATATACATTGCTCACCTCTTCACACATTTGACAAATTCAGTAATGAAAATAACAAAACTCGTAATGGTTTTCACAAAACGGATAACGGGAATAACTAAACACATAATGGTTTTGACAAAATGACATGATTTGCTCATATCTTCACACATTTGACAAATTTACTAATGAGAATTACTAAAACCGTAATGATTTTCACAAAATGATATGCATTGCTTACCTCTTCACACATTTGACAAATTCAGTAATGGAAATAACAAAACTCATAATAGTTTTCACAAAATGGATAATGGGAATAACTAAACACAGAATGGTTTTGACAAAATGACATGCATTGCTCATATCTTCCCACATTTGAATTTGTCATTTCCATTATCGGTTTTGTTAAAACCATTACGAGTTTTGTTATTTCCATTATTGAATTTTTCAAATGGGTGAAGAGGTGAGCAATGCATATCATTTTGTGAAACCATTATGGTTTTAGTAATTCTCATTAGTAAATTTGTCAAATGTGTGAAGATATGAACAATGCATGTCATTTTGTCAAAACCATTATGTGTTTAGTTATTCTCATTATCCGTTTTATGAAAACCATTACGAGTTTTGTTATTTCCATTACTGAATTTGTCAAATGTGTGAAGAGGTGAGCAATGTATATCATTTTGTAAAAACCGTCATGAGTTTAATCATTCCTATTAGTGAATTGGTGAAATCCCTCATCTGGACAAATACTTTCACACATTTGGTGAGGAAGTCATGCGCTAGTTGTTATTTCCATTATCGTTTTTGTTAAAGTTATTATGTCTTCATTTATACTATGCATATACATATATATATATGTACACACACGTGTGTGTGTGTGTATTAATGCATCTATAAAGTCAAAAGAGCTCTGGTGGCCACTAGGCCATCAGGCCCCTTTGGTATTGCGGTGGGGTGGGTTCGAACCCCACCCTTTGCACCGGCCGGCGGCGGTGACCGATGGTGGTGCTCCGATAAGGGTTTTTTTTATATTTTTTTAAGTGAAGGGCAAAATAGTAAAAGTGTCAAAACTTTAAAATTTCACTTTGGCACTTAGTACTTTTTAATCTTTTTGAAGTGTTAATAGACATTTTGAAGTTTTACAAGTTGATTTGGTATTTATTTAAAATATTCCCTATAAAATTTACGCCAAATTAAAGTGTGATCAATTTATATCTATGTAAATTGTGCATATTATAATTTAAAGCTTCCATTCAAGCGTTACGGCTTATAACGCCGTACTGTTCTGCTCTATATAAGCGCTCGGTCACCCCCTTCATCTTCCACAACTTGACAGCCTTCCATAATTATCTTTCCTGCGCTGTTCAATTCTCTCTCTCTCTCTCTCTCTGAGTCTTTTGCATACCTGTGTAGTCTCTTCCTCTATTTCTTCTTCCCACAAGCACACCAGCCGTTTCTCTAATAACAACGGAAATGTCTTCAGAACTTTGCTCGCTGTTCGTCCCACCTTATGGGTGGAAGAGCGAACTCACCTTCAACTTGTTTGTTGGTTTTCTCGTTCTGGCCGCCGTGTTCGGCTTCTGGCTTGTTCCGGGCGGTCTGGCTTGGGCTCTGTCCAAGCTTCGTCATCCACCAGCTTACAACAAAACTGCCATTCCTGGACCTTCGGGGCTACCTGTGGTAGGCCTCGTTTTGGCTTTCACTGGGTCACTTACTCACAGAGTCCTTGCGAAGCATGCAGTTACCTTTAAGGCCAAGCAGCTGATGGCATTCTCAGTCGGCTTCACTCGTTTCATCATCTCAAGCCATCCCAACACCGCAAAAGAAATCCTCAACAGTTCAGCTTTCGCAGATCGACCCATCAAAGAGTCCGCATACGAGCTTCTGTTCCACAAAGCTATGGGATTCGCACCGTACGGAGACTACTGGAGGAATCTCCGGAGGATCTCAGCCACGTATATGTTCTCCCCGAAGAGGCTCGCCTCCTTCGGGGAGTTCAGAAGCAGAATTGGTCTGCAAATGGTGGCTGAAGTAAAACAAAAGATGAAAGAAAACGGTGAGGTGAAGGTGAGAGAACTGCTGCATTTTGGCTCGCTGAACAACGTGATGATGAGCACGTTTGGGAGGATTTACAAATTCGATGATGATGCTCGTGATGACGGTGGGCTTGAGTTGGAGGAGTTAGTGAGAGAAGGGTACGATTTGCTTGGTGTTTTCAACTGGAGCGACCACTTTCCTCTTGTGCGTCTTCTTGATTTACAGGGAGTCAAGAAGAGATGCCGAAAGCTGGTGGCGAAAGTGAACCTTTTCGTCGGTAAAATAATTGAGGAACACAGGACGAAAAGGCTTCAAAATGGTACCAGAAAATCCATGGATGAACAAGAAGGATTTAGCAGCGACTTTGTTGATGTGCTGCTTGATTTAGAGAAGGACAACAGGCTCAATGACTCCGACATGATTGCTGTTTTATGGGTGAGCTTTCCTTCTCTGAATCCGTTATTAATTATCTTCAAGGACTGAGTTAGGTTCTTATAATGACACTTGATATATATATATATATATATATATATATATATATATATATATATACATATAGATAGATAGATGAATACGTTCGTTTTCTGAAACATTTCTGCAAAGCATTTGAGTTTGCTAAACTCTACTAATCATTTATATATTCAGCATCATTTAAGCTTGTGATATGGCCGGTAAGTGTAACAGAAATTCAAACAGGTGTTCATGGCGGAAGGCATTTTCTTATCCTGGATTCGTCCGTTCTAATTGTTGGTCAATTTTGCGGATACGCTTAGCAAGTTTGTTGTCGGGAAACCGTTATTCCCACTCACTATAATATACCATGTATCTTTTTCCTGCCATTTTTACCCCTGGAAAACAGATAGTTTTCGAATCTTGATTTTCTATCTCAGACGTGCGCGTCTCATCACGCGCATATATATATATATAAATATATCATTCTCTTGCAAAATCCTTTCATGATCATCTGATCTCCTTAAATATTCTACAGCGTAACTTTTAATATAATCTCTCTAATTAATTACAAATTAAATAAATATGTGCAGGAAATGATATTTAGGGGAACGGACACGGTGGCTATTCTAGTGGAGTGGATTCTGGCCAGAATGGTGCTTCACCCACAAGTGCAATACAAGGCACAGAGCGAGATAGACTCTGTGGTGGGCTCGAACCGTCACGTGACGGACCAGGACCTTGCGAATCTGCCTTACGTGCGAGCCATAGTGAAGGAAACCCTGAGGATGCACCCACCTGGTCCCCTCCTATCGTGGGCCAGGCTAGCCATACACGACTGCCACGTAGGACAGCACTTTGTCCCAGCTGGCACCACCGCCATGGTGAACATGTGGGCTATTACCCACGACCAAGGCGTGTGGTCCGAGCCGTCGGAGTTCAGGCCAGAGCGCTTCATGGAGGAAGATCATGACGTGGCAATTATGGGGTCGGATCTGAGGCTGGCTCCCTTTGGCTCGGGAAGGAGGGTGTGTCCTGGTAAAGCCATGGGCTTAGCCACCGTGGAGCTGTGGCTCGCTATTCTGCTTCAGCACTTCAGGTGGGTCCCGTCATCTGCTGGCGTGGACTTGGCTGAGTGCTTGAAGCTGTCGCTGGAGATGAAAAGCTCCCTCCTCTGCAAGGCTATTCCTCGGGATCCATGAAAATGGCTTATATCTCTGCTGCAAATTCACCTTCGTTACGTTCTCCTTGGGATTATTATACTCAAGCTGCTGCTTTAGGTCCATGTTGTTAACAATTAATTATCTGTAATGTTTTAATTTTCCCTTCAGAGTCTGTTTCCAAATACTTGTCTTATCTAGTGATCGATCAACCAACGAAAAAAGTTGTCTTACGTAAGCTTGAATTTCTTTAACAAGAGAGGTGGATGTGTGTGGCTGTCAATGTTATGTTTATGCATGCAACATTAATACTAGTTTGATCACTTTCTCAATTCTATTCTTCCAGTCTACATTATTTATATTTCTTACCTATACAAAACCATATACTTATTCACACAAGTCATCAACCACGGAATTTATCAGTGAATCAATAATATCGGGTTAGATCTGAAAATAAACGTCATGTTTATATTACTTAGCAGGTATAATTAATCACAATTAAGCAGGTCCTGCAATTATATTGCAAATTACAAAAGCCTGATCTTATTATGTTACTATAAAAAAGATGTCATCAGCACTACATAGTTCCCTCTTAATAAAAATATTTATTAAAAATTTCTCAATATGCGTTCTCTTTTAAGCTATATGAGATAAGTTTATTTTTTCCGTACACCTGTAAATGAAGGGCTGTTATATAAAACCATGAGAAAGGCGCGATCTCTTCATGTTGTATAAACAGAGGAATTGTTTGGTCCCTTTGAAGTAGATAGACAGCAATGTTGGCATATTATTGCAGGCTGCTTTCAACTTTTTCTCAGTATTCAATATTAAGTGAATCAAGCGTCTTTCAAAAACACTAACGCATATTTATTTTAAAACTAAAAAAAAATCAAAATATTAAGATACATATCCTTGAATGAATGGCCAAAAATTTCATTTCCGCTTATATTAATAATACCAGTAGAAATTAGGAAGGAAGTTACTTGGAAATAATTAGCTTCTAATCATACAATAAATACCTTTCTCTATTCTTCCTTTTGATATATATGGCCCATATATGTATCACTCACTATTTATTTATAAGTCACTTCTCCAAAATATAAGCCATTTGTAGCACAATAAATGAGATTTTGTTTATTTTATATCTGTTGACTTATATTAATAAATGCAGAGATATATAGGATGTGAGAAAATATGTATCACTTTATAAATAAGGGCCAATAAAAAAATTATCCATGTAATACTTTTTTTTTATCTGCAGGGACAACGTACTGACTAGCATATATAAAGCCACACTACTACAAAAAAACATCTATTACTACTCTAAAAGACATCCAGTTTTAAAAAAATGAACGAAGTGACATTTCTATAATTATAAACAGTAATTTTAAAATATTAGTCGGTTTTAAGCATCCCAATTAAAATTGGAGACGCATGAAGATAACTTTAGACGCCCAAAAATCAATTGGGACGCTTAAATCATAGTTTATGCGTCCTTATTCTAAATAGGGACGCATAAATTATATGTAACTAACACATGTCAGTAAAAAAATTGACATACTTTGATTTTTAAAGCCAAATAGGCATCCCTATATTAGGGGCGCCTATTTATTCCAAAGTATACTTATCAATCTTTATGTCAGTCAAAAATTGACATAAGAACTGACACTTAAAGACTATTTAAAACACCAAAAAGGCATCTCTAATTCTCAAGGCGTCCTGTTATTGGAGATCAGTGGCGTCCCTAATTGCTAAATATTAGGATGTCATTCTTTAAGTCATTAACTTAAATTATGATGTCAAAATCTTATATTTTTAAGATATTTTTTTATATCTTATATCTAAAGCATTTCTTTAAATTTCATCTATAGCAGTAAATTTATTATTTATTTATTAGTATATTGAATTTCTTTTCATGTAATATAATACATGTTAGATAAGAATAACATTTGAAAGTTATTTAATTTTATGAAAGAATTAATAAAATTTTAAATTTTTTCTTTATAAATATAAAATTTGTTGAAGAAAATAACATGTAAAAAAGAAAGTTGAATACTTTATTATACAAACAAGACTTGAGAGTAACAAGTGAGTCAATTATAATTTTTTTACCTACATACGTGTGTCAGCCTTTATGTTTGATTGACATAAAGGCGCATTGCATAAACAAAATTGTGGCAAAAATTTTTTTCTAATGTATGTCAGTCAATTTGATTGACATGTTGACGCTAAATAGACGTCCCTAATTAAAATAGGGACGCCTATTTGGAAGTTTATACTTCCCTATTTTAAATAAAGACGCCTAAACTCTATCATTTCTCTCATATTTTTTACATCTATGTTCTTATTTTCTCTCGTTACATTCCTATTTTAATAGTTTTCGCATCTCTACTCTCATTTCTCTCGGACTTGGATTCTCTCCGCTGCCTCATGTTATCCGCTGCCATCATTTGCTTCAAACGGTATCGTTTTTTATGTGGGACAATTGCAGAGGTTATCACTTATTCTAAAAAGCAAAATACATATGGGCAAATGTTTGGAGCTGGGCCCACCGCATGACATTAACAAGTGAATAAATATGTCCATCTTTCTTTCCTAAATTTCTTTTTTCTTTCTTCCTTTTTTTGGTTTCCGATCTAATTTCCTTCATAAATTTCTAAAAAAATTATAAATTATAAAGAAGATGCTCCATATATTGCGGGAAAAAAAGGTTCTTTTATTTGTTAGGATTGGAAATTATAAAATAATTGGGTTGTTGGTAATTCAATATTTATTTAAAATTTGGTATTAAAATAATTTGAATAGTATTTTTTTAAAAAATTATTAATTAAATTACAATCAAAATTGAAATAATTTTTTGCCAACGAAATTGAAATAATTTTAATAATATGAGAGGTTCTGGAACATTGCAATATGCAAATCTCTTATGAAGCAAAAGCAATTTACATCCCTTTTAACAATTGCTTAAATTCGATTATTTCATAAATTTTATATTCATTTATATTATTCTTTTTTATTCTTAATATATGATATATTTAGGGTGATGATCTTGATATTAAATATAAGACATAATTTTCATATTTATCAATCTTTTTTCTAATTTACCCCTATTAATACTTTCTTAACAATAATCAAAGAGAAAGGGGAACGGGGAATTAAAGAAAGTGACTATGATGTTTTAGAAATTATACGTCATATTAATTAATATAATCAACTTATTTAATATAATCAAATTAAATAAATTTTTCTTATGTTAAGGACTGGAGTAATATGAAATAAATTATTTCTATTTTTTTCAGAAATTATTTCATTATTTATAAAAATGATATATATTCAATCTGTCCCATACCCATTATATGAAATATATTAGTTTGTCCCATACACATTCCATGAAATTGAGTTTAAAATTTTCAGAATACATTTTCTTACCCGCAAACGTTTTAGAGTGTTTACCAATACCCAAAATTGAGTTAAAAAAAATGTATTCTGAAAATTTTAAACTCAATTTCATATAATGGGTATGTGATGGACTAATATATTTCATATAATGGGTATGCATGGGACGGATTGAATATATATCATTTCTATAAATAATGAAATAATTTTTGAAAAAAATAAAAATAATTTAGTTCATACTACTCTGATCCTTAATATAAGACATATTTACTTGATTTAATTATATTAAATAAATTGATTATGTTAATTAATATGATGTATAATTTCTAAAACATCATAGTCACCTTTAATTCCTCATTCTCCTTTCACTTTGATTATTGTTATGGAAGTATCAATAGGGGTAAATTAGAAAAAAGATTAATAAATATGAAAATTATTTCTTATATTTAAGATCAATATCATCATCCTAAATATATCATATATTAAGAACAGGAAGAGTAATAAAAATGAATATAAAATTTATAAAATAATCAAACTTAAGCAATTGTTAAAAGGGATGTAAATTACTTTTACTTCGTAAGAGAATTGTTAAAATGAATGTAAATTGATTTTACTTCATAAGATATTTGTATGTTACAGTGTTTCAGAACCTCTCATATTATTAAAATTATTTCAATTTCGTTGGAAAAAAATTATTTCAATTTTGATTGTAATTTAATTAATATTTTTTTAAAAAAAATACTATTCAAATTATTTTAATACAAAATTTTAAATAAATATTGAATTACCAACAACCCAATTATTCATATAATTTCCAATCCTAACAAATAAAAGAACCTTTTTTTTACCTCAATATATTGAGCATCTTCTTTATAATTTATACTTGTTTTATAAATTTAGGAAGGAAATTACATCGGAAACAAAAAAAGGGGGGGGGGGAAGAAATTTAAGAAGAAAAGATGGACATATTTATTCACTTGTTGATGTCATGCGGTACCCCTAGCTCTAAGCACTTGCCCATATGTATTTTTCTTATTAAAATCAGTGATAACCTTTGCAATTGTCCCACACATAAAACTATACCGTTTGAAGCAAAGGATGACAGCGGATAGCAAGAGTCAGTGGAAAGAATCCAAGTCCATTTCTCTCCATTGCTCTCCCTTCTCTTAATTTTCCATCTCTACTTTTCCTTTTGTCCATTTCGCATCTCCTTAGTTCTCTCTTCTATCTCTCCGTTCTATCACTCTTTCACCGACGATCTATCATTTGAAGAGGAATAGAGCCTTTCCTCTCGCCATCGTGGGGTGTCTCCGTCTGCATCATCGGCCACATGTACTAACTCTGTATTAAATTCTTCCTATCTAAAATTACCACACAAACTCTTATTATGCATCCCCACTTTCATTTGTCTAAGTTATATTTTATTATGATATCAAGTCATATAAAAAAGTAAGCGAAGAACATTGATTGTTAGGACTTGGCTTTATGAACACTGATTGTTATAAATCATATTAACTTCTATTTTTCTTAATAATTTACGTATGAGTATAGCTAACAATGACATTTTGCTTCTAAAATAAAAATGAGATAAAGCACAAAGAAGCAGTCAATAAAGTCGCACAATTATTGGTAATATAGGAAAATAATTTATTAATCTAATAATTATTTAGCTGATAAAGTCTAACTTTAGGCGTCCCTAACTTCTTTAGGGACGTCTAAAGTCTTTCTCTACTACATCCCTTGAATAAGCGTCTCTCTATAAAAGGACGTTAAAAAACCCAAAATAAAGATGTTAAGAGTATTTTCTATAATAGCGCCAGTGAAAAAGTCTAATGGAGTATGGTTGCTGGCCAAGAAAAAGAACAAGTGGTGAGCATATGCATGCGCATAAACAATAATTAATCATAATTAATCAATTAATTAGTTGTCTTACCCGCGGCATATGCTCATCTTATACATATATAGAGAGGTGTTTGATGAAGGGGAATAATATATATAAGGAAGTAATTAATAAGTAACAGTACACATAACAGAAGATGTTGATTAATTCCTTGGGGTTGATATTATGATTAATAAGAAGTAGTGATTCTGCGAAGAATAATTGAGATGGTTTTTGTGTGTGTGTGTGGGGTATATGATCAGGGAATAAGAACCTAACTCCCTCCATGGATATGTGTGTTGGCAATTATACATATATATGCGCCCTCTGCTTTCACTACTTTTCCCAAATTTAATCCTTCAACACACACACACACACATATATATATATATGTATGTATGTCCGTCACATCCTACAAATTCCTTTTTTTTCTTCTTTTATTTATATAATTATATAATGCAAAGTGTGTCCCTGTAAAAGCTTCGCCCCTTTTCCCAATCATAAACTAATATAAGATAGCGATTTGAATATCCAAACCAATTAACGCCGTACGTCGCCTCTCTTTATTCTTTTTCACTATTAATAATAATTTATACAATGGTGGATCCATCAAATGCAACTTGCTTTTTTATTCATCAGCTTTATTTCTTTTTTTAACGGATTCTCTCTCTTTCTGTCTGGGTGTCGCCCTCAATATATTCTCTTGCAGTGTCTCAAGTCACACCATGAATGAAAGAAGCATAACAAGTGATGAGATTATTATGTAACGGCCCTCGTCCCCACTACTAACAAAAATATTATAGACGGTGTTTATTTTTATAAATATTATGATATTTGAAAAACGTCGTAGCATTCAGTGTTATAAAAATAACTTATGGTACTTTTTAAATTTTTAAAAGTGCCGTAGATTTTTTTTTAAAAAAAACAAGATACACGTCATACGGCACTTTTATAAAGAGGTGCCCTAAGAAGTGTATGACTTCCTATGGCGCTTCCCTAGGAAAGCGCCATAGGAAGTCATACACTTCATACGGCATTTCCCTACAAAAGCGTCGTAGGAGGTCTTTTTTTTAAAAAAAATAATTTTACGTAATTGTTTTTATTTTTCAAATGAAACCCTATATCTGTATTTACATTCAAATCTATCATCATATTTGCAGGTATCCTTTACAATATTGAATTCTCATTTTCATCTATCAAGCATGGAATAACTCTAAGTAAATACCTAGAAAAAAATTAAGCATATATATAAGATTTATGACATATTTTAACTAAAAAAAAGAAGAAAAAAACATACAGATCATATTTAAGCTCAAAAATTAAAAACTTACAATGTATAACAAGTTTAAGAAGGCATAGTTGAAACTTCAAGTAAATATCTGAAAAAAAAAATTAAGCATACATATAAGGTTCATGAAATATTTTAACTAAGAAGAAAAAGAAGAAAACATACATATTTAAACTTATATATATATATATATATATATATATATAAATACTTACAAGCTAAAGGACTTCGGCCGAAAATAGGGACCAATATAATAGAGTAAAGACTGAAGGAATAAGACAAGATGGTGGAGTAATGGAGCTCTAGGAAATTTAGAGCTGGAGAGCGCGCAAGGAAAATAATAATAGTGGGCTGGTGAAAAGTTAAAATATAAACTTATTACATAAGCATACGGCTTAAAAGTTTGAAGAAGCTTCAGCGCTTTCCTAGCAAGCGTCATAGCTTTCAATAATTAAAAAATAATAATAATCATAATTAAACAAATGTCGTTGAAGGCAAATAAATATATATTACTTTAAAAGAAATAATATATATATATATATATATATATATATATATATATATATATATATATATATATTGCCTCGATGAGGAGCTCCGGCGCTTCCTGATGAAGCGCCGGATAGAGGCAACTAGGCATTAGCCGGCGCTTTTGGAAAAGCGCCGGCTAAGGTAATTCTTTACCCGACACTTTACTTTAAAGCGTCGTCTAAGGTCAATTATTTACTTTTTTATTTTTTTAAAAAAGTAACTTAACATACTTTTTTGCAATCTTCTTAGATATGACCTTCATCTCTCATGCTTTATATATACTTAATATGTTTTTTTAGTTTTTACTTTGTTTAATTTTATATCATAATTAAAAGTCAATTTTAAATTATATATTCGAAGATAATTATCAGACATAACCAACCCAATTTAAAATATTATGGATAAATTTTTTTTATATTTATATATAATATATATTTATAATATATATATATATATATATATATATATATATATATATATATATATATATATAATATGAATGAATGCCTTTTAGGCAACCTAAACCGGCGCTTGTAATAAAGTTTTATTTCCTTATCCGGCGCTTTTCTATAAACGTCGGTTAAGACACTACATTTTTTTTTGAGACAATTATGATTTTTTTCAAATTTTAAGAATCTTATTAGGCGTTTTTTAAGAAAGCATCGACTAAGGTGCATATATATTTTTTTGCTGATAACTTTTTTTTTTATGATTATACCTATTACTAAAGTGCAAATTTCATTCAAGCATTTTTTTAGATAAAGTGTTTGTATAGCTTTTATTAATTTATTTTTTAAATATTTACTTCATTTATTTTAATTCATAATTAAAGCATTAGAAATAAATAAGTTGGGGGAAGTTTATTTGCTGACTACATGTATGTATATAACTTGAGTAGCATCTAAACGTTCAGAATAATTTTAAATCATTACATAAATCATGACGCTTTGCTATAAAACGTCATAGCTAATATACTTAGTATAAAAAAAAGAAAAAAAAAAGCCTTGTATGATATTTCTTAAGGAAGTGACATAAAATCTTAACACTAAATTATGACGCTTATAACAGAAAGCGCCGTAGGTTATAATTTTTTTTTTAAAAAAGGAAACAGTTACCTATGACGTTTCTTTGAGAAACGTCATTAAATGTACGCCATTAAAAGCCTCTTTTGTAGTAGATCATGAACTACCTCCATCCACCGGTGCCGGGTATAGGCAGGAAAACTATCTCCATCCACCCAGCTAGGTATTGTCCCCTTCCCACGGGGATTTCTTTCACCTCCCCAAAGACTCGAAGCCACTACCTGGCGGTGTAAGTGGCTACCAGGGTGCTCTTAAGGCGCTACTTACCCCCAGGTAGTGGCCTCGAGTCTTTGGGGAGGCGAAAGAAATCCCCGTGGGGAGGGGACAGTACCTGGCTAAGTGGATAGAGGTAGTTCCTGCCTATGCCCGGTACCGGTGGATGGAGCTAGTTCTTGCCGGGGGCTGTTACATAAAAATGCGAGGGTGTTTGAAATAGCGATTGGAACCTTCAAAAGTACTTTTCAATCGTGATTTATGGTATACGAGGTAGCTTTTACGGTCTACGAAGTAAATATGTGGAGGAGTTTTATCTCAATTTACGTGAATCGGGCTTATACATAAGTATATTACAATACAAGTCCATAAATTATGTTGTCAAAATCGATCTCTCTTTAACCTCGTCCTCTCAGTCGTCCCAATTCACATATTCCATGTGACACACATGAACTGCTACTTTTAATTTATTTACCCCCGTATATATGACACTCTCTGTCAGTTATATTCTAATTTCTAACAACAGTATATACACTTTTTTCGTACGAAACATATATAGGTTTCCGGACAAAACGGAAAGCCTTCACTTTCAGTTTACTTATTTTCTGCATATATAGAAGCTCTTCAACAAGACAAGCTGTTATGAAGCAATCACGTGTTTTCTGTATTCATAATTCACATCCCCCTTGCATGTATAGAGAAAGCAAGTAGCTGTATGAAATTCCAAGGCCTCAAATTCATGAAATCGCTTGGAATATATTAGTCCACTTTTGATGGATTAAAGCCAAATTTGATTTAAAAAGGGCTATCATAGATATACATAGATTATATAAGGAGAGATATCTTTTGTGGTTTGAAGGTTATATATATTGTCATATAATCATACGTTTAAGGGTTGTATTTATTCTTATATGACTGTACGTACACTATATATAGGGTGTGGGATTAAGGGAGAGAGTGAATATAAATAACACACATAGAGTGTGAGATTAAGGGAGAGAGTGAATATAAATAACACACACAGAATATTGCTCTCATAAGAATGTATTTTTCTCTTCCTCTTTTTGGTGTATTTGCTGTATAATGTGCACTACAAAAAACATGTAATTTCTGAATTTGTGACTGAACGGAGGTTTTTTGCTACAAAATTCCGTCGCAAACTGTTTTAAGACTGAATTTCTGACGGAACAAATTCCATCGCAAAAAGTGCTGTCGCAAATTGATTTGCGACGGAATATGAATTTCCGTCTGAAATTGTGACGGAAATTCCCTCACAATTTGAGACGAAAATTCTGTGGCAAATTGCAACGGAATCTGTTCCGTCGCAAATCCCGTGGAAAATTTCCCTACGCCATTTTTCAACGGAAACCTCTTGCCGGCAGTCACCACGCCGGCAACCGCCACCGCCAACCACCACTACCTCGTGCTTCGACCGCTTATGTCTTGGTCAACCGCCGCATGTCACCCTCTATCGTGTGCCACGTGTCGCCTGCCACGTGTCGATAGCACAAATTGGTTGCATTTTGTGACCAAGTTGAGATTCGAAGCCATGACCTCTCACGTGTGTGCCAGTGCCTTTGTCTGTTGAGCTAGGAAGAACCTGTGTGATTTAAATGCAAAATTATATATATATATATATATATATATATATATATATATATATATATAATTAAACATTACAATTTAGTTTCCTTATTTTTGTTACGTAAATATTATATCTAAATTTTTATTATTAATATCTTTTTTTATTCATTTTATTATATATTTTATTTTTATTGTATTTATAAAATCTGTATTTGTATATAATATATTATCGAATATATATATATATATATTTCAATAATAAATATGAATTAATAATTTTTTTATTTATATTATAATTTAATACTTTTTTTTTCTGAAAATTATATTATAATTTAATAATAATTTAAATTTTAAATTATAATATTATTAATATATAATAATTAGATTAATCATTAATTAAATAAATCATAATAAAAAAATTTTAAAAATTAATTGACACATATTTCCGATGGAATTTTCTACGAATAAATTTTGTCAAATTTTCTGACGGAATTTCCATCTGTAAATCTGTAAAAAACTTTACGTTAGGATTTACGACAGAATTTCCTACGGACGTTTTTCATCGGAAACTTTCTGACAGAATTTCGACGATCTTTAGACGATTTTAAGTAAATATATTAAGTATACATTTTACTATATTTCACACACCCATGCACAAAGAGGTTTTTTGGAATGTTTTGTATTGATGTAAACCGTTTTATGAAATTTTAAGTGCATTTTGTATCTTTTTTCTAAAATATCCATAGAAGTATATGAAATTTACACACTGCTTGTCAAAAAATACTAATTAATATTACTAATTCATATTAAATAATAAAAAACTTAAAAATTGAAATATTAACTAAATTATTTTCTAAAAAATCACATTTATGTGTTAAGAAAAATCATTCTAGTTCAAGCTAATATTGGTAAAATGAGTTTTATTTCAATAATACTATCATGGCATGGCATGCTTGAATTATTTTTTGATTATTCTCTTAGAAAACAAAAAAAATTCATTTGATTTAACATATTTTAATGTTGATATATAGAGGCATAAAATCATAAAGCAATAATATTTGGCCAAAAACGTTACGTTAGGCTTTGCGACGAAATTTCCATTTTGGAGCTTGTTATGATTCTCACAAACTCAATTCATACCACACAACTAATTAATATTTGGTTATTCTAACAGTAATGGTTATATGTTAGTCTTATTTTAAAAAATAAAATCTACTTAATCTTTCTAATTTTACATAAGTTTTTATTTTGATCTCTTAATTATTAATGAAGTCAATACGCTTACAAATTTCAATGGGATCTATTTTAAATTGTAGAATACTAATTAATTTTTTTTCTAAGATGCTAAAAATAAAAAATTACGTATTGATAAATTTTTTTTAAAACTCAATCATTTGAATATTTTGGTACAAAATGCACTGTATATGATACGAATTCAATTTTTTTCCATATGATTCTCATAATAATTAAAATTTAAACTCTTAATAAATGTGAATTCCCTCTCTCTCTCTCTTTTTCAGATGCGCTGATTATATCATTTTATGCTCTCAATCAAGAAGATTAAGAAAAATTAGGTATAAGAATTAAAACGGTGAAGCTTACTTGTAGATTTACAATCAAGCTTCAAGAATTATCAAGTTAGATTTATGAAACTCTCTTAAAAACTCATTGATAGATTTTAAAATCTGCAATGCAACTTCAAGGACTGATCATTTCTAAAAAACGTTGGTTAGCATAAACCTTTTTTATTTCCGCTTTACCTACCAACCAAATAAAGATTTCTCAAGAAAGTCATAAACTTGAAAATTAGTAAGAAGAAGAAATGTAGGGAAGATGAGAATTAATATATAATAAATAGATTAATCATTAATTAAATAAATCATAATAAAAAAATTTAAAAAATTAATTAATACCTATTTCGGACAGAATTTGAGACGGAATTTGAGACGAAAATTTCCGACGAAAAATTTTCGTCGCAAATAGGAATTTGCGACGGACTTTTTTTCGTGGGAAATTTCCGTCGCAAATTCTGATTTTTTTTTGGAAAATTTCCGTTGGAAATTCTGATTTACGATGGAATGTCCGACGGTTTTTGGATGACTTTTGCGATGGAATTTTTTTTCCGTCTCAAATTCTGTCGGAAATTAACCTTTTTTTTTTGTAGTGGTGATCGGGTTCTGCATCGATGCTCCGGTTTTGTGTGGGTATTTCAGCGAGTCTGTTAGATTCCAAGTACGCCCAAAATTCTCACACACAAACACTTCCTGTTGTGTCGGTCCACCCAAATTTATTAATTTCCCCCATAATATCCTTATTAATTGTATGTATAAAGGAGTTCCTCTCTTTCTGTTTTTTTTTTGTGTGAACCTGAAGTATCTCCGAGTTACTTTAGACTTAAGACTAATCTAGTAATCTCTATCAGATCGAGAGCGTTAAGGTTAAAGCCCTCTCAACAAGTGTGTTTTCTCTAATTTGAAATTATGTTCTCATTTTTACGGGGTGAGACTGCTTATTATATCAACTAATAGCTTGTTGGTCATATAAGGAGTTTCTATTGAAGGAATCATGATTTAAAAAAAATAGTATTTTTAGAAAAATCAACCTAAATTGGTTACAAATTAACCAACATAACTATTTTTTTTTAATTTGTTAAAATTAGTCAACTAATTTTTATATTAAAGACTAGAGGAAGTAAGTTTTTCCCCTTTCTAGCCATCAATATTATTCAATTACACGGTCAACACATAATTTTTGAAAAGCATCCATCTTCTTCTCCATCCAAAAAATGTTATCCTTCACTGAATCCTTCAAGCAAACAATCGTGATTTTTCCTTCCTAAACAATAATATTGATTTTGGTAATTCTAATATTTTATAAGAAATAACTAATTTTATTAATTTATGTAAAGTTATTATTAGACGCTTATAACAAGGACATCTGGTAGTCAAAGAGGAGAAAAATGCTTAATTACATCAATGGATCATATATATATATATATATACACACACACACAAGCACTTGATCAATGGGATCATTAATTAAATTAATCTAACGAACATCCCGAGGATTTGGTATGCAACAGATTTTACGAACTTTTCATTAGTTGGCATCTCTAATATTCTAAAGGACTGGCTCCACACAAAATGGGGCTTTTTAATGCTGCAAGCAAATCATACAAGATATGAACTAATGTTCCATTCCACCATGAATTCATGTTCGACTTCTTTAGTGTCTTAAAACATTTTTTCATTTTTTTTTTGGTAAGACCTCCCTCATCATTATTGTTAGATGAGACAGCCATTAATCAAGAGTGGATGAATTGGGCGCATTCAAAGTTTTTGCGCTTTAAGTACACACACCCAGTAAACTGAGGAATATACAATCTATAATAAGGATGAATATAAGAGAAATAAATATATTGATGAAGATGAAGAAGAACAATGCAGGAGATGTTTATTATCCTAGAATTTGACCCAACCACTTAGCTTACATCTAATAATCTTCAAGCTATCTGCTTGAGACTTTTCGCTACATATATATTCCTCAACTTTAATTTGAACACTTGTGAAGCCTCAAAACAAGTAATATCTCGGACTTGTGAAATCTGTAATAATAACTCCTCCATATAAAGACAATCAACTCAAAATTCACACAAATATTGAGTCTGCTCAAAATATATTATAAGGAAAAAAATTAAATCTAGGAACCATTAAAATTTAGTTTGAATGTTAGAAAACAAAAACAACATATATAAAAACCAAATCCAAAATTAATTATTTCAAAGATCCAATTGGGGATATCCATTCAAACATTCTCCATACACTAGATTTTTTTATTTATTTATAACACAGTAAGTAATGTTCGAAAAAGTGTTAATTCAATTAAAAACATATATTTATTAGTCCCTCTTTGTACGTGGCGTTAGATCTTGGCACAAACTGTAAATTTAATCAGAACAAAAGAAACCCTAGCTAGCTAGTAGTATTTAAAAGCTAATATTAATCCTGCTTCAAACTAAGGAAAGATTTGCAGCAGAACTGTATACCTAAAACTAGTAACCACCCGCACATATCTACTTTAAAGAAGAGAAGAATCTAGATCATGACTAAATCTCTAAAATCCCATTTGCAAGCAAGTGTGATTCTGATCATTTGAAGAAATTTAATAAAAGAATCAGATTAGATTAAGCAAAGAAATTAATTTAAAAATGGCGCCGCCTCCTCAACTATGAATAGTATAGGGTTTTTGAGAGCCTTGGAGGAAGCATATGAACGAATCATCATGCTCCACCATTAAATGCACCATATTTGAATATGCTCAAGGGATTTTAATTATAATGGTAGTACTATATAAGATAATTATAATGAAAGAAGATGATTAATAAAGAACCTAATTCTGAAGCGTCCCTTTTTGCATTTGCATGCGCCTAAAAAAGCATGAATGTGGAGGAATATAATAATAATATGTCACCATCATACTCACCTGTTGGATGCTTCTCCAACATGTCCTTTTAACATGTTAAAGAAACATTGGAGAGCAAAAGCATATATATTTACTTATTATGCTCCAATCTCCTAAACTTATGGACCACGCACATATATAATTATAGTAGTGCTTTACACGGTAATGGTCTATAATCATGTGCTGACATGCACATACGACTAATAATTGATTATTAATTAATTAAGCCGAGAATTTCATGATATGGGACAGTTGTGTGGATATCTATGCGAGCAAAAGCCAATCACTGATTAAAGTTTTATAGCGAAGTGCCTAGGTCTTTTGTATTTGGCGGCGTCAAGGTTTATATACTTGCCAGATAATGAATATCATGTGGTGGGAGGAGGAAGATGATGATCTCATGATGACTATCAATTCGTGTATATATATATATATATATATATATATATATATATATATATATGAAGAGTGGAAGCGTAAGATCATAGCCTAGCTAGTTGTCTATGGTGTAATTAATAACTAGTGATTATGGTCTAAAATGATAGTGAAAATTATGATCATAACCTAGTTGAGGATTTTATATTTTGATTTTAAATATAAGGCATCGATCTATTTATTATTTTAAATTTATAATTATTTTTTTAAATTATTTTTATTGGTCATATTCCATAGATCCTAAATGTATAAAATAAATAAATAATTTATAAATATTAAGAAAATTATTTGAGTTAGCTAATTGAAACAAATGTGTGTTGATTTTTTTAAAATGCTTCATTCAATAATTAATCTACTTAATGAAAACTATTTTTCAATATGTGTAATTAATAAAAATAGTTTAGGAAAAATTTGTAAATTTGGGAGGTAACAAAGTTTATCATTAAGATTTTACATTTATGATCAAAATAAACCCTTCAAATAACTTTTATATTTAGGACAAAAGAGTACATATTAAAAGAGAGTTTTTGTAAATGATATAGTTTCTAATGCAAATGATTAAAGTGATAGTTTAATTTAGGAAAACTAGTTATATATAACTCTTGCAGTATTATATTATTTATAAGTGGTGATAATGTATTTTATTTTCAAACTCTCAATAATAAAATGCACACATGCCCCCTAAACGGTCTTAATCAATACTAGTAGTACAACCATCAAATAATGAAATGCTTCTTTAATTAACATAGTAATTTGTCACCAAATTGGTGCTAATTAATAAATACTTGCAATAAGTTGGGTAGTCCACATCGATTATACGTGTAAATAGGAATAATTTTGCAATTCAAAAAGTAAAGTTCTCTTCTTATGAGATATCGGCGAGAAAAAAGAGTATATCCACTAACCCATTTCTTTACTTAATTTCTCTACTAATTAGGTTAGCTTTTAATGGGTGATAAGGCATATGGCTGGAGATCATAAGTGTTGAGAGGCGTGTGGGATTTGATTAGCTTTTTCATGCATCTCAAAATTTATGGATGATCAATATAATTAAGGCTACTTCATTCATGGGATTACAAGTCAAATTGAGTCGGGGTGGGTGAAACAAAAAGAAATTCAAGACAATAAATATCTTGTTTAGTCATGTTGTAACTTTGGGGGTCAAGTTAATCAAGTTCAGCCCGACCTTTTTTCTTTTAAAAAATGTAAAAAATTATTAAAAGTTACTACCTGGCAAGTTTAAACTTTTACAGATAGTATGTTATTGTATGATTCTTAATAGGGCGCTAAGAAAATAGACTCAGTCAACTGTATTACCTTATGCTTAGATGGAGGAAAAACATAGGAGAAAAATATAAATATTATGGAGGAAAACATTTTGAAAAAGTAAAAAAATATTACTATTTTTGGAAGTTTTTCCTCCCAACATTCTGTTATTATTGTTATTTTTTCTCATTCAAACATAAATGGTGATCAAGGATGAGGACATACTATATATTTTCTAACTCCAATTGGATTCTATAATTGCAAAAGGTATACTTTAATTTTTAATACACGTGTTCCGATTCTTCATAAGAACTTGAACATTTGTAATGTGTACGCCCGGAAAATACATGACAATCTTTTCTTTTTGTTGCTTTTAAGTAGCAGATAAACATATACTCGTATTTTCCAAAAACTAAATGAATGCTTCTCACTTATCAGGTAGCTCAACTCAACCCAACCCAACATTTTTCCATGAAGAGAACCATTTAAAAATTCAAATTTTATATCAAGTTCTTCTTTTCTTTTTTTTTTTTGGGGTAAATAAGAGGGCAAAGCCCAAATTACATTATTAATAAATCATACTCTCTATCTGGGGAATTTAATTCGAAGCAGTCCCGCAAGGAAGAAGAAGATATTGCATCTTTTGGTAGAGCATCCGCAAGGCGATTTTGTTCTCTTGATGCATGTTGGAGCTCCAAATCCCATGAGTACCTCAAGAATTCTTGGATCTTCACAAATAAAAGGCTTCATGCTTGATTGCCATTTGCATCTGACTCAATGACCACTTTCTTGAATCCTAAATATCATGCAAGCTTTAAACCTTTAAAGATAGCCCATTCCTCAGCCTCAAAAGGACTACTAATCCCAATTCCCAAGTGAGTGAGTGAAACCAGCAACCCAGTTCCCCATATGAGTACTGTAATAATGGGGTCATACCTCAATATTGGGCTTTAATACCATACTCGTATCTGGGCCCAATATGGAGCTCAGTCCTCCATAACTCAAGACAACTTCAGCCCACAAATGCTCTGCCACATTCTTCTCAAAGACACAACTTGTTGTCGCCATCATTTTCATCCTAAAACTAGTCGAACCTGTCAAACTTTGAGGAAAAGTGGGACATGAAGCATGAGATGATGGCCCCAACCAGTGAAGCTGGGTAATGATTCTCACACCCTTTGTTTAGTCATTGTTTTCCAATAGGCACATGTATCTACTTGTTTCAAAGCAATGAATCCTGTTTACAATCCTATTAGGCACTTAACGAGGGTTCCACTTCTCATATTATGGGGAACTAATCTTTTCCATTAGTTCTTTGTGAGTCTTTTAGCAAAAGTTCACTTAGAAGCATAAAGTGGCCCCGCCCCTGGTAGGGTCAAATTGAATGCCAATAGAGCAATGTCTTCAATTAAAAAAAAAAAAAAAAAGCAGGTCGTGGTGGAGTAATCCGTGATTGCAATGGGGATTGGATTGCTGGTTTTACAAATGTTATAGGTGTTTGCAGTGCCTTGGAAGCGGAGGAGAGGGCTATTACAGGGACATCGCATTTGCTTGAGATCTAGGTTTAAGAATCCCACCCCCCTCTCTCAAATCAGATTATAAGAACCTCACTAATATGATTGCAAGATGGAACAACAATCAAGTGGGAAGCTTAATATTCTCCACGATTCAAAGCTTAATGAGAGATTCTTGAGATCTCTGCTCTATTAATCTTTTCTTTATGAGCATTTGTTTTTTCTGAATATATGTATCTTCCTATTAGAGGTAATTCTATTCAAAGTACTATCAAGCACTAAATGTGAATACTTCTCTCAGCGGGGATTCAAAGCTTAGTTCATCACATTATAAAGAATTGTCTCATTACACTAGACTTAATCCCTAAATATGAGTCAAAATGTAGATGACAAAGTCCAATCTAGGCCCAAAGTTCAATCCTAAATTCTTTTGGGAAAATGGCTCTTAGGTTCTAAGGGACCAAAATAATAGCAACAAAGTCCCAAAGTAAATTGTCATGACAGAAAAGTCATTTGGGACTTTTCTGTCATGAATTCCCTTAGTGAAAAGACCATCATACCCCTATGAGGAAAGAGAAAACACACAGAAAGATAAATGGAAGAAACGCACAGAAAAAGAAATGGAGGAAAACGCAAAGAAAGAGAAAATGAAAGAAAACCAGAAGAATAAACACAAATTCTTATAAGAATATAGACAAGAAGAACACAAACATTCAGTCAAATTCTCAGAAATTTCTTAGGCTTTTTCCCATTCTAAGTCGTTTTGTTCACGCCTACATCGCTCTTAGACGAATTCACCACTTCAACAAACCCTTCGGAGAAGTTCACAGCAAATTCAATAGCCCATCTTCTGGGGTATTCGACAACTCAGTAATTGTGGGATTGGTATAAAAGTAGCCATTTTGAAGATCTGCCATAAGAATTCGATTTTAGTTTGAGACAATATCAAGGGATTTACTTCGGTTCATTGATTAAAAAAATTTTGCATTAGCTTGTTTTCTTTAAAATAAGTAGTAATGGTAAATCTCATAGTGGTAATCAAAGCACCAAGATGTCATGCAACGCGGGTGCTGGAGTTGCTGCTGGTAAGCTACTCTGTTTCTGATCCTTATTCAGGAAGACTGATCAACTTGTGAATATGGCTAATGAAGTTGTTAAAACCTACTGAACAAGTTGTTAATACACCAAATCATATTTTCTGACTTGGTTCATATCAGTTTAGCCAGTAGCCCATGAAGACTGATCAAGTTATTGTAACTATGGCTAAGGAAGTTGTTAAAATCTAGTGAACAAGTTATAAATACATCAAAGCACATTTTTTTGACTTGGTTCATGTCAACTTAACCAATAACCCTCAAAGACTGATCAGATTGTAAATATAGCTAATGAAGTTGTTAAAATCTAGTGAACAAGTTATAAATACACCAAATCACATTTTTTGACTTGGATCATCTTAGCTTAGCCAGTAGCTCATGAAGACTGATCAGGTTGTATATGACTAACGAAGTTGTTAAAACCTACTGAACAAGTTGTGAATACATCAAATCACATTTTCTGACTTGGTTTCATCTTAGCTTTGCAAGTAGCCCAAGAAGACTGATTAGGTTGTAAATATGATTAATGAAATTGTTAAAACCTACTGAATAAGTTGTAAATACGCAAAATCACATTTTCTGACTTGGTTTATCTCAACTTAGCCAGTAGCCTACAAAGACTTATCAGGTTGTAAATATGACTAATAAAGTTGTTAAAACCTACTGAATAAGTTGTAAATACACCAAATCACATTTTTTGACTTGGTTCATGTTAGGTTAACCAGTAACCCTCAAAGACTGATCATATTGTAAATATAGCTAATGAAGTTGTTAAAACCTAGTGAACAAGTTGTAAATATGTTGTTTAAAACCATATAAACAGTAAGGACACATGGTTGCAGAACTGAAAGTACATTTGTCAAACTTGTCACAAATAGTTGTCATTGTCATAATAAACCTTTTCTTCAAAATAACATAGAGCTGGCAAAATACATATTTACATAACAAGAAGGCTTCGGTATAAAATAACAGAACAAGTCCTATGTCTCTTTCTTCCTCTTGCCTTGTTGGTTTCCAATTACAATGGATAGAACCTTATGTGCATATTTGTTCCTCTCATGTGTCACAACCTACGAGGAAATTTTGACTGTGCCAATGTCCATGGACTAATTTTGACCGCTCCAAGATTCTTTTTCTTAACTAGCTCCTCATACATAGTCTTCTTTCCAAATGATCTTACTGAACCTGTTTTTGGGGGTACCACATCAAACTATTACCCTCAGCCCAAGAAAATAAACATGTTAGAGGAGAGGGAGGCACTATTCTAATAGCAAGGGAAAGAAAAGATAAGCAAAATCATGGGTCATGTTTATTAATATATTTATACCAAATGCCAAACCATGTAATTTCTCTATGTGAATGCGCTGGGTACATGAGTGTGTTAAACAATGCAGGAAGTAATAAATCATCACATAGAACTCAATTACAAGAAAGTAAGCTAGTTATATGCCTAATACAAGCCAAAAAAAAAAACTCAGCAAGCAGCCAAAGAACTAAGGCACACAGTTCATGCCTACAAAACAAGTTTGCTTAAGTGAAGAATCATTTTGATTGGGAAAAATTTTTTGGGAGACCAACTTGTGAGGCTTTACAATTGGAGGACCATGTTAAGAGGAAAGTGATATTTCAGAAACTTCTTCATCAATGTACTCTTCATTATATCATGAGCTTTGTATGCATCCATAAACTGGCATTGATGTGTAGAAGACATATAAAAAAAATATTGTATATAACAATGAAAATCATCTGTAATCATCCACAATTTATGCTAGATTGTTAATTATTTACACGTTTATCAAATTTTACTTTAACCAATAACACTTAATTTAAAGGGGGGATAAAAGACGCACAAGTTCACCTTAAGTCCTAAGCAAACCATGTACATATATGTCAATAATTAATCAAAATGAAAATGACCAGGAAAACTAAAAGCTTACTCTAAGCCTATAATATGGCCTTCAGGTTAGGGAATGTTGCTTTTAAGAACAATGTATGAGCCATCATTCACAACTTATCTAGTAACAAATTACATGAGTTACAAATTTCTCATACATCTTTTCAATAACTGACACATGTTTTCACAATTCCTAATGCATCTTTTCACAATTACATGAGTTATGTTTACAAGCTGATTTATGTTCACAGTTACATTTCTTAGAAACAGAGCATCGTACTAACAACTACAACAACTATATTTACAACTACAACTGCACGTATTAACAACAATTTTTTATTATTATTTCAGCGTGTTCTCACCAATAATAGAGCAATGCTAGATGAAACAAGCCATCATCTAAACTAATTTGAACTCACAGCAACCATGTATGATGTCTTAGATTCAGTAATACATAAAATTCCTTCTAACACTTACTATGTGATTCGTTTCCTCAATTCCCACAATAATTAACCAAAAGAAGCATGTGAAAACCTGCTAAATATTATGGAATGACTAGTATAGGTTTTGAATCGTATTAATGGAAATTTCAGGGATCTAACAAGTTCAAATATACCCACAAGCTTCTCGTCGATCTTTATATCAAAAAACACTTTGTGAGTGACTCCCTCCAAATCCTCTTTCGCTGAGTTTTCCTGCAGAACATTCAATTGGGGAGGGAGAAATAGGGTAAGGAGAGACCCTAAAATGAAATAAAAAAATGAGGACAAGTAGTAAACAGATCGATCATTGATTCTCTACGTTTAGGGAAAATACACTACTCTTACTCCCTCTTCTTCTGTGCTTTTTTTTTTTTTTTTGTTTCTTTCCTTGGAGGTATGATGGTCTTTTCACTAAGGGAATTCATAACAAAAAAGTCCCTTAGAACTTTTCTGTCATGACAATTTACTTTGATATTTTATTACTATTATTTTGATCCTTTAGGACCTAGGAGCTATTTTCTCAATTCTTTTATTGAGGTACAAAGCATAGCTAAACTGAATGTTTGTCCTAAGAAAATTACGACAATAGAGTTGTGCCCAAAAAAAAAAAAAGAAGGCAATGGAGTGAAGCAGTGTCAAACCCACGTAGGCCCAGTCCAACATACTCATTTTCCCTCCACAGGCCACTGCCACGTCTTTGCTTGTAGGTTTCTTCTTCCTCCTCCTTACCTTCTTTCGCTGAGGATCCTCCTCGCCTGACTATGCCGCCATTTCGGTCTCTGCAGCTTCGGAGGATCTTACTTCAATCCTTCTGTTCTCAATCTTCATCCTTCACTCGATTTTATTTGCTTCAACCTCCTCTTCTACTTCCATCTCAACCCACTTCCAATGCCTTCTCCATCTTCGGCCATTCTCAATCCGCCACTGTTTTCAATGCACCTTCACTCTCTCTCTACAGATATTTTTCATCAGAGCCCTCTAAATCGTCAATTCAGGGCCTCCCAGAAGACGTAGATCCTATTGCCCAATCCCTCTCCAATGAGCTTCTCATGGACCCAGACTCCGACCCTCTCTCTGTAACACAACGCCTTCAGCTTGGCTTCTCTCACATCACGCCGACTGCGGAACTTGTTCTTCAAATCCTCAATATGTCACCTGAAGCTGGCCGTACAGTGTTAGGGTTTAACCAATGGCTGATTTCAAACCCTAACTTCACCCACAATGACGAGACTCTGTCTTATTTCGTTGCCTACTTAGGCCGTCGCAAGGACTTTAAGGCAACCCATGATGTTCTCGTCAGTGGGCGTGCTGTGGCCGGGCCTAAAACCCTAGAGGCTGCGATTGATCGGCTCGTGCGTGCGGGTCGTGCCCCCCAGGCTGTTTCGTTCTTCGAGAAAATGGAGGCGGATTACGGGTTGCAGCGTAATCACGATTCATTGGGGTTAATCGTGGAAAAGCTTTGTGAAAATGGGTATGCGAGTTATGCGGAGAAAATGGTGAAGAATCTGGCAAACGAGTTCTTTCCTGAAGAACGCATCTGTGATCTGCTAATCAAGGGTTGGTGTGTCGATGAGAAACTTGACGAAGCTCGAAGACTAGCTGGGGAAATGTATCGTGGAGGGTTTGAACTCGGGACATCTGCCTATAACGCCATTCTTGATTGTGTATGCAAGCTTTGTAGAAAAAAAGATCCATTTCGCATTGATTCTGAGGCTGAGAAGGTACTTGTGGATATGGATTATAACGGGGTTCCAAGAAATGTGGAAACCTTCAATGTACTGATATCAAATTTGTGTAAGATTAGGAGAACGGAAGATGCAATGAAATTGTTCTACAGAATAGGAGAATGGGGTTGCCATCCAGACGCGACCACGTTTCTTATTCTAACTAAGAGTTTGTATCAGGCTGCAAGATTAGAAGAGGGGGATGAGATGATTGACAGGATGAAATCTGCTGGGTTTGGTGAAGCTCTTGATAAGAAGGCTTACTACCAGTTCATGAAGATTCTGTGTGGCATTGAGAGAATTGATCACTCATTGAGTGTTTTTGCGAAGATGAAAGCAGACGGATTTGAACCTGGGATCAAAACTTATGATTTGTTGATGGGGAAATTATGTGCCCATAATCATGTTGATAAAGCTAATGCACTCTTCAATGAAGCACAAAGAAAGGGGGTGCGTGTGACACCAAAAGCATACAAAATAGAGGCAAGGTATATGAAGAAGCCAAAGGCTTTGAAGAGTGAGAAGAAAAAGCGAGAGACTCTGCCTGAGAAAATGGCAAGGAAGAGAAGACGTCTAAAACAGATTCGGCTGAGTTTCGTGAAGAAACCAAAACGAATGATGGGACGAGCATATTGATGTCCTTGTTATGGTTTACTGACATTACATTATTTTTGTGGATTTTATCACAAACGTTTTGCAATTTGAGGATGAAAGGGAGTTATAGTCATTGTTTACTTTGTGTCGAGCTTAGTTATAATCCCAGCATCTTCCGGAATAAACTCGTGTTTGTTCTCTGTTTCTTGGAATTATTGCTGGTTGAAAACTTGGAAGAAGAAACATTCTTGTGATTTTCTCGAAGTGCCTGACACACATGCCTTGATCCTGGGTGTGTTCGTACCTCTGATATAGATGCTCTTATTCAAGAAATCGAATTAGTTGTAAAATGGAAGCTTTTTTTTTTTTGGGGGTTTCAATAATGTAAGACTAAAAGCTTTTTTTTTGGGGGTTTCAATAATGTAAGACCAAGACCTGTAGCTTTCTTTTGACGCAGGGAAGTAGTACACCTGCAGTCGACTTCCCTGATGCACCATGGACTTTTTTGTTTTTGTTATTTTTGGGTTACACAGGAGGATATTGACCAGAGTGGCCATATGGCCTGATAAAGGGAAAATGATGTCCCCAAATTTTTCTGGGCTCTGTAACAATCGCTGTTCTTTTTTATTCATTCAGGGCCCTTCAAAGTTTTGTAAGAACATCATGGTATACCGTTCAGCACATCATTCAGAATCATGAACGAATCAGCCTGTTTCATTTTATCTCATTTTGAATTATATTGTAAATAGCTCTGCTCTTTCGTCATGATTCAGGTTTTGGATTTCGCAATCCCCAACAAAATTTCCTCAAGAGCTCGCACATAAATCTAAAATAAGAATAGTACGAGACAAGACCAATATGCAGTATTATATTAATATTTGGGAGTGTACCCAGGAAACGCAGACCATAAAACCGGAAAGGAGATGGAAGGGAACAGAGAGGTGTGAATTAACTCATTCAGTATGTTAAACAAAGAGGAGAAACTCCTTTATTGTAAATGAAATGTTTCTTGCAGTCAGTTTTCGTGCAGTCTATGTGTGGGAAACTTTAATAACCAAGCAGCACTATCATACAACTTCCTTCCAGTACCGAATTGACCTATCTGTTCCACAAGAAACAAAAGCAGGTTCAACTAGTGAGTGTTCAAGCCAGCGTGGTGCACCTGCGTGATTAGATGGCCACTTTGCCACTTGTTCTGTTGTCATTGCATCCCATATAACAATCTGCAAACCACACCACAAGAAGAATCCTCACAATAAATTCAGACAATGGCTGAAAGAAATCGCTACGGCCAAAGACTCAACCCAACATACCTCGTTGGTTAATTCATCTATTGAGAGAACAAACTCTTCTGTGTCATTAAAAATGGCCTGCAAAAAATCATACGAAACAGTACTTTCAGAATTCGGACGAGGATCTGTTGAGGTTTTCATAAAAGCTTTTAGAATCCATTAACAGCTGAGAGATACTAATTCATTTATCGTGTCAGAAAGAAACTACAGGGGTAATTCTTAAAATTGAAGACCCTGACTAAACCAAAGAGAAGGAAAAAAATGAATAGGAAAAGAAAACATTAAAGAATGCAAAAGAATATATGTCCCTCAGCTCAAGTGAAATTTCGAGCATATGTGAGCTTGAGTAACTGGAATAATATAAATTCAATCGGGCTGATTTCAGAAGAACGCAGAAACACATATCTCCATACCTGGCATCGTAACTGAGTATGTGTGGCCCCAAGATATTGTTTAACTAATCTTCCAGAGCTAACTTCCCAAAGCTTTATAGTAGAATCCTTCCCGCAAGAAAGCACAAACCTAGAAAATTCAGTTTGTTATGTTCTTACACCAATTTTAACTCAATTAGAGAGACGAAATACCTAGGACATGTTTTTCTCCTGGAAACTTTAAAGGCTAGAAATACCTTTGATCTTTAGTAAAATTTGCACTGGTTACTTCTGCTGTTCCATGTGCTCCATTTATTGAGCGCACACAATTGGCAGTGATGCCATCCCACAACCGAATGGCACCATCTTTTGATGCTGTAACATACATGCCTCCTGTACAAGAATATCTTATCTGCATGATCAAGACAACAAAAACAACTGACATCATGAGGGAAAATCGAGAGGTATATGAAAGTAGATGTATGGCAGTTTATGAACAAGGAAGAGAGTGTTAAACATGCCTGGTTTATGGCTCCTTTGATGCCAATATCTGGGATATTTGCGGGTAAAAAACACTTGAAGGTATTGATATCATACAAATGTGGAATTGGATGATCAGTTCCTGTCAGAAAAGGATATGTTGTCATCTTTAATCTCACTGATGAGCGGTAATTGACTCAAGCTAGAACTTAAATGGGAAAAAAAGGTTAAAATATGAGGAAATTTGAAAACAAAATACATACATATATGCATATGCTGCCTTTAAAATGATACTGTATGCAAGCAGGTCATCATTTGGGTCTCCACACTTCACATTTCTATACTTTTGTGTTGTTATTTACAATGTGCATCTTATTCTGATTCACATTATACAGCAGTTGATCTCGTTCCAGAATGTATTTACCAAACTAGCAATCTTTTTTTTTTTAATAACAAAGGCAATCTTTTTCAAATTGGGTTTCTTCGAATGAAAATATTCAAACTGCAAACGGGTATATTATCTGAGCTAGAAATCAGAGTAGCAGTAGAACTATTAATACAGAAACGGTATTCCATTTTCACAAAGACCATCGCACCAACCAAAAATAGCTTAAGTTTAAATTTAATTAGTCATAAACCATCTGCCAACATAACGTGTAATAACTAATATATATGCCATAAAGAACTAAAAAAAAAAAATGAAACCTAAAGCCGCAGAGATCAAATAGATTTTAGATAACAAACAGATAACATTCGCATAAGATCATAAAGCCACAGCATAAATGGGAAAAATGTGTTTACCTGCCAAAAGAAAATCCCCAGAGGGATGAAAAGACACAGAACGCACATTGTGTGTGTCCTGTGGAAAAATAAATAAAAAAAAAATTATTCATTATTCTTACATCATGCTCAGTTGCTGCTAGCACTTAAAAAAATAAACAACCTGGATAACTCTGTATGCTCTCTTGGCATTGGTTTTTGAGATGTCAAAAAACCTAAAAGGGTTCAGAACTAGCAAGTCAGGTTAGAAGGTCAATTTAAAAATAGCAAGGATGGAGAAACAAGGAAGATGTACAATTGAGGTACATATGACAGTAAAAACGTTATCAATTAATCCTGGAAGAGGTCATACTTTATTGTCTGGTCTTTAGCCCCAGAAATAAGGATGGAACCTTGCGGATGAAAATCCAAATCATTTATTGGCTGCAAGTGCATGAGAGATATTAAAGACACAAGGAAAGTTTCCCATGACCATTTCATATACTTTATAGTTAAGATTAAAAACAATGAGAGAAAAAAAAAAAACAAGCAATTTGCCAAAACCCATCACTACCAAGGGAAAGCTTGATATATGAATATGATGTTTAGGAATTAGTAAATTCAAGTACCAAAATATTTTGCTAAGGACTATATCTAGTGAATTGCAATTTAAATCATCCAAGAACAGAACATTTCCAAATTTGTTTCTGATTTAAGGTTACATTCCCAGAAGTCTTCTGTTTTTCCCTCAAAAGCATGTTGGCTCTTCATCAAAGTGATAAACTATTGTAATCTGAATGTTTTTAGATTTTGGGGATTAGGTCAGAATAGAAGGGAATTAGGAGATGAGAGAGGAGTAAGTAGAAGAGAGTAGAGATGAAGAGATAGAGAAAACAAAGTAGGAGAACAGAGTAGCTGAACAGTATGGTTTATCATTACTGCCAAAAATCAGTTCTGTACATCCATTAGGCTGCCATATATATAGGCAGTAACCAACGGTAGTCCTAATACTTCACTAATCAGGGGTATATTAGTAATTAGGCACGGTTAAGGCCATGTTTGGCTAATGCAGCTCTTAAACGGCTAGTGCCGCTAATGGTTAATCCCACTCGCTTAATTAATTAACACAACTAACTTTTAAAATATTTCAATTACAATATCATATCACAAAGGTTTATAAAACTTCTTGAAGCAGTGTCCATAAAGTAATTTTATTTTGTTTCACTCGATCTGAATATTGGCTATATTAATATTCCTATGCTCTTTAGGTGTAAAAGTTTTTGAATTTTCTATGACACAGTCACAGATTGCACCACGGTCACAAATCCAAAAGCTGACATGAACCAATGCATAAATTAGCTTTTTAATAGAAATCATTTAAAAATTTATCATTTTGAGATTGAAGAAACGCTTCCACACAAGATTTTTAACAGCAGTTGGCAACTTGCAGAAGCGTAAAATTTCAGGCAGATATACTTGTGTATGATCATAAAATGTTCGTATGACAGGTCGAATAGGTCCATCTTTGGCATCTGGGAGCAGCATTTGCTTAATCTTTGCAACCTGCGATAGAAAATGTAAGCATATTAGTTACAGTCATATCAAAGAAAGAGCAATACACAAAAATAAGGAATCAGCACCTCAAATAGCTTTATTGACGTATCTGCACTTCCGGTGGCGACAAACCTTCCATCAGGACTAAACCTAGCACATCTGGCAATATTCTAGAAATTCAGCAGATCAGTCCAAAACAGATAGCCACAGAAGTATATGCTTTAATATATTATTGGCTGCATGCCTAGAAATGCTGACTCTAAATACATGTAGATTATTACTGATTTACTACATATGCCATACCTTATGTTCTGAAAGGTGTCGTGTCTCATGCTTAGGAAAGCTCTTGGATGGGCCTTTCATATCTTGCACACTGTTATAACAAAACTCTTTCATCAACAATCTGTTTTAATCTTATTTCAAAGACTTTATCAATGAAAATCTGCCTTATAGACTACACTAGCTGATACATTGAAATGTTGGAACTTCAAAGAATTGCATGACACGGAATGAGACTGCAACATCATTTAAAAAAATTCCCTTATCATTCTGAGTTGATTGAATTTGTAGTCTGAATAACCAAACTTTCCTTTTCTACCCGTAAAAAAGAAAGACTGAGGCAAAGGAAACCTGAAATGTATAATGCAAAACATATCACCGAACAAATTTCAAAATTACGCTTCACTTTATCATTTTCTAAGGTGGAAAATTCAACTGTATTCAGAATGATCAGACCCAACAGTTGTTACCGATAACATTTCTCAAACTAGAATCAGAGACTTGAATTAGATGGGATGGACATGCTGCACTGAATGAAACAAAGTCGATAAATAAAATTGCCTGAAATCAACAGCAGCAGAGCGCGCGAGAGGACCAGAAACTGCTGCACCCAGATCATAAATTGAATTTGATGTAGTCTCTCTTGAAGTCTCGAATTTTTCCGCCGCAAGACCCTGCTATTTCTTTAGGACCAACAGTTTTATTTCGCTAATATCAAGGAGTTAGAAAGCAGTGGGTGCGGGAGAAAGCAAGAACCTTGGCAACCAACTCAAGAAGTTTGTTAGGCGGGGCTTCCACATTGAGAGGTGTCATAGTTGCCGAAGCAACGGCACTTGCAGCCTACAGAAACAATATCCAGAACTTCAAATTTGAAGACTTGATTAGAGCCACTTACTATCCTACGTCTAAAAAATTAGGCTAAGCTTCAAAATAAGCAGCGCCTTTGGTTTCTTGATGTTAGGTTAACAAAGCATCCAGTAACTAATAAATTAAATTAAGCTTCAAAAACAGCTAAAACTCATGAAGAACAGTGATTATGGCTTGCCTGAGTCAGATTGTTGTCGCGAAGATGCGCAACAATTAGCGAATTGACCTGTCTGAAGAATTTGCCCTGTTGCAGAGTTTGATCCAAGCTGAAGCTATCCATTTTCCTGCGGAAAAACCCTAGTTCCTTTTTCATAAAACCCTGCAATCGAGATCCGCCTGGTTTAGTTCCTCATTTCTTTACCACTGCTCCCAAGACAGACGATCATTCGATTTTGCAACGTTGAATTGCTCAAGTAGTAAAATTTGTCCCTTTTTTGTTTGTTGTTTTTCTTTCATTCATTCTTCCCCCCCCCCCCAAAAAAAGTCAAGGGAACTAGTAATATTAAAGGCAAATACAATATAATGTCTCATAACATAGAATTAAACAAACTAGAATAAGCGGAGAAAAAGAGTAACCACACATACCTATATATCTACCTAATTTAGAGAAACAAGGAAACACAAGACCTATTTTACAACAATAAAATAAATATAAAGCCAAATTTTCTGCCACCATACACTAGATTAGGGCCTACATTAGAACCAGGGGTTGAAATACCCGAATTATAGGGCAAGACCTTTCTAATAAAGATTTGACAATCCACCCAGCTGTCAAATCTGTTTCTATGGGAACACACATGTAAGAATGGTTCCTAACTATATTCTTTGGGAAGGTACACAAGGAGAACATTTACTAATGTACAATCTAATAGATAATAGGATAAAGAAATACTACCCCAATCCGAAGGTGGGCAGTATGTAGCAAAAAAATTAGTAAGTGATGCTAACGTGACTGAAAATATACAATTTATGAAACTCATGGGTATTTCACTATTTCGCGTCCGGCTTCTCTCCCTTGCACTCCTATCCATTTCCACTTCATTACTTAAAACTCACCGTTTTAGATATAAAATAAAGAGAGGTTGGTTTTTTTTTTCAAAAATAATATTCAGCACCTTCAAGTATTTTTTCAGCTACATCTAATATCTTAAAATAATTTTTCATACACTGATCAACCCTAAATATTTTTTTAAGTTGTAATTACTTTCTAGCAAACTGCACTCTAAAATAATTTTTAGCTCACTTAGCACCTTAAATAATTTTTTCAATAACACCCAGTATTTTAAAATAATTTTATTTTTACATCTAATCCCCTAGAATATTTTTTTTTATCAACGTTCTGCATCTTAAGTTTAGACTGTTCGTTACAATTAACAAAATATTTTAAGGTGCTGAATGCATAAAAAATATTTAGAGTTGATCAGTGTATAAAAAAATTATTAACATACTGGGTGTCGTTGAAAAAATAATTTGAGAGTGCTGAATATTATTTTTGAAAAAAAAACCAGCCTCGCTTTATTTTACACCTAAAACGGTGAGTTTTGGGTAATTGAGGGAAAATGGATGGGAATGTAAGGGAGAGAAACCGGACGCCACTATTTCTTGTATTATTTGATGACCGCTTTGGTCTTTTTATCATAGTGGACCGAATATTGAATCGGTCGATATACTGGATTAAAGGTTAATGATTTATATCGAGGTCAACTGAGAGTCAGACCGGAGTCAATTAAATATATATGTATACCATTCAAAAAACTACATAGGAGTTTTTTTCCCAATCAATAGTCTAATATAACTTCCTAAACCTAATACTGACAAAAATATCATTAAGTACATAAAGATTTTTCTCCAATCAATGTAAAACAACAAAAGTATTCCATAGTCTTTTTAAAATTCGTTATAAATCAAAAAATTTCAAGGAAATAATTTTTTTAAAAAAGCTAACACGGCTTCGTTTGGAGTATAAAAAAGTAATAAAAAAAGGGGCAAACCGTAACCGGGTCACCTCGAGTCATCCTGGGTAGGTTGAGTCAGTTCACCCCGATTTCTTGACTGCAACCGGATCAGTTAGGCGTCCAATTCACCGATTTCTAGTCTGAATTGGCTAGTCCAGTCCAATTTTTAATACATTACTATTGTCTATTAAAAAAGGTTAAGGTATTAGACCTTTAACTTTTATTAAAAGTGTAAAATTAACCATAAACTATTTTTTTTTAACAAAAGTAACTATAAACTTTTAAAATTGGGACAAAACTGTTAAATCTAACTAACTTCCATATATTACAATGGAAAAAATTAATATTTTAACTCTTAAAATTTTAACTCACTTATATTTCAATTCCTAAAATTTAACTTGATATAACTCAATCCCTAAATTTTTGATTGGTTTGTCAGTCAATTCTAACAATTTTATATTATTTTGAGCTATCTTATGTGGGAAAATAAAAGTCCCTTCCAACTCAGTTCCACCTGACCTTTTTAAAATATTAAAAAAAAAAATAAGACAAAACCATTTTGACGTCAACACAATCATCGTTCCCCCTATTACAGGCCATTGCCCATTACCCATTACCCACAACTCAGCTTCACACACGACAATTTCGAGATCCACTTGCCGGTGAAATTCTTTCAGAAAGTGCTAAAATTATTGTAATTGGTTTAGGACCGAATCGACAGAAATTGAGAGAGAAGAAGGAAAACAGTGCAAGCCAACTGGACCGAGAAAAATATATTGTATTACTGTACATCTAGTCTATTTATACATTGAGATACATAACAAATTATTTACACTTGTACAAAAGCTAAACTAACTTAAATCGGTTTTTTTCTACCTAAATCTCCCGTCAATTATGAATTATACATATAGGGATATGGATTTACTGTTGGCGTTAGCATGTCACACCGTACAGATTGTTAGCAGTAACACCTGTTGAAACACAATAAAAAATAGTTCGAGTCACGTTCAAGAACGTTGTCCTTAAAAGATATTCCGCAATCCTCTAGTAGATTAGGAAGCGACACTCCCCAAGATAAAACGAACCCTTCCTGCAAAAAGTAGGGTGACAGAACTGCAGAAAGATATCAGTGTAGCTCAGAAAAAGAGAAAGAGGAGAGGAGTTCGGGGACCTCCATCTCACTAGACCTCGATGCTCTCACCTCGGTACTCTTGAACTTACTCCGTACATTGCCTTTTATAGGCAGAAATCATATGACCGTTGAGCAGCAATAATGATCATTAATGACGGTTTAATGACAATTAAAACGACAGTTACAAAATAAGTATTAACGACAATTTAATATAATAAAACCTTTTAAATGTCATTAAAACCATTCAATTAAAAATCCAACGGTCATCTCTAACGGTTAGTTCAAAGACTCTTCTTATTAGTCTTTTTACTAACTCAAGCTCTTATTTAATTGTATATTAGGGTGTTCTCAATCTTGAGTTATATGAGACTTCTTTCTTTGACACACTTACACACAATATTTCCAACAATCCCCCACATGTGTCAAAGGAAGCTCGTAGCCTCATTAATTGAGTTACACACATGGATATAACCATTGTATCTAGTGGTCATTTGGACTATAAACTAGACCTAGACTAATAACACTTAGTACACAGAGATGCCAGTGGTCCTATGAACTATGAACCAACACCTCTTAGACGTATACCAGAGGCATTAAGAGTCAGACTATACCCCCACATTTTCCACTGTTAGCGCGTTTTTGCACGTTAAAACGGCCATGCACGTGTCCTGGTATTTAACGAATGCTCTTAGAAATTTCACCATGATCTCACAGGAGCGGCCCCACTCCTCATTCGCATAGGTGATTTCATGAAATGTACCTGCAATGAGCACATTATTCCGTAAGATTATGAAATCATTAAGAGCTTTCACTCAACCTCACCATAATGCATTCTAGCACTTTCTCTTGCCATAGGAAGGGACTTGTAATTTATTTTAGTGCTAACAGAACTAACAAACGACTTGTTCTTACCCATTGAACCTTCTTCATGGGATCATCAATCACAGAGGTTCGGTTGCCATTGTTGTTAATTTCATATTGGCTTTAGTCTCATTCCCCTCGGCTAATTTAATTCTTCCTGGGGTTTGTTAACGGATCCGTAGGTCAACTTTGACCTCACAAAATCAATTGAGATAACTCCACAAATTTCAAGCATGCTTATTCATATAGTATCTCAAAAGATATTCACTTATACCATTATTCTCTCAACAATGGCTATTGCTATTTAGCAATCACAACTCATCGACATAAAATATCGGTTTTACACTCACAATTTTTGTTAAGAGATTTTCAACAACTTAGCTTCCAATCTCAGCCAGTTCTAGAGTAACATACATTGATTCACATAATAATTTATCTTGGCTACTAGTGAATTTTCTCATACAAAACTAAAATTCAATTGAGCATCCGTGTATCTCAATACAACGGGAATCCACTGTATATGATACCAACATTTATGGTACCCCTCAAATATTTAAATATCCTCATGAGACTGCATATTTATATATGCTCAGTCTTTACATAGCACGAGTTATATCATAGGGATTAACATCCTTTAATACAACAAATTCTCAACAATTTGTGCATACATAAATTGAGCAGCAAAATCAGTTTTTAAAACACTTTAAAAACTGTGTTAGAATCATAAGGAATATTTACAACGGTTCTCAAAAAACCAAACTTTAAAAATATTTTTCAATAGTATATAATCACTATTCCTTTATGATTTCAACACCTAAAATCACATTTGCTTCACACATGCTTTCATATTAAATTTTGAAGCCACATTAAAACACATATGCTATATGCATTAGAAAATTCAATATTCATAGTAGTCATGCATGTTTGTACTACTATAAATATACTCGTAAATCATGAAATTTAAATATATTTATCTCTAAACTAGATAAATGATTAATTTTTCATGCCACACAAATAATTCACTAAATTTGCTCTCTGTAGCAAATAACAAAACCTCCACATAATTAACTTTAAACCGCAACTTGGTTGTATCAAATGAGGCAAGAAACAATTTACAATAATTTGCAACAATTTGTAACTTTAAATATTTATAAAGTACCCCACATGTTAGGCACCCTCACACTTTTAAATATCTCAAAAATATTTTCACACCTTATAAATAATAATTCTAATTCAATAATTATTAAATTTGAATCTCACCATAACATTCTTCCATTCTAATTAAATTAGAATTTTCCCAATATGATCACTATAACGTCTCAAAGTTTTGAAATCCAATGTTTGTTTTCTAGACCAAACTAAAGAAAACCAACATATAAATATATGAAAATTGATCCGCACTTTCAATATTTTGAAAGAGGCTATTCCAATGACATTTTATTTTGCTGGAACTTTTCTCCATTTCTCCGACATACACTTGCTGGTTTTCATAACCCAGATAAACCATAATAAGCTTAAAAGTATTTCACATTCCAATTATGAAAGCTATAGTGTTATACAGTTGTCACAAAAGAAAATAGCAACGGAAACTTTTATTTTAAGTTACTCATTATTAATATTCATAAAAATTGAATTGAATGTTCATTACTCCCAGTCATAAACCTTCAACAATATGCTCATCATCAATGCTAAAAACCCCTTATGGAATAAAGACTTAATCATGACATGATTGTTGATTACTCCTCATAAACACCTCTTCTAGAAATATATAGAACATCTCCTTTAGCAAATCTCCAAAAATACCCAGTATAGAAAATAATAATATTTTTCCACAGCTATAAAGCTATAATATTTATTCCACCATTAAACAACCATTAAATTTTGAATGCGTTCCAGGAGTCTAAGGATATACTTATCTCAATCTCAGCAACTATTTAAAATGATTCTAGTTAGAATCTCATATCATTACCTTCCATTCTAAATAAATTAGAATGTCTCAAATATTAAAAAAAAACCACACATAAGATAAAATGGTCTCGTTCCTATCCATTATTTCAATTAAGTGTAACACCCTCTCAAAATGTTTTTCATAATCTCCATAGTCTGATATACTATAGTCAGACAACAATATCAACAAGATGACAACATATTTAATTATGTAAGAAATAATTGTCTCTTCCATTGTCTCATGCAACAAGTGGTAGTTTTAAAACCGACAATGGCTTTATGTACATTTATAAGCCTTAAAATCAAGAAAATTGAATCAACATTACCAACAAAATCACACTAAATGGTTATAGTTATTCTTCAACGTTAAAACTCCAACGTCCCTGGCATTAATTCCTTTTTTGTTTCCTTTTTAACAGGAAATAAAATTCCCTCTCCCCTTTTGGATGTACTCATATAGAGATTTACGAAATTAGCACATAGATGCTAGTATAAGCTAGATTTGAAATTACTAAAATTATTCCAATGGACTACTTTGGCAAAGCTATTTTATTAACCATCACTGGATTTGTACTCATGAACACCTTTTGTTTTCAACTTCCAACAATTACCATGTTAAAGATAATTTTAGATAATACTACAATCACAGTATTCATTCAGTTTCCTCTGCCAAGAAAACTCTACAATATAGATAATAATACTAATCATGGTAAAGATCTCATAATATTAAATAGATACGCACCTGTAAGTTGTCAATCTCTCAAAAAGAGTCTAAAAATTCTCAGTGGCCAAATGTGGACAACTAAATGAGTCCAGCTGGAGGAGAGCGGCAATTATATCCATGACAATAATGACCATGGCCTGCCTTTGAGCTAAACTCATTTTAATGAGTATGCTTTCACCAAGTATAGCAAGATCACATCTCACTCCATTCTCTATTTTCATCGGACCAATATCTTTCCTTTGTATTCACACCCATCACGGTCCAACATCCACATACTGCATGTGTTCATTTCTCTCCTTGAAGTACCTTTGTATATTGGAACTTGGAAGCCATATTGCTCAGTATGTTCCACAGTGGATTTCAAAACACAAGAGTCAGCAACAACAATGAAAAGGGGTCAATAATGCCTATGCAACTCTATCTCAATGATGCCTATGCAACTCTTGAATCATGATTTAGCGCACCATCACATTTTTATTCAACAAGCCTACAATTTTAGCAGGGATTATTTCCTAAGATTGTTGGCGTTAGCACGTCACACCGTACAGATTGTTAGCAGCAGCACCTGTTGAAACACAATAAAAAATAGTTTGAGTCACGTCCAAGGACGCTGTCCTTAAGAGATATTCCGCAACCCCCCTAGTAGATTAGGAAGCGGCACTCCCCAAGATAAAACGAACCCTTCTTGCAAAAAGCAGGGTGACAGAACTGCAGAAAGATATCAGTGTAACTCAGAAAAAGAGAGAGAGGAGAGGAGTTCGGGGACCTCCATCTCACTAGACCTCGGTGCTCTCACAACAGTACTCTTGAACTTACTCCGTACATTGCCTTTTATAGGCAAAAATCATATGACCGTTGAGCAGCAATAATGACCATTAATGACGGTTTAATGATAATTAAAACGACAGTTACAAAATAAGTATTAATGACAATTTAATATAATAAAACTTTTTAAATGTCATTAAAACCATTCAATTAAAAATCCAACGGTCATCTCTAACGGTCAGTTCAAAGACTTTTCTTATTAGTCTTTTTGCTAACTCAAGCTCTTATTTAATTGTATACTAGGGTGTTCTCAATCTTGAGTTATATGAGACTTCTTTCTTTGACATACTCACACACAATATTTCCAACATTTACCTGTGAGGAGAATACACGACTAGTTGAGCATCTGGGTTTGCACGCCATGAAAATAAAGACAAGCAAGTAGAGAGTGACCCTATGAGGCCTTGTCAAAATCAAGAAGTCTACACCAAAAAAATGGGTTCTGTTTGATAACTAACTTCAACAAATATGTCGTGAGATGTGACTCCAAGTTTGAATGGTTTTTAGATATATATATATATATATAGGTAGGTTAGGGAGGTGGGTTTATCTTATCCTGGGTTTGAAGCAGTTTGTCACGCACTACAAGGAACGCTAGATATTCGGTATGCAAGACACTCTGCATGAGTAATGAGTTGTGTAGATATTGGTAGAATTATGTAGAGAATTCTAGAAATATGATGATGTAAGTGATGACATAAACGAAGATGTAAATATCTAGATATTCTGGGAGAAGGTTCTGGAAAACCAATCTCAACCGTTAGATATTTTAGATCTTAACCGTTCATTGATGAGGTGTACGGCTATAAATAAGGGTGCCTCCCTCACTTGTAAACCATCGAAAGCAATTCAAGCATTTGTCATTCAAGAGCTTTTCTCTCTAGAAGTTCTCTTGTAGTCTTTGAGTTTTTTGTCTACTCTTGAGGGTTCGATTGACTTAGCCAAGATCAGGAGGTGTGATCAAGCTAAGGCCAGCACGGTACAAGAAAGGGAGTTCCAAGTCCGTGACAACGTGGTATCAGAGCTTTGGTTCAAAGCTTTGGATGTGGTTCGTAGGAGCCATTTTGTAGGCAAGAATGTTGGGCACAACTGAGGACATTGTTGTTTCTGGGGAAGAGAGGGGTAGGGAAACCCAACCTCCTCACTAATCAAAGAAGACCCGGGGTACGAGCAAGTCCCGCCAGGCTGAGGACATTACGTCCTTGACTGCAAAGGTTGTAGCTCTTGAGGAAGCCTTGCGATAGGTGGTCACTAAGGTGGACAAGGTGGAGAGTGACTTTGAAACACTTGAACCCCACACCTTAGACCAACTGGATAATTTGATGTCGGACCTTGATTCGCACCTCAATGTCGAGGAGGAATGAACTGAGTCTATGAGACGACTCGAGGCAACGATGATGGATGTCATTACCGCCATGCAGGGGCATCTTAACTCTCTTAAGACTTCTTTGGAGAGGCAAGCCAAGACTTCATTGGTAGATGGTGCCAGTGGAGTAAGGGAGGTAAGGTTGGACCTCCCTAAACCGAAGGACTTTAAAGGTGTTCGTGATGCCAAGGAGGTTGAGAACTTCTTATGGAAGATGGAGCGATATGCCGAGAGCTTAAACTTAAGTGATGACTCTGTCAAGGTACGCACTGCTTCCTTATTCCTTACTGACAATGCTATGTTATGGTGGCGTAGGAAGCATGTCGACATGGAAAAGGGCATTTGCACCATCACAACCTGGGAAGATTTTAAACGGGAGTTGAAGAAGCAATTCTATCTCGAGAACGTGGTCTACGAGGCTCAAAAGAAATTGAGAGAACTCAAGCACAAGACCACGATTACTGATTATGTCAGGGACTTCACTACTCTCATATTGCATATTCCTAATTTCCCCAGCGAGGAAACCTTGTTCTACTTCATAGACGGTCTTTAGAACTAGGCCAAACAGGAGCTCCAAAGGCGTGGTGTGACAAATATGGATGAAGTCATTGCCATTGCCGAGAGCCTGACGGAGTATCAAAAAGGAGAGAAAGGTGATTCTTCCAAACCTAAGTCTTTCAAACCTAATCAAGGAAAAGGTGGGGGAGATAAAGGCAAGGGGATCACCCAGGGAGGAACCAGCAAATTCTTCCATAGGAATCAATATAAGGAGAAGAAGAATAAAAATCGTGTGATAAGTTGTTACGTGTGTAAAGGGCCGCATCGTATGGTAGATTTTCCCAAGCTTGGTACATTGTCAGCCATTGTGGAAGGATAAGATGGGCCCAGCGAGGAAGGGCCTAGCTCACAAAAGAGATCTCTTAGAGTCCTGAATGCTTTAAAGGAAAAACCTGTGGAACCTGCGCTAAGAAGCAAAGGACTCATGTATGTCGAGGCGATATTAAATGAGAAGCCAGTAAAGATGATAGTGGACACCGGGGCAACCCACAACTTCATCACTCCAAAAGAGGCTCGGCGGATAGGCCTCTCGATTACTCAACCACGGGGAGGAATGATGAAGACTGTTAATGCTCCTGCGGAACCCCTCAAAGGCGTAGCCAATGGAGTAAAGCTATGCCTTGGCACGTGGAAGGGAACCGTAGATCTATCAGTAGGCCCTATGGATGATTTTGATGTGGTATTTGGTATGGACTTTTTGCGCAAGGAAAAAGCATTCCTCATGCCATGTTATGACTCTATGTGTATCATGGAAAAGGGGAATGCTTGCACGATTCCTGCTACGAATAATGATCGGGTTACTCACTTGTCAGCGATGCAAGTAGAGAAGGGGTTTAAAAGAGGGGAAGTCACCTACCTTGCAGCTTTGAAGGAGGTGGACCTTGATGAAGAGGACAATCAGGATCTTCCCCCTGCTATCCAAGATGTTCTGAAGGAGAATGAAGATATCATATCACCCGAGCTCCTTAAGAGGTTTCCACATAGGCGAGAAGTGGATCATAAAATTGAGTTGGAGCCAGGAGCACGCCCACCTTTTATGGCACCTTATCATATGACGCCACCTGAGTTAGAAGAACTCAGGAAACAACTGAAAGAGTTGTTGGATGCTGGGCACATACGACCCTCGAAGGCACCTTATGGGGCACCAGTTTTGTTCCAATGCAAACAAGATGGGTCATTACGACTGTGCATCGACTACCGAGCCCTTAATAAGGTAACTATTAAGAATAAGTATCATATTCCTTTGATAGCAGAGTTGTTTGATCGGCTTAGCAAAGCAAAGTACTTTTCCAAGCTAGACTTGAGGTCGGGATACCATCAAATTCGGATAGCCACAGGAGATGAGCCAGAGACTTCCTGTGTGACGAGGTATGGGTCTTTTAAGTGGTTGGTTATGCCCTTTGGCCTAACCAATACACCGGCGACATTTTACACTTTGATGAACCAAATCTTTCATCCTTTCTTGGATCGATTTGTAGTGGTATACTTAGATGATATAGTTATCTACAGTTACAGATTAGAGGACCATATAGAACACTTACAGACCGTGTTCGATATCCTGCGGAAGAAGGAGTTATACGTAAAAAAGGAGAAGTGTTCTTTTGCCAAGGAGGAGGTGCACTTCCTTGGACATATAATTCGCCATGGGACCCTGATGATGGATGAAAAGAAGATTCGTGCTATCAAGGATTGGGAGCCACCCACCCGAGTATCTGAGTTGTGATCTTTTCTTGGGTTGGTGAATTACTATCGGCGGTTTATCAAGGGCTACTCTTCTAGGGCACCCCCTTTGACAGAATTGTTGAAGAAAAACAAGCCATGGGAGTGGATGAAGGAGTGCCATGATGCCTTTGAAGGCCTGAAGGTTACGGTAATGGAGGAACCCGTACTGGCTCTCCCGGATTTCTCCAAGACCTTTGAAGTTCACACAGATGCTTCTGACTTTGCAATTGGAGGAGTACTAATGCAGGAGAGGCATCCGATCGCGTTTGAGAGCCGTAAGCTTAATGATGCTGAGCGGCGATACACGGTCCAAGAAAAGGAGATGACCTTTGTAGTACATTGCTTGCGCACGTGGAGACATTATTTGTTGGGATCAAGGTTCGTGATTAAGACATATAATGTGGCTACCAGCTACTTCCAATCCCAGAAGAAGCTGACGCCTAAACAAGCTCGTTGGTAAGACTTTCTAGCTGAGTTTGACTATGTGATGGAGTATAAACCCGGCACGGCTAATGTAGTGGCTGATGCATTAAGCTGAAAAGCGGAGTTGACAACATGAGTCAGGCCAAGGGCGACTTGATGAAAAAGATCATTGAAGGTATGGACCATGATCCCGTAGCACGACAGCTAGTGGAGATGGCCAAGGAGGGGAAAACCAAGAGGTTTTGGTTAGAAGAAGGTCTTCTCTACATTATTGGGAGACGAATCTTTGTCCCAAAATAGGAGAACCTACGAAAAGAGCTCATTAAGGAGTGTCATGACTCTAAGTGGGCTGGTCATCCGGGGCAAAGGCGCACACTTGCTTTATTGGAAATAGCCTACTACTGGCCGCAAATAAGGGACGATGTGGAGCTCTATGTGAAAACATGTCTTGTATGCCAACAAGACAAAATAGTTAATCAACAACCTGGAGGATTGTTGGAGCCTTTACTTATACCAAGACAACCATGGGAGAGTGTTTCCATGGATTTCATCTCAGCTCTACCAAAATCTGAGGGGCATGGATCTATTATGGTGGTGGTAGATCGGTTCTCAAAATATGCAACCTTTATATCTGCACCTACAGATTATACTGCAGAGGAAGCGACCAGGCTATTTTTCAAGAATGTGGTGAAATACTGGGGGTTACCAAAGACAATCATTAGTGACAAGGACCCCCGTTTTACTGGGAAGCTGTGGACCGAGTTATTTAAGCTCATGGGCACGGAACTACACTTCTCTACAAGCTTTCACCCACAAACTGATGGGCAGACAAAAAGGGTGAATGCTTTGTTGGAATGCTATCTACGGCACTTTTTTAGTGCCAACCAGAAGGATTGGGCTAAGCTCCTTGATGTGGCTCAATTCTCTTACAACTTACAAAAGAGTGAGGCCACAGGGAAAAGTCCCTTTGAAGTGGTGATGGGACAACAACCACTAACACATTATGCCCTTGCAACAACATATAAGGGCAAAAGTCCAGGAGCTTACCACATGGCCAAGTCTTAGCAAGAACAAGCTGAGGTAACAAGATCTTTCCTTGTCAAGGCTGCCAAAAGAATGAAGAAGTTTGCTGATAGGAAGAGGCGACCCTCGGAATACCAAGTAGGAGATATGGTGATGGTGAAGCTTCTTCCTCAACAATTTAAAGTGTTCTGTAAGGTACATAAGGGCCTCATTCGCAAGTACGAAGGCCTATACAAGATCGTGGGAAGGGTAGGAAGAGTTTCTTATAAGCTGGACCTACCCCTAAACCTAAAGATTCATCCCATCTTCCATGTTAGCATGTTAAAGCTATTTCATGAAGATGCGGATGACCCAGTTCGAACCATCTCGACAAGAGCACCACCCACCATGATGAAGTCCTTTGATCGAGAGGTAGAAGATGTGCTAGCTGATCGAGTAGTGCGAAGACGAAGGGTACCACTAAGTACCCAATACTTGATCAAATGGAAGGGATTGCTAGAGAGTGACGCCACTTGGGAAACTCAAGAGGATCTTTGGCAATTTGAAGACCACCTACATTGGTATAGAGACGAGTCAGTGACGAGGACGTCACTTGATTAGGTGGGGGAGAGTGTCACACACTGCAAGGAACGCTAGATATTCGGTATGCAAGACACTCTGCATGAGTAATGAGTTGTGTAGATATTGGTAGAATTATGTAGAGAATTCTAGAAATATGATGATGTAAGCGATGGTATAAGCGAAGATGTAAATATCTAGATATTATGGGAGAAGGTTATGGAGAACCAATCTCAACCGTTAGATGTTTTAGATCTTGACTGTTTATTGAGGAGGTGTAAGGCTATAAATAGGGGTGCCTCCCTCACTTGTAAACCATCGAAAGCAATTCAAGCATTTGTCATTCAAGAGCTTCTCTCTCTAAAATCCTCTTTCTCTCTCTAAAAGTTCTCTTGTAGTCTTTAAGTTCTTTGTCTACTCTTGAGGGTTCGGTTGACTTAGCCAAGATTAGGAGGTGTGATCAAGCTAAGGCCGGCACGGTACAAGGAAGGGAGTTCCAAGTCCGTGACAAGTTGCTCCAATTCCTTCACAAAATCAATTGCACCTCCGATGATAGACGCTTGATGTGTCTCGTTCTCTTTCGCTTTCTTTGTTTGGGGTCCCTGCTGGAATTTGTAGCTTGATTGAATCATAAGGGATTTCAAGGGAGTTGTGAATTTATTTTGCCACATAAAATGACTTAAGATAATAATATAAAATGTAAAAAAATTCATGGACTGAGCCACAAGCGAGTTAAAAGTTTAGGAACTGAGTTATAGCAACTTAAACTCCAAGGACTGAAGTATAATTGAGTCAAAATTTTAAAAGTCAAAAGATTAATTTTCTTCATTTTAATAGATGAGAGTTAGTTGGATTTAACAGTTTTATCCAAATTTTAAAAATTTATGGTTATTTTTGCTCTAAGAAATAGTTTATAGTTATTTTGATTAAAGTTAAAGGATATTTTAACACCTTAACCTATTAAAAAAACATGAATTCCAAACCACAACGGAAAAAAAAGCCAACTACAACAAGAGAAGAAAGAATAAACGACAACGCATAAAAATGAGAAAAACAAGTAAAACTATGGAGGGCAAAGCATCCAAGCCAGGCTCACGCAAAACCCAACTCTCAAAGCATTAGCAGCCAACACAACCACTAAATTATGTTTCTCTAGAAACCATGTCCGATTAAAAATCCAAACTTTTGAGCAAGCTTGTTGATCAAGTGTTTATTTATTTTAGCGTTTTTACTGTGTTTTAGATATGTATATAAGAGAAATAATTTCATCTTACAAAAAAGTGTTTAAAAAACATTTTTTTATGTTTCCCAAACACGAACCAAGTGTTTATTTACTCATTCGGCTTTTATTTATAAGAGTTCAATAACCGAATTACGCTATTTAAGAAAATGGTTAAAATTTGTTAAGAATAATAAATATATTTTAAATAAATTTTATTTTTCAAGTATGCTCCTATTTATGAGGGTCAAACAGGGGCAAGTAAAGAGAAAAAATAAAATAAATATGAGTATCATCAATCTTTTAATTTATACAATATATATAATTAATGTGAGATAAAAATAAAACAATCATTAAATATTTAAATAATTCTTATCATATTTTTATAAAAAAACTAAAATAATTTAAATTTTGAATTTCTAAAAAAAAAAGTTGGTGGGAAATATCAACTCAACTAACCATTGAGGCCGGAGCTTTTTTATTGGACAAAACAAAAACAAAGTGACAATCCTCCCACCAATTAAGAATGGGGCAATTATGTATATATAAAAAAAAGAATGGGGCAATTGGGCCATGTGAAACAATTATCAAACAAAACCTTTAGGCTCTGTTTGGTTGGGGGGTTTTGGAGGGGAGGGTTAGTGATTAAAAATGGGTGTTTGGTTGGAGGTAGGGGAGAGGAGGGGAGGGGAGGATTTTTGTCTTTTAGTAGTCACCTCCCCTCTTATGTAAAACCTTCAAATTTGGGGTTTTTCCTAGGGGAGAGAATATTTGTGACAAAGTATGACTAAATTGCCCTTGGTAATTCTATAATATTCCCAAACTACCCCTGCCCCTAAAATAACGTTGTGGCGTGTATTTTCTTCAGATCCCGCGCGTGAAGCATCTCTCGTTCCCGCCTTCAGCGTCGAGCGTCTCCTTCGCCTCAGCTGCTGCCGCCGCGAGCCACCCCGCAAGCCACCGTCGAGTGATCGTCCACGGTCACTGCCTCCCTTGTTCAGGTATGACTTGCTGCCTTTTCAACCAACTGGACCTTTTCATTCACGATTACTGCCTTCATTATTGTTTTTGCGATTCTATTTCGTCCTCCATTTTCTGTGCTTCGTCTTCCCGAGTCGCCGATGATCTAATGCCCAAAATCACTAGCTGGTGTATTTTCTTATACTGATTGTGCTTCGTACTGCCGATGACTGTGCTTTGTATTTTCTTATACTGATTTGTCGTTGGAATTTAGTTTATGGGAATTTACATAAAAGCCTTCGTTTTCCCTCACCCTTTAACCCCATTAATTTAGAAAGGCCAAGGCTTTTCAGCTCCTCAATGAGATTCACACAGATTGTTCCCTGTTTTTATGTTCCAAACAACAATTGCTTTTGGAAAAACCCTGCTTCTTGTAGAGAATCTAGTCTAGTGGGACTGCCTTTTCTTAATAGAAATTACTGTCATGGGAGAAACAGTGGCAATGGATCTGGGGAGTGGACTGAGGAGATAGATTACTGATGAGTCGGGTAATGTTATTTACCAGGGTAAAGGAATAAGGTCTGTGGAGTCAGGGCTTGATGATTAATGCATTGTACTGTAAAAACAAAAATTTCATAGATAAACAATGAGCACAAATTACCTCTAGGCATTACTTGGTAAGCTGAAATAATTTTTGAATGAAAAGAAATAGGAAAAGGAAAGGGAATAAGCTTCAAATGGAATTGAAATTTCAGACCCAAAAGTATGTATAGTAACAAAAAGTATATGGAATATGGCTGTGAACTTCATTTGGTGCAATAAGCTTATCACTTTGACTTGACAGCAAATTACTTGCGCATGTATTTGAATAATGGAATGGAATTTATTGATTCCCTTTCATGACCTTGTTCTTTTCTATCGTGATGTAGCAATAAGCTTATCACTTTGACTTGACAGCAAAAATTCTGAACATCAAGTAAAGCTTACCAACTATTGCAGTAAAAATTCCCCACACTAAGTGCTGTAGCTTCTGATTGTCTCTACTTGAACAAAGTTATTCTATGATAAACTATGATACTCTTTTATTTGTTGTTTAGAGTCACCTCTATCATCTTAGTTCTAGCTTGACAAGAAATAGTTTTAGCCTTGTTCTTTGCTTTAGTCAGTTCTAATATCTATATACAACTCTCGTAATATGATCCTAAATTTAGCAAATGATGTCATTGAAAAGCTATTGTGGTTTAGATTTCAATAAAATAAGTTTCACATTAATTAAAATTAAATATAAACTCCATTTTGAGTAAAATAAATATAACAAATATCTTTGAAAATATAATGTGAGCCATTCTTCAAAACAGATAGACTTCATTATTTCAGAAGATTTTCAATACTACAAAAAATTATAGCCTAGAGTTTATGTCTATAAAGTCAAAAGTGCATTGATGCACCCAAGCTTATAACAAGCCTTTATCTTCATAAACTATTATGGAATCATCTTCTCTACATCTTTATGTTCTTCATCTTGAGTGATGCATGACATTTATAACTTCATTTTCTTCCATATATATCAGCATGTAGAAAGTAATGAATAAGAATGCTATCATATGACAAATATACGGAAAGTCGTATAGTTTGCATATATATAGAGGCTCCATTTTTAGCATATATAAAATATTGTTGTTTTCTTTCATGTTTAAGTGAGTATTAGAAACCTTTTTTATACGGTTTCTCTCCCTGTCTATCTATATACATAACGACCTTGCTTTTACAATAGTAGCAAAAGTAGTATTTTCTTTGCCTTTTAATTTGTTGATTTGTAGGTCAGCTGTAACCTATCAAGATTATATCTTATCATTTGTATTCCAAAAAAAAAGAATTATAAATTCTGCATTCACAAAGAAAAAGTAAATCTTACAAAGTTTTGTAACAAATTACATACATTTCTGTAATAGATAAATTATCCTTTCTTTGCTTTAGTCTTCTATCTTGAATGCTTATATACCAGTAACAAGTTCAGTGCAGATTTAGTCTTCTATCTTGCTTGCCAGAACATGAATGCTTAGATTCCAATTTTTTTTTCTCCTTTCTTTGCTTTTTTTTTCCAGATTCTGACTTCTGAGCAACATATTTTATATTGCCTGCTTTGACTTTTAAAAACAGATGTTCGGGATATATCTGCTTACCAGTTATAGGATTCAGATTAATGTTTTGGAATTTTGGAACTTTATAAAGTTTTGTCTGAAGGGTAGTCTGCTTGACAAGTCTTTTCCTGTACCAAATACTTCTATGCGATTTTTCCCTCCTTGAGGCTGTTCATACAATTTCATATTCTGCAATGTAATTACTACCAAATACTTCTATGCAATTTCATACAATTTCTGCAAGTGGTGTAGTATTAATTGGTTGCATGTTGACTTGGTATATTAGATGGATTCGGCATTTCGAAACAATTTAGTCTTACGTCGTCGATGGCTGGATTTGCGTCAAAAAGCTATAGCTCTACTCACATGTGTTTTTGTCTACCTAATTATTCGGAAGAGCCATAAAAGAAGAATAAGTTATAGCATGAGTTCAGAAAGGGAAAGGGTGCGTGAAGAAATAATGAGTTAAATAAGTACTAATGAAAGGAGTCGTAATATAATCCATATGACTCCTAGAGCTTTCCTTGCATTATGTGCTTTATTAGAAAGAGAGGGGGGATTAAAAGCCACAAGATGGTCTACTATGGAAGAGCAAGTGGCAAAAACTCTTTATATATTATGTCATAGGGCAAAAAATCGTGTGGTAAATTTCTTCTTTCGACGATCTGGTGAGACAATTAGTCGTCATCTTCATAATGTGTTAAGAGCTATTATTGAAGTAGGAGATAAGTTTGTTGTACAACCTGATGGGACAATAGTCCCTCCTGAAATTCAAGCAAATGATAGGTTCTATCCCTTTTTTAAGGATTGTGTTGGTGCCATAGATGGAACACATATACGTGTGAAAGTATCTGCTAAGGATGCTCCTCGATATCGTGGGAGGAAAGACGTCCCCACACAAAATGTGTTAGCAGCTTGCTCGTTTGATTTAAAATTCACTTATGTGCTCACTGGATGGGAAGGCACGGCATCTGATTCTAGGATTATTAAAAATGCATTGGCACGAGAAGATAAGCTCAAAATTCCTGAAGGTAAATATTACCTTGTGGATGCTGGCTTCATGCTAACTAGTGGATTGATTACACCTTATAGAGGAGTCCGTTATCACTTGAATGAATATTCAGAAAGAAATCCCCCCCAAAACTATAAAGAATTGTTCAATTTGAGGCATTCATCGCTACGTAATGCGATTGAAAGATGTTTTGGTGTTTTGAAAAAAAGATTTGACATTTTAGCCAATTCATCTGAGCCTACATACGGAGTAAAAGCTCAAACATATATCATTGGAGCATGTTGCATTCTTCATAACTACTTGATGAGCGTTGACCCTGACGAGGATCTCATACAAGAGGTAGATCGTGAACTTGCAAATCAAGCTGAGGCTGCTAATAATAATCGTGATCGACGTGGTGATAATGAGGAGGCTGCTAGGGGACAGTTAATTAGGGAAACTATAGCAAATGAGATGTGGATAGATTATCAAAATAGGATAATGAGACGTGGTGGTAATGTGCCCTAATTTGTTTGAGGTTTATGTTATGATGAACTTGTTTCAAACTTATTTCAAGTGTTCATGTGTTTTATGTATTGTTCTTTCAAGTTTGGATATTTTTGTATTATTCTTTCAAGCTTGCTCGTTTTATGTATTGTTCTTTTAAATTTGGATATTTTTGTATTATTCTTTCAAGCTTGCTCGTTTTATGTATTGCTCTTTCAAGTTTGGACATTTACTTTTAATACTTTTGTAATAGTATGCCACCAAAATCAGCCAATCAAAAGCAATGTTTGAATTGGACAAGAGCTATGGATGACTACCTTGTTAATGCTTTCATGGAACAATATAACTGTAGCTACAAGCTTAATGGCCAGTTCACCTGCACAGCATATGACAATATTGTGAAAGAGATGAGTGCCTTGCTTGATGTTGAAATGGACAAAGACAAAATTAAGAACAGGTGGAAAACTTTGAAAAAAAATTTCTCTGAAGTTTATGATGTTTTTAAAAATGGATTGAGTGGGTTTGGTTGGAATGCAACATCCCATATATGGGAGGCAGAGGATGAAGTTTGGGACTCACTTATAGAGGTTAGTATTTACTTGCCAATATGATAGAAAATTTTTGTATTTAGTTGATGCATACAACCTTTGTATTGATCATTATTTAAATTTTTCCTTTTGTAGTCCAAGCCACAAGCTGCAAATTGGAGAAATGTTTCTATCCCGAACTATGACAAGATGATAATTTTATATGGTAATGATAGAGCTTCAGGGGAGGGTACCCGTACACTTGGTGAGATGCGAAAAAGGCCGCACACACTCAATGAGGCAGATTTATTTGATGTAGACAATAATATTGATAATGTTGATTCCCATCATGATATAAATGCTGACAATGTTGAAGCTCTTGATAATAGCACCACTCAAGACAACTCACCTGGAGTTGCAAGTGGTACCTCAAGAAAGAAGCAAAAGGTGAATTCCAAGAAGGGTACAGATTCTGACTTGCTTGAGTTTAAAGATGTACTATACGAAGTTGCACAAGCTATTAATGTTGGAAATCAAGCAATGATTGCTAGCAATGAAGCATTGGATGGAGCAAATGCAATAGCTAGAGAATCAAATGAAATTGCTAGGGAAAGAAATCAAATAGCTAAAGAAACATCAAGAAAGCTTCCTCAATTGTCTGGGGAAGAAATATGGAAACTGATTCAAGATTGTGGCTTTTCAACAACCAATGTCACCAAGATTTATAGAGTTCTTATGGGTGATGGTGACCTTTTGAGGACATTTGTTGAATGTCCCCTTCTTGCCCGTAAGGACTTACTTATGGATGTTATGAAAGACTTAAAGTGATTTAGTCTATTAACCATTCGTAGACTTTTGATATTAGCATTGAAGACTTTTGATGCTACACTATTTTTTGCTCATTTAGTAATGATTTTTGGTAATCACTTGTTAAATGTATGGATATTTTCAAACAATTAACAATATAGAATTTGTGTAGCTTCATAACCATATGGGAACTTTTGATTTTTATGTAACGATGTAAGTTGATATGCAATATATATAATTATCAGTTCAATGTACAGGTGTTGCTTTATATATGTTTCATGGGTATTGAAAAAAATGTTTTTTCCCCCACTTTGTATCCTCAAAATAGAGGGAAAGAGATGACAAATTTGTGAAATAAGTGTATATAAATGTTAGAATAATTATTTTACAAATAAAAATCTGATAAATAATTATTAATAAATACATTGTTAAAACATAAAAAAATGTTTAGAAGGGTATTTTTGTCCATTTATAATTAACTCCCCTCCCCTCCCCTCCCCTCCTGAACCAAACAAGAAACCTCCCCTCCCCTCCCCTCTTTTTGAACCAAACAAAATTATAACCTCCCCTAATCTAACTTAAATAAACCTCCTCTCCCCTCCCCTCCTCTCGAACCAAACAGAGCCTTAAATGCATTTAGTACTCCCACACTGTGGGGTTTTTTTTAGGAATAATTATCTAAATGGGGTTTAAAATATTAGTTAAAAATAATAAATATATTATATATGTATCTTTTTTTTTAATTATACTCTTATTTATATATAGAGTACATAAGAGGAAATAAGTGGATATTTATTACACAAAGATGACAAATAACATATATTTAATGAAGACACAAATAAAAAAAAATGGGCTTAAAATTTCGACAAAAAGAAGTTGTTCCTCGTATTAAAGATTACCATGTCAGTGATATCAAAAAAAAAAAAAGAAGATTACCATATCTGAAAGATTATTAAGAGACAGAAGGGAGTGATATTATGGTATGTTTGGATAACCTCTATAAGTGTTTTTTAATCGTGATTTATATAATACGAGGTAGCTTTTACGGTTTACGAAGTAAATATGTATAAAAGTTTTATCTCGATTTATATAAATCAGACTTATATATAAATATAAGTCCAACCAAACAAACTCTTAAGTGTTGATATTGATGGCAGGCGAGCATCCTTGAAATGCATTTCATAAACACGACACGACCTCTTCTTATTATGAGCTTGAGCTCCATTCCATGAATATGTTTTAACCTATAAGGAGGCAACCGACACAATAGTTTCCATCACTTCTGGTCGTCTTCTGTGAAATGAACCATATGTCCTCACCATTCCTCAATAATTTCCTTCTACAACCGTACAAGATTTAATTTACTCATAATAACTGAAACAAACCTCTCGAGATATATATATATATATATATATATATATATATATATATATATATATATCACAATCAGTACACATTAAGGACTTCTTAGTTAAGAAAACATAATTACGAAAAAGAAAATGAACTTGATGTTTCTATTTAAAAATAAAATATTGATTCGAGTTGATTAGTGCAAAAAATATTGCCATGTTTCATATACGTGTATAATGAGGTATTAGCATCGAGCTATACAAATAATGAACATTTCCGCATGTAATAATTAAATTAATAAAGGGAATATCTGATGAGGTGGTTAGATTAGTGTTGAAAAAGCAACCATAATTGTTGTTATTCAGAGGCATAAGATCTCCACCGACAGGGCTCGAATCTTTTAGAGCCGTTGTCCCCGACCCGACCCACGACGTTGGCCGCCTTCCCTTTTGAATCTACCCTCCCTTATTCTCTCAAATCCCAATACTAACCCTAACTAATTTTCAAATGATTGAGTTGTTCACTTATTTAATTATTTTTATAAAAGAAAGCGGGGACAATTGTCCATAAATACTTCATTAAAAATTTATTTGTTAAATAAGATTTTTGGATGCAAACAATTTTCTCTGTATGCAAAAGATTTTTCTTTGTATTCAAATAATTTTTTTTATGTTCAATATATCTTTCATATGCGACTTTCCTTTGTATTTAAACAATTTTTTCTTGTGTATAAAATATCTTCCTTCAGGTCCCATTTAACAAATAAATTTCTAATGAGATGTTTATATGCAATTCTCCCAAGAAAGAGTTCCTGTATATATCAAAGTCATCTAATCTGGACCAGCCTTTAAACTGGTTGAGGCAACTCGTAGTCAACTCCGAACAAACTGTTGGAGAATGAAACAATAAATAAATTATTTAAATTTTCATCATATCATCCAAATACTAAATATCAATTCAATACTTTGAATCATTAACAAAATATTCATATACTTAAGCAAATAATTTTTTTATAATTTCTTTGACTTATTGACATCATAATATAAACCCATCATCCAATGACATTAAAATAACTAATCATTAAATATTTTTTCTAACAAAATATCAAGATATATAAATGACAACAAAATATTCCTACATAAAAATCCTTTAGTCACTAGACTATTAGTCATTGACTCACAATAAAATTATCATTAATTTCAACTAATGTTACCCTCTACAATCATATCTCACAAAAAACGTGTTAATTTTTTTAAAAAACCAACTCGAGCAATCCAACAACTCAACGGGCTGAGCTTGGGTTACTCCAGTTGCCAAAGTCCTGAGTTATCGACATGCCCCGATTGAAAACATGACCAATAGCTTGTTTGGATAGCCTTCATAAGTGTTTTTCAATCGTAATTTATGAAATACGAGGTAGCTTTTACAGTTTACGAAATAACTTTACAATCTACGAAATAAATATATGGAGGAGGTTTATCTCGATTTACGTAAATCGGGTTTATATATAAACCCGATTCAAACAAACAAGCCTCAAGTTATAATAAACCCGACGGTCGGATCTGAATTTGATAACCTAATGCAAAATCTCAAATGAAGAATATTTTGTGCTTGATTTCTGAATTGCAAGTTAATTATGTAATTATACAAATATATATATATATATATATATATATATATATCTTCCAATATAACAGACATTTCACAATTCACATTAAATAATCAACCTCACCAAACAGTTACGTCGGTGGCCCAAAACAAACAAAATTCAAACACTGAAGAAGGCTGCATCAGATCTTCTCACGAGATCGTTTACATATATATAGAGCGGTGGTGATGGCTTCGCTTCAGCTGGAGCTTTTGAGTCCTTGCTCTGCTCAACACTCCCAGCTTCTCTCTGCTTTCTCATGTGAGCTCAAAGGTCACACCACACATTTCCTTCGCCGCCTCTCTTTCTCGTGCAGATCTTGACCCCTATCAAGCTTCTCTCTGCGATTCTGCACGCAGAAGTTGAGTCCATGGCGACGTCATTCACTGGATCTGTTACTTCCGCTTTCTTACTCTCATTTCTCTTCTCTTGCTTCATATTCACCTCCACAGGTGCCACCACTCGTTCTAGCTCTTTTTCTTTTCTTTCTTTGAATTCAAATTCTAGGAGCGGTTCTTATACCGGGCTTTGCTTACAATCTTCTCGAATATGGAAGTTTACTTTATCGGGAATCCTTGGTTGGGGCATTGTTTTCTCCAATCCGATCCGATCTGATAATTGCCACTCTATCTTTGTTCTGTCAGTGTTTCTTCATTGCTCTAACTTGCTATTCAAAACTGACAAAATGTTGTAGAGATCTGTACTTGTTCATGAATAGAATGCAGAACAGAGAGCTTGAAGTTTGCCATTTCATAGAACGAAAAAAGTTTGACATTGAACTTTTAGATCATATTTGATGGAACATAACAAATCTTTTTATCATCTTTAAAATCAACATGTGCAAGTGGTTATTATTATTGTTATTTTTATCTTTCATGATGTTGAGAACTTAAGTCTGATTTTCATTGTCCTGACCGTTTATACAGAAGCCTATGATCCCCTCGATCCAAGTGGAAACATAACAATCAAGTGGGATGTCATAAGCTGGACTGCAGATGGCTATGTTGTAAGTGTCGTGATGTCCACGTCAAACCTTTGGAACAAAATTGGTCTTTGACAATAAGCCATTATAGCTTTCATAATATAACAGATAAATTGATATGATAAATTCTATGAATTATGTATTGTTTTCATTTCTTCAGTATAAACGTCACTGGAAGTGTACTATACAATCGGTTGAGAAATATGTAAGACTTTCGGCAGATCTATAGGCTGCCTTTACTGGCGAACGAAACAATTAATAAGTTAGTACAAAAGCAAAACTAATTCTGGCTATTTCAATGAAACTCTAATAGGGAAATGAGTATGTCACTGTCTCTCCTATTTTTAACATATGTTGGAATCTTCTTGGTTATTTTGAGCAGGCTGTGGTTACGATGTACAACTTCCAACAATATCGGCACATTCAGGCCCCTGGGTGGACATTGGGATGGACATGGGCTAAAAAGGAAGTGATTTGGAGCATGATGGGAGGCCAAACCACCGAGCAAGGTGACTGCTCAAAGTTCAAAGCGAGTCCCCCGCATTGCTGCAAGAGGGACCCAACGGTGGTGGATCTACTTCCTGGAACTCCATACAATCAGCAGATTGCAAATTGCTGCAAAGGGGGAGTATTGAACTCATGGGCTCAGGACCCAGCCACAGCAATAAGTTCATTTCAGGTCAGTGTTGGCCTTGCTGGAACGACCAACAAAACTGTCAAGTTGCCTAGAAATTTCACCCTTAAAGCACCAGGGCCTGGATACACTTGTGGTCCTGCAAGGATTGTGAGACCAACCAAGTTTGTCACCAGTGACAAAAGGAGAATTACTCAAGCATTGAGTAAGTTACTTGAAAAGGACTCTGTGACTTGATATTTTACTTTTGTCTTCCAACACTGCCTTATGATAGAACCTACATCAATCTTCATGCTTTCACATTGGCCTAGGTTATAAAACTACATAACTTGTATCAGTTTTTTATGTGCTTGCTATGAGATTTTTCAATAAATAACATAACACAGGGCTAATTTTTCCAATTAAATACCTCAGCCTTGACATTGTCAAAAGAAAACAGTAGAAGAGAAAAATCTCTACAATGTCACTGTTTAAGTTGATAGTAAACACTCATAAAGAAATGCATTAGATTTTGTCCTTTATTACATGCAGTGTCTTGTAAATGTTGTATCATGATTATTATGTTTTTCAATTTGTTCGGAAGAGTTCCGATTATGAGAAACCAAGCCTGAAATCTGTTTAACCTGATCTGCATCTTTTGTGGCAGTGACCTGGAATGTTACCTGCACATATTCTCAATTCCTTGCTCAAAAGACCCCAAGTTGCTGTGTTTCCCTTTCATCCTTCTATAATGATACTGTAGTGAACTGCCCAACCTGCACATGTGGCTGTCAAAACAGAACAGAACCCGGAAGCTGTGTGGAGTAAGCACTTAATTTTATTTTCTACAGAATGTATGAAACTTGGCCATTTTTTTGGGTTCTCTTCTGATAAATACTTTCCAATAATGTCTGACAGTCCAAATTCCCCACATTTGGCCTCAGTTGTAGCGTCTTCAGGCAAAGCTAGTAATATACCTCTTGTCCGTTGCACCAGTCATATGTGTCCAATTCGAGTGCATTGGCATGTGAAGGTCAATTATAAAGAGTACTGGAGAGTGAAGATCACAGTCACAAATTTCAACTACAGGATGAACTATACACAATGGAACCTTGTTGTGCAGCACCCCAATTTTGACAATCTGACCCAGCTTTTCAGCTTTAATTACAAGCCATTAACGCCTTATGAGGGTTTGAGTAAGTCTTATTCTCCTTACCCATATTCCACTAGTTCTGGTCATGGGCCAAATATATTAAATTCCCAGCCTGAAAAATATTTTCTAAAACATACTCGTACTTAATTCATTTTTGGAATGCGGCTTTTGCAGATGATACTGGCATGCTATGGGGATTACAGTTCTATAACGATTTGCTGGCATCAGCTGGAGAATTTGGGAATGTACAGTCAGAGCTCTTGTTTAGAAAGGATGCATCAACCTTCACATTTGACAAGGGTTGGGCTTTTCCCAGGAGAATTTATTTCAATGGAGATAACTGTGTTATGCCTCCTCCTGATGCCTACCCATGGCTGCCAAATGCAACCACAAAACTAATTTCCTCCCTACTAAGTACAGCCATATCTGCCCTTGTTTCTTTGGTAATTTTATTGGCTAATTTATAGACCGTCATGTCTCCGAACAGATAAACCATTACACAATATATGAGCCAGAGGAAAGTCACGAAGGTGCAAAAATGCTTTCCATCAAGATTCCTGGTTTTGGTATTTTTCTGCTAGTGCTACTTCTTCCCACGTATTTTAGGCTGCTGCATTGTAATTTTTTTTATTAAAAAATTATTTTATTTGGAGTCGGTGAATTTTTTTTAATAAAAAAATACCATCTTAGACAGTTTCATTAAGCCAAATACTACTGTTTAAGTGGGGTATGGATCTAGATACTTTTTTTTAAAAAAAAAACAATTTATATTTTTGTAAACTTAAATTTAGTTAGAAATAGTAATTCGGGGCAATGGTTGAGAAATTATACAAGTTAAAATTCCTGTGCGTTTTTTGTGTGGTCTGCTGGATAGGGGTGACCTGGGCTTTGCTGGCCCAATGTCACTAACCGTTTAGTGTTTAGCTTGGGCTTTGCCCCGATTATATAAAAAAATATATAATAATAGCAATTTAAAATTCAAATTCCATTTTTTTTAATATTTTTTATTAAGATTATAAACGCAGGCAATCTCCTCAAAGAGGAAGGGGACCAAAAAAATTATATCTGGAATCAAGCTTGGCTCTCCATGCTCTATTAACAAAGAAAGTCTATGCTTTGTAGATCCAAGTATCCAAAATTAATTTCCAGGAAAAAAAACCAAAAAAAAAAAAAAGGATAGATAATAAACAGCTTTATCATGGAGAAGAAAAGAGTTTTCATGCCATAAAAGAAATGCATTCTCACAAAACTGTCAAATAATAATCAAAGGAACATTGACATCCCTTTTTCTTTTTTATCCTGAATTGAAGGTCAACACTGCATCAAGAAAGCTCAGTAACCACACGCTCACACTTCTCTTCCAGAATTTTCACAGCTTCAGTAAAGAGCACTTCAGGTGGTAATGCCCCAGTTGACTCAACATTAACTGGAGAACAACAACAAAAATCTCATGAGAATAATTTTCAAGTTTTTAATAATAGACTGAAGCATCACTTAGAGTCTGTTTGACAGGAAGGAAACGGAGGGGATGGAAAAAAATTTTGAGTTCGATTTTAAAAAATTGGAAAAGTGGAGTTATTAAATTTTAATAAAGATAAGATAAGATGTAAAATAAAAAAAGTAAAAAAAAATAACTAAAAACTTATAACCCCACTTCTTCAATTTTTTTAAATCCAAGTCATAAAATTTTTCCCTCCCCTCCTTTCCACTCCAAATCCCTCATACCAAACAGCCCCTTAATCTCTAGAATATGGCAGCTACAACAAATCAATGATCCCTGGGATGCGTTAACAAGTTACTTTCAATGATATTTCAAGAATCTCACATAGCCTAGTGCAAAACATTGTCAAATTCCAATTAAAAAATGTGAATTGAAGTAAATGTTGCACGCATCTAGAAAATTAGCACCAACTGAAAAATATTTGGTTATTAGATACATTTATCAATAGATTATGATCTTAATCTGTCAATAAAGTTTAAAATTAGCCTGTGGATATTACTTTGTTGTCTGGGTCATGTGCTGCTTTAGGCAATCATAATTAGTTCTCAATCTCCAACAACAAAAAATAATTACCTCAAATATAAAGATGATGCCTTGGTGCTAATTAATTAGATGCTAAAATTTCATAAAACTCAAACATCTCACACATTACTTACAAATGAAGTGATCTTTTACACGGCGCAAGGACACACGATCCTCCCATTCTTTCCCCCCTCTGATGCATTCCCTACATAGAGTGCACGCTCGTGGGTTGGCAACAGTTGCCCTTGTTCTACCTACTCAACAGCCAATCCAGCAAAGCAAGTATTAAAGATAAAGGAACTTGAGACCACATTTGTAATCCCCACCTAAAACTACTTGGGTACAACACAAGTTAGGGATGGATGCAAAATTATCTTTCCATATATGGCTAAATCATGGACACTATAATCCTCAACTATCATAGTCAACAAATGCAGATTCTGGTGCCAGTAACATCAAAGAAAAAAAGATCAGCTACCTTTTCCAATATCTTCAATATCAAATACTCCAACAGGACATTTATTTTTTAGTTCTTCAGCAAGCTCATCCTTAACCTCTTTCAAGAGAACAACCTAGAGGGATAAAAATAAGCCAAGCATACGAACGTCAGGTTTTTGTATTTCTATTGCAGTGTTTGAACGTGAGCATTTTGCATCTGATACAGTCTATTCCTTACCTCTGGAAGCATCCGATACCAAGCAGTGGCAACAGGGGACCATTTTGCATGTGTCTTACCAATGCCTTTAACTGCATGAGTTTCAAGTTCAATTTCCTACAGACACACATGGTAATGAATATGATATTTGATAACATCCAGTCTTCTGTCCTAAGTTGTTCTTATTGCTGAGACCTTACATTACATTACAATCAATGATCAAAAGCAAACAAATAAAGTTCATATTTTTAACATAAAGGAAAGGAATGGTTTGGAGCTGCTGGTTCAAGTGCTAGACTTGATTAAATCTCAATCCAGGGTCAAAGAACATAACTACTGAAGTAGCTATGCACGATATAACATGTTAAATCTCCTTTTCCTTAGACACAAAACTCACACACATAATAATGCAACACAATTCACCTCCTTAAACCTGTTTCTCTGTTACAACAGTACAGAGTATAACAATATACCGATAAGCAAATAGCAAAATGGGTTACCTGACCAGGTCCAAGTTTAGCTAATATAATATCCACATTTTTGGGACCAATTGGATTGGTAGAAAATTCAGGAAGGGAATCTTGACTGCAACTAAATGAAGTAAATGTCCTTGGTTTTGAACCAGAATTCAGTTTGACGTCTTCAGCAGGAAGTTCACTCCCATTAGGTAACCACTTCAGTTCATTTGATTTTACTGCAATGGAGTTAAAAAATTTCAAAAGAAGGAAAATGATATAAACAATGTAATTGTGAGTACCAGGCTCAATTCTCTTACCAGTAATTCGAGGATGCCCTTTTTCACATTGAACATGGAGTTTAAAGACAATAGTGTTCTTTTCATTCTTGTCATTTCCTGCATTTTCTAATTATAGCAAAAAGGAAAAAAATCAAATAAGAAATACTAAACTTCACAGTTCACCCCACAGCAAGGGGTCGTATCAAACAACATAAAGAGAATTATCAAACAAAAAAGCCATGCATGTGATAATTGATATGTCATACAATTTAATGTTTGTTTCAGTGGATATGCATACCAGGGTATTCAAACAGCCTGGGGTCAGCTTTGATCGGAATAAGACCCAATCGATGGGAAAGAACTTCGTCTTGTATAACTGACGTATTGTTTGCTATATATACTCTTTCAATAGCCATTGTTGGAACCTGAATGTACAGCAATCATATTGAAATTGAATATCTCCAACAGTAATGACCAGCTTACAACCAGCATTCAATAATACAAAAGTATAGCATCCAACTCTGAAAATCTCCAAAATCCAAATACAGATAGCAAAGGGGTATTTTGACCATATATATGGAGAACACATAAAGACTTCACCTCTGCTATAAGAATTCTTCGAAATGCATTGGCAAGTGCTGGATCAATCCCCATCATATCGAACTCTATGTCATCCTCTGTAAGTCGATTCACTTGAACTTTGAAGTTCTGACAGAAATTATCTAATCGTATACTATTATCAACTCCTAACGCTGCATAGGCACCACAATACTGTATAGTTTCTGTCTAAAAAAATAAAAAGAATCAAATTAGGACACAAAGGCCAATCCCACTCCCAAAACTTTCAATTCAAGTTCTGTTTTATTAGAAGTAAATTGAAACCAACGTGAGGAGCAGGGAGAGAAGCTGGGGAAAGGTTATAAATGTTTGGTATTTACAAAGTTACCAAAGAAAAAACGAAGTCAACAAAAGAAGAGCCAAAACAAAAAAACAAAAACCAGGACTTTATAATTCAAAATATGGATGTCCATTATTTATTGAAAGAAACTAAACCATACATGATCAGGAGCATCGTTGTTGCAGAAAACGCGCGTCCTCATCAGGTCAAGATGAGGGGGGAGCTTGGACGGAACACTTTCCAAACTCATGATATAATCAAGTACGGATCCCTCAGACTTGGTCTGCTTTCTCTGTTCTTCCTCTTCGTCCAAATCTGACATCGATTCACCTTCGGAAGAAGACATTGTCGCTTCCTTCTGGGTATCTTACACTCACCCCTTCTTCTTAGGGTCCGGTTGCAAGCAATTAGGGAAAAAGGTAAACCTGTTAATCAACTAAAACCAAGCCAAACAAAGGATTAAATAATATAACGTGGATTTAAAAAGTATACTTTATAGCGGCAAAAATATTCAACAAATTTCTTATATATACAGGCATTTTGATGCAAGTACATGTTTCATGTCTCAGAAGGTGTTGTTATTACAGTTGATCACTTTTAAATCGCACATTGAGAAATATCCTTTCTCTAGATGTATCATTATTCAAATATAAGAAAGGGAAAGGGGAGGCCTCCTTTTCATCCCATTGATTGATTTTCTCAAAATAAGTACATAAGAAATAAAGAGAGATAATAAGGGCAGCTACCAAATATTTTGAAATCTAAAATTCAGAATTTGAAAATTAAAATATTTTAAAAATAAATATATGAGGAATATATCAAGGGTGAAGCCAGTCAAAGAAGCATATCTCTCTCTTTTTTTCATCTCTGATGCTCACGCTAACTGCTAATCCCAATTATCTTGGTGACAGAGGTTGAACAAAAGCTTCGTCAAACCCAACATTTATCTTGTTCTGTTGACCTAATTCTCGTGAGATGAAGCACAAGTGAAAATCTTTGCTCTCTCACTTTGGACTATTTGCAGGAGTAAAGTAAAACCGAAGCTATTTCCAAACCTCTCAACCAGATATTTCATTTTTCTACATATGAGGACAATACAGAGCTTCTCCATTGCACAAAGTGAACAGAGCTAAAGGGAAGGGAAAGACAATGAAACACAATCAAAACTAGTTTATTATTAAGAAGCACTTTAGCCATGGCAGAAAGAACAACAGATTATAAAAGCCCTCTTTAGCCACTTCAAAAGAATGGAGCTGTGACAAAACTCTTTCTTCTTCAGTTTATTCATTCTCTTTGGCCGCAAAAGAGAGGGGAGAGCGTCAAAACTTAAAACATACCTGCGATGTCCGGTGAGTAAGAGCCCGACAGAGTGAGAGTCGGAGATATTGCAGGCGTAGACGAGAGAGAGCCACGACCAGTCGACCACAACCCACGAGTGATGAGATGAGAGAGAGAGACCGGAGAGGGGGAGACTGATACAGTGACGGAGTTGAGAGGGAGGGGAGAGTGGCCGGCCGCCGGCCGTAGAGGAGAAGAAGGAGAGATTCAGAGCGAGAGAGGAAGGCGAGCGACGAGCGTAGAGACTAATAAAAGTGTAAAACCGAACGCGCCGGATGAGGGACAAGGGTTTAAGGGTGGGGTTTGATTTTTTTTTTTCATTTTTATAAATATGAATTATATTTTTTTAAAAAAATCTAATCTTTATAGCCTTTATATATAACTTCCTTACATTTTAGAATTTAAATTTAACCTCTTTAATTTTTTATGTTTTTATTATTAACATTCTTTCATTAATTGACCATCATCTTTTTAATAGAAATTATTATCTTAGATTAATAGATAAGACGTGACATCCTATGTAGCGGCCTATATAAATTACTAATTTCACAAAACTCTTTGAACTTTCTCTAACCAGTTCCAGATAACCTTAAAACTTTCATCAGTTATAAATACTCTTCTAACATTTTAAAATTTAAATTTATTAGAATTTTGATTTATAATATTAAATTCATTTTTATCATTTTAATAAATTCATTAAGACTTTTATCCTCCCCTCAAAAACCCCAAACCAAACCAAGCTAAGCATTTGAAAGTGAAATGGATTGTTAAGAGAAGTATTTTATATACTTCTCTTATTTTAAATATAAGATAGGGTTAATTTTTTAAAGATATTAAAAAAATAATTAAATTATTTTAATATATATGTTTTTATCATTTTTTTTAAACTATTTTACCTAACTTATAAATTGATATATAATCTAAAGATATATAATATATGATATGATTAAATAATTTATTTAGCTTCCTTAATCTTTTTAAAAAAACTAACTCTATTTTATATTTATGACCAAGAGGGAGTAATAAAAAATGATTCTATTTTGCTAGGCATAAAAAGCTTTTTAGTGGATACATTTTTTATATTATTGTTGATTTCGTTGGGTAAGATTTAACAATTATTTCTAAATTACACTATAAATTAAATTATTCGAAATCAATAGCTGAGTAGACATCAACATAAAATTTACAATAGACCCAATTACCCAACTATTCAATGGAACTTAGGAAGGGCAGAGGAGAGGAGGGGTGAGGATTAACTTGTTTGATTTTGTTAGTTGTTTGTTTGGCTTAAGAAGAAATGGAGAAACGATAATAATTAATTTATCATTCTATTTGTCATATATTAATTTATATAAATGATAACATATTTTTTTATTTTTAATCAATAAAATAATATATTTTTAAAACAAAATATAAAAAAATTAGAAAGGTAAGTAGTCACTATATTTCAATTTTTTTTTAATAATTTGCCCTCCATATTGGGAACTAGTGATTAGTTTTTTTCCCCTTATGAGCATCAATGGAATATCATAAAAACTATTAGAGTAAAATAATCAAGATATTTTTATTTTAAATTAATTTTCCCTTCATGTTTGGAAGGGGTGATGAGTTTATTTTTATTTTTTGATGGGCATTAATGAAATATTACAAAAAAAAATGAGAGCAAAGAAGTTAAAAAAATTTTATTTTAAACCAATTTGCTCTACGTGTAACGTGCTAGACACAAGTGATAATTTATTTTTAATTTTTTCTACAGTATTAATAAAATATTATTAAAATAAATAAAGACAAAATAATAATTTTTTTTTGCTTTTTTTTTTGTACAAAAACCCCAGTTGGAAGAGGAGCTAAAATGGGGTAGGAGAGGGGAGGGAAGGTTTAGGCTTCCTCTCCACTAAAATTCGAACCAAACACAACCATAAAAACCAAAGTATATAGAGTAGTTATAAATATATGAATAAATTAAATATTAAAACAATAGACATATACTAACAAGTTAAAATTCAATTAAATAATTACTCTATAAGTACAATTAGTGAATTGAAAAAACAAACCACCAATCTTTGAACAACAATATTGTTATTCCCCGTGAGGAATAAAATATTTTGTGAAGTTATACATATAATTACATAACAAAAATATATGCTTCGGTATTTCAGGCCGGAAAAAAAAATTAAAATAACGAAAACCACGCCAACGCTCGCAACGACGTGCTCTGCCTCTGACTCCGGCGATGGTCTTCCTCAGGAATCTCTATTACCACTTGTTCTGATTCTATCACCTGATGCCTTGTGTTTCTGGGGCACCAAATTGGCGGAGGAAGATTTACATTCGACGAATTCTCCAACTGACCTTCTTCTCCAGCAGACGCTTCTGCATTTTCATGCGGCCGCGTGATTTTCGGCGGCGGCTTGACGACCTCTCGGCACAGTGGGCAAGTCTTGTTTGTTCGGAGCCAGTTATCGATGCAATCAAGGTGAAAGAAGTGGTCGCAGTTTGGAAGCACTCGCCCTATGTCTCCTTCTTTGAACTCGTCCAAGCAGATGGCACACTCTAGCGGAGCTTGACTGTGCTCGTCTGCTCCGGCGGCGGCGGCGGAGTAGGTGGAGGTGGGAAGGAGATCGAAAAGCGAAGGATGAAGGGGAGAACAGGTGGGAGCAGGAGGATGGAGAACGTGATTGGTAAAGGAACGGCTTCGAGAGGGGCGGAGGCGGCGGAGACAACAGCAACTGTACAATTCCCAAAGCAAAATGGCAATAATCATAATTATCAAGAGACGTTCGAAAGCGGCCAGGAGGATTTTCTGGTCGTTAAAATCATTGTCGACAGCCATGGTAAGTAAATTGCTCGTCCTAAGCGTTTGAGTCAGTGACAGTAGTGAGAGGCCTTTTCTTGAATATATAGAAGGATTGGAGGGGAGAGGTTTTAGATTTTACAGGATACATATATTATTTTAATTAAAAGATATTATATCTTTTTATCAAAACAAAAGAGCCATCTTTAATTTATTTGCTCCTCACGACCTCTAGTTGCATCTATTATAACTAAGAGATAATAAATATACATTAAAAAAAAAAAAGAAATGAGGAAAAGTATTTAAAAAAACTTGAATTATCAGAATAAAGCTAAAATTTAATGATAGCTGATAAGATCATATGTTAAATTTAAATTATCGAAAACTCAAAACAGTAATTGAATTTAATCAGAATAATTAGTAGTTTAATTTTATAGATATATCTAAAAAATATTAAGAAAAATACGCCTCTCCTTTTTATTTTGAATATATTAAAGGTTTCCACAAGCGATCTTTTTTTAGATATTCAATACAATAACTATTAACAATAATTATTGAGGCATTAACAAGTTTTTGCTTTATTCACAAAGTTTAACATTATATTCCCAAAGTTGACGAAGGGGATAACAAAAACGCTTTTAGTATATATTCACGGCAACGCAATGTCTATTAATAATAGTTCCTCTGGTCTCTCTGTTTATAAGGAATATTATCTCTTATACGAGTGGCTCATTAAGGATAAGATATGCTTCCAGATTTAAAAAACACTTATAAAAATATTTACATATAATCTATTAATAAGATTATCATATTGGTGGGATTTGAACATATATGTTCACAATAGCAATCAGAGAAATATAATGAAAAAGATGAAGAATCTTGTATTAATCGTATAAGAGTAATATGCTCATACAAACTATAACCTACTTGGGTTATCTCTAATCTACCTTCACTTGAGGGAGATAACTAAGCACACTTAGGGACTAAGAGGGACTTCCCTCTCTAAAGAAAGACTCAAATCAATATCTTTCTAAATATGATGAGGATCTAACTATCCTATACACTAAACCATATTAACCAAGACCTTTTATATAGACTAAAGCACAAATCAACTAACTAATCAATTTAATTTCACCTTAATATCTCTAGCACGCCAATTGATACTCCTTAATTCACTGAGTTCAACTTGAACAATAAGGGAGTGGGGTGAATTAGACCCAATACAAAGATTTCCTTAAAATATTATTCTCCACATCTAGTGACATGCTTCTCTCAGCACCATCAAATTTCTTAACCTCTCTCATACTTCTGTGGCCAAAATGGATCTGCAACCTCTTCTATTTACAATCTTTTTCACCAATTAAAATATTTAACTCTACACTTAAATGCCGTTAACTCAGCTAGGAGAAACACAAATTTCACTTAATTCCTTGTAAGATATTGCTGTAATATAGGAAGCCTTGGTGTTTCAAACACAAAGTAACCCCGTGCTAAAAAGCAAGCACTGAGAAGAACTTGAGGTCCCATCCATCTTGTAAACCCAATCCAACCTATCTTCCAACTAGTAACTGATTTGTCAAGTTCCTAAAGGTTCCTGTGTCAACAGCTGTCAAGAGTCTTTACTGTTAAAGTCTTTGTAGTGATCTAAGAATTAAATGGTTGACTAGTTGACTACCACATACGCCAAATTGCACCTGAGATACCAATCCAAACGTGTTTTTCTTTCTTTCTTTCTTTTTTTCGGAGCCTTGTGAATACAATAGACTTCAACAGGTAGAAGGTTGCCCAGATGCTACTGATTGATCATCTATCTCCTTCACCTTCAGTCACAGTAAGGAGTCTCCTGGCAATTTCCTGAAAGAGGAACTTGGCTTCATCTAAACACACAATTCCTAAGGACAGCACGTTCGCATTTGATTAAACTTACAACGTTGAAGCATTTGACTCATTGCCAACCACTGGCTGCTCATTTACAAGTCATCAATGATTAAAATCTTGTCGGTGGATTTGGTCATAACAATGTGAACTCAAGAACTTCATTGCATTCCTTTTCACATAACATTTTCTCTTCTACAATTCAACCAGCATGTGATCTTGCCATCATCATCTTTCCTAAATGGGTTTTGA